>OX638147.1:6922513-7548013 GCA_951805005.1 Othius punctulatus | reverse complement strand
TAATTAGAGGTCAAATTGATCCAATAAATCACAAGACTTGCAACAACAGGGCCTGCTGGACAATAGCGACAATGACAAACACATGTGTAATCCGATACATATTACGAGCGGAGGCAATGAACATGTCTTTTTTATCATTATGAGGACCATAAATTAAACATGGGACATAAAAAATAGAGAAGGGTGGATGTAGCCAAGCAATTTTTACTGTCAATTAAACACGTGTGAACTCCCACCCCACTCTACTCCAGCGACGACTATTTAAACGAAATGCTCCGGACCAGGAGCTCATTCCAGGTTACGCTGAGCAGTGTCGAAGTTCACAGCTAGCCCTTCAAGTTTCTTGAGAATTACCCTCTGTGCTATCACAGATCTCCTAGTGAGTGTTATTATTGTTTTTGTTAGCGAGTTTTGATCAGGTAAGCTAATAAAAAAATTAAATGAAAATTATTTGTGCGACCCATAATTTTTAAATACAAATGAATAAATGCATCAAGGAATTATCAATATATCTCTATCCTAGATTGAAAGCAGCGAAGATCAGCCCCTTCGTAACGCTCATCATAATTAAATAGGTGACGATTTTACAAATTTAAATCCAGAAACAAATACGTGCAATATATATAAATATAGGAGATCCGTAATATTAATGTATTCTATTTTCAGATATATTAGCTATATCTATCTCACGCTGATAATTTTCACGCACGTCGCAGCTAATCCTAGTATGTTAAATCAAAGACAAATATATGCACGTGATAAATTTATTATTATTATTTTAATAAATCTAAATTATGGAAACGGCAAACAGCCTTGTCAGAGGCGTCAGAGGCGTGGACGACTTCTACAGGCAGGATGTTCGGGATCCTTGCATCATCGAGAGCTAGCTGGGGGCAATTAGCAAGAACCTAGCGGCGCTAAATTTAGCTGTCATACAGCTGAAGGGAACTTCCGCCGGAACTCTAGGCATCCTGAACGGATTGACTAGCGCCATCACCAAGATGCAGCGCAGGCGGACACAGCTCAAGGCGAAGCTTATCCGAGGAGGTGAAGGAGCGAGACTCTCCGCTGCCGTAGAATACGTATACATCAAGTCGGCATTCACAGGGCGGATGCGCAAAGGGGCTTACCTCAACCGAACTCACAAAGACCCCATCAACTTCCTGGTGGATTGCGGCCCCAGGGTTGCAACGACGACTCGGAACGCTCTGGTCAAGGAACCGTTGCTAAAACTGAACGCCACATTCTGTGGACAGTTCACCAAGATGTCGGGCGATAAGGAAGTCTTGGAGTAAAAGCATTTCAACACCAAGAATGTGGTGATTAATTTGGATGCAGACTTAGCTGAGTGGTTCATGCTCCACGTCACCCCGCTAAATTTAATTTATATTTCTCTAATATACGAGGCATGTTTTTTAAGTACCGTTTTAAAATACATCAAAAACAAACAGAGATTGTTTAACAATTTTATTTTTATATGAAAGCCTGTACTATAATATACTTTTCTACATAATTTCCACCAATATTGAGGCACTTATTGTATCGTACAATGAGCTTTTGCATACCATCATCATAGAAGTCCGCCGCCTGATTTGTCAACCACGTCAACCTTTTCGGTGCCCAGCGTGAGCACAGCTTTCGGTAATTTAATCGTTCAGACACTATCGCATAAATAACACTTCGACAAACTTGGGGAAAGTCACCAGATAACGACTTAATCGTAAAGCGTCTGTTTTCTCTCACTTTTTAGTCAATTTTCTGCACCAAATCGTCTGTAATGACTGAAGGTCGCCCACTCCGTTCGTCATCATACACATTTGTGCGGCCATCTTCAAATGCTCGTATCTACTTTCTTACCATTCCATCGCTCATAATGTTTTCTCCGTAAACTGCACAGATCTCACGATGAATATCAATCGCTTTTAAGCCTTTTGCACTCAGAAAACGAATAACAGACCGAACTTCACAGTCGGCGGGACTCTCAATCGGCATTGCCATTTTAAATGCTTGCTATCACACGTAATCACGGACGATTATTGCCGTAATAGCGTCTCAGCCTTGCCAATAGATGCAGGTACACAGCGTGCATGCGCGGAATACCCACCGCAGCACTGAATTGGCGGAATTTCAAAACGGTACTTACTTAAAAAAAACATGCCTCGTATCTATGTTTATTACAGGAACGTGACTCTGGCTGGGCCCTTGCAACCGTGGTAAACCTCAATGTGAACACCAACAAATATACGCCGCTGCTGGGGTCCTCGTACATTGAGCTGCCGCCTTAGATAAAATTAAGCATGCCTGCGTCACTGTACAAACAGCGACGAGGCTTGCTTCGCTTGGGCGGTCATCTCAGCGCTACAACCTGCCGCCAGAGATACCCAGACGATGTCGTCCTATCCGCGGTATAAGAGCGTCCTGAACCTGGAGGGGATCACGATGCCCATGCTAATGTCTCAGATAGAGAAATTCGAGCGGCAGAATTATCTATCAATAAACGCGCACATCTTGAATAAGAATAGAGGTAAATTTATAGTTAGTCCGTCGGGCCTCACCCGGGATAAGCGCGATAGACATGTTAATCTCCTGCTTATTCGGGAAGTATACGTTGATGAGGCCGATGATGCGAATGTCGCCCCTGTCTGATATCACTATGTATGGGTGAAAAACCTCTCCAGGCTGCGCTTATCTCAGCTGAGCAAGCGATATGGGCAGAAATTCTTCTGTGACCGGTGCCTGCACTACTTCAGAACTCAGGACAAGTTGATGATCACATCAAGGACTGCGAGAAAATGAACACCTTCAAGGTGAATCTTTCCCCGGGAGGGAAGATCGCTTTTAAGGCGTATAAGAACAAAGAAAGGTGCCCATTCACTATATATGCGGATTTTGGAAGCCTCTTAAAGTCCACCTCGATCAAATTTGGCAGCACAGGTAAGAAACATTTTAATCATTTAATTGAAAACAGGACAATTAATAAGTAGCTAAATACTAATAATAATCTTGTTTTTCAGAGGAAAGTATCAGGAGCACGAGGCTTATAGCGTTGGCTATTCCGTCAAGTGCTCCTACGATGATACGCTTTCCTACTATCGGAGCTATAGAGGCGAAAACTATGCTGCCTGGTTCACCGCCGAGCTAAAGCAGTTTGCCGAGGATGTCGAGACGGTGTTCAAATGTTCCCTGCCGATGAACATGCTATCTGCCGAACAGGAGTGCAAGTTTCGGCAAGCGTCATCCTGCCACATATGCGAAAAGCCGCTGGGATGGAAGCGTGTGCGTGATCACGACCATCTGACCGGAGCATTCAGAGGGCCGCCCACAACGAGTGTAATCTGGAGTTTCAGGATTCACGCACCGTCCCGGTAGTTTTTTACAACTTCAGCGGCTATGACTCACATTTCCTTATTCGGGATGTCGCGAGAGGATTAGAGGACAGGGTGACGCTGGTCCCCAATAATACGGAAAATTAATTTCGTTCTTTAAGAGCATGGCAGGGACAGACATAAAATTCAAGTTTATAAATTCCTGTAGATTCATGGCATCATCCCTGGATAAGTTGAGCTCTTACCTTGAAGTCAAGCAGATATTGCACAGTCAATTCACGCTGTACAACGTCGATAAGATTGGTCTGCTCACCCGTAAGGGAGTATTCCCCTACGACTACGTACAGAGTTGGGCCAATCTCGACGAGACCACCCTCCCGAGCAGATAATCCTTCCAGAGCCACCTGACTGACTCTGAGGTCAGCGCTGAAGATTATATGCATGCTGAGAAGGTATGGCGGGGGCGTTGGGCAAGTATAACGACCTATATCTGAAGACTGATGTGTTACTTTTGCCGGATGTCTTCGAAGCATTCAGGGACGTTTGCCTGAAGAATTACCACCTAGACCCGGCCCACTACATGACCGCAACGTCATTGAGCAGGGATGTGCAATCAAAATATTAAAAGAGTTAACAAGTCCAGAATTTCAATCATATCAAAAGTATCAGAACTTCAGAAATCGCGAATAATGTAGAAACCTCACAAAGTTAACCAAGGCAGTACCAAACCGAAGAAAGTGTAAAACCAGAAAATTTTATCGATCTTGCAGAAAACTGGAAGATTTTAGAAAGTTTTATGGAAAATGTAATTTTCTAAACTATGCAATTAAAATTCCAAGAGACTCAAAACGTTCAGAGTGATAAGCAAAATATTTAAAGTGTCAGAATGTTCAGAAACAGCTTTATATTAACCTCTATTACAAATGTAAAAAATTGCCAGAAAATCAAATTCTTGCAATGTTTTAAAATATCCATAAACCCTCAGGGAAACACTTTCAGTTATTCCTAAAATTTTCAGAAAGTTACCCGAGACTTTAGTAAACCTGCAAAAATTTATAAACAAATATAATCGAATTAAAAAAAATAAAATTCCAAATAATTTTGGATTTAGCAGTATCACATCAAATATACGTTTAGAAAAATTTAATTATAATTGTCTTGTAAATACAAATCATGCTGAAAATTATTCCAACAAAGGCAGGGCAATAGGACAATACTCGACGAATTATGGACCAATAGACCTAAGGAAACTACAAAAATTCACCCGACAAAAATGCTTCATGAATCATACTACACTTCATAACACTCGCTCATTAAATCATTCATCCATTCATTGATAAATCACATTTAAAAATAATATACTGTAATATAATAAAAGTGTAAGGTTAGGTAAGGCGGAAAGACCCCACATGGGGTCGACAGCCTAATAAAGTTGTTTGTTTATATATATATATATATATATATATATATATATATATATATATATATATATACAGTGTGTCTCAAAATTGACGCCCGTCCTCTAGGGATTCGATCAAGTAGGCTAAAACAAATTGAAAATTAAGAGTGGAAAATTTTCCGTTTGTCCTTTGTTATAGAGTTAATGGTAAACATGTAAACAATAATTTTTTTCTACGGCCACTACTCAAACCATGATTTTGATTGATTAATTTTATCAAATCTAGGGACATAACTGTCAGATTTGACAATTAGTTGTGTAACATAATTCAATTAGGTTCAATTTATAAGAATTTGGCTTTTGTGTTTCGCATTTTGTGTATTATGGAACGATACTACAGTAATCGAGATGATGTCGATATGTTGAAAACGTTAGGTGCATGCAATGACAATGCCACTGCTGCGGCTAGGGCATATGCAGAGAAGTTTCCAAATCGTCGTAACCCTGTTGCAAAAACTATTACACGGGCAGAACAAAGTTCTGTAATTTTAATCCTAGACAAAATCAGGCAGGACGTCGATCTAAGCTAAGCATCGATCAAAAACAGCAAATTCTTGAATTTTGTCAGGCGGAATCAAGTACAAGCCTTCGAATTATATCGTCCCAAACTCATGCCCAAAAAGATACAATTCACAGATTGTTAAGGAGAAATGGTTTGCATCCATTTAGGCCCCAAAAAGTTCAAGTTTTGCATGACGTAGATAGGGAGCTTCGAATGAATTTTTGTAGATGGTTGTAGATGGTTGGAGTTGGCTCTCCACGACAACCACAGGCCTCTTCCGGTAGCTGTGAACAAAGTAAAGATAGCCAATATGATAGCCAACATCCGGAACGGATAGGCACTTGCAGAAGACGCATTTAATAAAGTTTAAAGTTGAAAAGTTTTTTTTTGTTTTTTATCAATAACTCTATAACAAAGGGTAAACGGAAAATTTTCCACTCTTAATTTTCAATTTCTATTAGCCCCCTGGATGGCATCCCAAGAGGACGGGCGTCAATTTTGAGACACCCTGTATATATATCCTGAAAATTTTCTAAATTTAAATTCTATTTCAAAAAAGGTGCTAACAATTTTAGAACAGGTAGGTAAGTATATTTTATTTTGTTTAGTGAAAAACTGTAAAACACTATTTTAATTTAAAAAATCTAAATTCTACGTTTACATCAATTGCACATACAATGGGCCCTAGTTTGGGGACTACTGCCTTAAAGCATCTGACCACAGAAGTTATCAATATATCAGCTATCTTTGATCAGTATACAATTTGTTTAGAAATATATTTAACTGCACGACACAAATCGGAGCAATAGCAATAGTAATCAGAAATGTTGAGGTTTAATTTTGCAATTTGTATAACAGGTAGTTTTGCTATTATAGAAAGGTCGTACCAAGAGCTCATCATATACACCTAGTGTAGGAGGCCCGACATATATCAAGATCGTCTATAAATAACTGGCGACGTCTTTAATGCCAGATGCGTATGTGCTATAAGCAGATTTAAAAAAAATTCCGTTGTTACTTTTTAATGCACCCATAGAAGTTACCACAGAGCTATACGTGCAATTTGAAACAAAAATGGGTATTTGTGTGATGTATTAATACCTACTCCAAAATGCAATAAAATTCACAAATTTTCAAATATAACCTATCACAATTCTAACTTGTTACAATATTTTTCAATAAGAAAACTGAAAACTAAGAAAAGTACAGCAACTCTGTCTAAGATAATATTACTTATTGTCGCATTTTTAAAATATTTATAATATACTAATAATGTTCGTGTCCCTCGAATTGTCCCTTCGTAAACAGTCCCTCGTGTATTTTTAATTTATTTTAATACTGAGGTTGGCTTTCGAGTGGATTCAAACAAAAATATTTTTCGAGAATAGTTTTAACAAACGTTTTTTTAGTTGTCTTTTACTCCAGCATCACTGAAACAGTAACTTACTTTTTTACAACACACTTTACAATATGATGTATTCGTGGTAGCAGCAGTCTGGTCAAAGAATAACTTGATATAGTAAGTTGAAAGATGTATGTCTCTATGATTATACAGTGTGTCTTCGGATTGACTTCACGATAGGTATAAAGGTGAAAAGGTAAAATAAAGGACTAAATAAAGACCCTATGAGGGCTATAGCCCAGGATGGCAAAATCCAGGGGCGGCAAATTTTTGGAAAAATACCAAATACACAAGTCACAATAAAAAATAAATATACAAATAAATAAAACAATGGTGAACGAAAAAGGGGAAATAGAAGAAGTGAAGCATCTAGCCACCTCCTTCAACTTCAAAGATTAGAAACGACTGTTTTGTCAATTTTATGCTGAAATATGTTATCTCGATTTAACGTACACAGTAATAAGCTACAATAGTCTCAGATTGATCTATCAACCGCATCAGTATACAATGTATAAGAACAAAATTTAACATTTATGAAAATTGAGCACTAATGAAAGCGAAAGTAACTTAGTATGAAGATGAAACGAACACAAAAAAAACAAAACTCCAGTTAGATAAAACCAGAGCGGGAGATGTAGAATTGATTCGTAGAGAAAATTTCAGAATCAATCAAGAGTACTAAAATTCTTTAAAAGTTCAACGTCCTAGAAGCACTTTGACTTTGTGTGCAAAGCTTCAGTAGGTACCCTTAGAATATTTAACTTTTTTCGGAAAATTTCACTTTAAATTCTATGAACAATTTATCTGGTATTTAGTCGTAAATATTACTTCGAAAATTAACTTTGTCAATTGAACAAGTATCAGTATACTACAAGAATTATTGTAATGTTTTTGGACGTTTTCGCTTTCTTGACGCTGTTTTATTTCTTTCATTTAACTGCAGTCGAATTAAAATTCATTTCTGTGATTTTTCTCATATTAAGGTTCATTAATTCTATAATTTAAGTAATAAGATTAAGGACGTACAATTATTACTCAAACTATAAAATTTATTTATTTTTATATAATTTATGAAAGTGTTGTTCATTTTCCCCCAGAGTTTCAAAGGTTACAATTAAAGTTTTAATACCAAGAGAAGCTTTAGATGAATCAAACTTTTCACTCTGAAGCAATTGATGAACTCCTGAAGCTACCTCAAGAATTTGTTCAAATATAACAACCAACACAAAATGGTACATTTTTTTTAATGAGCAACGCGTCTAGTCATTTTGCTGTTGCATCAGATATTCTTTAAAATATTCTAAATTTGTCGAATATGTTAATTTAACTGCCTTAATGGTATAAATATAATTTACCATCATTCTTAATTTATCTTCTGTTCTACTATCATCGGCCATAACAGCAAAAAAGAATATGCATCAATAGTTTATTTTACGAACATATATAATAAACAAGTATCGGTACTGTCCACAATTCCATTTAGATACACATCTAAACACAGTTCTTGGGAGGATTATAACATTGTAAAAATGTATTTTTTTTCAAACCTTCAAAAACTTTTTCTAAACAGTTTCCACGATTTGTACTTTCGGCCTTTCATTATTGCCTCTAAAGGTGTTTGTTTTGTAATAAAACAACTTCTACAGTGATCATAGTTGAGAGAGCTATTAAAAAGGGACCATTTTCCCATAGCGACGACTCTGTGGTACTCAAAATCGCGATGTACTTGATATTTTCTTTCAATTTTTGAGTTGGAAGCATGCTTCCAATTTTTAAAGCCGAATAAGATAAAAACTGTTGCTCTAGAATGTTTGTGCCTGTACAGGCATCAGTATGCTGAATTTTGAAATATGATTACATAATTGAATCTCCTCTGAAACATTAAAAAGTGAAAACTAATAAAAAATATAGAAATACTCCAGAAAAAACACTTTAAAACATATCGGCTCATTCTTTAAAAGGGATAAACGCCAAAATACAATTTTTGCTTTACACCTTTGTACCACAATAAATTACAATATAATACAATATTTTGTTAATACCATAGTTCAATTGGAAATAATGAAGACTAAATTGTGACACAAATGTTTCAAGAAGCTGATAAATTCAAATTACGTTTAATAATCGATTTATGTTGTCTATACCAAAAATATCATTGAACACCAATGAAATTAAATGAAGATTTAGACTTTATTGAATATGACTTGAATTTTGAAAGTTAGGTTGTTCGGTTTGATGGTTGTGAAAATTTTAAGTCAAAAATTTACAGCACCCAATAAAATTGTATATAATATTGCCTCATTTTTTTATAGAGTATGCGGTGAATTTTAAGATAATTCATAATTAATTAATCATAATCAATAATTATAGATAATTATTTCAATCATGAAAGTTTTTTAATGCAAATTCTGAAAGAATTTGAATTACTTTATGTAGATTTCTTAAAATATGAATTACATTTTCTATATAGTTTCTATTCTCATATTCGGAATATTATTCCGAATTGTTTACTTGCAGTTAACTTGTTTGGAGAGTTAAACTTTATAACAGTTTCACGAAAATTTCACAACAAAAATATCAAAGAACGTCGGTCCTAAAGCGTAGAAAGAATGGCAAAAATTCTACAGCATTGAATTTTTTTTATTTGTAAATTCGACAGTATTAAAATAATTCTAGACAATTGTACAGAATTGGTTGTTTTTGTATGGCATAGGAAATTAGCGTCATGGAAATTCTGAAAGCATACAAACTTAAATCAAAAATATCTTTAGTTAATAAATTTCACTGTGGCATGAAATTTCATAGTGCATATACAAAATTTTGTATGTAATTGAAATTTTCAATTAAATGTTGTATATGCACTATGAAATTTCCTACCATAGTGAGATTTATTAACTAAAGATATTTACGACATTAGTTTGTAAGCTTTCAGAATTTCCATGACGTTAATTTTGTATGCCATTATAATTTAAAAACAAAAACAATTAATACTGTACAATTATCTAGATTTATTTTAAATTATTAACTTTATTAAAATAATAAACAGAATATTTCTATCAAAACATCAAGTTAATTGGTTAGCTTTTAATGTCTTTGCGTTTTACTTAAAACCCGATCTGTGTCAAATGTCTGCTTTTGCATCCAGGGGCGGATGGGGCCGGCGGGAAGCCGGGAAATTTTCCGGTGCGCCGGTCGGAAATAGACATGAGGCGCCGGTGCAGTAGTCCGATCTTTTTTTGCGGTTTTGGGATGGTGCCGCCTGTTTTCATGCACAGCTGATACTATACGCAGAGAAATGTTCTCAGAGAAAACAAGCCAGAATATCCTAAAGCCCTAGCATAGGTCGTCGTGTCTCGCATTGCTCGCAGCGCGGATGATTCGGCTTTATGACTACTATATGCGAGTAACTAGGTAGCTCAAAGGTAGTTTCTCTAGGTATTCAGATAATAGTCGGATAATAGTCAGTTCCACTACACGTTTAGTGAGAGATGTCCTCCATTTGTGCTAGATTATACGTCCCTACGTTTACTAAAATAACATATTTTATTCATTATTTATTTTTCCTGCCAAGTGCATTTTTTTATTTCAATGTCTTCAGCAGAGAACAGGCAAACCCTACATGCATGACCCTTTAGAAAGAATCATTTATGGTGGTAGTTATTTTAAATGTTAAATCAATATTAATTTAATGGTTGTTTATTAGATATTAATAATTAATTATAAGTACATAATTACAAAATATAAAATACTGTAATTAATACAATATTGTTAGATTGGGTTTGGGTTATGTGAAAATTTACCTTAAATATAAAATAAAAGTATTTTAAGAGTTAAGGCCTTACAGAGAAGCCAACATGATAATAAAACATCATTTCTTCAAAAATATTGTTACGAGAAAGTGCCGAGAAAAAATTTCAATTACTGCCACGAAAAGAGCAAAATGGTAAGTCGAAATTTTGAAATTCGGGGTATTATTAATACCTACTTCTAATATAACTCTTGGAGGGATGCTGTAGTTGAGTTCTTGTATTGAGTTGTGACAATACTATAAAATGTGATTATTTTTAGATCAATTTAGCTTCCTTTATTGTGTCTTTAAGGCTACAGCCTGGCTATCTGCTTCTTGATTTGTGCAAAAACAATATTTGTTTACATTTGCAATCACACTATATAAAACAATAATCTCGATGTATACATTTTTATATTTGGACTAATAGTTTCGGAGTGGCGCCGTTTTGATTTTTTTTTCCGGAACAAGGTACTCTGGTACTCAAAGATTGGTAGTGCCGAGAGGGAGCGCGGAAAGAAGAAGGCACACTTAGCCGAAGAGGGGAAAAGGGTGCAGTTATTCCATACAAAACTGCGAAACTACATTCACAGCACCATCATCCTACTCATCTTCAACTAATAAATCAACAACAGTACCCGAAATTGATCAAGATTCCGAAGCAGACAATACATTAGTTCAACAAGTACAAATGAACACCTGTAACTATTTTCAGAAGCCTCAACCACATGAACTGAGAAACTTTTTTGATTACCATCCAAAAGTACTCAATAGCCATGTCAATTTTAATTGTCAACAGGTATTTCTAACAAAAAACAAAACCCCACGGCAGTGGCCAAATTTTAGTAAGACGCAGAATACATTATTTTGTACGGTATGTTTAGCTTTTGGCAATCTGACAAAAGTGTCTTTATCAATGGCATGTCGGATTGGAAACATAGCTGTGATACATAGTGATACATAGTGATACACATATATATGTGATACATATATATATATATATATATATATATATATATATATATATATATATATATATATATATATATGTATATATATCAACGCATTGAAGAACACTATGTATCACATCTACATACCAAATGTGGTAATGCTTACTTTTTGTTTGAAAATAATTCTAGTGTTGATAAATTATTATGGTCTCAACAGATAAAACTTAAAGAGAAAAATGTTATGACAAATAGACAAATCGTTGATAGAATAATAAATATTATTAAACTACTTGGAAAACGAGGCCTAAGTTATAGGGGCAAAGAGTTTGAATCGTGCTACTATCTTGACAACGAAAATTTGGACCAAGACAACTTTTTAGAAATTGTACTATTGCTTGCTAAATATGATATAATTTTAAAAGACCATTTAGCTAAAGCTATTTCCGAGAGTAAACTACTACATAGTTTAAATATTAAAAATTGATCTGGAGCATTTTCATTTCTGTCAAAGACTACAGTTAATAAAATTATTAATCTTATTATTTACAAAATGAAAAAAAAATAGCAGAAGAAATAAATACTGCCGGAATGTATTCAATAGCAGTAGACACATGTACTTGAAAAACAAACAAAAGAAAGGTTGCTCTCCTTTGTCAGATGTAATAATTCAACGATAGCTGGTATTCATGAATTAATTGAAAAGGAACTAGAATTAAATAAAATAACAATCTCCCAATGTATCGCTGTTTCAACTGATGGAGCAGCCAACATGCAGGGGTCATATAAAGGTTTAGTGGCAATGATGGAAGACACGGAAGTTCAAAGACCCGGAACATGTTCAAACATATATATATATATATATATATATATATATATATATATATATATATATATATATATATATATTGGGACAATAGGATATAAGTCAAAGCATGACTAATATTAATTAATCTTTTTCATATTTTATTTAATATGATTTATAGCAGTCTCATTGGAAATGATTAAATGATTTCGCAAAATAGACTGGTTAATGTTTTCTATTCGAGTTTATTCGACTTGATTTTGAACTTTTACAATATTCCGCAGCGCCCCTGCAAAGAGGCCTCGGCTCCCAGGGACGCCGCGACGCACACTTTGGGAACCACTGTCTAAAATCCTTTCTAGGACAAGCTATTTATTTCTCTTGGCCGCGAACATTTTGAGAGAATCAAAACTGATAAAAAATGTGTTAGTGCTAGCATTGTACCGAGTCGAATAATCCTATGACTCGAGAAATTACGACTCGTAAATATTCCAACTCGAATGATTATTCGAGTTGGCCAACCCGAGTCAGCACCTGTGTTTGTTTACTTGATTTGCAAGTCGCGTACCGCAGCTGGCCGTAGCTATTCATTCGTTCAGGGGATCTGTGCCGTTGCAGTCGTGTGCTCCTGACGTGCCGACGTGTCTGGGCCAACAATTGTTACTGACAATGCCGCCAATATTAAAAAAGCAGTAGCTGAATATTTACGCCAACAAAATCACTCTTGCGTAGCGCATACTTTGACTGTATAAAAAGTATCTCTGAATTTTCTGAACTCTTTAAAAAATGCAGACGTATTGTTATGCATTTTAAATTGAATAACGTAGCCAGTTATAAAATAAATGAAATGCAACAACACCACAAAACTTATGAGTGGACAATTATAACAGATTGCATTAGTCTTTTAAAACCTTTGGAAAAAATTACGAACGAACTGTCAGGAGAAATGTATACTACGTTGTCCCGTGTCATTCTATTAGTTAGAGGTGTAAAAAGTGCAATACGAAATAAAATATTGGTAACACAAACAGGCAATAGTCTACAATCAAAATTGTTAGATGTGCTTGAGAGGCGGTTAGGACATTTGGAAGCGAATAGTATTGTAGTGAAATCTTGTTTCCATGATCCGCGATTCAAAAAATGTGATTTAGCATTGATGGTAACGCAGAAAGTGCTATGCAGTCGTTTAGAGATGAGTTAATTGAAACAAGTGAAACTGAACCAATTTGTGAGATCAAAAATCTGACTCCTTCTCCCCCGAATTCTGAAAATGTTGAATCCGATGATGAATTACGGAAAAACTTCAATATGACAATGAGTGAGAATGTTTCTTCAACTGCTCCAGTTTCGGAATCTGTGGTAGCCGTGAAACCTTAGACCTTCCGGTACTGGACAGAAAACATGATCCGTTAGATTTTTGGAAACTGCATCAAAATTTCTTTCTGGATTTATATAAAATGGCCATCAAATACTTAAGCATTCATGCTACTTCAGTACCGTCTGAGAGAGTTTTCTCAAAAGCTGGACAATTAACAAATCAAGGCAGAAGTAGACTTCACCCGAAGAAACTTCTAATTCAGTTATTTCCTAAATAGTAGTAGCGAAAAGTAAGAATTATTATTTATTGTTATATTTATTTTGAATTGTTTTAATTAACTTTTAATTATCATTTTTATGTTATAAGAAATTGTATTTTGGTTTCCTTATATAGATATGTTTGGATAGCCGACCGCTCGCGATTAAACATGAGCCAACTCGAGTTGCCGCTATTAATATCTCGAGTTATTCGAATACATGTATAACTCGAGATCAGCGAATACATTTATTCGAGTCGGCGCAACGCTAGTTAGTGCAAACATACGGTGTAAATCTTGCAGGAACAGGTCCAAATTTTTTTGTCAAATCATTTCAAACATGATTCTAAAATTAAAAAGAACCCTTTTGGCTAGAATATATATTTTTTAAATTTGTGTGCCTAACAAAAGGTTGGGAACGACTGACCTAGACTTCTAGTAGAGTTATACTATGAAATCTTTGCAAAATATGTAAAAAAAAACTCTGTGTGTGTGTGTGCGTGCGTGCGTTGTGTGTGCGCGCTCAAAATCGAGTGATTAAAAGTAAGATCTACTCAAATTTACGTAACGAGACCATTCATAGTGAAAGACGAAATCGAATCTACTTCATTTGAAAAATAAACTCTCAAGACGTGCATTTGGGAACATGCTCATCAATCCATATATTACGGAATTAAAAATCTGGTATAGAGATATAGAAAGTTGATTTATAACCGGCTAAAATTACATTGTAGAAATAAAAGAAATTGTTCATTATCGCATATTAGAAATTTAAATACTTCACGTTGACCATGCTTAATACATTTGCGAGGACTTTAGTACTGTGATTACATGAATCTAATAACCAAGTAATGCCGATTTTTACGCTAAACTTGCCTTACTTTCCAATTTCAATTGAGAGACATTATTCTTCTCAATCTAGTAGTAGAAGATCGATCTTTATTCTGCTATCGACCTAACCGGTTTGTATTATTATAATAAAGTATATTATAATTCAATAATTTGACAGTAAAATGGTGACGACATTTTATTGGTACATCAGTCACGGAAACATCGATGGATGCCCTACACTCCCTGGTGGAGTAATAGGACCAAAGAAGAAGAAGAAGAATTAAATAATTTATTATTATCTATTTATTGTATTATATTATTTTGAACAAATTTATAAATTTAATTGACAAACATTGCAAACCGGATTTCAAGCGTTTATTAAATCTTATTTTTAACACACTTTATTTGTGCCAAATTTACTATTGATATGCTTATTAAAAAATATGGAAATTTGATAAATTTGTGCCATGTCTAACACATATTTTTTTAAACGCATTTTAATGGTAAAATAATGCGATTTTTATGTCAATTTTGGCAAATTAAAGCAACTTTAAAAAAAAACCCTCAAACTACGTAAAACGCCTAGGCAACTAGCAAAACCCATATTGCACGTATGAGCCTGGGCCAGCTTTTTAAAAACAGCCCATTGTCAATATAAATAGACCAGTAAATAGTACATACATACCTAAAGCATATTTTCAGACCCTTAAATTCGACCCTTCCTCTACTAACGTTAAAAACCATTTTAGTTAAAACATCTTAAAAACGGTGTTAGTAACGGACCGAAGAATGCGGGCCTTTATCTATAAATCTGAATTTCATGGAAACAGGTTCTACTATTGGATAATCAAATACAAATTCAATTTCATTTTTATCTGTTTATATTATATATCAGTTAATAATATTATTTAAATACAGTATGCATCAGAATATTCAGTACTGAAGATTAGGCAACCTCAACTTCAGTACTGTATATTCTGGTACATACTGTATTTATAATAACTATGTATTTTCAGTACACCACAGTGTACTGCAAAAATGTAAAAATATCCATAGCCATGGCAATGAACAACAGAAACTTGTAATTTCACTGTCAATTTTGATGAAGTTTTATTAATTAATGCGTGTTGGAAATGGCTTATCGCTTGTAACATTCGCTTGCATCATTTAAAGTGAGCTAATCCCAACACTATCTAGTTACTTGCATTTGAATGTTAAAAACATGCAAAATTGTAGATAAATCTTCAACGCTAGTATAGCAGGAATGCAGGTATGCCATATTTCGTTTGCAGAATTATTAATATCAAAATAACAAAATTTACTTGAAACATAACAAAAACTGTGCCCAAAATGCTGTGTCTGATAAGTTGAACAAAACATTTTGTTACATTTAATTGTTCTATTAACCACAATTAAATCGAAATTGTTTATGCACACTGACATGGCAACTTGGCAACACCACTCGTCGGTGAATGACAGCTGACAGCCCTCGTTTGAAACTTCAAAAGTCTCGTCAAGTAGTTTTTGCGTGTTTCAATTTTTGTCCGTTTCATTTTTTGTAATTATTATTGCACTTTAAAATATGTACTCAATAAAAAATATTTCTTAAAATATCCAGTTTATTTCTTGGTAATAAAATTTTGAAAATTAACAATATATACGTTTGTATCGTAAAATAATTGTATAATAAATAAAATGCCTTTTAAAAATGCTAAAAGAGTATTTAAAAATTGGTAAAATTAATGCTCACCACATTAAAACTATTATTTGTTTATTAATTTATTTATAAAGTGCTTCAATAATTTCCTTGTCTAAATTCAACATTTATAACATTTGAGTTTTTTAAATTATAGTGCTCTCCTTTCACACCAAATCTCAGTTAAAACCAACTTCATTTACAATCTCAAAATGAGCGGAGCGTTCCTATTACCATGTGAAGTGAGTCTGAAGTGAATTTTTTTTACCTCCCCCTTTACCGATCTGAACTGATTTACGCTGATTTAATCGAAATGAGATTATCCACTCAGTGTATGGGGTCCATGGTGTTCCCGCCATTAAATTTGTTCTAGTATTAAAAAGTTTTCTATATTTAACGCCAAATTCATTGGCAAACCCTATCATGCACGGCCAAAACGAACCAATACACAAAATCGGTAACAATAAAACAAAACAAAATATAAGACCTCTTTTTACGTGAGTCACGACGTTCCTTTCAACTATACTTTTGAAGTGAGATTCTCAGCTCAGTCTCACCTTAGTTCACACTCACCTAAATGCTGAAAGGAAAGCACCAAATATCTCAATATCCACGACCGACACGTCAGTTTTAATAACATATTTAAATTTTACTCAAAAAGTGCCTTAATAATATCAAAATACCATATCAATATAAATTGGATTAAACAAGCTATAGCGTGAAATTGAAACTGCATTCTTTTAGTTTTTTGCCAATGGCAGCCAAACCATTGAATATTTTAAAGTTTTATTTTGTCTGCTAAGTAATTTAGCATCAACATTATTTTGTCTACCTTAACCAACTTTCTATTTTTAAACTTTTATTATATCCATTTGTTCAGCATGATAAGTTAGATACCCTGTATACAGGGTGTTTCAGATCACCCTTCCCAAGCCTTTTCTCGGTGATATGACGTGTAAAGGCTGATTCATAGATATGTTACGCGGGATGTTATGTTCGGGAAAAAAATAAGCTTAACATAATACTACCTGAAGGATTTAAAGGTGGCACTTTTAATTTCCGGCGTAGTAGGCGAATTTGCACTCAACTTCAGAATTTTAAATGGGAACCTAGGTCATGCATGGCATCGCTGGATAGGTATTTTAAAAATAAATAACTTTTGTAAGAAAAGTTTTTTTAAAGTTAGTAGAACAATATCTGGATCAAAAATTTCATAATAATATACTTGACATAATATTTGTATTTTATGTGTAATGTGATGAATACTGTAGTAAACACAATACATGTAATACACAATTATTACCCATTATACAATATTATATGTGGTAATATTATAATCTGTAATCTCTCGCTAAACGTCTGGTAGCCATGAAGTCAAACATTTAAACATTTTGAATAAATGTAAACAAAAGCTATTGTGCGAATAACTCTACAAAGTATAGCCTGAAAAGGAACATTTTAGCTTCCAGTAACGGCAAAGTATACATTTCTACACCTGTAGGTGCTTTCAAAAGTTGAGCAAAACTTTCTTGAATTTAAATAAATACCCTAATGGATCTCTCTTTACATTTTGTTATATATTAAGTAATTCAATGTAGTTACATTTTTTGGTCTATATGCAGACTTTGTAGAGTTGTTAAAAAAATTGATAAGACTAGGGAGAGACCCATTAATTTAAATTCGAGCAAGTTTTGCTCAACTTTGACGACAAATAGAGGAACAAATACGAAGGGTAGAAATAAGTACTTTATGGTTGCTAGAAGTTAAAATATTCCTCTTCAGACTTGACTAACGGAAACGTTGTGGAGGTGTCTATAAAATTGATGAGATTAGGGAGAGACCCATTACGACATTTATTTAAATTCATGTAAGTTTCATGTAATTCATGTAATGTGTACTTTACGGTTACTGGAAGCTAAAATATTCCTTCTGCAGCTATACTAACCGATGTGCTTCCGGGGATGAGAAAACGTGAAAATTAAATGGTGATAAATACATGTAAAATGTTCATAACCATTACAGTGAACAACCGAAACTTGTAATTTTTCTATCGGTTTTAAAGTTTCATAACAATGCGTGTTGAAAATTTCTTATCATTACGGAATTAGTGACAAAAATTAGTTTTTAAAGCTTTATTATTAACAACAAATTTTGTCTTTAATAAGCCATTTTTAACACGCATTGATTAATGAAACTTCAAAACTGACAGTAACTGATAAGCCTTAGATAAGCTAATGCCAAACAGGCATCAGTCAAATGCGCACTATTTTTAGAACTGACTGCGCCATTTTCAACTCTCCGTATCTGCGTAATTATCGACTTATAGCGTTGAGTGAAGGAGTTTACAAACTCCTTCACTCAACGCTTATAGCCTGTTAAAGTAGAACTTAATTTTAGGCAACCAATTATACATATTTCACATTTTTATATGAGTGGGGTTTTGGCGCGAAAACTGGACTCTAGTTGTTGATAAATCCGCCAGGATTCGATTTTAAAGCGCTCTGTAATATGTTTTGCATTCGCTACTAGCGTAATTTGAATGAACGTGAGCAAAAAAAAAGATGTTGCCATGTGTTTAATTTGTATAGCCGTTTTTTTGCGGTAGGCTACAAATACTATTACGATAAAGCAGCGCTAGTATTTTTTCGATTCCTGCAATTTATGAATCGACACTTCATTTCCGATACATTATATTATGTAATTGGAATTATCTTTCAAATAATGACAGTAACCAATTACGCCATAGGTGGGGCAGTAGTAGGGATTATTATTATTATTATTATTATTATATTATATATTTTAATATCAGCGAATAATTTCTTAAAAATGTTATATTTATTTAATTAAATTCACTAAATCCTTTTACAAGTTTTGTAATTTGACCAAATTTGAGTCCTGTTGAGATTACTGTAAGCTTATTAGACAAAAAAGGTATATGAAACATTTCTTACATTTTAAGATCACTTTTATTTAAAAATAAATAGACGCCTGACACAGCCAATTCCACTTTCATTGTCGTGACGAGGGATTTTTTGATCGCAGAACTTAGGGAAATAACATTGGAAAACGGGTTTCCTTCAATTTCTCTTACCCTAATAAAACTATATGGAAACTGAGACCATATTTATATTAAATACTTTTATTTTTGACTTAAAATCAAATGTTTGGTGTCAATATAAGCAGGCTCTTGGTGACCTCTTCAAGTGTCCAAAAAACTATTTAGATGGCAGTTATTAACGACCTAAGAACTTATCTCCTTATCTCCTCAGGATCCAAATTTTGTATATATACTTATCCCTTCTTACAGGATTATAAGTGATTGTATTCCGCCCTAGAGATTTCAACAACACCCCACATGCAAATAGATTCATTTTGGTTTCTTTACATTCGGGTGCGTAGTTAATTTCAAAATCCTATTCAATTATCGTTGTGCTTTCTTCGTGTGTTTCTGCTTTGTTTATTGTGCGTTTTGGTTTTGTGTGTGTTTTATAAACTTCTGTCTCCCCCGTGAGAATTTTCTAGTTTCACCCTGTGACAATTAGTGTGTCTGTATTTTGTGTATGACTAATTCCTCCCTGTAACAATTATTATTGCGTATTTTAAATTTTTATATTTAGTTAGACTATTATATCTTCCTGTGACAATTTGCTTGTGCGCTGTGTAGTTCTTTTGCGTATTGCAAGATTTGTGTGTATAGGAAGGATGTCACAAAAATTGAATGTGTTAACCATACCATACAAAATTATAGGAAGAGATTATACTCTTTGAAAAATTACAAAAAAAAATGTTTCCTTAGCTGCTAGAAATATATTAAATAACAAACTAATTTCCTTATTACAGAAAAGAGCACAAAAAAACCATTTACGATAATGCCCATGGTGATGTGGCAACAATGATTGAGGATTTAATTAATGGGCCTTATCATTGTTTTAATCATCAATCGTGTTGCAAAGATTTAGAATGTACCTGCATTACAAATTATATGAATTACGATATTTCGCGGTTTAAATGCAAAGTCCGAAAAATAAAGTCGGCGTTCGTTCAAACGGCAGAGCCCCCCAGAGTGCTGAAAAACAGCGGTAATACATAAAAAAAAGACCTGGAATTCCGATTGATTCGAATGTTTCAAACTTCTGTTAGAGAGTCTGTCTCTCAGAGTTCTTGGCAACATGGCATGGCAATTATGTCATTGCTCCATCTCGTAGCGAACACATGAACTGCTTGAAACATATTTTCAACCATTTTCACGGCGGGGAATTCAATTTAGGTACATTTTAAATAATTAATAAAACCATAAAAACATCTGTTAATTAATAAGTGCTGTATCTTATTAGATACAGTATTTTAAAAGGTTTCAGGATATATTTTTGGAATGGATAAATATAATTTCTCTGAATCAAATTATTTAAATAATATGGTAAACAATAGTAATTTTAATTATAAACTGTATAGTGTCGCGTAGAATCAGTTCTATATTCATGTAACGCTTTAAAATTGTGCACATATTTGCAAAGACAATCCATGAAGATGAAAAACGGCAAAAATCGAAGATTTAATGAAATTTCATAGAAAAACGTAAATAATCGAAAAACTAACTATATACTAACAACTTAAAACTAACTAACACGTAGTTTTTATTTTGATAATTTATGGTACAGAAAATATAACGTGAAAGTGATAATTAACAGCATTGAAAAACACTTTGCGCCCGAAAACCGCGCTATTAAGGGCGCATTTAACGTAATTTTGAAATGATTTTAAATGTGGCTTTGTATCTATCGGTGCACAGCTCCGTGCACAGCTATTTAGTAGATCAAATTCTGGATCAATTTTGTGCCTATACATTTCAACCGCTTCCAATAAATTGAGGTTCTTTCCCATTTTTTGCAGCTATGCAAAAATTCCAACTTTTCAATTTTAGGAAATAAATGTTTATAGTTTATAGTATATTGTTTTATAGTTATGTATGATTTGCGAAAGTACTATTATTTTGATTTAATCTAAAAGCGCGGATGTGTTAGATTTAGTGCAAAAAAACACAGTAGCGATCGAAGATGAGTACAGTAGCAATTGGGATTTTTTCCGTTAACTGTTATTTATTCGTGTATAGAGTTCAGATGCTTTTTTGTTTTTTCCTGTCCTTCTTGTTAAAATAGCGACAATGCAGCTGTACATTTAAACCAATGAGCGGACATTTTAATTCTCAGAAATAAACTAACTTTACTAAACTAGTACTAAACTACTATTTTTTATAGTAACAGCCAATTTCATAATCAATTTAAAGAGACTTTAAATTTTAAAGCTCAGTTTAATTTTCAATATGCGTTTCATAACCATATTTATCCTTTAAAGTTGACTTTAATTTAAAGGCCATTTTATGAAGCTTGTGCTCTTTAAAGTCTCCTTTTAGTTCGAACATAACCTCACTTGTCTGACAGAAGTATACGCCGTATACACAAAATATAGCCCCGACATTTATTGGTAAGGCCCGGTTTTACAAGAGAGGTATAAACCACGTACAGTACTGTTCCTGGAACAAAAAGTGTATAGGCGTTTTACAAGTCCGGAACAACTAGTTCCATGGAACAAAATTGTCCGCGGACCCGCACCTGGAACAAATTAGTCCGCCCGCCTGCCTGAGCTGTCAGCTGTTGATTTCATGGTTTGAGGTTATTGTTGTTCTTCGTTCGCTTGTAAAACCAATCAATTGATATGGATTTTTTCTTTGGTTTTCCCATCCTGGATGTAACTATATCATTCTCTGAAGATGAAGATGTCCCAGCACAAAGACGCCCAAAAAGAATTCGAGAAAGGTAATTT
The DNA here is from genome assembly GCA_951805005.1 of Othius punctulatus. Taxonomy (NCBI): domain Eukaryota; kingdom Metazoa; phylum Arthropoda; class Insecta; order Coleoptera; family Staphylinidae; genus Othius; species Othius punctulatus. The sequence goes on along the minus strand of OX638147.1, from coordinate 7,525,864 downwards.
TGGTAATTCATGTCACAACAATGTTATTCCATTGTGATTTCAGGATAAACTATTTTGAAGATATGAACGATGAGGAATTTTTTGCTCGGTTCCGACTGAGAAAAATAACATGCCTTCATATTTTGCATTTAATCGAAGACGAGATTAGAAGCCCGTCTGAGAGGAATGATGCGCTATCACCAACCACAAAACTTCTCCTTACTCTGAGATTTTATGCCACAGGATCAATGTTAATTGTTGTAGGTGATTTCTTAGGGGTGTCAAAAAGCTCTGCATGTATTACAGTTAAGGCTGTATCGGAAGCAATTGTCAGATTAGGAACGGAATACATAACATTTCCGAACACTGTAGAAGATACAGAAAGGACAAAAATGGAATTTTATGAAATAGCTAGCTTTCCAAATGTATTAGGTGCAATTGATTGTACCCATGTGAGAATTCAGTCTCCTGGCTGAAGAGTACCGCAATCGGAAGGGTTATTTTAGCTGGAATGTGCAAGTTATTTGTGCCAAAAACCTCAAAATTCAGGATATCGTAGCACGGTGGCCAGGTAGGAGCCACGACCAAACTATTTTTAATAATTGTTGGGCTAAAGCCAGATTTGAAACCAGACAATTAAATGGATTGCTCCTTATGGATGGTGGATACTAGAGATGGGCGAAATCGTTACTTTTGGATACTCGTAACGAATCGTTACTTTCAGTACGAATAGTATTCGTTACTCGGTACTTGGTAAGAACCAATCGCGTATCGGATCTAGTTAGTAAGTAACGATGTGCGGTATTGTAACGACCACCGAGTTGCGCAGTGTGCGGGTTTGGGAGCATGCGAATCGTTCCTTTCAGTACAAATACTCGTTACTCAATATTCGTTACTCGTTACATGGTAAGAACCGATCGCGTATCGGATCTAGTTAGTAACGATGTGCGGTATTGTACCGACTACCGAGTTGCGCAATGTGCGGGTCCGCGAGCGGATATACGAGGATTCATTGCAAACAACGAATAAGCGAGACCTGAGACGGCCATACGTTGGAGTATTGGAACGTGGATCTATATATGTCTATATATTAATAAGGGTTCTAAAATTAAAATATGAACATTTATTATAACTTACACTATTATAACTAAATTTGTACTACAAATTTTTGTATTGCATATATATGAGAAACCAACATTTATTTTCGTTATTAATTGCACTAAAATGCAACCATAAACTAATTCGTTTTCTAGATGACATTATAAAAAGTCACGAAACCACAGCAACATAAATGTAATGTAAAGAAAACTTATAAAATTGCCCGGTAAGCAATACTTGGTTCGGCTGTTCTCTATAGTAACGAGTATTATCGTTGGTTCGGATTTTCGCACTATGGGGTACTGTGCGGCTGGGCCGGTACTCGCGACCAATCGAATAGTAACGAGTATTTATATATTCCGGTACTCGTTACTTCGAATACTTGAATGTAACGAATACTTATGTAACGAATAGTTACTATTCGCCCATCACTAGTGGATACAGTATAACAAATTACCTATTACTATTAAATCCAGTTCGGCCAGAGGAAGTTCTCTTCAATGAATCGCAGATCCGAACAAGGAATGTTGTTGAAAGGATGTTCGGAGTGTGGAAAAGGCGTTTTCCTATACTCTCATTGGGGATGAGAGTATCCCTTGAACGGTCAAAGGTTATTATTGTAGCATGTGCAGTATTGCATAACATGGCAATAAATGAAGGCGAGGGCAATCCTCCTGCGATAGATTCCAACAACGAAGTAAATGAAGATGTACCAGCAGATGTCGGCATAAATGAAAATGTTGGATTCAACAATGCCAAACGACAACATTTAATCAATAACCATTTTTTTAATTTACTTTAATTCTATAGTATTAAATAAACTTATTCTGACGAGCAATTTTTTATTTGCAATTTATTGTATAAAATTAACAATTTTTTAAATATCCAATTGTTTTTGTAAAATAACAATCTCGAGTTTCAATTTTTCTATTTCTAGATTATGCTTTTCGGTTTCCGCTTTACATTTTTTCATTTCCGCTTCATGTTTCTGCTTTTCCATAATGTGCTGCTCTTCTCTTCTTTTAGATTCTTCATTGAAAAATTTAATTTGTGCAGACATTACCTCTTTTTTTTTCAGTTAGTTCTGTCGTTTTGTCAGAGGACATGCTATATGATGTCCTTTTTCTTCCCTACAAATTGTAATGTATGTACAAATAAATAAAATATATTTTATAAAATGAAAGGCAACTTCCACACCTAATAAAAATTTTACTCGACTGTTTGTAGCGCAGCTAATGTCACGATATCTAACATAACATACTCAAACTCTCGCGTTAAATTCTGGGTGTGGATATACCATAAGACATACACGTTGAAGTTGGGCCACTTTTTTAAGGCAACTGTTGCCGTCGGCGTTTTCTTCTATTTCTCTTATTACATCCATTTCATCAGCCCATCGCAAAGGTTCACTTGGACCTATAAAGTTATAAATGTAAGCTGTCTCTACGACTACTATTACCAGCATACCTGCTGTCTGATAGTCTACGACTGTTGTCGCAACAATAGTATTGATGTTTTTTTCCTGCAATCTTAACGTTTTGGTTGTGGGAGTCCTCAAAAGGACTGGACTCCATTCTGTCCAATCGGGGGCTAAAATTGATGGAATATTAACAATGGTAAAAATTGGTGAATAATGTAACAATATTATTTACATCATCTTCGACCACCACTATCATAGGCATCATAATAAAAGAAAATTAATAAACAGAAATATACAACATGAATTACTACGAACGGAGAATATTCGAATCAAAATTATTGTCGCCTCCTCTTGCACTGACTCCAATCAGCTCTAAAATTCTCTCCGTCACTGAATTTAATTTCAAATTGCCGCTGCCTCCACCTGTTTTGTAAGTGGAGTTTTTGAGAGCACCATACTCCTTCCTACATCTCATTTTTAGGGAATCCCATTTGCTTCGTAAATTTTTAGCAGTACGTCCAGTCCCGGTTTGAGCATTAAAACATAGCTCTATGTTGCCCCATGCTTTGTCTTTTTGTGCACAGGACACTGCATCCGTTACTTTAGTTTCTACAAAAACACAATGAGAATATTCAATTATGTGTGCCTACTGTTTCTGGTCACAACTGTTTATTTAAAAAGTGATTAGAAACTTACCGATGAGATCCTTGTACTTCTGTACACAATCAATTAGCAACTCCACCTCCTCTGACGTAAAGTTAGTGCACCTGCTTCCTTTATCGGCATTCTTGATTTTGCACAAGCACACAAGAAAGTTAAACTAAATTAAGCTAACTAACTAAAATGACTTAAGAAAAATATATTAAAAAAATGAAAAATAACCTAAATATGAGCTAACAAATATTAAATATATAAAATAATTTAAAAAATTACCTAAATACCTATCGCCTAACAAATATTGAATATATATAAACAAATTAAAAAAATAACCTAAATACCTATCACCTAACAAATTAAATATATAAAATAATGAAAAAAAAAACCTAAATATCTATCACCTAACAAATATTAAATCTATAAAAGAATGAAAAAATAACCTAAATATCTATCGGCTAACAAATATTAAAATATATAAAATAGTGAAAAAATAACCTAAATATCTATCAGCTAACAAATATTAAATATATAAAATAATTAAAAAATAACTTAAATATCTATCACCTAACAAATATCAAATATTAAAAAAAATTAAAAACACACACGCAGTAAACTCTCACACAAAACGTACATAAAACCAATCACAATAACCACACAACAAAAGCACACGACTGAACGAAGAAAGAACTGCAAAATCGGAAGCACGATGGAGAAAACAGGTACAGGCTGCGATTGACACTTGCAGGAATCCCGCCAAAACTAACAAAACTACCAACCTGACCCATTGGATGTCTTATTCCAACGCAGGCGTGCTATTGTAAAACGAGTTCGTTACTTGTCCTTCGAACAAGCGTTATCCCGGAACAGTTCGGGCCTGGGTATTTTCAACGCTATTTAATTATTCTATTTTTATGTTGGCAGCTTCGATATGTAAGCAATTTGACGCTTTGAGGCATTCGATCTTCAGAGAGGTGATGCATCGCAAAGAAGTGCATCGTCTGTCTAAGCTAAGTGACTAAGTTCTAATGTGACTTCATGTAAATAATGTTTGGCGCACGCAGTTCATAATAAAACTGTTTTATTGTTATTATTTTGTTTATAGTTAATAATAAATGTATTGATTTTAATAAGGTGAGTTATATTTTGCCATGCCGCATTGAACAATTCACAATTTTCTCCATTTTCCAGTGTGTTTTTACTTTTCATGTGCCACTCCCATCCATGAATAATTAATTATGTTATTGCTTATGACTCAAGAGTGAAAAAGGCTCTTTGCATGATTAAATGAAAACGTAATTTAATGACTCTCAAGCATAATTTTATTTGCATTTTATTTCATAGTAATCACCACTATCTTGTTCCAGTTAATTATGTGGTTATTTATTTTGCTGGGAATCTCAGCATTAACACAAGTGAGGCCACAAGGATATAATCGTAATTTCCCAACATATAACAATCCCGGAACCACTTTTAACGATTACAACTACAACAGTATTAACAACAATGATATATATTATGAACAAATGCAATGCCCCCAGTATTGGCTCAGATTCCAACAGTCGTGCTATAGGTTTATTAAATCTCCATTAAAGCCTCATAATGAGGCAAGGCGAATTTGTCAAGTAAGTGCAATTAAATAGCAATGTTAGTGGTTATATTGCATTTAATTTTTCAGACTTACAGCCCTGAACAAGGGGCTTCTGATTTGGTGTCTGTTACCAGTCCGGAGGAGCATGGATTTCTTATAAACCAATTAAACTGGCAAGACCCGCAACATAGGAAATGGTACATAGGTGCACATCAACAGACACCTAATTACTGGATAAACCCAGACAGCAGTCAGTTGATTAATATGGAAAATGCATTCCTACCAGATCTGGATCCCTATGGAAAAGACTTTTTAGCATATAATTTCTCCAAGGAAATTATGCATTGGGGCTTCCAAACTGTCCGAGGTGATGAGCCATTATTGTTTATTTGTGAAGCAAATATTGCAAGCCTGCAACGACTTTTAAATGACGATAGAACGTACACTTACGGAATTGACGTTCAAGATCCTGAACGAATACCCCGGGGGCCTTATTTTATCAAAGAACCTGAAGATGCCACTTTCGATTTATCACGAAGAAAAATTTACAACGATGTTACTCTAAGGTATATCTAATCTCGCATGAATTAATAAATTACTTGTATGAAACTTCTTTTTTGTATTACAGCTGTTTGGCTGGAGGGTACCCAACTCCCACTTATGAGTGGTTCAAAGAAGATTACGAGAACGATAGATTAATTGCCAGAAAAATTGATCCGTTAGAAGATACACGATTTACTATAAGTGGTGGCATGTTGATTGTAAATAGTCCTGAACAAAAACGTGATAGAGCTACATATCATTGCAAGGCTAGTAACAAATTTGGAACTATAATATCAGAAAGTGTTCAATTAAATTTTGGGTTCATTCTTGAGTTTGTACTGAAAAGATCACCCGAACAAGGCGATCAAAATTGGGGCAAAGTAGTTTATTGCGATCCTCCCTCACATTTTCCCAGCGTAAAATACTACTGGTCCAGGGATTACTTCCCTAATTTCGTGGAAGAAGACAGGCGTGTATTTGTCTCATTCGATGGAGCTCTCTACTTCTCTGCACTTGAAACAATAGATCGTGGCAATTATAGTTGCAGTGTACAAGCTGAATTCTCAGACACTGGTCGTAATGGCCCCTTTTTCCCTCTCAGAGTTAATCCACATTGTAAGTAATTATAAATGATAATCACCAAAGATCTACAGTTTTTTTCATTTTGCAGCCAACTATCAACAGCTAAAGTTTCCAAATAATTTTCCCAAAGCCTTCCCAGATGCTCCAATTGCTGGCAAAGAAGTCAGATTAGAATGTATGGCATTTGGATAGTAAGTCTTTCGTATGATTATTTTAACATCAAAATGATTTTTATACAAGACTACATCATGATTTTATTTCTAGCCCAATCCCCAGCTATAATTGGACGAGAAAAGGAGGCAAACTACCTCGAAATTCCTTCTTTACGAGTTTTAATAGGGTTCTGATTATTCCGAAAGTACAAGTAGAAGATCAAGGTGAATATGTGTGTCGAGTTTACAATGACCGATCTTCTTTAGAAAACAGTGTTGTACTAAATATACAAGCCGAACCAAATTTCACCATACCTCTAACCGACAAACATATAGATAGTAAAGGTGAAATGGTATGGACTTGCGAAGCATTTGGAATCCCTGATGTCAACTACACGTGGTGGAAGAACGGACGACAATTAGTAATGGGCTATCTGGATAGTGAAGATCGAGGCCGCATTAAAATACAAGACAATGTCCTCACCATATCATACGTCGATGATGACAGAGATCCAGGGATGTATCAATGCAGGGCTTCTAACACACTGAAGACATCATATTCATCGGCACAGCTACGTGTAATGGCTTTCAAACCATCTTTCAAAAAGTTCCCCTTAGAATCTGAAACATATGCAGCAGAACAAGGCAACGTTACCATAGTTTGTAAACCTGAGGCAGCTCCGAAGCCAAGATTCATCTGGAAAAAGGATGGACTGGTTATAGGCTCTGGTGGACACCGAAAAATAATGGAAAACGGAAACTTGGTCATTGGCCCAGTGTCCCGAGATGACGAAGGTGTTTATACATGTTCGGCCAATAATGAACTAGGAATGGACGAATCTCGAGGCAGACTTATAGTTTTACGTATGTCATGTCACTCATAATTCTTGTTTGTGCTTCAACCTTTAAATCAATTGTTTAGGTGGTCCTAGGTTGGTTGAGTCATTACGGCCTAGGATTGTAACTTCCGTGCAAAGATCATTTTCACTCTACTGTCAAGCCGAAACCGAAGAGATGTTGGATATTGCTTACATATGGGCACACAATGGCATCAGAATACGTGATATTGATATAAAAAATTCCTACAATCGACTCGTAAGTAATACTGAAAGAAATCGTCTACTTCTAAATATACATTATATAAATGGCATTTACATACATTTATATAATTGGGTCATTCCATGTCAACTGGACCGGTGATACCCACTCAACTTTGATCAAGATTAATATGGATGTATATTAGGGTGGTTCTTATTTTGCAATGTGGAAACTTCCAATTAATTATTTGTGGTTTTGCTGAACAGGTGTACTTGTGCAAAATACAAAATTTTAGTTCAATCGGATAATATAAATGTGTAAATGAGTAATGCTAAGTTAAATGAAAAATAGAGCACATAAATTTGAAATAAACTTTGTTTATTAAAAAATATATTTTTCTTATTAAATACAATATAAATCTTCTTTTAGTTATTTTAAACCATCTTAGTCGCAGATTGAGACTGTTTTCTGTATTCAGAAACAACTTTAAGTAGAAACTGCTTTTGGTTCTCATTGTTTGTTATCTTGTCATTATATTTTGCACAAGTTGCCCTTTCAGCAGTGTCATTGACACTTTTTAAGGCACAGACAATTATTTTACCTTTGTGGTAATCCTCACGAAACTCACAGTTTGCGGGATCCTTATAAAAATCGGTAGAAATGCCAAATTTTGTGAATAATTTGAGTGAATTTGCAGAAAGTAATTTCGTTGGGATATCTCTTGCAAACGAATAGTGAGACTTCATTGAAGTTTAAAATCATTTTTTCTGAATTTCTTGTGTCCCTTTATTCTTCAACTTCAAAGTTATCTTCTTTAAGTTGATGCTAATTTCCATTATTTGTTTAACCATTCACTGTTTTTCCTCTCTCTCAATTCGGTCCTAAAATGTTTAGAATGCTACACATTCTTCATTACGTACCACAAGTGATTTAAAAATTTGAACTATTTGGCGTTTTTCATCAAAATTGAAGATGATCGAGTGGTGACAATTTGCAAAACTGGTCTCTTGACATGAATGACCCAATTGCAATTTATACTTACTGCGCAAATTTTATTAAACATGAAATATGCATTGTTTCAAACTCTTGGGGACTGAGAAAACTGAGAGCATTCTATTGATCTGAAGTTCGGCACATAAATGCCCATACCCATAAATGCCCAACAACTGTTTTTTTTTATTATAACTCTCTTTGCAGTACAAATCGTTTCCCAGCCAAAATGCTTGTATTGCATTTTTTGTTGATAAACTATTTGGGTTTTTTTTCACTTGTGCCGAATGGTAACTCGCGTTATCTATAACAATTGCGCAGTTTTTGTGAAGATTTGGGATTTTTGGGATGGCTCGAAGATTTCTGCAGTTATGTTATCGTGATAATCGACTTTTGCGTCTTTAATATGCTTCGCAGAGAGAAGAAGAGCACCATTGATCCATCCTGCATTACAGCCTGCGTGCAATATTATTATTCGTTTTCCCTGATTAGGTGGGACGTCCAAGTGACATTATTTATAACAACCATTATCCCACCCCTTTTTCACCGTATCGTGGGTATCATACCACATTTCATCGAGATGTACAATTGGAATATTCGCTGCTCGAAACTTTCCGATTTCTTGTAAATAAGTTGCTCTCCATTCCGAAATTCTTCTCGATTCCATCAACACTTGCCATTTGTTAATTGTACGCTAACGGAATCCAATTTTTCGCAAGAATATCCTTAATTTTTCTTGGCCGCATTGTTTTCCCAATTTTCGTGTTACCTTTTCATGTAAAATTCGTATTCACTGCACATTAGCGTCGTAGTCATACAAAATTTTGGAAATACCAGCATCGTTGCGTATGTTTCGTTTTGAATCCCATTATGTTTTTTGATGTGTACGGTACTTTCGTCATTGTGGCAGTTTTTTTAATTGCACCACCTTCTCCTTCGGTTGGCTTCAAATAATTGAGAACGTTTGAAATTATTTGTTTCGCAGCCAACGGCAGATGCGAAGATTGTGAATCTCTGGGTTTATCACTTGGCATAAAATTTTCAACTTTCGCAGGCTCATTGTGGTCAAGTTGTGGACATGTTGAAAATTTATTTTACAAAAACTTTTTCAAACGTAATAATTTACACACGATGGCACGATTCTTTCAATACCTAATACATTTTAACCTAATACATTTTAAGTCCTTTTCAACTAGTAGTTTTGGCAGTATAATTTTCTCTTAAAAGATAATTTAGGGAATGATGGAAATCACAAATGAGTAAATTAGCATTGATGTAATATTCCTCTTTAAACGATTAGACAACGAAACTGTTTACAAATATAAACGCAATACCCAATGTTAGCAGTATATAATGACTCACTTTAAAATGAATTTACAAAACATAATGAGCATTAAAATAAGAAGGTTGCGCACACCCTCTGAGTTTGAAATGAGTAAAATGCTAGGAGGATTCTCTCAGATCAGCGCAATCGTTGAATTACATAATAACACCTTTAGAAATTTCCCATCTCATTATCTCATTTTATTGCAATCGGATGTGGTTCCCGAGGCAGCGCCGAAAAAAAAGGGAAGGAGGGTCCATTTATTATTATGGTTATATGATATTGGATATTGTAAGAAAGGAATAATACTCCAATAAAGCTCTCGAAAAGTCAAAGCTGTAAAAACAAAAAAGCGCTGGGAGTAGTATACATGACATGCAAAATTATACACAATTCTACACAACTTGTTTTCTGTGACAATGTACATATTTTAATACACTTGAAGAAAAAAGTTGTTGAATGATGTTTTGTATGGTTACTTTTAGAAAATGGACGGTGGATTTTTGGGAGTATCGAATACCACTTTTTCAGATGCTGGTGATTATGAATGTATAGTAAAGTCAGCTGTCGGAAGAATAGTCTCCCGTTCAAATGTAATTGTAGAAGGACCACCAGGGCCTCCAGGTTTGTCAACATTAACATTAGCTCCGCCAAGTCTCTAACAACTGTTTAAATAGGTGGATTGCAAGTAATAAACATACAAAAAACCTCGGGGACTCTCCAATGGACTGATGGTGCCTCACATGGGCGCCCTATCCATAGCTACACAATTAGCGGACGAACGAACTGGAATGATACTTGGTTCAATATTACACATGGTCTCAATGCGCGTGAAATTGATAGGTACAATGGGCGCAAGGAAGCCGTTCTAGAAAATGTCCTGATTCCATGGGCTACATACGAATTTCGGGTCGCTGCTTGGAACGAGCTTGGCATAGGAGCGGCATCGGCACCCAGTCCACGCCATTCCACACCTCCTGAGAAACCGTTTATTGCACCCTATAATATTGGAGGTGGTGGTGGAAAAATTGGAGACCTAACAATTACATGGTCTCCTTTGAAATCCGATGAGCAGAATGGTGCTGGAATTCATTACAAAATATTTTGGAAGAGGAAAGATCGCAACATCGAATTCGAGTCTATGCTTTTGAAAAAGTATGGAAATACTGGCATGGCTGTTGTACATCTAACATCTTTAGATTATTATTATACCGAATACATAGTTAAAGTGCAAGCTTGGAACGATGTAGGTCCAGGGCCTATAAGTAGTGAGTTCACCATCTATTCAGCCGAAGACATGCCTCAGGTTGCGCCACAGTTGGTCGTGGGACACTCATACAATTCCACCTCACTTAACGTTACTTGGAATCCCATTGAACAAACAAGAGTTAACGTTAGAGGAAAGCTCATTGGACACAGGGTATTTTAAATAAAATTAAATCATAGATGGTAACTACATTCCCTTTATTTCAGATTAAATATTGGAGAAAAGACAATAGGGAAGAGGACAGTGTTTATTATTTATCAAGAACAACAAGACCTTGGGCACTCATTGTAGGTCTTATTCCAGACACTTACTATTACGTAAAGGTCATGGCTTATAATGCTGCAGGTGAAGGCCCTGAAAGTGAACGTTACATAGGTAATTTAAAAAAGACAATATATAATTTTGTATGCAACTTAATTATATTTATAGAGCGAACATACAGGAAAGCGCCGCAAAAACCACCATCATCTGTCCACGTCTATGGCATTAATCCCTCAACGGTTAGAGTTGTTTGGCGTTATGTTCAGCCATCACCTGAAGAAGAGCCGTTACAGGGTTACAAGGTATACAGATATTGAAAAGTGGCTGGGTTTAAATCCTTCTAACGCTCTTAAATTGCAGATTCGTATTTGGGAGATTGATCAAGACATGAGTACAGCAAATGACACATTAATTTCAGTAGGCGGAAAATTGGAAGCATACATTAATAACCTATCTCCTGGTAAAACATACAGGATGAGGGTTTTAGCTCATTCAAATGGTGGAGATGGTCGAATGAGCTCTCCAGCTCTTACATTCCAAATGGGTGCGTTAGGATAATTTATGTTTTAAACTTTAAGAGTGTTCAACAATTATTATTGTACAATGTAATATTAATTATTACAATCAATCTTTGTGGTTGCTATTAATAATTATTGTGGGTTTAGTTGTCTGTTGAGTTTTTGTAGTATTTAAAATTATTTTCTTTTAGGTGCTCCTGCATCATACATAAGTAATTCACCAAGGATCTCATTCAATGCAATAATTTTGTTTATGACATTTTTTACAATTATGATGTGTGTTGGAGCAAACGAAGAGTTTTATTAATCTCGGGATACTTTGTGCTATAAGAAGATGCCTTATCAAAAATTTCAAGATTTTGTGTTTCTACCTATTAGGGTTTTGTATCTGATATTTAAGTACCTGTTTATTTTTGTCCATTCATTTTGTTTACATATATGTAGTTAAGTATTTTTATATGAATATTTTATAGTATGACTGTAATGCGTAATATTACATTAATTATCCGTCCATTTCAATATTCTCATTGTTCAGTATTTAATATAAAAGATTTTTTATAACTAAGTGAATAAGCGATACGTTTTTTTTTTATTAATACCATGACAACTATTGTAAATAATAAGGACTGTTGCTATCATTAGTAATTCGTTTATCCCTGAGTATCTTCAGTAAGTAAGTACGACAAGTAAGTCGTCCGCCTAACTTGTTCAGACCATAATGATGTTTTCTTAGATTGGTTATCTATTTCTGTCCTCTCAGTTTTGGATTCTTGTTGCCCTGGTTGTTTTATTCGGGTTTGTGGGTAATTTGCAAACTCCAATTATTGGCAAGTTAGTCTGCTATTTCATTGCTATTGATGTTTTGGCACCTATGCCAGTTTTACTGACACCTATGACAATTTAGAGGGCCGAGTTTAACGATTACTGTAACAAAATCCACTTAGTCTGGCTAGACTGCGAGACGACAAATCCAGATCAATCGTTGCTTGTGTTGAAGTGTTCACGTGCGGATCACCATGTAATTTTTACGCACACTATCTTGGTATTGCACATACTTTAGAGGTGAACGTAATGGATTTTAGTGTCTTTGGTGCTACTGTCTGTCAAAGACTTGCATTAATTCCCTTGTGCTTTCTATCATGTTCTGAACAAAGATCGTGTCACACAAGTATTTTAGTTTGTAATACAGTTAATCCAAGGTCATTGTAAATCCCATTGCCATGTGTAACTTCGTAAATCCCTAATGTTTCTGAATACCGTCTCCGAAACATCATGTGTCAACCGAGGGTGGCTAAATGTACACACTGTTCCATTAATTTTGAGACGGAAATGAAAATTGGAAGTTTTAAGACATAGCGAATTTCGATCTTACAGGATTTATGGTACCTAAAGGCCTGGTTTCCTCGAAAGCGGTGCGGTGTTTTTACGGTCGTAAAAGTACGGTGGGTGACGTCACGAAAACGTTGCCCTGTGCGATAAGCGAAGTGTTTTCCTAGAGAGCGGTAGCCATAAAGCGATGTGCCAGAACGGTGGGAATCAGTTCTGCAACGTTTTTTTTCGGTGGCTTGTGTAGAGCGTATGTACAGTCTTGGACTCTAAGAATGTCACCGTCGGTAAGAGCCAGAGGTTCGCTATCTCTGTCTCGTCGAGAGACGAAGCCGCACTCGGAGCAATTCGGCGTTCAGTGCCGTCCTACTCAGGTAGAATTTTGACAAATCGCTTAACTATAGTATAGGGTAGGGTTTTGAAATGCAGTGTGCAAATTACCTTCGTTTGGTCATTCAACAGGTTAACGAGCGGATTATTATTGCGTTTGTGAATTTCTACGGCTTCTAAAAGATTAAGCTGCGCGCCTTTGATACAGTTATGTATTTTTTTTTAAATTTCATTTTTTTTTAAATCGATTTGGGGAAATACATGTTTACAATTTAAACTATGGTTTGCGAATGCACTACAATTTTGATTAAATCTAAAGGCGCCAAAATGTTCGGCATATCGTTTTTTGAAACTACTGGAACATGCCATTTCAGAAACTCCAGAATAATTTAAGCGATCAATTTTGTCTATTACATTGCAACGGTAATATGTATAATAAGTTGTAATTTAAAGAAATTATATTTAGTATTATATTACACTTGAGAATAGTCGCGGGGCTGAAACAATTGTGGAGGAATCTATTAAAGTGAGTGAAACTCAGCCAAGTGTTTAATTTAATTTAATTTTTTATGGCATCCACGTGATGAGTAGTGATTGTGTGTATTTTTGGAAGGGATTACCCCCAACTGGCACATAGGTAGGAAGAAGTAAAGCATTCAAACAAAGTTGATATAAAACACGTAGGTTTTAAGTCAAACTGAAATTTATTTTGTTTCGGTTTACGGTAAATCTCAAGTTTTCCGGGTAAATTCTTTTCACTCCGGGTTCGTTTTCGGTTCTTCTAAAAATTTCGATTTAATTCCGGTCCGTTTCCGGTTCACATTCGGTTCGGGTCCGCTTTCGTCTCGAATAATAACGCTAAAATGTAGTCTAACTAGAAATGACAATATTTTCAATGATAACTACAAAATTCAATTAGTTTATCTTACAGAAATAAAAAATCACTCGCAGGTATAGAGGTAATATTTAATTGTAAATTGCAAACGTTTCAGTGAAAATAGTGAATGTTTCATTGAATGAAAACGAATATTTGTTAGTGCAGAAAGTGAATCATTCGATTTTCTCCCTCGTTTCATTACAGAATCCTCGTCAAATTTACACAAAATATAGTTTCTAAGTATACTACATACAAATCAGGAACTAACTTTGCAATTAATAAGTCTTAAGAAATTTCATAAAATAATAATCAGGGCTTCGAACCGATGCTTTATTCGTGTTGGTTTACGTTCCCGTTCAATTAAAAAAAAAACACATATCGGTTCGGTTCCTGTTTTCGTTCCGACAGACTTTTTCAGTTAATTTATGGAATTTAATGTTAAAATTGAATACATTTTGTAAAATTGTTGAAAATCTAATATTTACACTAGAAAATTCAAAGTCAGAAAATTTTAATGATTGACAAATCGTTTAAGGGGCAAATTTATAAAATTGTTGCGTATAAAGATAATTTTTAGTTAAAATTTGGAGAATTCATGGTTTAAATGACTATACTGAAGAAAGCGGTAAGATTTAAAAAAACAACAATAATCTTTTCAAGAAAAGTTCTAATTACTTACCCTAAACTTTTTAAGTGTTTCTACAGCTTTGTATATTATATCAAATATCTGTCGATTAAACTATCAAACATATAATAAAATTATAAGGGAAAAAAAACTACATTTTTGTTAGTATTTCATGCATATAACCAGTTATGTTTGATTATAATTTGTTATTATTATTTTTACGTACTTACTGGTATTAATAATTATCCATTAATTATTAATTATTTATTTATTTATTTTACTCAACTAGTTTCGGTTTATTTTCATTCGGCCATCATAGTGTTTTTTTATGTTTTTTTGTTTTTTATATTATATTTTTAAATTATTATTTGCCTTTTGAGTCAAATAATTTGGTACATAACTCATTATATCATACAGGGTGATCGATATTTACAAACAGCGCCATTTGTTCATTTTTTAAATGGAACACCCTATACAGGTTGTCCCGGGAGAAAGGTAACACCCTAAATATTTACGAAAATAATGTTTTCTTCGCGAAATCGTTCAAACACGTCAACTTTGTTTGGGGTAGTGGTCGAGCGGTAACTCATTTGAAAGCTTATCTAATTTGCAATACAACGGTATATTAACTTTTAAAATCAAGAAATTAATTTTATAAATTGAGCAAAGTATAAAATAAACATTTCATTTCGGCAAACATATTTTTTTAATATTTTGTTTAATAACCCCGTGGTGACTGTTCCCAGAGCGAGAATAAATATTGTAATAAAATTGAAAAACTTAACGAAAACATGAAACCCACAAAAGTGAATAAAAATTAAGAATATTAAATTAGAATGTTACCTTTTTAGAAAACATAATAATACGAGAGGAGTTCCCTTATCTCATCCACCCAGCCATGAAAACAATATGCTATCGCCACAATTTTCTTATGTCACAATTCTATGACATTTTATGGTGCCATCTCCAAGTTGGGTCCAATCACGTAAGATTTATCATTTTTATATCAGTTTAAAGAGACGAAAATGAGTGATTTGCAACACACATAAGCGTGTGTTTAAATGAACAAATTTGCGAGGCGAATTTGACCACTTTATCTCAAGATGAAATGATAAAATTTTGTATATCCTCTAACTCCTTGCTTACATATCTAGGTAGATAACATAAAAAAACTCTCCCTGTACAAGATTTAAATTATTTTTCAAATAATCCGTCGTGATTTAAATTTCTGGCAAAAATTTAATTATATCAGTCAAAATTTCAATCAATTGTCAGGTGATTCAAAAAAACTTTCATCAAAGTTGGCATTGAAAAACGGATAGATATAAAAGGTATGTCTTCGCATACAGTGTCAAATTTGACAGATTTGGAAGAGTTCGAATTTGTGCATGTAAAATCTTGTTGATTTAAACGCTATGGTTTTCAGCGACCACCTAAAACGCTGCAGTTTGGAAATGTACTTCAGAAATGGTAGAAAAATTGATGGGCAGTGGGTCTATTCGATACGTAATGCATTTGAAGATAGTTCAAACTCACTAATTCCTGTCAAATTTTCATTTATTTTGGTCAATATCTAATTATTTCTGTCAAGTTTGTAATTGTAATTGTGGTAAAATTAGCGTAAGTCGAAAAAATGAGGTTCGAGAAAAACGCGTCGAAGGTTCAAAACTTAATAAAAGTCGTAATATAGCAATTAGAGACATCGTTTTTTTTGCAATTTGTATGAACAGTAGTTATATATTTTTTAACAGACTTATTAATAAGGGTACAAATATTCTAATAAACAAATTTGCTTAAAAACCGCACAAATCGACTTACGCTGTTCTTGTACCCAGCTCCTCAATTACGTAGGTCCAAATATCAATGAATTGTACTAAAATTGTAATTAATAATTTATATTCAGATGTCAATTGATATGGTGGGCTTTTTATTATTTTTGTTACATTTCAAAGATTCCTGTCAAAATTTCAATTAATTTTAACATCTAAATACTTTGTGTCAAATTATCAATTATGTTTGACAAAATTTCTATTATATTATATCTTTCAAGATCTGAATTATTTTAGTAGTAGAAATGTTGTCCCTTGTATATTTCTAGACTGTTCTCAATTAAAACAAAAATAGACTGGGGTACCTACTTTGATTTTCAACGGCTCATGTATATTTTTCAATTCGTTTGTCATTTACTCCGTCATAAATAGACAGTTGCAATGTATGGAAGTTACCATATTGTCATCATTGTTGTCGAATTTCAACAAATTTTCATCATTGCTGGCAATTTCATGAACTGTTGTCATAAGGTCATCATGAACAATTACATTTTCGTCAACTTAAATTTCATCATCTTCATCTTCTTCAATGTTTTCGTTAAGATGATCCGATTTATCGCATAATAACTGAACTATCCTAATTACGTCAACTAACATCAACTACGTAAAAAAGTCAACTTATCGTTGTCAGTGTCGAGCAAAAAAGGTTACTTTATTTAGTGATTGTAGAAAAATATATTAAGCATTTCAAAACATGCAAACAGATAATTTACTTCAACGATTGCGTATTGAGTTTGAAATAATGCAGAAATTGTTTGGAAGAATAACATTTTCTGAAAAGTTAATATAAAAATATATTTCCATGTGTTCAACTTTCTGGCGGACACTGTATATAAATCAATGATGTATACCAAAAATATTTTTCTTTTATGGGATGCATACACAACAGCAGACCCAGAGCCCCCCAGGTAAATTTTAGGGAGCCGGTCACTTAGCCGGCTCAATAACAACACTGAACGCCGAACCGCTCCGAATGCACCCCCCACCCCCCGCATTCGACGAAACAAGGACGCCGAACCGCCGGGTCCCACAGACAGTGACATTCTTAGAGTCCATGACTGTACATATTGGTGACAATTTTATTTCTTTGAGGGGTTGCGTTAAGCCGTGGTTTCCTCGAAAACGGTGCCGCCTTTTTACGGCCGTAAAAGTACGGTGGGTGACGTCACAAAACCGGTGGCAAAGGTACGGCCGTCGAAGCGGTGGCAAATAGTGTAAACTCTGAAGTCGAAGCGGTAGCATGGATGAGATTGACGTCGTACCTGTAATTATTTTAGAGGAAGAAGAGTCGTCAGAAGATGAGGCTCAAAAAGAATGTGATTCTCAATTATTCAAAAATGTGTCGTGTGATTAATAAAAAACCCCAAAAAGAATGAAAATAACTGAAATATTTTACAATTACGTCCACCCACCGTCCACCGCTCTGCACAAGCCACCGTCAAAAAACGTTGCACGACTGATTCCCACCGTTCATGCCCACCGCTTCAAATGGCGCGGCACCGCTTTATTTCGAACGGTGGGCGCTACCGCTCTCTAGGAAAACAGTTCGCTTATAATACAGGGCAACGTTTTCGTGACGTCACCCACCGTACTTTTGCGGCCGTCAGAAGACGGCACCGATTTCGAGGAAACCACGGCTTTAGAGCTGTATGGTTAATTTTTAATGTGGATAATTGATGGTTGCTTAATAATAATATTACCAAGTGATCAATTACTTTCAAACGAGAGTTCATTTTTGGGTATTGCAACTATTTCTGAGTGGGTTGGAATAATAATATCGTTTAGCAATTCGACGCGTGCAAAATTACATTGCGGCTGTGATGCCCGCAGGCCATGTGGGTTAGCCGCGGGATTACTTATCACAAGCAAAAGTTACCTTCCTAATGAGGAAACACTGGCCGAGCGGTAATGACATGTGATTGTTCATATGGTCGGCGATATGTGGGGTTCGACGTAGCCTTCGAGTTGCGTACTGATACATTTATGAAGTAAACTTTAAATCTCACTTACCTTTTAAACCCTGATGTCCCGTTCCACTGTTCATCTCGAAGGCACTGCTGAAAACGAGTTAAGCGGGAAAATGACGAGACTCATAAAAACGTTTAACACTTATATTAATTTAAGATTTAACATACAATAATGACCGCGAGTAAATTGAGCAACATAATGAGAATAATGAGCGCCGAATGAGTGCCGAAAATGAGCGCGGAGTATGAGCGCGGAAAAATGAGCGCGGAGAATGAGAGCGAGTGAGCACTGACTCGCCTTTATATAATGTTTCCGAAGAACAAAAGAGTGTCATAGGTCCAAACCAGGGTTCGACCACGTTGTGACTTACACATCCGTATATTTAGAGTAACAATGTTTATTTAGATTATTTTAGGATCTAATTCACTTGCTCCTGATCAATAGGATAGGATACTATTAACGCTTATACACCTGTGCTTACTTGATATAATGTTGAACTTAAAAGGTCGCCTAAAACGCCTTTAATTACCTAGTTTAAACACTGCGAGCTCTAAACAGCTTATCTATTCGCAGCATTTGTGCGATTTTAATTCTACCTGTTACTTTCATGCGATTACAAACTAACTAACGCTAATGAATTGCCTGTATTTAAATTATCATCTCTTGTTATTCATACGTTTGGATTTCATTCCACAATAAAGTTATTATCAGTTAAATTTCGCATAAGTTTCGCATAAATATCGCATAAGCATGTCTGGTAGTCGAGTCAATATGTCACTTTCATATCCGTGAACGATGACGAAAGGTTTTTGTTTTATTGTCGAGTGAATCGTGTTGTTATAAGATATAATTCTTTTCAGAACTATTTCTCTTATTTTCAAGTTTGGTATCTTTGCTTTAAGTATGCGTATGTTTTCGAGAAGTGTAGAATGAAATCTTTTAACGAGGGCTCGTCCTTGAGGTCTGTTAGCTATGTTGAAATGCCAATTAATTTTTAAGTCATTACTGAAATCTTTTATTAGTTCGTGATCAAATTCTTTTCCTTTGTCACTAGTTATCGTTTTGGGAATATTGTGTTGGGTGAAGTACACGAGTAAGCCAAATTTAATGTCTATGGGATTTTTACTTTCTAGAATTATTGGTTGACCATAGCGAGAAAATGAGCCGATAATGGTTAAGTATATTGATCTGCCGAGAGTGATAGTGTCGATATAAAGATGGTCAAAAGGGAATCATCCTAAGGGATTATGAAGTATAGGGGGTCTATTAACAGGGTTTCTCTCGTTCTTTGATTCGAGGCATATTCTGCATTCGTTGATGAATTTATTTAAGTGTTTTTGTTGATTAGGCCAATAATATTTTTTTCTGAATCTCTGCTAAATTTTCAGAAATACCTTTGTGATTTGAACTTTCGTGGAATTTTTTCATAATGTCTTTTTGTTGAAGTGGATTCGTAACGTTAATTAATTTGTTGTTGCATATTATAAATTCAATGGGTTTACTTAAATGGGGTTGAGCGAATTTTGTGAATTGATGTTTAAGTACGTCGTCAGTGAAATATAGGGCGTATTTAATTATTGGTTTAACAAATTATTTGCAATATGTTGAGAATTGATTGTCTAAGTCATCGTGTTCGTTTACGTGCCAGGTGAGAACTTGTTTATTAAAAATTTTTTGTTCACGTGATTTTGATTTTGAGGCTTGTATGTGTAAATGAATTTGTCGTGGAAAAGGATTTATGGGTTTTTCAGATATAGGAAGTTCTAAGATAGTTTCTGCGTTGGAATGTATTGTGTTTTTTCCGGGTTGTCTAAATTCTTCTAGTTCTTCACTGTCTGAACCGATAGTTGCTATATTACTTTCAATATCACTGTTGTTTCGTTTATGTGACATTCTTGCTGTGGAATTTTGAATAGTTCTCGTCTTTCTTCTGCGTTTAGATGATTGGTTCTAATGTTTGTTAAATCAGCGTTAAAATTACTAGCTGAATGGAAATGAACTTCTTGTAACATTAAATATTCTGATAGGTGTCTAATTTTTTTATTCTCTAATTCGTCGGTGTTAATTTTAGCATGGAATGTGTTGGAAGTCGGGTTAGTTAATTAACATTAATTTTGCCGTTTGTCACATTTGTTATTATCTCGTCTATATTACATGTCTTAGAAAGTTGTCCATTTTGAATTACATAGTCACCATCTGGTAATTTTGTAGGGAGATGTATAATGTTTGATGAATTTGCGGGGATTATGTGTTGGACAATGTTCTTGTTTTGAGGTGGGGCATATTTCTGGAGAGGAATTTGGTTGTTTTCGTCTCGTAAAAGCATATTGATTGGATCAACAGTAAATTTTAAAAATTTCAAGGTTGTCAATCCGATGATTACATCAAAATAGGGGTGAAAATCATGGAGTAAACAGGGGATATTACGTATTAATCCGTAGTCTGAGAGTAAGGGGATGGATACATGTTTAGTGAGTGGTGTTGATTTGTTAAAAGATACGACATTAGTTCGATAGTCGGAAATCTGATTGGGAAAATGTTCGTAAGCTAGTTTGGGTTTAATTATGTTTACTGTACTACCTGTATCGATGAGCAATTTTGCGTTTAGGAAGGGAATATGAACGTAAGGTAATCGTGGTACAATTTCTAATTCTAAGTCGAATCCTATAGTCAGATTCCTGAAAATTTACTTCGGTATTATAAACGTTTTGCAAATGAAGGTCATTCTCGGTATCATTAACAGTATTTTGTTCATAGTAGTTTTGCTATTTTTGTCTGTAAAACAAGAGTCGGAATATTGGCAATAATCGAGCGAATAATCTGGGTTTGGTTCGGTCCTTGTCTTGAAATTTTGTCATCTAAATTGGATAAATTAATTTTGGAAATTAGTTTTGCAAGAGTTCCTCTAATTCTGTGACCAAGTGAGATTATATTTTCGTTTCGTTCTATTCTGATATTATTAAAATCAGCCAACAGTTCTTCGATAGATCGGTTGTCTGAAAAATGTTCTAATTTGCTTTTTTTATCTCTACCCAAGTTATTAAATCATCACGGGGGTATAGAATTTGTCCGACGCGTCTTCTAAATTTTGAAAATATTGCCGAACACTACTTTGTTTAAATGCATTACTTCTTCCTACCTATGTGCCAGTTGGGGGTAATCCCTTCCAAAAAAACACACCATCACTACTACTTGGCTGAGTTTCACTAACTTTAATAGATTTCTGTACAATTGTTTCGGCCCCGCGACCATTCTCAACCATAATACTAAATATAATTTCCTTAAATTACAACTTATTGTACTACCGTTGCAATGTAATAGACAATATTGATCGCTTAAATTATTCTGGAGTTTCTGAAATGGCATGTTCCGGTAGTTTCAAAAAACGATATGCCGAACATTTTGGCGCCTTTAGATTTAACCAAAATTGTAGTGCATTCGCAAACCATAGTTTAGATTGTAAATATGTATTTCCACAAATCGAAACCTACTTAAAAAATTACATAACTGTATCAAAGGCACGCAGCTTAATCTTTTAGAAGCCGTAGAAATTCACAAACGCAATAATAATCCGCTCGTTAACCTGTTGAATGACCAAACAAACGTAATTTGCACACCGCATTTCAAAACCCTATATAATAGTTAAAAGGGCGACTACATAGTTAACAACCAATAGATGGCGCCAACAGGTAAATGTTTAGGATTGATGTTCATGGAATTCGGGAACATATTAAGAATTTAGTTACGGGAATATTAAATGATTTATTATTACGTAGTTTTTAACATAAATTTATTTGATGAAATAAATGTCTTTATGAATTTAATTTCGAAATTGGCAATGTGGATCATCATAAAATACTTGCTGTAGACATACAGTATTGTTTTAAAAATGGTATTAGGTACTAAAGGAATATAGTTTTAATGACTGGGAATATGAAACCTACTTGAAAACTGCATTATTTTCTTGTACATCAATCCCAAAAAAGTATCTTTTTCAATACGTCTTATTTCTGATGACAAACTAGTAAACTTACAGATTGCTGCAAATATATAATTGCCATTAGTTCACCACTTCACCACAAAAGACGTCGTGTGTATTCACTGAAAAAACGCCGATGTTGCCGTTTTACTACCCGCGATGCATATATAACTCGTAATCAAGTAGGAGTGGTGATAGTTGATGAAAGCCGCCGAAAGTTTTTTTTTTTTTAATTCATTGGATGTTGTTACGTTGTTATTACGTTGTTCCTAATTTCTTAATACTGATTCAAAAAATAATTATAATATATATATATAATATGTTCGTATCATATATTATATATATTCAAAATTTTCAATTAAATGTATGCTGTTTTTTTACGGTTCGATATTTGTATATTGCTGTTTGTTAGCATCAGTCCTTGCTTTATATTATATATTTCATATTTTACAGTTTGTATGTGTTGAAGTGTATTTTTTTGACCTGTGTAAACATTTCTGTACTAGCACTAATAAATTATTATTATTATTATAATAATAATAATAATTATTAAATATGATGAGTTTCAATGGGGTTGAAGAACCTGAAAAAGGTTTTGTGGAGATAGAAAATTTTCAAAACATGCAATTAAAGCAACAAAACGTCCAGAATGTTATTCAAAATATCAGAAGCTTATTTAAACTAACAAATGTGTCAATTTACGAAGAATTGACGAGAATTTAATTGTTTAAATGTTTTAAAAAATTCTATAAAAGCTCTACAAGATTAATTTCTGAAATTCAGTAAATTTTCAAAAATGGGCACAACGCACACGAAAATCTGATACAGTTAATAAATGATTATCAAAATTTAAAAAAAACTAAAATCGAAACAGTTTATTTTTATATTTGGCAATATTAAATTAAAAAATATTTCAACTATTTTTAGCAAATTGTAATTGTAATGGTATTGTAATATAAATAAACCTGAATATTTAGATAGATTTAATACATATTCAAAAAACAATCAAAATATCAAAAGAATGAGAAGGTTCTGAAATTGTGAACATTATAGTAAATATCATAAACTTAATGGATAACCGGAAAATTTTATAGTTCCAGAAAACTTTATCATATTATCAAAATAATGATCACACCATATAAATAAATAAGCAAAAATTTCAGCATTTTCAATAAAATACACTTCCGGACAAAATTAAGGGACCACCAAATAAACTTGAAATAACTTTTCCAAATTACAAGTTGTTTTGAATAGACTTTGCACTTGTCATAAATTGACGTTTATTAAGCACTATTCAAATAGTATGCCATGAAACAATTAACAATATCAGGACAGTATCTGCTAGGAAACGAAAAATCAACAAAAAGCTATAATTGTTGACTCACCTTTTTAACATATATAATTAATAAAGCGTGCTTTATGTTTCTTCTACTTCTATAAGTAAGTAAAAGTATAGTTTGTTAATTTTAATAGCTCTTAAGTCAACTAAACTGTGAGGAAACACTTGGATTTATATATTTATTTGATTCATTAAATTTCGTTATCAGGTTTTAAATTTATTTTATATTTTACTAGTGGTCCCTTAATTTTGTCAGGAAGTGTATGATAAGTTTCAATGGGGTTCAAGAAACTGCCAAAAAGTTTTGTGGAGATTGAAAATTTTCAAGACATACAATCAAAGCAACAAAGCATCCAGAATGTATTTAAAATATCAGAAGCTTGTTCTAAAAAGTATCACTTTACGCACTGTGAACAGTACGTAAAAACTTAGTTTACGGACTGTCGTAAGAAAAAATGTAACGATTATATCAAAAGTTCTCTTTTTATAAGCAAATTTTGTTTTTTTTATAATTAACTTTGAAGCTGAATACTGGCTAAACCAAACGCATTTGTATATAGATAAGTTTTGTTAAATCGTCTTCTTTTGATCCCAGTAACCTGTGGTTAAGCCATTTCCACCTAATTCAGAGACACCCTGTATATATATATATATATATGAATACTGATTTTTGGCCTCTTTTTGGGTGGTTACAGGTGGAAACTTGATACGCCAACAAAAAAACAAGGCCGTATCAACAACTACAACACTGTAACCATGCAACCATGTAACGAGTACTAACGAAATAAATCGACTGTATATCGTTACCGTTCTGCGTGAAGCAGCGCAACCTACCTGGCAAATGCAGAATTAACCAAATCGGCTCTGTTTTCAGATACTAAGAATTAATTTATTATTCCAGTACTTCATGAGCCATCTGTTGTATAGATTAGTAATCAAACTTGAAGTCGCCCTTTTAAGCGATTTGTCAAAATTCTACCTAGTAGGACGGCACTGAACGCCGAATTGCTCCGAGTGCGGCTTCGTCTCTGCCGTGCTCGACGAGAGAGGGATGGCGAACCGCTGGCTCTTACCGATGGTGACATTCTTAGCGTCCATGACTGTACGTCCAGCGCTCTACACTCGCCGTATTTTTACGGCCGTAAAAAGACGGCACCGCTTTCGAGGAAACCAAAGCCCAGGTAATAGCTCATTACAGACCCAGGTAATAGCCGATTCGCTAAGGCCGTATACAGATTGCAATTAGGGACATTTTTAACTAGAGTCAACTAAACTCGAAGATCGGCTATAAAGGCAGATTATACTTGCCCCCCCCCCCTGGAATCACCTCTCTAAAACCAATGCAGAAAATGATGCCGAGAAAATATTAACTTACTATGATATCGATTTCCGTTTACGTCGATTCTCGACATATTTCTTCTGAGCTTAGATTGTTCTGAATTTATGATATTTAATTACTGAATAAATTAAATATTTTCAAGTTTAACTTTATGTTTTGTGCACAGTGAACAGTGAAAACGTTCCCTTTCCAGTGTTTTCGCGGGAGGCGCTCGCGGGCTACCAATTCTTCAAGTTACCTTAACGTTTTTCGGATACCTGGTAAAAATCTAATAAGAAAATTTTAATTCAGTAATACCGGAATCCCGGTATTAGATATTTTGAATACCGAATACCGGTATTTAGATTTTGGCCCGGTATTAAAAGCACTACTTGTAACATGCACAACAAATTCCCGTTACCGTTCCGTTGAAATGCCCATAGCGATAGCATTGTCACAGCGTAGCGTACAGCTTGAATTACATTATACTTTATCCGTCTCTTTTCGTCTAGATTTTCGTTCGATTTTGGTTCGAGAGAATCTAGTATGAATGTAATTCAGAAAATTTCATCCAATTTCCGTTCAACTTTGTTGAAAACAAGCAACGAATTGTTTGATCTTAAGCTCACTTGGATAACACCTGAACACTAATATGCTAACTACAATTAATGATAAACACGTTTTTATACCGTGGGTTGGTAATTCAGTCATCCCTAGCGGCGCCCTCTATATAAAAAGTAATGAACTAATAATTGAACGGAAGTCGAACGGAAATTGAAAACAAAACTTGAACGAGAATTAGACGAAAAACGACGAAAATAGACAGATAAAGTATAATGAAATTCAAGCTTAAGAAATCTATGAATCAGCCTTTAACAATAATTGTTGTATACTGTCTCTTTTGTTTTCAACGTAAGAGATGTTCAAGTGCAATGTCCATATACAGGGAGATTCAACAGATGTTGTCAATTTAGTCACTTTTGATGTCAACGTGAGATCTGATAGATTTTTACATCTGGGACATCAAAAATAGACAAATATTGACAGTATCTATTGAAAAATTAGCCGATCTTCACAGCTTAGAATTTGACAAATTTTGACAAGTGCAATTGAAAATTTGGCAGATTTGGACGATTTTAATTGAAAATTTGACGTGTACGGACTGTTGCACTTAAAACTCTGATTTACAGTTTAACACTGGGATATCAAAAATGTACAGAATCTAACAGATTCAGGCAGTATCTATTCTATTGAAAATTGACAGATTTTCATAGAATTTTATAGATTTTTTTTAATGTGTCACTTGAAAATTTAGAGAGTTGTTAAAAATGTAACAGATTTTGACATTTGCAATTGAAAATTTGACAGATTTAGACAGCTTTTAATTAAATTTGACATACAGGGTCATTCAAAAGTTAAGGTCCAAACGTTAAAGGCCGATTCATAGATTTCTTACGCGACGCAACGCTACGCTGTGACAAGCTATCGCTATGGGCATAAAACGCGCATTGAATTCTGTTGAAAATGCCCATAGCGATATTATTTTTACAGCGTAGCTTTGGGTCGCGTACGAAATCTATGAACACCGCTTTAAGGTGTAATTGGTGATATTAAAATAAGTAAAATAATGCCAATTCTGACAACAAATTAGCTTTTGTTTGACTTATTTTCTATTATGACTTGATTTAACAGAACAATGATAAAAACAAAGAAATCTTCTGTAACTAGATAACAGTTGGAAATATGACAGAGGTTTATTAACATTTTTTACTTCATATAACATCACACCCTTAAGTTGGATCATACCTTTTGAATAACCCGGTATAATACCCTAACTACATAATAATACATTTGTATTTAGATTATGTTATTTTTCTATTTTTTTTAAATTTTAGTAAACAAATTTGGAGATTTCAGTTCCGTTTTACAGATCGACCGAATATTCAAATATTTAATATCAATGGTACAATATTTACAGCTGTTTTACTGCTTATCGGCATTTAAGTGAATCAAACTACATTGGACGATTACTTAATTAATAAAACCAGGTCATTACTACAGGGTGATGCAAAGAAACGGGAAATTTTGAAAGTTGTGTTGGTAGCCTTGGGCGATTGGTAGCGCTGTGTAACATATAAATACCAGCTCACGCCACCTTCATTTAGTAATCATGGAGATGTGGAGTAGTGCACAACGTGATTTTGCCATCAAATCTTTTTACAAAAACAATGACAGTGTTGAGGCAGCCTATGCACCATGCACATAGTTACCAAGCTGCAGAAATGCTTGCGCAATAATAGAGCTCACCTGCAAGATTTCATCTTTAAAAAATAAATTTACTGCATGTGTTCTTAATTTGCATGTTTTGTACTACTACATGACATATAAATTGATTTCAAAGCATCTTTTCCTAACGATATTTAATATTTTCAATTTCCCGTTTCTCTGAATCGCCCTGTATATAAAGTTAACTATAAAAGTTTCAAACAGTCATCCTTCAAACACATACGTTGCAACATTTTTTTCTTCCTCCTGTTCATCACGTAAACATCAGCACCATGTGCCCAGATATTCTAGAAAAGTTAGAACCTTTTTCTGGGGTTCTCTGTATTCTAGACTTGTTATTGGGTGTAGCGTGAATACCGTCTGTTGGTCTGTCAGAATTTCAGATTCAACTTCACATGTTCACAGTAGACCAAGTTACAAGTGAACAGCTTAAAAAATACTAATCTTGTACAAATTAGATGAATAGTTTTATAATCCAAACTGTAAGGACCCGATCCACATTTAATATTAATTAAATATTTTATAATTAAAACGTATAATACAAAAACGCACCCGCATTTTCGGACATGCACAATTGAGAGAAAGCGGATATATTTTAATGGGAACGCATAAACTAACGTCACTCGAATTTTAAACAACCTACATCTTCAGATAACGTTCACCACCGGCATGGTTACCTTGGGGGGTGCACACGTGCAGAGAGAGAGAGAGAGAGAGATCAGGTCCAGAAAAACAAGGGAAAATAGGGACGGGGGTGGTAGAATGTGGAGAGAGAAATTGTATAAATTCAGAAATTCGGCACATACTCAGATCAGTTAGAAATAACCACGAGAGCACAACGTTACTCTGTTCGACGAAGTCTCAGAAGTTAAGCATTATTTTCTCAGATTAAGATTAGAATCATTAACTTTAGTACCATAAACTGCGCGAGCTACATGCACGCTTACCGAAATTCTGGGAACAGGGGACATTTAACATGGATAACTCACATAATGAGGGGACATGATTTGTATTGCAAGCAAATACAAATCAGCCAGCAAAGTATCGAATGACTTGAACATGTGGGAGAAATTATTGCGCATCGAACGAAAAGGCACTTAGACCAGCGGGGAACTGTTGGGAACGACAGTGTATGGGCCCTGGGACGCGGGGAGAAGGTGGAGGTAAACATATAAGAATATGCGAAAGAAGGGGGGGGGGGGGGATATCACTTGATTCTCGACGGCCGAGGTCACGAGAGAAATCGCGAGAGTGTAACATCAGTAAGGCTCGACATCAGTAAGGCTGTCCAGTTGGCGAGAAATAGAAACTGTTAGAGAGTGAGTATTGACGCAATTGATAATCGAGTAACGCGAATCATACCGCCAATTTCGAAGGGCACTGCGAATTATTGAGCAGACAAGTCATTACGCTTGTCAAGTTAATTAATTCGGCAATCCGCCGGAAAAATATCCTGTGACAAAATTACGAAAGAACAAAACAACCCAAAACAAACCAACACCAATTACCGTACCTAATTATCCACCTAGCATGTGTTAGCGCCTATAGGCGCAGATATATGTGAATACATTAAGAGCGATATGTGGGTTTCGTGACGCATTTTGAAACAGATGTGCGCGCTAGAAGCTCGTTCATCACATGTCAATCTTATCCTTTAATGTGTTCAAATCGAACACATTAACTAATCTATTACCACAACATGCATGGTTCTCTTCGTAATATTGTCACGTATGATAAGTCTTACAACCCCAAAACAAACCACCACCAATTACCGTACCTAATTACCCACCTAGCATGTGTTAACGCCTATAGGCGTAGAGATATGTGAATACATAAAGAGCGATATGTAGGTTTCGTGACGCATTTTTAAAACAGATGTGCGCGCTAGAAGCTCCTTCAATCACATGTCAATCTTACCCTTGTAATCTAGTTACCATAACGGGACTATTTTACCAACCGCTTTCATTGTCACAAAACTTCAACCCAACGTGCTAAGTGATGAAATCCTGCCCACATAATAACATACTCGATTATCATGTGTTTTATTTATTATTTATATTTCATTAGCAAGGGATTCGGGAAAGAGCTTAGTTCAGGAAGGTATTTAAACAGATATAAACTCAAGGGATTTCCCAGGTGTCGGTCGCAACGGGTACTAAAAATCGGAATCCGTGAAGGTCAATAATTATTATAAAAATCAGCAAATATCATCATGTCATACCAAGCCACTAAATACTTATATTTAACGTTGCGTAGTTAATATCACTAATCAATCAGCCTAGTGAGTGATCAAACTAATAAGTCGTAATTGCATGACGGTGAAATGAAACAGCCCTCAGCATCGATAATGCATGTGGTCAGTATTTGCATGTTCGAATTCGTGATCGTGTGAGAAATGAATGAATGTGAATCAATATAGTTCTGAAGCATGAGCATGCGTGTGTTAGAGATAAATCATTGAATGAATCAAAGATATAAATCATGATCGGGTGAGAAACAAAGTTAATAAATACGAAACATAACGGCAAGGGAGAATGAATGCGAATCAAGAGAATTCAGAAGCATGAGCATGCGTATAGAAGGGATATAAATCAGTGAATGAATCAAAGTCAAAATCATGCAGAATCACCTCCGCTAGGTGAATCCAATTGTCACAAAAACGAAATAAAAACAAACTAAAAATAAAGTAAAATATTAAAAACAAAAGAAAAGATAATAAAATAAAAAGAGTCAAAAACAAACGAGGGGCTTATGTCTCATACACGTCAGACCAAAGTGTTAGGGTATGAGACTCGCTATGAAATCAGATATATGTACTTTTCCCAGACACAACTGACCATCGTGCACAAATCACCGATCGTAATTTACCTCATAATTAGATGCATCTGAGACCAAATCAAAACAAAAGAAAAGATAATAAAATTCAAAAGAGTCGGAAACAAAATCAAAATATAATAAGATAAAAAATGGACCAAATGAAAAGAAAAGAAAACCAAAAGAGGGGCATATGTTTAATACACGCCAGACTAAATAGTTAGGGTATATAAAACATGCCATGCGGTCTGATCCAGGTAATCTAATCGGACACAGACGATCATTTTGCCTTAATCAGAGCTTATAAATCACCTCTCAATTGAATAAATTAAATCAAGTAAATAAAAGATAAAATATGGATGAACGAACGCATGTGGAATGAATGACATAACTAAAACACCGTAAATAGCAGGGACATATCGCATGTAATATAAACCAATAGAATTTGAATCACAACGTTAATTCACGTCAGAATACTACGAAATATAGTTAGAAACCACGCAAGAATTAATAAATACATTTCAAAACTTTAATTAAGAGTAAATCGTCATTCTTAATTATTTGTGTGTTATTGCTTGGTAAACACATTGCAAAACTTTAATTAAGAGTAATTCGTCATGCTTGATTATTTGTGTGTGTTTGCTTAATAAATACATTTCGAAACTTTAATTAAGAATGAATCGTCATTCGTAATTATTTGGGTTTATTGCTTATTAAATGCATTTCAAGTCTTTAATTAAGAATAAATCGTCATTCTTAATGATTTGTGTGTTATTGCTTATTAAATAAACCCTTAGTCACCACATAAATGTAAAGCGTATTATTTTACCATAATCAAATGAAATAGTCAGAACCACGTAAATATCATTACTCATTTTAAAACTTTAATTGAGAATAAATCGTCATTCTTAATTAGTTGTGTGTTATTGCTTATTAAATAAACCCTTAGTCACTATATAAATGTACAGCGTATTATTTTACCATAACCAAATGAACCAAACCTTAATTGCTAAATTAAAATGTAAAACCATATGAATTACCGAATGAATAAATTATTTTATGATGATATTTGTATATGCGTATAATTTGATATTTTCCCCGTAACAGGTACAATACTTGAACAACGAACCAGCGATCTTATCACTATAACGATTCCATGAATCAAAACACAGGTGAAGTACAGCCACTTAGACTACGAGCCAAACTACGATTATAAATTATTTACAATTTATAATGATACCCCGGTATTATACCGTTACATGTTTATTCCGAAGAAATTATGAATGAAGCCATGGAAGGCACAAACGTCGGAATTCTAATAAAGCGAACGTTTAAATAATATAAGATACGCGGACGATACAATCATAATCTTTGACAGCTTAGAAGACTTACAAATACTTGTCACACGGATAGCAGATACCAGCCAACCGTATGGTCGTGACTTGAATATCGCAAAGACAAAGTACATGATGATTAGTAAAACCCAAATCCCTCCCGGACAATTGCTGATAAATCAAATAAATCCAATAGAAAAAGTAAGCAGATATACGTATCTGGGTAAAAACGTAAACGATCAATGAGACCACTCCATAGAAATAAAGCAACGCATTCAAAAAGCGGTGCTATAGACGAATATTGAAAATCTCTTGGACGCAACATGTTACCAATATAGAAGTCTTGCATAAAATGAACAAAGGATGTGAAATTCCCTTCAGAGTCAAACAACGAAAACTCGAATACTTGGGCCACATTTCAAGAAACGAACGTAGATACGACTTACTATAATTAATTTTACAAGGCAAAATATACGGAAGATGAGGCTCATGTAGAAGACGAAACTCTTGGCTCCAAAACCTAAGACAATGGTTCTTCCTAACAACCACGGGACTCTTTAGGACGGCAGTCAACAAAGTTAAAATTGCCATGTTGGTCGCCAGCATCCGAACCGGATAGGCACCGCAAGAAGAACAAGATTATAATAACATAACGTCAATTAGAACATATATCCTCTTTCTACGATTTTGTATTAATATTAACAAAAAGTATTGCGTAAGTAAATTAATACTATTTCGAGTTGAACTAATTATAAATGTTTGAGTATCAATATCATATTACAACATTGCAGAGAATTAAAAATGTAAAATATATTTAAGCTGGATAGTTAATTTCCTCTGAGGTAATAATAAATAATTTCAAATTTTCAAAGAATATATCTAGTATATGGAAATAATATTTATTTTCAAAATAAATATCAATTAAAGATTATTTATTTATCGACTAATAATAAAAAGGTAAAAAGGTTGCTGGTTACTTTGTTAGTATCACTTATAAATTGAATTCCACCATTAAAATAATTATAATTAATTATAACAATTATAAATAATAATAATTACGTCGCTGTTTTCTTTTGTATTTCATAATTAAAATGTCTATTAAATTGCTGTCATAGTCATTATTATTGGCAATAAACTTAATAGTAATACTGAATAATATGCTACTTTTTTACCACACAAACTGAATGGTAAAAACATAGTAGTATTTTATTTAGCGTTTATCTTGATTTTCACGTAGTAAGGTCCCAACCAGAATAGGTGCATAAAAATAGAACTAAATACAAATTCAAGAAATTATTTAATTATTATAATATACTCGTATAATACACAGTATAATACGCAATATACAATCATATATAAATTAATTCCTAATATACAATGTAATATGTAATATACAATATTACTGTATATTATGTATTATATTGTATATTATACGAGTATATTATAATAATGAAATAATACAAAATCGTAGAAAGAGGATATATGTTCTAATTGACGTTACGTTATTATAATCTAATTAAAAGAAATTTATAAGCTTAGAAAGTTCAAATATTTTCATACAATAATTTTAGTTGGGAGGAATTAATTATCAAACCCAGATACAGGTTTAATTTTGTATATGCATAAATATGACTACAATTCAAGATTGCTAGATATGTAAGTTATTTATTCTTATTAAATAACATTGTTGTTAAAAAACGATTTAAAATATTTATTGGGTAATTTATTACTAATTACAATTTAAATAATGACCGTAGAAGGTGAAGGCAGAATTTACGTCTTTCTACCGGAAAATAAGCCGTACAGAGTGCACGCAGAATTAAGGTATTTCTTCCGCAAAATAAGCCGGCAAAACTATATACCTGCTTTCTCTCCACGGTGGCACGGTCAGAAACGTGACCGATGAAGACCAATTTCAGAAGCGAAATACATACAAACAGTACTTACCCCCGAGAAAGCTGAGCATATCGGAAAAGAAAGATCCTTCTCGCACGGGCACTGTCAAAACAAATTCGATTCAGTGTACGTATGGATAGATGTGCGTAGCAGTAGACTTACTCGAGAGTTAATATGATGCGATGATGACAAGCGATAACTTATCTGCACCATTTGAAGATGGGTTATGGCATGAATTCATTTATGTGATTTGTTCCTATCCACAGGGCGGCGTTGAAATTCATTGGTAGACACAAATGCTAACGAATGTCTATGCAGTGATGGCATGTATTGAAGGAACTTTTCGGAAAAATTTAAGGATATTTGGTACATGAAGTCGCTAATCTCACTTTGTAATTCCAATATTGATTATTAACGATAACAAATTTTACAAAATAAAGTCAAACAGTTAGATAATTTCGGTTTTGATTTATAAGCTCATTGACATTTGATTTGGGATCTGAACTTAACCCTTGGCTCTGTTTACTCTCGTAGTGCTGTTAATTGTAATCAGAATCCTGTGGTTTTCTTCACAAATTTAAGTTCGAATCTCGTTAAAATATGTGTCTGGAAAGTAGACGAATAAAACGTATAATATTAATATTAACCTAATATCTATAACTCATAGTCTTCATTATAAACGCCCGACATTATTAGGAACGCACAATGAAGCACTCATTTTTAAATTAGGGTGACTACATAATAACTTACAATATTCTAATAGGAGTTTTCATTCACCGTACGCACCACTCCGATATCGAATATCAACGCACAAAGCACTGACCGAACCGCGTTTTTTTTTTACTACTTACCATTTTTTGTCACAATTTCGTTAGAATATATATGACATCGTTAAAACTGTTATAAACTTTTATTTCACATATACACGATTTACAATGTATGGATAATATCTGTTGCGAGTACTGAGTGAATTTATTACATATGATGTGAGTTGTTCAAGATACATTTATTCAATGTCTAAAAACTAATCGTTAGAGAAAATAGATTACAGAAAACAATTAGTTACAGCCAATGGGATATGAACACGTTTTGAAACTCTTACTTCCACGTCTTAGCTAAAGGTTAAGTAAGGGACTTTTGCCTGCTTACAAAAGATAATAAGAATTGTCAATACATCGTTAATATTGTACTGAAATCTCGGCATCCGCAAGCATGTGACTAAATAATTATACATACAAATTATATCTAATGGCTAAATAAAGTTAAATCTAAACAGGATTATTCACTAAAGTATTAATAAGAATAATAAAAATAAGAACTGATCAAGAGCGAATCACGGAAGTATTATTGCGACACACACTAGAACAGTTTTATAACACCTCCCCTCGCAGAGTGAAGTTGTCGGTGAATTGACGGCTTCATTGATCATCGTGCAGATGAGGAGTTCTGCAGCGGCTCCCAGATCGGAAATCTCTATCACTAGAGACATCTTGTTCTGAAGAGTTGTATTCTCTACAATGTGGTGATGTTGAATATTTTGCTTGGTGCTGTGGCTCTTCAGCTTCTGGTATGGGTGGCAATTCATTCATGGAGATGCTTGTTGTCGACGTTTGATTGTTACGACTTTGGCATTGGTTGTAGATTCGAACTAGACATCCCGGTTGGTTTGAAGTCGTTGGAGAGCATTGGCATGTTTTCATGAAAAGCTGGAAGAGACCAATATACTTGAGAACTTTAAATGTTATTATTGATCCTATGACTCCAAATATGATGGAAATTAAAGAGATGAACCAGTTGTGGTACATAGACACAGGACTTCGGTTGAGGTAGTTGTTTATTTCTTCATGGAGGTCGTCTAACTTGTGGGAAATCATTCACAGCTCATCGAGACGGATGTTCGTGAAGTGGATCGGTTGTAAGTAGAATGATTCCAAGGATGATTTATTCTTCTCTGGTGCACAGCAGTCGTCGTTAGTTATAGGAAGTTCTGGTACGATGTTCTGGAATTCGGACTGGATCCGTGATGTTGCTATTAACTTGACATCCTTCGAGTACGCCTTGCAACCTTCTTCAAGGGTGAGTGTTCCGACGCCTTCGATCGCTTCGTCATGGATTGTCTGGTTTGGGCACATAAGAGTTATTTTTTTCTGGATTAGACAGTATATAGATCCATTGGTTGTTCATTTCCAATTGATGCCATATTCAAATAGATCCTTTAGGATCCTTTAAATAGATCCAATTCGTGTTGCAAGTTTCTGGTATTTTTGTTGCATAAGTCGTTATCAAGGTAACTTCACATTTAGAATGTTCTAACGTTGAATATATAATCTGATTTTTACATATTTAGTCGTTACTTGTGATTTTAATGCAATCTGCAAGAGTATCTAACTGCACATATTGAGCTTTATTTTCAGAAATAGCTAAAAATCGTGATTCTGGTTGAATGAATACATAAGTATCGTCGGATTTTCGTGGTATTGGTAAGGGCATTAATTGATAAATGTTAAAAATTGCATTATTAGTTAATGGAATTTTTATTGTATAGACTATTTTATTATTAGTATAAAATACTGATAATTTACTAATTTCGATCAGTTTTATCGCATTTTGTTCAGTCAATGGAAAAGGAAAGGACCTTCCTTCAGTCAGTAGTTTAGCATTTCTCTTCAAACTAGTAACCAGTTGAACGGGAGTTATTACTGATGGGTGAAGAGTATTTTGTCTGGCAAATAATAAAGCATTAATCAGCATATCGTAATGTTCACTCAATTCATTAACTAAATAAGTCAATAGACTGATATGATTGTTAGCTATGGCGCATTTTTCAAGATTTATGGTTCGATTATTTATAGAAGTCGCGAAGTTGTTATGTTTTTGAATATTTTTGTTAAATATTTCTTCATTTATCTTAAGTGTTGATACATAATCGTTAAAATTCATAATTGTAGATTTTATTACCTGAATCTGATCTTTCATGTAGAGTTGTATTCCCTTATCAGTGGTTTGACTTTGTTCAATTATGTTATTAAAATATTCTGCATCATCGGCATCTAAAGAACCTGTTAGCCATTTCCACGCAGTTCCAAGACCATTAAAAATCCCTCGTTTTGATCGGTCTGGGTTATAATTGGTTATGTGTCTTAATGATCGTTCTTTACTTCGAATTATATTTATTTGAATGGAAACGAAGTTCCATGCTTGTTTGCAGGCTGTAGTTTCTAATTCAAGGTCGGGAATTTCACATAATGTTTCTGTTTTAGGAAGTTATTTATTTACGAATTTTAATTTAGCTCCTTAGTAAGAAATGTTTATATTATCAAATTTTAATGACATTTGATGTAATTTTAAAAAATCTGTATATGATTCCTTTCTATTATGATGTTACATGTGAGTTTGGTACGTGATAAACAATCGGCATTCGCATTGACTTTTCCCGGTTTATATATAATTTCGTACTCGTACTCTTCGAGTTTTAATCTCCATCTAATTAGTTTTGATCCTGGGTCTTTAACTGAGAACAACCAGGTAAGTGGTCTATGGTATGTTACGATTTCAAATGTTCGACCATATAAGTAAGGACGAAAATGTTTAGTAGCCCAAATTATGGCTAGTAATTCACCCTCTATCGTGGAGTAATTTACTTCGTAATTTACTACTATTTATTCAAGGTACGTGATGCATATGCAATAGGCAAATCTTCACCTATTTTACCCTGTGATAGAACTGCTCCTATTGCAAAATTTGACGCATCTGTTGTGAGTATAAATTCGCGATTAAAATCTAGGTATTGAAGTATTGGTTCCGCGGTTAATTTATCTCATAATATATCGAATGACTCTTGTTCTTCACTTGTCCATAAGTATGGTACATCCTTCTTTAATAATTTTGTGAGAGATTTAGTTAATTTAGAAAAGTTTTCCATAAATTTTCTATAATACCCTACTAAACCTAAGAATGATTTTATGTCCTTTTGATTTTGAGGAATTGGAAATTCTTTTATGATCGATACTTTTTCCGGATTAGGTTTTATACCCTTATCTGTAATTATATGACCTAGATAAGAAACCTCTTTGCGCATGAATTTTAAATTGTTTAATCTAAGTCTATTGAATACAGCTCTTAATTTATTTTCATGATCTTCGATAGATTGAGCATATATGACTGTGTCGTCTAGGTAAACAAATCACTGTAGTCCTTGAAGACCTGTTAAAACATTATTCATTAACCGTTGAAACGTCGCTGGCGCATTTTTAAGACCAAATGGCATACGTGTATATTCATAGTTGTGACGTGCCTGAAGGGCTATCAACGCGTTAACAGCGAAGTTCAGAAATTACGAACTGTCGCAACGGCTGACCATCTGGCGCCCACACCACTAGATTTAAATCTCGCAAGGAGAAAAATAAGTGAAATTGTAACAATGCCCGATTGAGAAAACGTGGGGGTGCAAAAAATAACAGAGGTGAATTTTGTGGTTTTAACTATCTGCGTTTATTAACACAAATGACGGGACACCGTGTCTGCGCTTCCCGAAAGAAAATACCGAAATTCGGCCGAATCTCGCGTAACGCTTTCGCGTGATGCGAAGGGCTGTCGGAGCTACCTTTTTCTTACAAAAACGCAAAACACGTACGGCACGAAACACGCAACGCAAATTTACACAAAAGGAAAAAAACGATATATCAAAGAAAATTAAAACAGTAATGAAGAACAAAAATTATAGATCTGGCCTGCGTTCCTCACGGCGACTTCGCTGGCGGTTCGGGGGCTCGGCTCTAGGACGCCTCGCGGCCGGCAATCGTGGGGATGCCGTCGCTAAATTGCGGTCCTCAGAAAAACTCTGGCAGGGTAGTCGTCGCCCCTAGCCAAGAACCTGGCTGGCTGGGTTGCTTCAACCCCTACCCAAAAAACGCTCTGGTGTTTCGAGCGTGTATAGTTGATTACTGCAGTACCCTCCCTTGCCCTGTGCCGGTGTCGTCAATCCCTCATAGGGTGGTTAATGGAGGACACGTTTTAAATCCTGGAAACCGGTTGGCGATAGCCCAGAGAAAAACTGTGACCTCTTGACACTTCTGCACTCCAGGAGAGTTGACTAGCTTCTCCTTCATCGCAGCGCCTCGCCGCCGAATTACAATCATACGCATATCGGAAACACGTCACGTCACGGTCCGTGAGCGCAATTAGAAATTAAGACAGTTTCCGTCGGAGGCAAAACCGGCCCGTTACATAGTGTCCTGAAGGGGTTGAAAATGCTGTTTTTGCACAGTCTTCGGCTTTTGTGGAAATTTGGTGAAACCCAGAAGCAAGGTCTAGAGTTGTAAAGTAAGTTGAATAGCTTAACTGATCTAATATATTGAATATGTTTGGTAATGGGTAAGCATCCCCTACAGTTGCGTTATTTAAGTTTCTGTAGTCAATTACCACTCGCCATTTTGTTTTACACGAGGCATCCAATTTTTTTGGAACTACCCATAAAGGTGCAGACCATGGAGAAACGGAAGGTCTTATTATACCTTGTTGGAGCATTTTTTCTATTTGTTGGTTTACTTCTACTATGTGAACTTGTGGATACCTGTAGGTTTTTGTTGATATTGGTATTTCGGTATTAACAGGTATGTGATGCTCAATTGCATTGGCGCAAGTGAGTGTTTCTCCTTCTTGATGAAATATGTCATCGAATTCTTTGCAGATTTGAAATAGCGAATTTTTTTCTTCTGAATTTAAATGTTCGCTTCTAACCATTTTTGTTATGTCATTTTTTCTCTCTGACTGAGAACCGTTTAATTTAAAAGAATAATTTGAAACTGGCTCTAATTTAATTAAAGGTTTTGCAATTGTAACTTTGGAATCTGAAGTATTTAAAATTGATGCGTATGTTTTTGCATTTGCATTTACCTTTGTAACTGCTTTGCATAAATAAACTGAGTCGTTTATGGTTATATCTGGAATAATACCTTCTTTGATTTCAGGATTAAAGATATGAATTTCGATCAAAGTTTCGCTACGAGGTAATAATATTTGATGAATATCTTTTGGTGGATTTATGTAATACAATGGCATAGATGTCAATTTGTTATTAATTGTGTTAGGAGCACAATTCCTGGGCGTGCAATTTTTTCGATTTTTTCAATCGCTCTCTAATCATATAATAATATGGGCGTATACATATTCTAATTACTCATGCATCACTTACTTATTGGGTCTACATTACCACCATGTGACTTGTCAAGATGGCCCAATCAGACAGGATCCCCTGATTTCGTATTCCATTGCCGGGTCACGAGTTCATATAAATAATAAAGCCTTTTAATACACCAAATATAATTTAATTGGAATCACAACTTACCAGGGGGCTTCGCGCCCTTCACAACCCCCTGCCTAGAATGCTAGGATTTCTGTTGTCATCGCAGTGGATTGCAGAATTACAAAACTTAACCATTTTACTGAATTTGATGATTCATCTGAGCCAATACTTTTAATTAATCTCGTACCACTCATACCCATTTAAAACACACATTCAATCACAAAACCCATTCTAATTTTGGCGCCATTTATTCCAACAGGCATTCGTAATACGTTCTTAGTCGGACGGTAATAGCGTATTTGAAAATAGTACAATTTTTGTTAAACTCAATGCTAATATACGATTTTCTATTTGGGATACGGGTTCTGTATGCAATACAACCAACTACTCTCAAATCTAATGTCAAATTAATTGTAACTGAATTCCCTAATATGTGTACACATTGCGCATTATATCGAGGCGCATATAGTTTCCGCATGTTCATTCATACCTATATTTATTTCTAGACTTAACGCTTATTAATTATAATCTGGCGCTATTGTTTTTACATCCCATGATTGGAAGAGCATCTCTGTGCTATTGTCAACAATCTCTTATAATTTGGCCCACGATTGGAAGAGCATCCCTATGCTGCTATCAACAATCTATTATAATTTGGCCCATGATTGTGAGAGCACCCCCGTGCTACTCCAACAATCTCTTATAATTTGGCCCATGATTGTGAGAGCACCCCCTTTAATATTGGCACGCATAACATGCCAATGAAGCAATATTTATATGGAGAACCCCGTATTCATCTCACGTCATTATTATGACGCCGCTCTGAATAATAATACAGGAGCTCCACAATCCTTTCTGGGTATATTCCGGCAAGATATAAAATTCAGCACAGGCCTTAATTATTGCCATACTCGAATTAATCCAATTATTAAACACCAATAGACACACACATATACACACATTCACCGAGAACGTATTATAAGATCCATCCTAATTCTTTTACGCCCCCGAGTCCACTGTTCCCGCTCCGAGTTCATCCCCGAGCAGGGTCCCTTTTGTCTCTCTTTTTAACCCGCTGCCTCTGTCTGGCGCGCGCCCCGCCAACTTGCGCCGGCTTGCCTTAATAATGCCCTCTCCATTGTGAATTAATCGACTATCAGCTCCTCCTTTTATTAATTAATTAATTAAGGACCAATCACATAAAAGTAGTTGTTACAATTGTTCTATCGTTATAATTAATGATTGAATATGTTGATTTTAAAAATCAAGTCCCAGAATTCCGTCATATGGAATGTTGGTTTGTTGAGATATGACGTAAAATTTATGAGGAGTTTCATTAATTAAAATGTTCGTTGTACCTAATGTGTCATTGGTAGTATCTTTTTTTACACCTGTAATTTGTATTTTATCAGTTTTATTCAAAATATATTTAGGTTTTAAACGTTGTGCTTTGACGATTGATACGCTGGCTCCAGTATCTATTAATAATTTAAAAATACCGATGCTTGCAAGGTTCGATTCAATTTGGACGTATGATAAACGATTGCAGGAAAGCATGATAGTTTTATTCGATTTGTTCGAATTAGACTCGTTTGTCACCTGGAATGATTGTTGTTCCTGAATTTCTTGATAGTCAGCAGTTTCAGAAATTTTATTCACGTTTTTGTAGACGAATGTTGGGCACTGTATTGTTTTTTCCGACATTCATCTATTGTATGACCTCTAAATTTGCAGTATTTGCAAAAGTTTGGGAAAAAAGATTTCTTATTGAGCGAGTCTGAATTTTGAGATGAATCATCTGTAATTTGATTTATGGGGTTTTTTGGTTTTTTGAAGCAATTATTTGTATCATAACCATTTCTTTTGCAGAATTTACAAAATTTGTGATTATCGTATATTGATTTTTTTATATGGTTGTTTGGAATACATATTTTGAATTTCTTCTTCATTTAATGCATGTGAAATAGCTTCGTTTAGATTTTTTGGGTCCCGTGTTCTTAACTGATTTGAAATTTCGGGAATGCAATAATATATGAGTCGGTTTAAAGCAATTAAATTTAGCATACTTATTTGACCACTAAGATCAACTGGAATAACGCAATTTTGTTGTACGGCGTTAATCGCTCGTTTTAACGTAGTTTCGATACGTATTGAATATTGCTGTATTGATTCTTTTGGGAATTGTTGTAATC
Organism: Othius punctulatus; assembly: GCA_951805005.1. NCBI lineage: Eukaryota > Metazoa > Arthropoda > Insecta > Coleoptera > Staphylinidae > Othius > Othius punctulatus. Next base: position 7,484,030 of record OX638147.1, on the reverse strand, counting down.
CCGTTAACTCGTTAATGATCTGAGCATTATGTTTTTTATCTTGGTACATTGTCTTTAGAAAGTCCTTAAAATTTTCCCATTCACTAAATGTGCGATTTATACATGCAGTCTTACCTTTACCTCGAATTTGAGTTTGAACAAAACTTAACAAAAGCGGTTGTTACAAATCAGTTGCTAATTTGAAAGCATGGTTACAATCTGTTACGAATTAGTTTAATTCATCGCGAATACCGTCAAATGTGTGAATGAATTTAAACAGCGTCGATATCGGAATTGTTTCCTGATTTTGACTTGAATTACTACTTTGAGGAGTTGGACTTTGACTTGGATTGCTACTTTGAGTAGTTGGGTTGACGTTTGCCATTTCTGAATATTGTTTATTGCTCAATATAACAATCAAGGTACTCACAGCAAATATAGCAGTTGGATATTCATGTATGTGAATTTTCGGCACGGACTGGACTCGCAGTGGAAAGTTATCATCGGTTCGATGACGGTTGTCTTCTAAAGGTTTGTCTTGATCCAGCGGCAGAACTTGTAGGATTCGGATAGCAGCAAAGTATTGGAATACACCGGAACACCGTTAATGGACGACGTTTTGTCTTTTAGTATCCCTCTTCTGACACCATTTGTTATAAACTTTTATTTTACATATACACGATTTACAATTTATACATAATATCTGTTGCGAGTACTGAGTGAATTTATTACATACGATGTGGGTTGTTCAAGATACATTTATTCACTGTCTAAAAACTGATCGTTAGAGAAAATAGATTACAGAAAACGATTAGTTACAGCCAATGGGATGTGAACACGTTTTGAAATTCTTACTTCCACGTCTTAGCTAAAGTGTAACGTGCCTGAAGGGCTATCAACGCGTTAGGCCGCGGAGCGAGTGGAGGGTCCCTTCGAAGCAGCGACGAGGGCCAGGCTCTCGGTGTCGGAGAGTGGGGGGGTTAAAAAAAGGCTCCACGTAATTTTAACCTCGGCACTACTTCGTCACACAGAGAGCTCCACCCTATCTGCGTGGGTTTGTCTGCCGTCAGCGAAGTTCAGAAATTACGAACTGTCGCAACGGCTGACCGTCTGGCGCCCACACTACCAAATTTAAATCTCGCAAGGAGAAAAGGAAGTTACTGTAAAGAATGCCCGATTGAGAAAACTGGGGGAACAAAAAAATAACAGATGTGAATTTTGTGATTTTAACTATCTGCGTTTATTCAACAACACAAACACATGGGACACCGTGTCCGAGCTCCCTGAAAGAAAATGCCTCCGCTCGCAGATCTATCACGGCGCATTACCGAAATTCGGCCGAATCTCGCGCAACGCTTTCGCGCGATGCGAAGGGCTATCGGAGCCACCTTTTCCTTACAAAATCGCAAAACACGTACGGCACGAAACACGCAACGCAAATTTACACAAAGAAAACGATATATCAAAGAAAATTAAAGATAGTAAAGGAGAACAAAAACGTTATAGATCTGGCCTGCTGTTCCTCGCGGCGCCTTCGCTGCCGGTTCGGGGCTCGGCTTTCGGACCTCTTGCGGCCGGCAATCGTGGGGATGCCGTAGCTAATTTGCGGTCTTCAGAAAAACTCTGGCAGGGTGGTCGTCGCCCCTAGCCGAGAACCTGACTGGCTGGGTTGCTTCAGCCCCTACCCAAAAAAAACCGCCTGTAAAGCACATGGCCTTATTAATATGGCCGGACACGTGTCTTTACAAAAATGGTGTCGGTTTTAATCACTTACTCTGGTGTTCGAGCGTGTATAGTCGATTACTGCTGCACTCTCCCTCGCCTTATGCCGGTGTCATCAATCCCTCATAGGGCGGTTAATGGAGGACACATTTTAAATCCCGGAAACCGGTTGGCGATAAGCCCAAAGAAAAGCCGTGTACCTCTTGACACTTTTGCACTCCAAGAGAGTCGACTACTTTCTGCCTTAATCCCAGCGCCTCGCGGCCGAATTACAACTATACGCATACCGGAAACGCATCAACGTTTAAAAAAACGTGTGCGTAGCAGTTGCCTACGTTGACGGTCCGTGAACGCAATTAAAAATTAAAACAGCGTTCGCCTTAAACGACCGGAGTCAGAACAGGCCCGTTACAAAAGGTTAAGTATGGGACTTTTGCCTGTTTACAAAAGATAATAAGAATTGTCAATACGTCGTTAATATTGTACTAAAATCTCGGCATCCGCAAACATGTGACTAAATAATTATACATAAAGATTATATCTAATGGCTAAATAAAGTTAAATCTAAACAGGAATATTTACTAAAGTATTAATAAGAATATTAAAAATAAGAACTAATCAAGAGCGAATCACGGAAGTATTATTGCGACACACACTAGAACAGTTTTATAACAAAACATTGAATGCTCTAAATTTTAATTAAAAATTATCTTTATACGCAATAATATCATAAATTTTATAAATTCGCCCCAAAAAATATTTGTCAATCATTTAAATTTTCTGGTTTTGATTGAATTTTCCAATCTAAACATTAGATTTACGACAATATTCAAAAAAGTATTCAATATTAACATTCAATGCTATATATTTGTTGCAGCCCCGCTGCAATTAAGATAATCTCCTCATCACCGTAAATCTATCCGCGGCCCTATTTGATGTGTTGTTCGCGGATTTAGTTAAGTGCCAGCTGGGAAGACCCAGCTTATCTAGGAACAATTTTATTGAATTGAGGATTGGTTTTCCCAAATGACCACCATTAACGTAATTTGTAGGGTTTTCCCCAAACGGTTTATTGAGGCCTCTAAATGGCCCACTAATGCAGTTTGGAGAACCCAGAAGCAATTATAAGATTTGTACTCCAGGTACGAGGCACGGACCAATCCGGGAACGCTCGCCACCCCTTCCCCTGCAGGAGAAGTACCCCGGATTTCGAAGATTGTAGAGTAGAGTAGTCTAACACAAAACCTTCGGCGGCGAACATCTCGCCTGTAATTTATTCACCAATTCATCTCAATATACAAATTCTTCTCAAGTAACATGTTGAGTACTTTATTTCACGGTCCTTCGAACAAAGGTGATAACATCACGATACCAATAATCCTTGCGCCGCACACATACGCGTTTGGTTTTACGACCCAAATCATAAGCGTCGCGGGACAATACAATATTATATTTTCAATCTTCAAAACCAGGGCGTTTAAAACCGGGAACCAGAAAATAAACATATCGGTTGGATGTTTTTTTTTGCTTAGGTATAAATTCAATTGGAATTAATTATCAATCGGTATTATGCGAAGGAAATAAAAAAACGCTGCCCTTAATAATCCACGTATGCAGGTAATTGATTTATATATTTGATCGAGTGCTGTGAAAATATAGTTAAAATTTACAGTATGCGATAAACTGATTTTAGATGCACGTGACCTTATGCTCAGTCCGCCCCTCACATGTGAAACCCATTAATCATATTTTTACTGATGCTGTATATCCTGCAGCATTTTCATGATCCGTTTTATATTAGTGTAAGCCAGGTGTAATGGAAGTTGATATTCGATGTTATATATTCCCATTTCTCTATTAAGCGATGATGTTATTATATTATTATTATTAATATAATAATAAAGAACTCTGCTCAAATAGACTACGTTATAATTTGATCACTTAGATAACGTTTATAGTAGATATACGTATCCTAGAAAGTTTGGTACAAATACAAAAGTTTTTTTATTATACATTAAAAAAAAAATCGTGCTTGTTATAAGGCCCTAAAATGACGTCACATATATGTTGACAGTAAAATAATAGCTTATTAAAAGTTGGTGAAAATTTATATTCTTTATAATAGTTCATATTTTGCTGAAAAACTAAAAATATAATGGAAATTAATCGTCATACATTATTATGCAGGTATCGAAAATCAAGGTCGCCATATTGAGTTTTTTTGTATCAATATCAAATATTGTTGTTATTCAAAATATGCATAGCTCTCTTTTAATATAAAGCGATATATCATATGTTTAAACTTCTTTCAGTTTTTCAGCAAAAATATGAACTATTATAAACAATAAATAAATATATAATTTTCACCAACTTTTTTCACATATACGAGGGTAATTCAAATATAAACGGTAATTTTTTAATATAAATTTATTGATTGATAATATGCATAACATAATCGTTCAGTTTTTTTCTAAATACCCTCCTTTATACCCAATACACTTTTGCCAGCGATTTGGAAGCTTAAACATTCATTGTTTATAGAAATTTTGCGGGCGCATCATCAACCAATTGCGCACGTATTCCTCGACTTCTATATCGCTTTGGAATCGTTCCCCTCCAATTGATTCTTTCAGGGGCGCAAACAAAAAATAGTCACAGGGAGACAAATCTGGACTGTAAGAAGGGTGTCCCATGGTTTCCTTATGCATTTCCTGCAATTTCGCCCTTGTCAAAATAGCCGTGTGAGGCCTAGCGTTGTCATGAAGAAGAATGACACATCTGATGGCCGTCCTTTGTTTCGGTAGACGGCCTTTACTGACTCTAACAACTGGCAATAGTAAGCTGCATTTATTGTAAGTCGATCATGAAGAAAATAAATGAGTAAAACTCCCCTATAGTCAAAGAATCTGCAATCTGTAAGATTTGTTCTTGGGCGTCGATTATGACTTTGGTTTTCAACACGTTCTCGACCACCTTTAAATCCTCTGGCCCAAGTGAACACTCGGTTCTGAAACAATGTTTCGTCTCTAAATTCTATTTCATTAGTTAAAAACTTTATAATAATACCTTGCGCAACGGATACAGGAACTTCTTGCTCAGACATTACTGTTGTGAGGATAAAACAGAGCGGAAACGAAACTGCTGCCCAAGTTGGTATCCCCTTCAAAACACACCAAACATCAAACTCTCACTCTACTATCCTGCTCAAAAGAACTTACGGAGTACACCAACAAAATGACCGTTTATATTTGTATCACCCTCGAAGGAAAATAAAAAAGTTTTTGATAGATAAATGTTTCTACACTATAAATGAATATTTAATCTATAAGATTACCCAAGCGGATTTACTGTAATAACACTTCCACAAAATAATGTATCCATTGAAAATTATTTATAGTTTTTATATATATTATATGTATCTTGACCTGTGTAAATACTTTGTATAATAGCACGCAATAAATAATTCTAATTCTAATTCTAATACAATATATGACATTATTTTTAGGGGTTGTTTTTGTGTTTTGTTAAATGAATAATAAATAAGTTTCACGTTTGTTGCAAACTTTCTGGGACACGTTGTTTAAATATCTTTGTAATATTATTATTACATGTACTGTTTTAAATGGGTAAAAGTTATGATCAATTAAATATTATATACTCTGTCGTGAATATTGGTAGATACATTTAGAGTTTACATAGTGCAACGATGAATTATAAATCTTTTCTGGGCAAGAGATGACTTGAGATCATGAGATGGGGGAAGTGAACGTGTTGGATCCGCCACTGGAGACCATTCAGTGTCACAATGGTCACATCATGTTACAGCAAACCTTCAACATTTATGATTTATAAACCACCTCTGTTGGCAACGATCGTTGCCAACGAAGCTTACGATTGATTTACATTATAAGCTACTTTTTCTCACCACCGCCGGAAGAACAATCTGCTGCATTAAACAATCCTCTACATCTGCGATCTGCGTCTACATCCAGGGCCGGATTTAGGTATTGCGGGGCAGCAAAAAGTTTAATTTTAAAGAAATCTAAAAAATACACTTATCTCTTAAACCTCTTAAAATATTATGTCAAAATATAAGTTATACCCGTATAAAGGGTCATACCAAACAACATCCAAATCAGTGTAAACGTTCTCTTTTTATAAGCAAATTTAGTTTTTTTTTTTAATTTACTTTGAAGCTGAATACTGGCTAAACCAAACGCATTTGTATATAGATAAGTCTATATACATATATAATCTATATATAATAAAATTGTTATTCCTAAATTTTAATAAACATGTGAACTTTTGTTGGCAGGTGGCAAATTAGATTTGTAATTTGTCGCAGTTTAATTGTTACAATGATAATTATAAAATTTAATCTGAATTATCAAAGTCTGACTCCAGTTATCAACATTAATCCTAAATGTTAACACAACTCGTCAGAATGCAAAGATAATTTGATAGTTTTACCTAAAATTCACAAATTTGGGCGACAAATGTTAAATTTTGAATTATTTAGGTATTGCCGGATTTAGGTATTGCGCGGCCCCTAAGTAAACATTTTTGTTGAGGCCAAAAAATATAAATAAATACATACGCGACAAGAAAAAACTTACTTACAAAGTTGAAAATACATGTTATATTTATTTCGGGGCCCCCGGTGGGTAGCAACTGCTTATTTTGCTTATATGAACATCTTTCAACCAGATACTGTTCACAAATAAAGTATTTGCTATTCTATAATAGGTGTGAACGAATTGTCTCATGTAATACAGATTAATATAAAACAGCAAATTCGTGTCTGTTCCAAAATAACAACAACAGTATTTATAAACAATTTATAATTGGAAATTCACTGCTAATGCGCATACATACGCGAGACGAACAATAATAATTACCCCGCCCTTCTCTTAACACCCACGTATCAGATCTAATAATTCGTGGGCTTGTAGTAAAAGTGAATTAAGTTATCACTTTGACTAATTACGCCACAGTTACAGTAGCGATATCATTATTGTTGTTATAATAATTATTATAAGACAGAGGAGACGAACAGTATTTTATAAAGTAATATTTATGTTCGTAGGGCGCTGCTTGACGCTATTATGTAGTACATATACGGTAGTACGCTGTAAAACTTTATAGCTTTTAGAGCAATAAAACTTACCGTTTTGCGATCTAGGCAATCTTATTGAGTTTAATGACACGTCATGTATTTTTAATTCCTGAATGCATGCCGGGAATTTAACAATGCCAATTATTCGCAAACGTAATCGCATTCTTAATCACTGTGGATATATTAAATGTTTGATAAAGAATAAAAAAAAAATTGGACGATTTATTTGTTATGCCCATTTTAAGGCACACTTTATATGTGTGCCTTATTCGAGTTGTGTTTCTATTTGTAGGGAAAATGGATCAATAACAGATTACGTTATAATTAGGGGAATGGAAAATTGTTGCATTAAATTGATAATGGTGAATAAGACACGAAAATTTTGCAAAATGAAAATAAATAATTGTATAATGTCTACAATTGTATAATATCTCATTGATATCCACACACTGTAGCATCGATGTGGTGATGCCAGAGTGAGGCGAAACACGTGTCCTCTATAAGTCTATATTATGTTATTTTTAGAATATCAATGAGATATTTGTTATTTTTATGTCTTTTGTTTATTTACATCATCTGTTCACAAAAGACAAAAGTTATTCCAACAAATAATTAACATTGATTTCCAATTGTGTGATCTAGAATTCCGTGAAACCTGAAATGTTTTTTTTTTATTTATATTGAAGCTACAAGTAAAAGTCGAGGCGTTTGATTAATAACTATGGGGTCGATAGCCTAATAAAGATTGTTTATATATATATATATATATATATATATATATATATATATATATATATATTATTAATTACCGCTTTCCCAAATTTCATATGATTATTGCATGCCCGGCTCGGTTACAGCCATCTCATTAGTCCGTTTAATTATTTAATTTCTATTTAACTGTTGTCATTTTTGTTAAGTCCGCCCTCCGTGGGCCTAGAAACGCCATTCAAATTTTGTCAGTGTTCATATTTCATTTTAAGAGTTTTAGAGTCAACATTTGATTAATTATATTACGGGAAATGGCTGATTTGATACTTAGGTTTAATTTGTACATATTTTTATACTTCGGAAGGGGGGCGATACTGAGTGGGCGTTTCGTCGGTCTGTCGAATTTATAAATAGGTCTACTGTGCCATAAACGGTCTCTTTTGCGGCCGCTGTTCGAGCACCCTGGTCTCCAGCAATTTGTGTTGCGTCAAGGTCCAACGAAACGGTTTCACAAATTGAGCAAAGTAAATCCGCTCATGGTTTTACCTTCTGTAAGTTGTAAATTGTATATATGTAAACTGTAGCGTTCATTATTATTATTGTTGTTTTTTTCTTTGTGCCGTAATTGTATAATAGCTGTTATTTTTTTTGTATTATAAAATGTGTCCCCCCGAACAATAGTTTATTTAGTGTATGTGCACCTTAAACGAAAACAATTGACTTTACCCCGCGCCATGCCGGGCAAATAGCATCACCGCCATTTTGGGTGGAGGCGCTGGGAACAATTGGAGCCCAACACGTTGTGCATAAGTGCTGCAGAACAGCACCAAGCCCACTCCCATACGTATGATAACCAGGAGCCGGTCACGTGCTGACGGTACGATGATTCACACCGAAACCGACGCCGTGAGCGACGACTCAACTCCAGAGAACGTCCACCATCCCAACACAGAAATAGGTATATTACTGGGAGTAATCTGTAATTTAACTGCCGCAAAACAACCTGCACCGCCCCGCCGGAAGCCCAGACAATTTCAAGGCCGCCTCGTAGATGACCCGAACGAGTATGTCCAGGTCATCGAAAAATACCTGCAGGATGTGCGGTACCATGCAGATGACTGGGTAGAAGTAGTCGCCGAGCAGTTAGAAAGTGCAGCCCGGGATTGGTGGAACCACCAATACAGGCCGCATCTATGGTCATATGACGAATTTAAGCGACCATTCCTTCGTAAATTCGACGGACCTCACGAACAGATCACCATCTCAATGATCGTATATAGCGATACGCAGAGCGCAGGAGAGCCCGTCGTGTCGTTTGTGAGAAGAAAGCAGGCTCTGGCATCCCGCCTGAAACATAATCCCGACGAGCGATTATTGTGTCCACCATACGTGGCCAACTCCGGCGAGAAATTCAACTCGCCATGGGGCAAAACCCATATCAACCGTCGAGGAGCTGCTGCTACTCGCAGAGGAGATCGGGACGCTACTCCCAGCACCCTTGAAGAAGACGTCTCGAGAGTGTACACCCAAGAATTCGGGAAACGGACAATAGGTCGTGCCTGCCCCTCGACCTATGTTAATTCCCTGAACACTTGTAGCCCGCTGATAGCCGTAATTCAAGTGCGCGTAAATGGACGCTTATGTAGTGCCATTGTGGACACCGGTACGACAAACACTATTATTCGCGAGTCTTGCCCCGCGTCTCTTCCTTCCCAAAGGGTCCAACTAGGAGCCACCGAGACAGCAATGACCACATACGGACCGGTGCGTCGCATCATTAGTGTCGGTGATGACCCCCAAGCCATAGACAGTTATTTATGCCCCAACCTGCACGCGGAAGTCATCCTCGGTCAAGATTGGCTGGCTAGGGAAGGTGCCATTATAAACTATGTGCAGAAATGTATCTATGTGGGTGTGCGTGTACGACAGACAATTTACTTCGGCCACAATGCACTCGCCTCCTTTGCCACAGCCAAGCAGCCAGAACTCCCGAACGAGCTTTCCTCGGGAGATATTACACAGTACAACAACGTCCTGAAGGCTTTCCCGGACGTCTTCTCGTGCGGCCCCCCAACGACTACCACTAGCACCAAACACGTGATCCGGGTAAGAGAAAATACCACCCCTTTTCGGTTGCCGCCGTATCGCCAACCGTAGAACAGGCAAACTATAATAAGGGAACAAATCGCGTCCATGCTAGAGGACGGAATAATCGAACCCAGCACAGCAGCATACGCTTCACCGGTGGTAATTGTGCCGAAAAAGGACGGAACTTCGCGTTTTTGTGTTGATTATAAGCGGCTGAATGACCAGACGCACGATGAGGCCACCACTTTACCCTCAATTTGTGAGGTTTTAAAGGATTTGGGAACCGCCCGCGTGTTTTCCACATTAGATCTCAAGTCCGGATATTGGCAGATACCAATGGATCACGCGTCAAAGGGCCTCACCACATTCACAACAACTGACGGAGCCGCTTATCAGTTCACGGTGATGCCGTTTGGATTAAAGAACGCGTCAGGGACGTTCCAAAAACTAATGGTTCGCGAAGTTCTCGTCGGATACATCCAGAAGTTTGTGCTTGTGTATCTCGACGATATAATCATATACTCACAGAACCACAAGGAACATCAGACGCACCTCCGGTTAGTAATGGAGCGTCTCCAGATCCATGGACTACGATGTTCCGGCCCGAAGTGTCACCTGGCACGCAGCGAGCTGGATTTCCTCGGCCACCATATAACCGAGCAATGGAACGAGCCGACAACAAAACACCTGCAGCAGATCGCCACCCTAGAGATGCCCCGGACGAAGAAGCAACTTCAGAAGTTCCTAGGCACCTGTAATTGGCTGCGCGAATATGTGCCCCGCTATGCCGACGTTTCAGCGCCTCTCACAGACCTATTGAGTGGCACCGGGAAGTTTCGCGTGACCTCAGACACTGAACGCGCCTTCCACGAACTCAAGGAGGCCGTTGCCAACCCGCAGCCGATCCACCGTTCTGACTCCACGAAGAGGTTTGTTCTGCAAACAGACGCGAGTGGCACCGGCATTGCAGCAATTTTGTACCAGGAGGCAGAGGATGGTGCTCGACAGATAATTTCCCTAGCGAGCGCAAAATTAAATGCGACAGAAAGAAGGTACCATATTAACGAACAAGAATGTTTAGCTATCATCTGGGCAGTTAGACGATATCGGCATTACTTGGAGGAGCGCAAATTCATCCTGAGAACCGACAATCGCAGCTTGTTATGGCTGCGAAAGTCAAAGGAATTGCGCGCGAAGTTAACCCGCTGGTCCCTTTTACTGCAGGAATCTAATTACGAGATCGAACACATCCCCGGAAAATGCAATGAACTCCCCGATTTGCTTTCACGCGACCCTCTTGACATCCCTGTAGACGAGCCCGAAGTAGAGCGCCTACTTCCTCCTACACTACAACTTGTGAAGGTACCTGACCCACCGATCGTCATCATGGTGGAAAATGCGCAGAGACGGGACCGCGTGATAAAACGACTTCGTCGACGGCTCGCCTTCGTAATCCGCCATGTGCCGCGAGCCGCCGGAGATGACAAGTTTCAAGATCGCTATACGGACATCAATGGCCTTCTGTATCATCGCCAAGGAGGCGAGGTGAAACTAATGGTACCCGCGGATTTACAGGCAAGGGTTATGCATCACCATCACGATGACGAAGACGCCGGCCACCCAGGATCCGACAAAACGTTGCGAGCCATCCAGTCAACGTTTTTCTGGGAAGGTATGAGAAAGTCTGTGCGTGAATATGTGAAAACGTGTTTAATATGTGCATGTTGCAAAGCGGCCCCACGACAGCAAGCCGCCCCTCTTCGGCCACGACAACCAACGGCCCCTTGGGATGTGTTAGCCATCGACGTTATGGGCCCATATCCAAGAAGCCGACACCAAAACCGATTCATTCTAGTAGTGACAGACGTATTCACAAAATGGACGGAGGCATTGCGCTACCGAAGGTAACCGCCGCCGTGGTGACAACGGCAGCCAGTTTCGTAGTAAGAAATACGTGACATTCTGTACGCGAAAACATATCGTTGTACAGAAAACTGCGACATTTAATCCTCGAGCAAACCCCACTGAATGAAGAAACCAGGAAATTAAGAAGTTTCTGAGAATTCACCTTGCTAACAAGGACCCCACTACGTGGGATAGTAACCTTGCCAGAACACTTTTTAATTTACGGCTGCGTAGAAACGAAGCCACGGGATTCACACCAAGTGAGGCACTGCTGGGATATGCCTTGCCGCGCCCTGGGGCCTGGAAACCTGAGGAACGACGACCCACCCCTAAGAACGATGAACAGGCACGGAGGCGGCGAGGGGACCTCATCAGACAGAGGCACACTACCATGCAGGCCAAAATGCAGCTGATTCCCGTCCAAGAATGCAAAGTACAGTTTGTGGCTGGGGACAAGGCATTACTACGAGATCGTCGCCCACTCCACCCTTTCCAACCTCACTGGACTGGCCCTCATGAAGTGATAACCGTTGAAGGACCGAATCATTACATAATGGAAAGGGGTGGTCTACATATGAAGGTCCACGTGAACGATCTCAGACCGGCGCCGCCTGAGACAGTAACCACTTAGCCAAGTGCATGGTCTATCGCCCCGGGACACGTCAAACAGGACGGAACTACATTCAATGGGACCATATTGTAAATATTAACTGTAATTACTGCTTGAGTTTTGTCTAGGTTAATTTTAATTTTAATTCCAAAGCAGTTATTTCCCCAGCAATCTCATATTTATTTCGCGGTTTATTTTCGGCGTTTCCGGTCTAGGGAGGGGCGTGTCATCGCGTTTGATTAATAACTCGCGATCCTTTTTTTTAAATTTCCAACCGTAAACACCTTCTGTGTATCGTCCAGTGGTAGCAGTCCGGACATTTGGCCCGCGCCAATAAAACATCTGGCGCGCAGATCTTGGGTTTCGCCATTTCGGTCGGCCGATGGACGTGCCTCTGCATTTTAAGTAGCCACGTGAATTTCAGATTTATAAGTTATTACAAGTAATCCGTCAGTTCAATAAAATATTATTAATTACCGCTTTCCCAAATTTCATATGATTATTGCATGCCCGGCTCGGTTACAGCCATCTCATTAGTCCGTTTAATTATTTAATTTCTATTTAATTGTCGTCATTTTTGTTAAGTCCGCCCTCCGTGGGCATAGAAACGCCATTCAAATTTTGTCAGTGTTCATATTTCATTTTAAGAGTTTTAGCGTCAACATTTGATTAATTATATTACGGGAAATGGCTGATTTGATACTTAGGTTTAATTTGTACATATTTTTATACTTCGGAAGGGGGGCGATACTGAGTGGGCGTTTCGTCGGCCTGTCGAATTTATAAATAGGTCCACTGTGCCATAAACGGTTTCTTTTGCGGCCGCTGTTCGAGCACCCTGGTCCTCAGCAATTTGTGTTGCGTCAAGGTCCAACGAAACGGTTTCACAAATTGAGCAAAGTAAATCCTCTCATGGTTTTACCTTCTGTAAGTTGTAAATTGTATATATGTAAATTGTAGCGTTCATTATTATTATTGTTGTTTTTTTCTTTGTGTTGTAATTGTATAATAGCTGTTATTTTTTTTGTATTATAAAATGTGTCCCCCCGAACAATAGTTTATTTAGTGTATGTGCACCTTAAACGAAAATAATTTACGTTACCCCGCGCCATGCCGGTCAAATAGCATCACCGCCATTTTGGGTGGAGGCGCTGGGAACACAGATTATTTTGTTAACCAATTCAAGTATGTAATATAGCACGATCCATGCAATTCTGGTTAGCATTTGTGAGAGACTACATTCGACGGGGTTCCATTTTCCAACTTTCACCCACCCATAACCCATCCAACTTTTACGAGGAAACTCCAATTATCTGCCCTCAGAAAAGTATAAAGTGTAATAAATGGTGGCAGTATCGGGCGCAACAAACTTACATTTATAACAAACGAATAATAAATATTGTAGATTCACTTAACCTAGCTTAACGTGATCCAGTTGCAATTAATATTAAAGAATGATTAATTGCTAAAATGTGAGTATGTGGCATACGTTTAAAAAATCCGCAGTGTAATTTGCACACAAGCAAGTTAATAAGAGCCGTGCGCAAGTTTGTGAACTAATATTAATATTGCAACTTTAAAAGTTCAGCGACTTGAATAATGTTCAAAAGTTATCTGTACGATTTGAGACAGTGTATAGCTTTTGTTCTTTAATTTCGATATATGAATCTCACAATTACAAAAGTGTCTACTAACTAGGCGGTCAACTACCCCCTAATTAATGAATTGTAAATAAATATTGTTTTCTTTACTGACCAAAAACATACTAAATGAAATAATGAAATTACTAAAATTCACTATAATAATGTTAATCATCAATTGTATTAGAAGACATTTTGCCTCGCAACCTTTCACTTAGCTAGCAAATATTTGTTGTTCCCAGTGCAAAACCATATTCCATATAGCCTAAAAGTTATAATAGCAAATTAATGGTGGATGCTGGAACTTCGTTATATTTATCATGATTCCATAAATACAGTGATAATGTACACGGTAACGTATTTTATTACACCATTCATTTCAATAGTCACAGATGTCATAAAGAAACAACTGTTACGTAAGCGAAGGATCAGGCGAAAGACCATAAATATGTTTTGGATTTCCCTGTCGCTAATTATATTTGCCGAAGTGGCAATCCTGGCTCAATAAACAGCTTAAGGTGCCTATTGATCTTTATGCGCACCGTAATTTACTAAAGCACTTATCGGTGAATATAATGGGCAGCTAATAGCCACTCCAATAACTCGTCTTTTTAATCTTAATACAAATGTGTCTGCTGCAATCAATGCCAGATTTGGGGTTCGACGCTGTGCAATAGCGCCGAAACATCCTCCCCCGTTGGAATTAATAAATTTCAAGAAAATAACAAAATTAAACACTAACAATCGCTGGAAAGTTATTAAACTTGTAGTGATGGTCGGCCGAGAAGAGCTGGACGACAGGATGAGAGTGCTGAATCAAGAAGGATTTGGAAACCACTGGTATCCAGGGATATAAAATAAATAAAAGAATATATAAGTTTTCGTGACAAAGTATTATAATAAAATATAATTCTCTCAAGGATTTTATAATTATACATGATATAATACCGTAACTTCACATTAAGAAGAACGTTACATTGGTGACCCCGACGAGGGACGTGAACCCTTTTCTGAAGAACCGTACTTCGGGTGATCTACGATCGTGCATAGTGGATCTCTGATCTGCCTTTTTCTGGACTACCGCCAGGACGCCGCTGATACAGTACAGCCAAGGATCATGAAGCCGACCCGATCAAGACCACCGAACGGATCTGGACTCCTGGTTCACCTTCTTGCTGGCGCTACCACTTTTGCTACCGCCTTGCCTCCTGGACTCCAGACCTGGACATCGTACCCAAGTTGATCAAGACGAATTCTCAATTGCTACACGACTACTCATCTGCCTGCAACATCACATCTAGCCGCTTACACCGAAACAGTTCCAGTCCTTCCAGTTTATAATATTTGGGATTTTTGTACAACAGGTGACCAATCTACGCTATACTCCCCACCGACAGTTTCTATATCGTTAGTACCTTCTAATCTATCCCCTTTATATTTCTCCTTCTTTCTTCATAATGCAAGAACAACCAGAACTTCCTGGCGTTTCACCAAGTATTCCTAATGCTACAAATTTAGAAAATGTCATTGTAAATGACACTTATGTTAATTTTTCAAAATGTCCACTACCTCCATTCTGGCGAATAGATCCAGCAATCTGGTTCATTCAGATTGAAGCAGAATTTTTGAACGCAAAGGTAGTTTCGTCACTCCGCAAATTTTACAAAGTAGTCGCTTCATTGCCCGCAGATGTAGCCATGGAAGCGAAGCATTGAAGCAATTACTCTCTAATGAAGTATTAGGTGATCAGACACCGTCTCAACTATTAAGAAAATTGTTGCAACTATTAGGCGGTACTCCGATAGATGACAACTCGTTGAAAGAAATATTCTTGCAACGTTTCCATCAGATGTACAAAAAATTTTGGTCTCTTCACAAACCACTTCTTTGCCAGATCTAGCAAAAATGGCAGATAGGATCGCCGAAATTTCAACACCAGTAGAGGTTTGCGCAGCTCAGCTGAAACGTACTGCGCCGTTGCGTGATTTTAAAGATAATGATTTACAGGCGACAATTTTGACTTTGCAACAACAAGTGACAGATTTGTCACATCAGGTTTCGCGAATGCAATGTCCATCAAAACGTTCTAGCGGTCATAATAGTAAACTGAGTAGACCTGTAACCTGCTTATCACACTGGTCGTCTGCTTTTTGTTAAAGATTTTAACACTGGTAACCTATTCTTAGTAGATACCGGAGCTCAAATAAACATATTGGCGATAAATCAACAATTTGTAAACACACATCATCCGGCTAAATTAACATTGATCACACTAAATGGCACACCATTTCCCATATATGGTTCGGTGACTTTAAATTTAAATATTTATCTGAACAAAATTTTTAAATGGACCTTTATATTGGCACAAGTCAATCATTCGATTTTGGGAGCCGATTTTTTAAATCATTTCAAACTATCTGTTGATTTGTTCAATAAACGTTTAACAGATAACTCTGTAACTTCAAACTTTGCAATTTCAGGTCAGACTTCTATAAATTCTTCACTTTCAACACTCAACATATTACCTACGTTTTCTCAAAATTTCAAAAAAACAATAGTTGACAGTTTCCTCCATGGATTTTCACAATTAACTACACCACTTGATCTTTCTGAACCTACCAAATGTACTATCATGCATACAATTACTACAGTTGGTATGCCAGCTTATAGTAAAGCTAGGAGACTCTCACCTGAAAAATATACGATAGCTAAAAAATAATTTGAATACTTATTGCACTTAGGGATCATCAGACCATCATCTAGTTGTTGGGCATCGCCTTTACATATGGTACCCAAAGATGGTAATTCTTGGCGTCCCTGTGGCGATTATCGGTCGCTTAACAAAATAACTATTCCGGATCGGTATCCACTACCACATTTACAAGATTTTACCAACAACTGTTCGAATTGTACAATATTTTCAAAATTAGATTTAGCGAAGGCTTATCACCAAATCAAGATTGAACCTAATGACATTCCTAAAACAGCAATAATAACGCCATTTGGTTTATATGAATATACCCGAATGAATTTTGGTTTACGCAACGCTGCGCAAACTTTCCAAAGATTCATTGATACAGTTTTGCGAGGACTTACTTTCTGTTTTGCTTATCTTGATGATATATTCATTTTTAGTAAAGATGCAAAGGAACACATCAAACATTTACGAATCATTTTACAAAAATTATCTGATTTTGATATCAAAATTAATCGCGATAAATGTGTTTTCGGTGTGCAAGAATTACGTTTCCTAGGGCATTCAATTTCTTCTTTAGGAGTTAGGCCGTTGAAAAAAAAGTTGATGTAATTATTTCCTTCCCAAGGCCGACAAACCGAAAGGATCTCCAACGTTTCCTAGGCATGGTAAACTTTTACCATAGGTTTATTAAGTCATGTTCAGATATTTTAACACTATTGATATCGCTGGTTTCTTCATCTAAGAATAATACAGCGTTGATATGGTCCGATGATTGTACTAATGCTTTCAGACGCATAAAAATTGCCTTAAGCAATTGCGCATTATTATGTTTTCCGGATGCATGTGCTGAACTTAGCCTCATGGTAGATGCTTCTAATGTTGCTGCAGGTGCGGTACTGCAACAAAAGATTTCTAACAATTTGCAACCCATATCATTTTTTTCCAAAAGCTTCACGACGACCGAGCGTAAATACAGTACTTTTGGTCGTGAACTTTTAGCAGTATACCTGTAAATTAAAAAAATCCGGTATTATTTGGAAGGTCGAAAGTTTACAGTTTTCACAGACCACAAACCTTTAGATAGTGCGATTAATTCAGATTCAGATCGGTTTTTAAGTCGAGAGTTTAGGCATATTGAATTTATTACACAGTTTACATCGGATATACGTTATATCCCGGTCCACAAAATGTAGTCGCAGACACATTATCACGAATTGAAGTTAATTCTTTTGATGTTGCAGACTTCCAACAATTGGAACAATTGCAAGCCAAAGATGAAGAATTACAATTATTGTTGAGCAACAACAATCATTCACTCAAATTAAGACGATATAAATTACCCGACACTTCTACAACTATTTATGTTGATATTTCTACTAAATCAAAACGACCTTTTATCCCTAAATCCCTTAGACAAAAGATTATGTTTTCACTTCATGGTTTGTCTCATCCAGGCATTAATGCAACTAAACGTTTAGTTACTAGTCGTTACGTGTGGCCGAGCATGAACCGAGATATTTCGAATTTTGTTCGCTCATGTTTAAAATGTCAACAAGTTAAAGTTTCGAGACACACACTTTCGCCGATTTCGCAATTTAAGAGTCCGGATGAACGTTTCGATGTAGTACACGTTGACATTATTGGTCCATTAGCAACATGTAATAATTTCAAGTATATTTTGGTCTGTATTGACCGATATACGCGTTGGCCGGAAGCTACTGCATTGACAGATATAACAGCAAACACTGTTTCTTTAGCTTTTTTGTCTACTTGGATAGCCAGGTTTGGCGTTCCGACAACAGTTATAACAGATAGAGGAAAACAATTTAAGTAGAAATTGTGGTCGGAATTCAACATTATATTTGGCATTAAACATAAAACAACTACTGCATATCATCCACAATGTAACGGATTAGTGGAACGACTTAATAAACCAATAAAAAATTCAATAGCAATGAGTACGAATCCAACTGATTGGCTGATACAGTTGCCAATTGTACTATTGGGATTGCGATCTGTTTTTAAAAGTTCACTGAGTGCTACAACCGCTGAATATGTTTATGGACGTCCGTTGCGATTGCCAGGAGATTTTCTAAATTTATTTTATTACACCAAACATGATGACTACTGTCACACCACATTTGTTGATAACCTTAAGTCACGCATGAAGTTGTTATCTCCTGCGGTGACACGTACACCTACCCGCCTTTTTTACATGCCTAAATCACTTCAAGATTGTTCTCATGTTTTTGTTCGTCGTGATGGGGTTAAACGACCTCTACAACAAAGTTACGATGGCTCTTTTAAAGTTGTAACACGTTTAGATAAATATTTTAATATTGCTATGGGTACGAAGATTGTTTCAGTTTCTGTGGATCGCCTTAAACCTTGTTTCAAAACGAATAACAATTATGATTCAAATTCCATTAATAATTTTTCTATTGTTCGTTTTTCTGAACTTTGCGTTCCATTCTTAAAAATTCAGTAACGATCCACAAAGCTAGTTTTTCTCTTACTAAGCGCGTTTCTTTCTCTACACCTCTTTTTGCTGTTTTCGAAGGTCCTTCTGGGTCGGGGGTAGTGTAGTGTAGTGTAGTGATGGTCGGCCGAGAAGAGCTGGACGACAGGATGAGAGTGCTGAATCAAGAAGGATTTGGAAACCACTGGTATCCAGGGATATAAAATAAATAAAAGAATATATAAGTTTTTGTGACAAAGTAGTATAATAAAATATAATTCTCTCAAGGATTTTATAATTATACTTGATATAATACCGTAACTTCACATTAAGAAGAACGTTACAAACTTAAATGAATACTATACCCTATATACTATATCTAACTATAAACAAACATATTCACATTATAAATCATACATCGTGGAAATAGTTGAGTCTTTGTTCCTGTGGGAATGGGCAAAGCTGTCGGGCGAACAAAACGATCACTAGTAGTTTTGACTAACGCAGATCGCACTACACCATCACTTCCTGGATATATTGTTTCAATGCGTCCGGTGCGCCAGCGGCTGGGGGGTGCGTTATCTTCGTGGATAAGCACAAGCTGGCCCACTTCCAATGGTTGACCTCTCGACTGCTTCCACTTGCGGCGGCCCTGCAACTCCTGCAAATATTCTTTGTGCCATCTGGCCCAAAAGTGTTGTTGGATACGTTGCAACAGCTGCCAACGGGAGAGTCGTCCAATCTTGATTTGTTCCAGATTTGGTTCCGGAAGAGCCCTTAAATTGCCTCCAACTAGGAAGTGGCCGGGTGTAAGGAAGGATAGATCACTAGGATCGTTGGACAAAGGACATAAAGGTCTCGAGTTGAGTATTGCCTCGATTTGGACTAACAACTTCCAGAACTCCTTGTACGTTAAACTCGCATCGGTCGCTGTTTTATATAAATGTCGCTTTGTTGATTTGATACCGGCTTCCCATAGGCCACCAAAATGAGGAGCTCGCGTGGGTATAAAATGCCAATTTATCCTATCTATACTTAATTGCGCCTTTAACTCATCTTGTTGTTCGCGTAAGAATTCATACAACTTTCCAATTTCATCATTAGCTCCTACAAACGTAGTTGCATTGTCACTATATAAGTTTGTGACCACACCGCGGCGTGAAATGAATCTACGGAGGGCAACCAAGAAAGATTCAGTGGTCAAATCACTCACAATTTCGAGATGAACGGCCTTTGTCGACATACAAACAAACAAGGCTATATATATTTTAACTAATTTTTATCGTTTAATTCTTATCGTTTACCTTCCTTGATCATAAACGGTCCACCGTAATCGATACCTGTTTTACTGAAAGGCCTTAATTGTTCTGTAAGATATTCTGGCAGGTTGCCCATGATTGGTTCTGATTCCTTAGGATTTGCCTTGAAACATGTGACACATTCTCCCGTAATACGTCTGACGGTATTTCTGCCTGAAATTGGCCAATATTTTGTACGAACGCACGCTAATGTACCTTGCGGACCTATATGAAAATTTCGACAGTGGTAATGACGAATGATTAATTCAGTTAACAAACTATCCTTTGGTAAAATTATTGGAAATTTTGATTCATATAATAATTTAGAATATCTTAGCCTACTGCTGACGTGTATTATTTCATCTTTATCTAAGAATGGATTTAATTGCAGAAGGTTGTTATGTGCATCTACTGATTGATCCCCTTTTAGTAATGCGATTTCCTTTGAAAATTTTGTTGATTGAACTGCCTTTACAACTAGAGTTTCTGCCTTATTTAATTCATCCGAGCTGAGCTCGCCCGATGTTCTACTACTCTATTCAAATAATTGTGTATAAAACGTTAAATCCACGCCGTTACACGAATTAATCTATTATAGTTTGAAAATTTATTAAACCAGAATAACTTCTGCACTGTGCTCAAATTTTGGAATAAATAGTTTAGGACTTGATTGATGTTCGAGAAACTCTGGACCATGCCACCATAAGCGATTATTAATTAATTCTGACGGTAGAATACCTCGAGAGATAATATCTGCCGGATTATCGCCTGAACTAATATGTTGCCAATTATCTATGTTGGTTAGTTTCTGAATTTCGCCAACTCGGTGTGACACGAATTGTTTAAATTTGTTAGCCTCGGAGTTAAGCCATGACGAAACGATGGTTGAGTCACTATGGTAATAACATTGAGCTATTTCTTCACGTAATGCCTGTTTTGCACGTTCGGCCAGATTTGCTGTGAGAACCGCGGCACATAGTTCTAGTCGAGGTACACTAATTGATTTGAACGGCGCAACCCTGGACTTTGCACATAATAGGGTGCAGAATGATGAACCATCAGGTTCTACTGATTTTAGATATATTGCGGGCCCATATGCCTCCATACTGGCATCACCAAATGCGTGAAGTTCCACAATAGCATTTGGCGATGATTTTGCCTTTCGACCAGTTCTGATTGTTGGCATCGAATTTAATTCTTCACGTAGTTGGCACCACGAATCTAAAATATCTTGAGGGACACGCTGCACAGTGAATACTGCTTATGGGCGCTTGGGACAAAAATCACAATTCAATTAATTACTTCTATGACTTGAATTAGTTAACTTATATTGACTATTTATAGTATATTGTACATTAAAACTTACCAAATTACTCAGATTAATGTCAATTGCTGTTATTAATGGGCATTTTTTATTGAGCAAAATAATCTAAATTAATTTGACCATTGGACCAAATAAAAAACCAATTATATCGCAAAACAACAATTCAATATTTATTTACATTTTTACTATACCACATATAAACGATAGATTTACATATAAAAAATATTGCACATATATAAAAAAAAAAAATGTTTACAATGAGTTAGCTACACTAATCACTGTCCTCATCTGAATGAACATTTTCTTTGTCACTCTCTGGACTACTTCCAAAGAAACGTTCAATGTCAGTTTCAGTAGCACCTTCTACATTTGGTTTCAAATATTTTGACATTTCTTCGTCAACTTTTTGCTGTTTTTTTTTGTTGTACTTTTACGAAAACTTGCTATATGAGGATCCGAATTTAACAACAGTCTTTTGAATAAATCAGTGTTTGTGTCTACGCGTGATGTTTTTCTTGTATGATTTAATCGATAACGGCGGAATAATTTATGAGTCGCTTCCAAAGCGTCTTCTGACAGGTGACCAATTGGCAAAGAAAAGTGAGCGATAATCTGGGAACCGTGTATTAACAGTTTGTGGAGGCTACTGGGCATATAATACCAACCATATAATTGTACATATAAGTTTTTTGTTTGCTGCAATACAGTTTCAAATTCTATGTTTACTGGATGCCCACAAGACAAAAGTTTTAAAATTAGAAACATGTTTTTAATTAACCTTTCATCTATTTGTGTAATTTCTGCGGAAATGGTACTGTTTTGAAAAAAACGCCTGGCCGTGTTACCATCGTTAGTGGAACAAAATCCGGGTTTTGGTTTATCTACAATTAAACCCAATTTCGATTTAAACTTGGTTTGAATTTCTTTTTTTGTCATTGCAAACATTTGTTTTTTTTCTTCTCCCCTAACCTGCCAAGTCTTAAATTGTAGCCTATATGAAATATGGAGAAGACATTCAAAACAACGAATCCAACAATGTAACGTTGATAAACCAAAACGGTAATTATCAGTATTTGGTATTTTTTCTGCAATATTACCAACATTCATTTCCGTTGGTTTTGCACCACATATATAGCACCTAGAAGCAGCATTCGTTTCGCTAATCACATTGCAAATACTGCCGTCTACCATTGTAAACAATAATTCATAATTAATTTCTAGTTTAAAATTGTTTGTAAACCCATGAGAGCAGTAATTTCATTATTAATTCTTTTTTCTTCTTCCCGTACTAATTGTGGGCATTCCTTTGTGAAGATAAACCTTATTGGTCTGCAATATAGCGGTGATCCCGGAAGAGGATTAGCCTAGAGCACTTTACCGGAAACAGTACACACTAATTGTATTGGGACAAAAGCTATCATAAACATGTACTCATCGGTATCGTCCAAATTAGAAAAGGTTTGTTTGTATGCGCTATGCCCAGAGCTTCCATCAAACCCCCACTTGCAGATCAATTTTGCAGATGTATTAGTATCTAAATTTATTAATTTTATGATGCTCTCTGCGGTTTTATTTAAAATTTCTTGAAGTGCTACTGATGCAGATAATTCGGTGATTACTGTAGCTTCAGGCAAATACTCTGCTTTTAACAATTGTAATGCCTTCAAACTCGGAACGCAGTCTTTACTAGCAGTATTAATTACCGATCGCATTACATTAAATTTTCGGTCCGACAATTCCAGATCTAACTGCAAAGCCAAAGCTTGCGCAGGTGACAAAGATGTCGATTTCTTTTTGTGCCTTGAATCCGTTACCTTTCCAAAAGCAAATTCCAATTCTTCCACAGACGCTCTCCACATGATGTCCTGGACTCGGCGTTCCTTGGTCTTCGTGGAACATTCAATGAACTCCTTCCGAGGTCTTCCACGGGATGTGCTGGGTTTTGCAGTGGATTTGGTTGACTGCAGACATTCTTTTATATCTTTCGCTAGCTCCAGTGGCAAATTAAGCCACTCTTCATTATTTTTAACGAATATTGCCTGCGTTCTGTTGCTGTCTGTCCATTTTTTACGCAATCGGAGGCACAAAAAATGGCAAAATGATTTCAGCATCTCCAAAACCGTTTCAGAACAATTATCAATGCCAAATACTCTCTTAGCAAACGAAAAAACCGCTTCCTCTTTCTTGCTTGCGGTGCTGGCAAGCCATATTTGAACACGTCTAAATGAGTTGCTTGTGCAGCGTCATCTAAAAGTAGAATATAATAGAATAGAATAGAATATATATTTTCATGCCTGTCGTAAACAACTTACACATGTCAAATAATTGTCAAGTAATTGTAATTCATCAATAGGCAACTAAAGGCGGCTAATGTTCATTCCAAAATGTAAAGTATAGCCAAGAGAACATTTTGAAACAAAAATTGCGATAAGCATTTTTGAGCAATTTTAGAAAACTCAGTTTGAAACAATGAATTTCATTTTAAATGTACATAATTTTAAAGCTTTAAAATAAACCGATATAGAAGTATTTGAGGACAATGTGTATAATATAATAAAAAGTACATACCTTGAGGAATATAATCCTTAACAATTATACAAAACTTTTATTATATATCACAACTTTCGACGACACTGAACTTAGCGCGCGGAAAATATTTATTCGACGTCCTACAGAAGTGCTCACTTCAAGGGTGAGTTGCAGACCAATGGGCTTACTTGCAACATTAGTTAATGCATATCTGAGTCGTTTGGGTATTTACCTAGGCAATTAGGATAATTACATTCATAGTGTAAATAGTTAAAAATTTGATTTTTGTCTATTGGGGAATTCACTGTGCGCTGATCCCATTTTAATTGTAGTTTCCACACTCTTTGAAGAAGAAGTTTAGCTATTATAGTTACCGGACCTAATAGTCCTAAGGGATCAAAATATTTGGATATTTCTGATAGTATGGTTCGCTTCGTTGTGCTTACAGAATAAAAATTAAAAGACTTGTATTCAATCTGATTATTAATTGGGTTCCACTGAACACCTAATGCTTTTATTTGCTCTTCGGGAGCTAAATTCAAAACTTGATTACCGATTTCTGAATTATTTAAATCGTTTATTATTTCGTTATTACTTGCTGCCCATTTACGCAATGAAAAACCACCCCTTGCCAGAGTTTTTGCTAATGTATCGCGTAACTGTCGCGCTGACTCGACCGTTGGAGCTCCCGTTAAAACATCGTCCATGTAAAAATCGTGCATAATAACTTCGGCTGTTACACTATCCGGTGCTTCTTTTGCGAGCTCTTGCAAACACCGAACCGCTAAGAACGGCGCACAGCAAGTTCCATATGTCACGGTTTTCAGTTGATACGTTTCAATCGGGTGATATATATATATATATATATATATATATATATATATATATATATATATATATATATATATGGTGAATATTATCAGGACAAGGTATCAAATGCAGTTGAGCTCAATCTACTACGCAATATTCGGCGATAGGAACCCACATTTATACCATTATAAACGTTGCTCAATTCACAAGCGGCATGGCGCTGATATGTCACTAAAAAGGTTATCATTGTTAAGCATAATTGACTTTAGAAACGTTAAGGTGGCATAAATTTATAGAATTTATACTGAAATGATATTTTAAAATACTTCTTTTGGGTAGTATATTTGTTACGAATACGATCTTTTCATATATGTATTATCAAGCTGTGACATAGCTGTTCTGCAGAGTTGAATTCGTCGTCGTATTTCTTTCTCGCAGCTACTGTATCATCTATAAGTGCAAGTAGGTAGATCATACGATAGCAACCGCCGATGCTATTTGTGTTTATATCATTAATTCATCAATTCAACAATCATTACTTTAGTTGTGCTGAAGTTTATTTCCAGGCCATATTGTTTGCTTGTTATTTTTGACCTATTCATCAGAGGCTCCAGTTCCTGTGCATTGCTAGCTTATAAAGTGGTATCGTCAGCGTATCGTAGATTAGATATTTTTATTCCAACTTTAGCAAGTTCTCGCTGCCATTCGTCTAGTACCTTTTACATAATATATTCGCTATATACATTAAATAAAAAACGGGATAAAATACAGCCTTGTGCCTTTTCTGATGCCACGGGTTTTTGGCAGATTTTCTTCAATCTTTGCCATTGCTGTACTTCTGTCATATAATTGTTTAACAATATTTACTAGATATTTAGGTAAAAAGCGAAAGATAAGAAAGATTTATTCGTTTTGTGGAGAACTTGATGTTTAGGTATACCCATTCTCATTATTAAATGTATGTGCCATCTTCTCCCATTTTACAGTATCTAACGCTTTCGTGTAATCTACAAATCACAGATATAGAGGTATGTAGAGATGTATAGGTACTAGTAAATATAATATTTACCGGGCGAAATTCGTTGCTGTATGCACAGATAGCGCGAAAGCCATGACAGTATATCACAGAACATTACCAGGGGTAATATAATAAGTGGTGTTCTCAGTATCTCAAAAATCGATAATTGTTTAAAAAATACTACTCAACCATTGGGAAATTTTCGTCGTTGGGATTAAAATGAGCAGTATTTTTAAAATCATTATCGATTTTTCAGAACACCATGAATTATATTTAGGAAGAGAATATAATGAATTGATTGAATTATATAGTAAAGTAGCATGAATAAGAAACTATTTATATACTGTTTAAATACCTTTAAAATTTATTTAGATCACTTCATTTTTCAAACCTCAGCGCAATTATGGTCTGGTACTAGTGACACACTGACACTTCGGGTTATGTTTATATTAGTGGTCAACTAGAAATTGTTTGTGGGTGGCGGTTTGGCATCAATTATTTGCAAGTTGCCTAAACCGATATATAAGACGATCAGTTCGGGTATCGTCGTGACATATAATTTTTTTTTCGTACGCGGTCGTCGCCGTTACGATTGCTGTGTGGGACTCGAAATTGTGACAGCGGCCGACATTTCTTCGTCGGCGTAGAGTATATTTTAGTGACAATACAACTAGTTGCAATATGAGTATTATCACTTATTAATACATGCGTAACTATAGAAACCGCATTGTTTACTGTCACTATTTTAGGAATGAGTTATATTTCCGAAGTAATGCTACATGGCCTTTTTTATATCGAGAAGCCGTTGCGCAACATTTTTACCATCTCAAATGCATTGTGTTATAAAAAGTGTCATTAAAATTCTATATTCAATGAAAGGAAAATCGTTGTAGAGTCGTATTTTTCGAAAAAGAACATGAAGACATCGATTCTTATCATACGTATATCTTCTTTTATCATATAGAAGTCTTGAAAAGTGTTTAAAATCAGAACTTGGATGTACTTGCAATGTGTTATACCTGCAAAGGAGATATATGGCGGTCCATTGTAAGTTCGGAATTTCACGACCGACAATAGAAAGAGACTCGCTGTCTGTGGACGTTCAGAGCCTGCATCAGTAAATTACAGATTCAGTGGCCCTGAGAAAATAAACATCATTTAATAAATATATAATTATTTGATGGATTTGAAGAAATTTCGTATACATACTCTTGAGTACTCTAGAATCGAATATCCGCCGAGTTTCCCCTCCATCGGTGGGGGCTTCATTCCTTAATATTGAAAAAATACCACCCAAACGGCGAACTTGTGTAATTCTTCGCAATTATCTCATTAACCGTGCACCGCCCGAAAAGTTTTATATCATATAAAATTGGTGGAAACAATATTTTGAACATAAATTATATTACATGGTTTGCCATAAAAGCTATAGTTCGTAAGTTATAGACGCGGGAAGTAATGGCGAATATTGGCGAGAGTTATATGAACCCAAAATGAAGAATCATCAAAGATAAGCGAGGCCAAGGACACCACACGCCTCTCCGGACACGCGGCGTTATCTTTAGTATATAATGAAACACTGTATTAAAAATAGGACATATATAATAGAATAACAATAGAATTATAACGCATAATTTAATTAATAATTAATCTTAAAAGTTAAAGATTTAAAGCCTTAAATTTTAACTGAAATAAACATTTTTTTACCAAAATCTCGATCCGGTCGACGTAAATGGCGCAGTCGGTAGGATTGTCGAAACGGAAAGACGGTTAATTCGACAAGATCCAAAAACATCAGACCACCATCGAGAGGTCATGAAAAGAATAAAACTCATCGAGGGAACATCGAAGAAGTCCAACATCGACACCTTCAGTTCCCACCGACGAGAGCGATCGCCAGAAGAGTCCAACTTCGACTTTCAGGAACCCGCAGTTAAGAAAAAACATGAAAATCGCATTAGCAATGTAAGTTCAATCCTTAATTATTAAAATCCTTCCACACGAAGTTTGATTTTCTTTATTTAAAAATAAATAAATGAAAAAATAAACAATACTTAATTCTTAAATAATTAATGAGTATCAAAATTGATACAATCACAAACAGAATCAACATAATCAGTTTGAATTCAAATAGTAATTCAGATAGTGACCGTGGCAGTAATAGTTCAGATACAATGGCTGTAAATCCACCTGTAAATACACCTATAAACGTCCCATTATTACGATACCAAGCCGATAATATTCCAACATTTAACGGTAATCCAAAACAACTACATAGATTTATTAACTCATGTGAACACTTTTTACAAAATATTCAAAATGTTCAAAATATAAATGACTATTAATATATGCTTGCTTGATACGGTTTCTAGTAAATTTAGAGATCGTGCTGCTGATTTAATCGGCACAAGAACAGAATTAAATAATTGGCAATTAATAAAAGATGCACTAAATCAAACATTTGCTGTCCAAAGAAGTACAGATTACAGGAAATCTCAGTGCAGCAAAATTTCTGGACTTGTTGGGAGACCACATAATTTCATCAATTGAGACGCTGAACGTTGATGAACCTTGGTTCCAAATGGATGGGGCTCCAGCATATTCTACTAATGCCGTCACGAATTTATTTGACAATACATTTGGAAGACGCTGGATTGGCAGGTTTGGCCTCATAGTATGGCCCCAAGATCAGCTGATTTGTCACCAAATGATTATTTTCTTTGGTTTTTTTTTCTCCTGGGTAGGTTCCCTAAAGCCCCTCAGCACGTTGGCCTCTCTAGTCCTTTTGTTCTTTCCCCTGTGGACTCAGCTTTCATCCATGAGTCCTGTTCCTTTAAAAAAGTCCAGAATCACTTTGGGTGTAAAGGTGCTGACTGTCTTTGTTATCACGAAAGGGTTTCCAAAGTACCTCTGCCTCAGGGCGCTTACCGCCAGGCATTCGCATAGGACGTGGAGGGCTGATTCTTCGTCCTCTTCACACAGCCTACATTGTTCATTTTGGACAATGCGTATCGTATGTAGGTGTTTCCTAAGTCTGCCGTATCCAGTAGGTAGTCTAACCAGCAACCTGAGTCTGCCCTTGGGTAGTTTTAGTAACTCTTCAGCCAACTTTTCTCAGGGTTGACTTATGAAGAGCTTTGATTGTCTCATGCCGGTCAGCTTCTCTCCAGTGATGGATAGTTGCTGCTTTGAGTTTTTCTTTTATTATTCCCGTTGCGGTGCTGTATGGTATAGCCCCGGTCGATTCAGGTCCAAAGGCAACTTCCTCGATTCCATTCTTAGCGAGTCGGTCGGCTATTTCGTTGCCCTTTTTGCCCTGGTGTCCCGGCACCCACACGAGTCTTAGTTTGTTGTTGGATGACAATGCTTGTAGTGCTTTAACGCCCTCCAGTACTGTTCTGGAGGTGATCCTGTTGGAGTTCAATGCTTTCAGAACCGCTTGACTGTCCGTCATGATGAAGATTTGCCAATTTATATAAGCCCTCTCCATCATGATCTGGACACAGCTCGTGATTGCCATTATTTCTGCTTGAAATACTGTAGGATGCTTACCAAGGTTGATGTGGGTCTCATTGCCTTGTGCGGCTTTGTAGATCCCCACCCCTACGCCGGCTATTCTTTTCGAACCATCAGTGTACCAAATTGATCCATTGATATTGCTATATTTCCCACCCGTTTCCCATTCCTCCCTGGCCAGGATAATCGCCTGGAAAGGTCGTCTTAGGTTGAAGGTGGGTGTGATTCTATCGGACGGCATCATTAGGGTTTGGCACCGGTCGATGTCATCGGGGGGTTTGGTATGGCCACACCGGATCCCAGACGGTTTCCCGTGGCCAAATATTCCCAGCCTGTAGGCCCCCTTCCTGGCCTCTGCCTCTATTAGCAGGTGGGTAAGGAGGCCGGTTCAGTAGGGTTTCCATGGCATTGGAGGGTGTCGTACTCATTGCAGCCGTGATTCCCAGGCAAGCCATACGTTGTACTTTGCCTAGTATTGATTGGCAAACCCTATTGTTGGCTTTGTGCTACCATATTAGGGATACATAAATTAGCACTGGTCTTATTACGGTCGTGTACATCCAATGTATTACTTCCGGTGTTAGTTCCCAGTTGTTTCCAAACATTCGTCTACAAGTCTAGAAGGTCCTTGTAGCTCTCTTTGCTATCTCCGTAATGTGCGGTTTAAAAGTTAATTTGCTATCTAGGGTAACCCCTAGATACTTAACCTTCCCCGTTAGAATTATTGGCTCTCCGGCGCAACCGGGGTTTTCTGAATCCCTTCAGGTTTCTCCGTCGCGTGAAGGCCAGCATGGATGTATTCCCAGGATTTACTGAGAGTCCCTCCTGCTTACACCAATTCTCAGTAACCTTCAGAGCCCTCTGCATCCTTTCCGATACAGTGCCCCAAACGTTGCCCCTGATGAGAATTGCAAGGTCGTCCGCATATCCCTGTGCATGTACGCCCTCCCTCTCCAAGTCTCTCAGGAGTCCATCCATAACCAGACACCACAGCAGAGGTGATCCTCCCTGCGGGCATCCTCTGGTTACCGAGACCTCCACGGGGACATTGTATCGGGAGGTTATTATCACTCTACTTCGGAGCATATTGTCGATACACTGACATATCCACGGTTCTACTCCGTGTCTTCAGGCAGCAGACTCTATAGATGCGAAGGTGGTGTTGTCAAACGCCCCCTCTATGTCTAAGAAAGCCCCTAGAGAAATTCCCTTGCTCTCTAGTTCTTCCTCAGCTCTTCGAACAAGCTCATGTATGGCTAGTTCGCATAATTTCCCTGCTTGGTAGGCAAATTGGTTTCTGTGCAGTGGAAATGACCCCAGAGCAGTGTCCCTTATGTGCCTATCAATTAGTTTCCCAAGAGTTTTTAATAGAAACGACGACAGGCTGATATGCCGGAAGGATTTCGCCTGGTCGTACGAAGGACGCCCAGGCTTTGGTATGAATACCACTCTTACCGGTCTCCAGCTAGTTGGAATGTGTCCAAGAGCAATGCTCGCTCTGAGTATGGTACAGACTGGCGTGTCCATAATTCCCATTGTCTGCTGAAGCAGGGCCACGAATATGCCGTCAGTGCCAGCAGCCTTATATGTCTCCAAGGTGTTAATAGCCCATATAAGTTTTGTTGTCCACGATTTTCGCGGATAGATCCCAGTTTCCCTGAGGGTTGTCCTCCAAGTACCTTTTGCTGTTATCTAATTCTTTGGCCTGTACAGTTTTTGATCCTGGAAAGTGTGTGCTGAGTAGCAACTCCAGCGACTCCCTTCCTGTTTCAGTATGACTACCTTTCGGTGTTATAAGGGGCCTTATCACCTTATTGGAGCTGTATCCCGCTAGCACCTTATGGAGTCTATTGCATGTGGGAGTCTGCTCTAGACCCTCACAGTATCTCCTACACGAAGTGCGCTTTGCTCTTCTCACAGCCAAACTGTATCTGGTTTGGGTTTCCCCATGGGCCTCCCACTTGCCAGTCCGTTTGGCTGTGTTGAACGATTTCCTAGTTTCAGTCCTCAAGGCTTCTTGTTCCCTGTTCCACCAAGGAACATCGCGGTTTACTTTCCTGCTTATCATTGTACAGTTATTTTCATACGCTGTCACCAATGCCGAACGCGCCTGTTCGGTCACTGGCTCCAGGTCTGTTATCGTTTTAACCCTCCTTAGACAGTCCTCGATTTCATGCCGCAGGTCCTCCTTAAGGGGGTAGGATATCATTTGTACGCCGGAATGGCCGCCCAGGCGGCTCTGATAGTTTGTGCGAGTTTGATTTGTACCGAGAGGTACTTCGTTAGAACTCGGCTAGATCGGGCTCGCAGTTTGTATGAACACGTGCATTGCCTTATCCGCTCGCGTCGGCATAATTCCGTATTGTTTTTTTTTTAGGAAATCCCCGTTTCATTAGGGACTTGCAGACGTATCGCTCCGCCAGCACTAAAGTTCTTATCCCTACATCTGATGAGAATGATTAAAATTTCATTTTTTTTGTGTGACAGTTAAATGTGCTATTATGCTTAAATTGCAAGAATAGTTTTGTACACCTTATTCTAATAGCAGACGGCTTGTAATAGCGCGCGGGGTTATTGTTTGATTCAACCTCAAGCACTTTGAAAAACTAAATCTGATGACGTTTTTGCTTCATTTTTCATGATTTGCCGTTTTTCACTTTTAATTGTCATTTACTCGAAAAATTCCTTATGTAACATGGCAACATTTTTATACTGTCACTTTGACAATGAAAAGATCTCTCAAAATCAAGAACAAAAATAGGGGGTTGTCATTTAAAAAACAATAGATGACGTCATAACTCAAAAACAAATGATGGTTGTAGATCGACTGTCATGCAAAAATGTGTATTTTTATCATAGAAAATCGACGTGTTCGAGGATTTTTTCCTATTTTTTTAATTTCCCTTTTAATGAATTTATTCCATACTTTAGGCGCAACTGTATAATAAATGTGTTTTTTTTTGTCGAGAAGATAATGAAAATAGGGGATGGCTTTCATAGTGTTTAAAAAATGCATTTTTGTAATGTTTGAATGGTGTATAGATGATAATAAGTATAGTTCTTTTGTGAAGGATGGAATGAACAATACGAAAAATACTTGTCAGCGCATTCAAGGACACGAGAAAAGAAAAATATGTTGAAAGCTACATGCCTAAAATTAAATGTATAAATATACTACGAGTACACTTGTTGTTTTCAAATGCAGAAAGTGCCCGACGAAAAAATGCCCATGAGGTCAAACAAGTATTACAGTGAATAATAGATATATTTAGTTAAATTACTTGTACAGACTGCTACTAGAGGGACTAGAGGGGCTAGCATTTCGTCATTACTTTCATCACTATAAATCTGTGAATACATTGTTATTTGAGAACGAAGACTTGGATCACGGTATTTTTTTAGAAATAATTTTACTTTTACCTAAATTCGATCCGTTACTAAAATGGTATTTATCAAAAGTGACCTTTGCCAGTAAAAACCTAAAAGATGTTATAGATAGAGGCAATATCTTTAGAAAGATGCAATTTAATAATACTAATATATGAGCCGTTGGACACCACAGTGGTGTAAGTCTTTTTTTTCTAAATTCAGATAAGTCCAGAAATATGCAAGGAAAAACATCTTTAGTATATTTCTGGAGTGTCTGAATTACTTATTATTATTATTATGAAACTTACTTACACCACTCTGGTTTTCAAAAGCTCTTATAATCTACCATCTCTCAAATAATTCTGTCTACAGGTAATTTAATTAGAAACACTATATTGTGAGAAATAAATATTGCAATCATATATATTTAAAAAATGGAAACTACTCGGAACATTTCTCAAAAAGATGAGTGCTGACTGCTCAGTCATTGTACAATATATTAGTATTGAATAGCAAGTCATCTACATGAGAAGAAACGTTGAACCACATTTCAGATTAACAAGAGAAACTTCATCAATATTAAGGGAGGAATTATGTTCAGAGACAAATGGTCTTCTATACCTACACAGTATTTTTCGTTATCTTTCGTATCTTAGATAGAAACTAATCTCATAATAAAATGTTCCACTGTTTCACTTGTGTGGCAGACACTAAATGATAGACAAAACCTAAACTGAGGATGGCAATCAAAAGCATATGTAACAACACAGAAAATTGTATCAGAACCAGAGACATAATCACAACGAAATTTAAAACCACAAAAGGGGGTGGACTAAGCCCCATTTTGTTCATAATAGCAATGGATGAAATTATGAAGAAGATTAAAAACAAGATAAAGAAAACAATGACAGGATACAACAAACTAAAACCCACAACAATAACTGAATGTATTTAAAAAAAATCATGATAGCCATAAAAAATACAAAAAAAAATTGTATTTTCTTCACCTAAAAAGGCTGAAAAAAAGTGTACCTCCTACGTAACATAAGTTATGGCAAAAATGCTGATGAACCAGCATTATGTCAACAAGATATAGAGCTGGAGTGTAGTCGATTTGTGGAAACATTAGACCTTGAGGCACTTAATTTATTGTTACTATAACCAAATGCAGTTACTTACATTTTATTTTTAGATGAGCAAAGAAAGGCAGGGCGAAATTTTAAAATGTACTATAGGGCAGTTTGAAAATCCTATATACAGGCGTGAGAGATCTTTTCGTCTCACTGCCTCAAAATTTGGTGCTACAGTGAAAAGAAAAGATTGGACGCCCTGTCATTCATTAGTCAAATCAATTTTAGCACCAACAACTTTTTAACTGAAGCCATGGAGTATGGAAAAATTAATGAAGAAGTGGCTGTAAAAACATTGGAAGAGAAATTAATTATTAAAGTCCAACCAAGTGGTCTATATGTGGACCTCATTCATCCATTTCTTGCTGCTTCGCCAGACGGTATACAATATATTCGACATTAAATTTCGAAATTTATTA
Source organism: Othius punctulatus (assembly GCA_951805005.1). NCBI lineage: Eukaryota > Metazoa > Arthropoda > Insecta > Coleoptera > Staphylinidae > Othius > Othius punctulatus. The sequence goes on along the minus strand of OX638147.1, from coordinate 7,449,693 downwards.
ATTGGTGTTAATTCGATAATAATTGATTTTGAATTGTAGGATTAGTAGGAGACGATACTTTAGTAGAGATAAAATGTATCCCAAAATTAAAAGATTTAAACATATCTTTTAAAGAAGCAGCACTGCATAAAAATATATGCTTAGAATTTAAAAATAATCAGTTAAGCCTGAAAAGGCATCATGATTACTATTTTCAGGTATTCATTATCATGATATTTATATATATATATATATATATATATATATATATATATATATATATATATATATATATATTCCTTTGATACAAGATAATTAATTTCATTCCAGGTGCAGGGGCAATTAAATATATCAAAAAGGAAGTTATGTTATTTTCTTGTTTTTATAAATGAAGAAACCGATATTTATATAGAGGAGATAAGAAAATATGAAACATTCTGGCAAGATACAATGCTGGAAAAGCTAGTAAGGTTTTATGTGCATTGTATTTTGACAGAAATGTTTCGAGGAAATTAAAAAAAAAGAAATGTGAGGATCCGGATTATATTAAAGATGCACAAAAGTTGCAAATTGAAAAAAAAAAGAATAAAGGCATAAATTTTAATTGTTATTTTTTTTCCTAAATCAAATTGCGAATATTAGGTATTATATTACTATAAGGTGTATAATAAAAAATCTACAATTATTAAGTTAGTACTGAGAACAATATTATAAGGAGAATAGTTATAGATATTACTTAATTTAAACCTGATGTATCTCCGTAATAATTGTTGTGTAAGAAAATTGCTATAAATATTAATTTCAATACCAATTGTCCATATTAATAAATATATGGAGAAAGACGCTTGCTATCTATAATTTTTTTTTTTTTATAAGTTATTGTTCTTGAATATGTTCATTCATCCTCTGGCACTACAACCCTATGTGGATCTTGGCGTCCTCCTTTCAGAACACTCTGTCCTTGGCAACCTCCCTCCAACTTCTGACCTTCATTATGGTTTCTTTGGCCTCCCTTTGCTATTTAAATCAATAATTTATTTAAAATTTGATTTATATAATAATTTCAATTTAATATTTATTAATGATTAAAATCAATTGATTTTAATTAATCCCAACATACGTATGCGTAGCTTTACAAATTTCCAGTATAAAAATAATCACAGCAAATCATCTTTGCCTGCTTTATTTTCACTGTTTGCCGCTCACTTGAAACATGAACTGAGCGGAAATTGCGGGTTCGCTCGAAGGAGGACTTTTTTCCCGCCGTCATTAACAAACTATGTAAAAACTGTTTTATTCAGCAAGTAAAAGCAAATTATGAAGTACATCCTTTATTTACATATCTACAGTTAATAAATTAACCCAAAAGAATGATATTAACGAAAGTAAATTCCGCCGCGCCATCTAACCGGTAATGCCTGAACTGTTTTGTTCTCGCGCCGTACTCAAATCGTCTGAGGTTGCACCAAATTAACGGAGCACGCGGGACACTTGATCTCAAAAACCAAAAAGTTTATAAAAACATATTTGACGGATTCTTGAAGTACCTTATGTAAAGGGTGTCTGGATAGATTTTAGTTGATTTATATTAAATACGTCATATACTTATCAAAATTAAAACTTTAAGTTCAAAAGATTTTTTTTTTCAAAAAGTTGTCCAGACACAGTCTATATATATTGAAATACAGTACAGAAAAAATATTCAAAAATATTAATTATCTTCAGAGATCAACTGTCCACAGTCCGAGGCGGCCCGATTCCCCAGCCTTAAAAGAGGAACAGTTGCACTTCCTCACGTTGCTGTATGTTAGAGGGGCCACCGCGTGTGTGGTTAATCAATCGAGTGTGTTTTAAAATATCTTCTTTCGAAATTTTTCTTCTGTCGCCATTTTGTTATTTGATAAAATAGAAAATAATTGTAAATACAAATGTTTTAGAGAATTGAAAGCGCATGTTGTACGTTTTTGTATTTTTTTAAATATTCCTTAAAATAAGGGAGTAATGAGTAACGAAAAACAAATGAACGCCAATAACTATGAACTTGGGCTCCAATTCAAAAAATGTAACTAAGAAAAGTTGTTTGTTTCAATGAGTTCTAACTGCCATTTTCGGGTGTTACAACTTAGTATTAACACCCTGTATATATATATAAACAGTTTCAATCAAAACTAATTTAAACTTTATTATTTACGCTACAAATGTTTGTTCGGTTCAGTTAGGTTAGGTTGGGTTGGGTTGGATTGGGTTAGGTTAGGTTACTTTTTTCTGGACGAACCGTCCGCTGGACGAATAGACCGGGGACGAACAGTCCTGGACGAACCGTCCGGGGACGGAATGTATTTGAAGTCAAAAATTTACAACACCCAATAAAATTGTATACAATTTTGTTTAATTTTTTTATAGGGTATGTGCTGAATATTTATATGTTTTTAATGATAATTTCAATCATGAACATTTTGTAGGAGTAGGAGGAGAAGAAGGAGGATCTTGTAGGAAGAAGTCATCTGATATTTTATACAGAAAAACCAACTATAGCCAATAAATCTCAAACTTTATAATAGTTTCACGAAAATTTCACAACAAAAATATTAAAGAAGATCCTACAGCGTAGAAAGAAATGATTAAAATTCTACAGGATTAAAACAATTTTTGAATATTCGACAGTATTAAAAAAAAAGTTGATTGGTTAGCTTTTAATGTCTTGGTAGGTTTTTGCGTTTTACTGAAAACGTGTAAAACTTTTGCATCTATGTGCTACTTTTGGAAAAATATCAAATTTGTATATGGCCTATGTGGAGTCTTCCAAATTTTCCACATGACCACTCCGCCCCTACCTATAGGGTGTTTTATTTTTCATTGACTCAGTGTCGATTAGGTCTATAAGATTTGATTTCTTTCACTCTTTCATCTTTCTAGATTATGTTTCTTTAAACGTAGTGTTTGTTCTAGATTCTTACTTACATTTCTTAGAGTTGCTGGGTATTTCGTTGCCCAGTACTGTTAGTTGCGCGGCACCTTGCTTGCACGGTACTGTACTTGTCCGATACTGTTTGTTGCGCGGCACTTGAATTTGTTCGATAATTTAACCGCAATTTGATTTGCATTAACTGCTTCGTGTTTTTTGTATCACTTTCTTGCATGGATACAATTATTTCCCTTAGTATAAGAAGGAATGTTTCGGTTCTAGGATTTCCCTTAGTATAAGAAGGCATGGTTCGGTTTTAGGTTCGAAGGACCATGAACAGGAGGGTTTTAGTTTTTGCATTAAATCTATTTTGGGAACCATTTATAACAAGACTTGATTTCAGGATTTGATTATACTCTATAATCACTATTTTCTTGAAATATGCGTTTGGTTTTTGTTATTATTGCACGCGGGATGGAGGCAATTACGAACGTCGGTGCGTTCTTAGAAGTAACTAATGATGTCCTTTCACTCAAATTGATGAATCGTGATAAGTTAGTGATGTTTATAATGAAAGTGTGAGGAGTCTGGAAAAGTTATTTAGTTGGCATCATTATTCGTGACTTTAAATTCATGTATTTGGCTGAATACACTTTGTGCGTTTTTACGTTTTTTATACGCGCTGAATTTATTATTCTATTTGCATGCAGAATTTAAATAAGGGGGCTCATTCTTTATGAAATAAACATGATATGTTGATTAATATTTTTGTAGGAGTGTACCGCATGAGATCAGTGAGGCAAAATGTACGATTTTGCAGTTGATTGGCTTTTGACCATAACTTCGGATATTATGTAAATAATTGTAACGTTTTATGATAATATGGCATTGGTAACTGGTTAAGTTGGTGTTTGCTATGAAGAAGGCCTGGAATGACCACAAAAAGTATCAATATCACTCGAAGTCAAACAACTACTGTTTGTAGTTTTGTTTATCTTCGAGCAACACATTTAATAAACTTGGTTTCCGACCGCAGGGCAGCAAATATATTGAGGGCATACAGTGCGAAGTAGCGAGGAAGAGGCTAAAGCTTCAGCAGGAAGCTGAAGTCAATAAACTGTTTTGATAATTTGACCATTATGTTAACGGGCATTATGTCGCATGCGAGAGGAGAACGAAGAAGTCCCGCAATCCAGCGCGCAGTTATAATTGGGAATGGTGGTGGAATGTACATACAAGCAGGAGAAGGAATAGGGAGGATGGGGGATGGGGCGCGTGCGTGTCACTGCAGCCCGGAGCGGCAGCAGGATTAGGATACCCGGGAGTAAGCGCGCGCATTTGGTCCATATTGATCTCGCTCCGTCTTCTGCATCTGATCCTCGTCCTCGAGCATCAGTGAGTCCGTAGAGCAGAGCAGTGCGCCCAACTATATCACTGGCTATAGGTGAAATGGGCAGTATACTAGTGCGAGTGTGGCCAGCCGTGCTAAGCTAGTAGCAGGTGCAAGTGTCTACCTGCTTTGTGCTCGGTGGGCGTGTGTCGGGCACAGTGGCATGACGGCCAAGTCTGGGGGACTGTCGTACAAGACATGAGCTGTCCCGGATCGAGCTAGGATGGTTCCGTGCGAGCGAGCGCTGGCGCTTCTGGCCATTGCCTTCCTACTCATCAGCATGCCCCCAGGTATGTTTACTAGATGGTATCCTTCTTACCACGTTCTGATATCCTGATGTCCTCTCTTCTCGTCCCCGCAGCACCAGGTTGATATATCTAATTGGGTCGCGAGTGTGACGAGTAAAAACAATGACTTCCTCACCGCAACGAACCAAAAACGCCGCTAAAACTCCTCGCAGAAAACCCTCAGGAAACTGGGTCAATCAGTTGTTTACATTGAATTTTACAGCTCCCTTCATCCAACTTTGCGGGATATCATCATTTGCTCCACTCCAATCCCTTCAAAACACCTTAATTCCAGTACTTAATTGCTCTTTTTAGCGAGATGCCCGTTGCAAATTGGGGACTAACTACGTTGCCTGGGGTCGGGGGTTTGTTAATTTCTGTGTGTGTATAAAAAGCGGCGCACGCTAGCTACTGCCATATTTTCCAATTATGTTCAGTAATCACACATGTCAGTTTGGTTAGCTTGGAGATTGCACTGCTCACAGATAATTACGTGTAATCCCCGTGCGCTGGAGAACGTTCATTTTTAATGAGACTGGCCATCACTTATTTATGACTTCGCCAATACTTGATGGGCTGGCCAATACACGTCCATTATTCAGCGCCCCGGGGGCTTTCTTTGGTTTTGCCGGCATTACCGCAGTTTAATATTCAAGTTGGGATATTCGCCCGTCACGTGGCCCGACGTTTTATTGCTTGTCCACTACATCAATTAATGACCTTGCAAGTTGCAAAGCCTGGCCATAATTTGAAAACCTCCGCACAGCCAATTTGTTAAAAGCTCTGCCGGAATTTTATAAATTACTCTTGACCACACTTATCAAACACCAGGCCATGCTGCTGACATATGACTGATGTGTCAACGTGCGACATCCAAATCAGAAACATAATTAAATTGGACATATATTTTATACAACAAACACATCCAGAAATTCCAGAAGTTCCAAAAATTATCCAGAATTAAATTAACTTCTCTCATCAAACTACATTATCTTCGCATCAGATATTCATCACAAAACTATCTCATAGCAAAAGCCTAATTACGTTAGAGCTAAAATATTAACTAGTGATGGTGGTGAATACGATTTTTTTATATATATTTTTGACATGTTGGGTGTTTCACTATTTTAGGTTAACAAGTACATATATACAGGGTGTCTACGCTAAACCGTTCGTTAAAAGTTTACGGGGTTGCCGTTGTACTAAAAATTTCAAAAAAATCCTCGTCACACGGTTGGATCAGTTATCTTCATGTGAAATATTTTCAACTATCTATCACTTCCGGTTCCACCGGAAGTAGCACCAACTTTCTTATTTAAAATGGAACACCCCATATATTATTATATTTTTGAATTCCTCGCTTAAATGTTTTGTAAGAATGTATGTACACTTATCTCTTCTAGTTTTCAAGAAAAAAAATATTTTCTAAAATTTTGACGTCTAAAAGGTGGCCTGAAATCTGTCTATAACTTCTGTTAGGAATTAGATAAAATTATGAGTTATATTTCTAATTATACCTAGAGGATGCCTCTATGAGTAAAATAATTGGAAACTGTCAATTTTGATAATAAGTGTTCATAAAATGTCAATATCTAGGTGCCCTCTTAAATATCCTGTAATTCAATTTTTTTAAATGGATTGACCCATTTTTTATCACATAGCACGATTGGGAGAAAAATTTACTACAAAAAAGTATAATACAACTATACTCCTAAAGCAAGTATTTTTTGAATTATTTCGAGGATTACTCTTTCGTTGCATTTCTGCAGGGTATAATTTTGCATTTCACAAGTGCACTTTAGTAGGCATGTGATATGCTTTTGTTTTGTCGCTATTGTAATGCAAACTGTCTAATAATAAAACCATTTAGAATAAAGTATTACAGAAATCAAAATCAACAAAATGAATCATTACACAAATCAACAAATTATCAATTTATTCTTTATACATGGCAATTGCGATTGAATTGTTGCTCTAACATGTAGAGTATTCAATAAAACTTATTCACATTTGCCGCCGATGAATAAAACAAGATAGAAAACACCTCATATATTATTATATTTTTGAATTCCTCGCTTAAATTGGAACATGTTTTGTAAGAACGTATGTACACTTATCTCTTCTAGTTTTCAAGAAAACATTTTTTCTTCTAAAATTTGACCTCTAAAAGGTAGCCTGAAATATGTCTATAACTTCTCTTAGGAATAAGATAAAATTATGAGTTATATTTCTAATTGTACCTAGAGGATGCCTCTATGAGTAAAATAATTGGAAACTGTCAATTTTTATAATAAGTAATAATTGTGCATGCCATGTTTTTTTTAATTTTCTGTACTGAAGATTTATCAACGCTTAAATCCTCTTGAGCACAGCGGATAGATGCTTGTGGATTAACTTGAAAATAGACCATCACTATTTCTTGCACTTCCTCATTTTCCATAACTGGCTTTTGTCGATGTGTTATTGCATTCACTTGTCCAAATTGAACAACATGTGATTCCAATCTTCTAAATGTTGTTTTATTCATCGGCAGCTTATGTGGATAAGTGTTACTGAATACTCTACATGTTAGAGCAACAATTCTATCGCAGTTGCCATGTATAAAGAATAAATTGATAATTTGTTGATTTGTGTAATGATTCATTTTGTTGATGTTGATTTCTGTAATACTTTATTCTAAATGGTTTTATTGTTTGACAGTTTGCATTACAATAGCGATAAAACAAAAGCATATCACATGCCTACTAAAGTGCACTTGTGACATGCAAAATTATACCCAGCAGAAGTGCGACGAAAAAGTAATCTTCGAAATGATTTTTAAAATACTTACTTTAGGAGTATGGTTGCATAATAGTTTTTTGTAGTAAATTTTTCTCCCAATCGTGCTATGCGATAAAAAATGGGTCATTCCATTTAAAAAAATTGAATTACGGGATATTTAAGAGGGCACATAGATATTGACATTTTATGAACACGTATTACCAAAATTGACAGTTTCCAATTATTTTACTCATAGAAGCATCCTCTAGGTACAATTAGAAATTTAACTCATAATTTTATCTTATTCTTGAGAGAAGTTATAGACAGATTTCAGGCTACCTTTTAGAGGTAAAAATTTTAGAAAAACATATTTTTCTTGAAAACTAGAAGAGATAAGTGTACATATGTTCTTACAAAATATGTTCCAATTTAAGCGAGGAATTCAAAAATATAATAATATATGGGGTGTTCCATTTAAAATAAGAAAGTTGGTGCTATTTCCGGTGGAACCGGAAGTGATAGAAAGTTGAAAATATTTCACATGAGGATAACTGATACAACCGTGTGACGAGGATTTTTTTGAAATTTTTAGGACAACCCCGTAAACTTTTAACGAACGGTTTAGCGTAGACACCCTGTATATATACTGCCTATCAAAAAAAGTATATTTATTGGACGATTTAATTGAAATTAACGGAATTTGACGACCTTGACGAACTATATCGATGACATTCGATTGTTTTGCTTCTTATTTAATGTATTTTTCTTGAAGAAGAACTGTTATTTTTTTATTGTAACTGCTTATAATGCCCAAGTATCTCCAACTAGTTTGAAGTTTCATTTTGTAAAACTTAAAAGAATATCATCATCTATGTGATTTTTATAGGGGGGCATTATTAGGATTCAAGAAGTGAGGTTTTCGGTTCGTGTCATATCTCAAACGGTAGGTCATTGTGTATCGGTCAGGTCAGAAGTTATGGAGAACCCACGTAGATCTGGATCAGGACGTCCAAGAAGCACCATAGTGCGTGACGGTCAAGCTTTTACAACTTTAAGAGATAGATTTTCAACAAGCGGGCAATTGGAAACGATTGATTTGGGCTAAATGCTCAAAAATTGTCTGTGGCTATTGTTTACAGAAGATATTCATGACTTGATTTCTAGCATGTGATGCGATGCGATACGTTGTGATTGTTAAATTCCGTTAATTTGAATAAAATCGACCAATAAATAATTGGTGTTCTGTTTTTTTTTCTTGAAAGGCAGTATATATATATATATATATATATATCATGCTGTTGGTTCTGGGCTGGACCATATTCGACCTAGATTACGCATTCAAAAATTCAAATCTATGTGGTATGTCGAGAGGGTTTAATTTCTAGCAGTTCCGCCTTGTAGCAGTTCTTCGGCCTGAGTGTTGGGATGCACGATTAGTCTGTGATTGTATTTCACAGACTATTTTGTAGGTTCCTCTTTAACGGAGGCCATCTGGATATCTTGCAGAATTGCCCAGTTTGCTACAAACCACGGGGAATTTTTCATTGATCTTAGTATTTTGGATTGGAATCTTTCCATTATTTCTGTATTGCTGATTCCCAGAGCTCTATGCTATAGCTTAATATTGCCTTTAGAATGGTTTTCTATATTAACAGTTTATTGGACAAGGAAAGTTTGGAATTACGACCCATTAACGTTTTTTTCCAAATATGTGATTTCCACGTGAGTCTGAAATCAAAGTGCATTCCCAAGAAGTTCGCTTCGTCAGCTTGGGTAGGCCATTTAGTGTAACAGAGTGACATATTTGTTTTCTCAGAGTATATGTGACGTGAAGTGATTTTGTTTCTTTAGCTTTTATACGCCATAGTTTGAGCCAGTTCTGAATTTTATTTAGGTGACTTTGTAAATTTGAGGATGCTCTAGTGTGGTTTTCGTGGGAGGCCATGATGGCTGTGCATCGACAAATGTTGCTGCCATGGTTTCATTAGCCGTTGGAAGATCTGCGGCGAAGGGCAGGTATAATATAGATCCGGGATGCTCCGGATTTGATGCAGTACTGGGAGGTAAATTATTTTTTGACTCTAACTAGGAAATGTCTTTCGCTTAGGTAAGCCTTCAGACAGAAAGTATGGGGTAATTTTTGTTTAAGCTTAAACAAAATCCCTTCGTGCCACAACTTGTTGAAGGCCTGGCTAATGTCTAAGAAGGCCGTGGATCAGTATTACTTCTCCTGGAATGTTTTATTTATTTTTTTATCTACCTTATGGATTTGTACCACCTTTCGTGTTTTTGTCTAAACCCAACCTGGTGGCGCCGTAACAAGTTTCTTTCAATTAGGAGAGGATCAAGTCTTTTTTAAGAAAGCGGTTTCAAAAACTTTTGAAAGTATTGGGAGTAGGCCAAATTAACATATTGGACGTTGCCACCTTATCCTCTTCTTTTCCCGGTTTAGGGATAAAGATGATTTGGGCTAGTTTCCAATGATTGGGGAAGTGTCCCAATCTCAGAATTGCATTAAATATGTACGTTACAAGCCTGATTCCACTAGCTGGTAGTTCTTTTAACATATGTCCTGTTATTAGTTCTATTCCAGGAGCCCTTTTCGTGTTTAGGTTACTAACTATGAAAGTGACTTCTCTCACTTTGAAGTTTTTGATGGGAAGGTCCAGCTGGAAGGAAGCCTCCAAGAATTGGAGTATTTTAGCTTCTTCTTCCTCCGTGCAACTTCTAGGGAATGGTTGGAACACGTTAGATAAGTGGAGACCACGATGAATTATTTTACTTTCCGCCGTATTTGTACAGGGTCTTAGAAAATATTAAGTCTCTTACACATTACATAAACAATCACAATACTAAAACTATTCATTATAGACGTCAAATTTACAACTTTAGACTCCATCATATATATACAATTTAAAAGCCACTATTTTATTCTAAAAATTAGATAAATTTGATAGCAAAATAGTATTTTTATTTGAAATTATACTTAGAAATAAGTTATTGTGACTAGTGATGGGTCGATTCGGTTGAAATAATCAGCGATTCCAAATATTAAAATAATCCCGTATTCCGGAATATTTAAAAATCATCGGATTATCATTCCGATTCCGATTATTAAAATAATCTCGTATTCCGAAATATTTAAAAATCATCCGATTATCATTCCGATTCCGATCCCGATTTTAATTCCGATTCCGATTATTACACCGATTCCGATTATTATTCCGATTTCGATGTTTATTCCGATTCTGTTCTATTTTAAATCCGAGTATCATCCGATTCCGATTATTATTCCGATTATTATTCCGATTCTTGATTCCGAATGATATCTCGATTATTGACATCATCCGAATATAAAATTAAAGTCATAAGTATCCCATCACTAATTATTAGTGATGGGCCGATTCCGATGAAATAATCGGCGAATCCGAATATTTAAATAATCTCGTATCCCGAAATATATAAAATCATCCGATTATTATTCCGATTCCTATTATTATTGCTATTCCGATTATTATTCCGATTACCATTATCATTCCTATTCCGATAACTTTTATAGAACCACTTATAAGACAACATATTACAAACTCGAGTTACAAAATAACAAATTGTAATCCGGCTAAAATTAATTTATTGTAATTTATAATAAATAATAAATATTTTGCCACATCACATAATATAAATTTCTTCGATTATTTGTTATCACCCGCAATAATCACGTTGCAGGAATATATAATATTTTGAAAGCAGTGTTTTATCTTATTTTTGAATCCCTTATTATACCTTTTTTTATTTTTTTTTGTCTATCTATAGAGGTGTAAGGAATGAATGTGAATAAAGTTATTATTATCGTGCATTCCTTACACTTCCCGATTTCAATTTTTATTCCGCTTCCGATTCCGATTATTTTTGATCCAAGGATCATCCGATTTAGATTATTGCTTCCGAATGAATATTCCGATAATTCTATTTCGAGTATTATTCGATTCCAAAGATTATTCCTATTCTTGACTCACTACTAATTATGACCTGCAACCTGTAATAGTAAGAGGCCCGTCTAGAGTCGGCACTAGTAATTACAAATTCTGTACTTCGGAATAAGTAAACATATTTTCTCAATTGGTCAATGTTGGAGGCATCTACTTCGTGATACACGATGACATTAAATAAAACAATAAACACTTTTCTTTGTTTATATCACAATGTTTATTAAAATTAGTGACAATAGTTTCTTTTCTTAAATACAAAAATATTTGGTAACGATCCTAGACGACCGTGCTCTTCCAGCTTCTTCGGAGCTTAATTCACAATAAAGAATCCTTGACTGTAATAGACTCTATTCGTAGGTAGAAATTAAATTTCGAGTAAATACGTACACATTCAATAACCACGGTGCAAAGTAATATAAATAGCAAAATTAAATTATTTACACTCAACCATAGAACAACCCTAATTTAAATATGAAACTATTTAATAACGAACTTTTTTTATGTAATACAAAAGAGGCAAAGACAGATTTTCTTATCAAAATACTAAAAATCTTAAACCACAGCGGAGAGTACTATTACGCAATACTATTTTAAATGGCCCTCACAAATCAAGTAGTTTTTATGGGATAAAAAGCCAATCAATGAAGTTTGTTATCATGCAACAATACATAAATTTTCTGAAAGGTGGACCAGCAGAGCCGTAGATTAAATACCGTGAAATTGCCAACGCAACAAAATTCCATTTCCGGCAATTCTCGCTATTTTATTTTCTAGTCAATTTCGATGAATCGCGTTAATTAGACTCACTTTGGTTACTTCAACTTCAATTTATTAATTCAGGAATAAAATTCGCATACTTTGATAGTAAAATTTCAAATAAAAAATCACAGATTCGCACATTCATTAACATGATAAATTGAATTATAGTATACTCGTATACCTATTCGTAGATAGAATTTCATCTTCAAGTGAAGATACTATACTTTCTTAGGCTAAATTAATCTATTTTGAAAGAAAACATTGTGTTTTCGAAATATAGAATAGTTTCGATAAAAGATTATTACATTAATATAAAAATGTGGTGAAACTCTGGAAAACTCATACTTTCGTCCCCAGAAAAAAAAACATAGGTTTTTATAATCCTATTTCTAGAAATAATTCCTTATTATGAAAATATTTTGTTACATAAAGTTTAACTTCTTTTACACGTCGTGATGGAAAATAATTGGTTATGTATAACAAATAAAAACGCGACGTTGGAATATCATCTCTAGGAAACCTTATATTCCGGCTTAGTGATAAAATATGTGTTACTCTCTTTATTACACATAATAATCAGATTAAACTATTTCAGAAATAGTAATCAACCTACATATTAAATTTATTATTACTGCATTTACGGGTAATAATAGTCCAATTGCAGACCGTTTGCAGCACAATTCCCTACCTATATAATAATTATATTATTACTCTAATTGTAACCGGTTGGAAATTACTGCAGACAGATCAGTAATCTCATTTGTGCATCTGATATGAAAAATAATTTGTTGCCGACATGTAATTAGTAAAAGGAGAATAATAAACTTATATTTGCATGATGGTGATTATTTTAATCTATACACAATGTTTCACAATTCGCCACTATTCTAAAGACCACAAAACTAGAAAAAAGTTTTTAAAAGCTTTTAAAAGCCAAGTCTCAAATTTATTTATTGTCGAGATATTACGGGATAAATCGACAGTGTGATTTTAATCAAGTTATAATTTTAATCATCTGTTAGACCTGTGGGATGGATAGTATTTGGTTTATCCGACGTCTATAAGCACCACGCAAGATGACCAAAAGCATCACGGAAGCCATGTTTTACTGTTAAAAAAGTATCTGCTCTATATTTCGATAATAAATAATTTTAAATGTATATGACATATTTTAATTTTTCCTGAGAAAACACGTGCCTAGAATAGTGCCATACAATTTTAAAACACTTTGTATGTAAAAGATATTAAACTAAATTTGTACTAAATAAAAATATTTATGTTTTTTGCAATATTATTGGTAGCAAAATATCAATTATTCTTGCTGTATGGCAAATATGTCGTTGATTTGCGAACAGAATTATTGATATGTTGTTTATGAGCATTGAGGCTTCTCCGATCGAATCCAGACAGCTGTAAACGAGTGGTTTGTTTGCTGCGGAAATAGGAAACGTGCAAGTTACCTGTAAAACTCTTGCGGTATGTATATGTATACTCTTTCAATATTTTATCATGCATAGTAGCCCTGCGTGGAGGCAAAACTTTTATAGATTGGAATATTTAACAATAACTGACAACTTGACTATTTAACTTGACTGACAAGTCGTTATTATCAATATGATTTCATTGCAAAACAAGAATTGCGATAGTAAAACGGTTCTACCAATATAATATTAGTCAGCACTGCCAGTGACATTAATACAACAAAAGGGGATGAAAGTATGTGCCAAGCACCAAGTAAATATTGCATTCTTAAATTGATAAATATTTTTTTAAAGAATTGGTGAAGTGGTTCAAGCGTTATAGAAGATCAAAACAAACTTTGCGAATGCCGCGGACGTGCACCAATGGTTGATACAGGAGTCCACAACATCACAACATTTGGTTGTACAAATGGTTGCATTTGGTTTAATTCCAACTATCCAAGGGCACAGTTAGTCTGCTTGTCATATAAATTAGTGTAAAATGTTATAGACCCTGGCTGATTCCACTGCCAGATTTTCCAGTGTTTTGCGATTCGTGATTTGGTTTATTGTGGACCTATACTATACATTCTGACATTGCGACGTTATTGGAATTTATTCGCCAGGCATTTCAAACGTTTGCCCCAATTGTAGCAAAATTGTAGCAATAGAAGTGTAGAAGACTGTTGTGGACTTTGCGTAGAACAACAAGACCATCAATTGAAGTTGAAGTTTTCTTGCATTGTGTAGAGTTTTTTTAACCAAGCTTTTAAATTTCTTCGTCAATTCAAAAATGGATTTTCCAGTTGACGACTGCCTTTCATGTACATGCATCCCACTGCTGTACTAACATTGCAACCATTTTATCTGTCCGTTAATTTTACTTTGAATTGAAATAAAATTTATCGAATTCATACATCTGCCATTTCTGATTCATTATATTGATTGAAATAGCATAAAACGAATGTTGCCATGTTTCTTCGTCTAATACCTTATACACTTTAATACCTTTCTATCTAATACCTCTAATAATACCTCTAATAAAAGTCTAATACCTTTAATACCTTATACATAGCGCCATCTGCCGAGATACATCAATAAAGTTGAACCTTTTTCTGGGGTGCTCTGTATATGTATACATATATTGGAAGAGATAAATAAAAAAATCCCCGGCAAAATTTGCTCTTATTATTTACAGCAAAATGTTGCCGTATGCTTTCAGGATACTTCATCACCATACTCAAATAACAAATTTTCACATGGTCGGAATATGAAATTATGTGTACAAATCTATGAAATCGGTATTTACTCTCTTGATTTAAGGCACCGATTGCTGTGAAAATACGAAAGTTAGACAACGTCTATATTAATCTGCACGAGTTCTTGCCATACACATATACCCCGCCCTGAAATTCCCCAAATATTTTGGGGTCTCGTTATTTGCCTGATAAATATTTTAAAATTCAGTAAATTTATTAATCAGCGAACACAAATATAATAAAAATACAAAGGTAAACATCACAAGTAAATAGTGTTATTAGCAAGGTTGGACTAAATCACAAATTTAAAAAAACAATGATTTATTTGATTTATTTATATTTCTGATCAGTTTTTGCCAGTTTAGATGTGATTTAAATCAATCTATTTACATGACGATTTTTTAAATAAATTCTTGAATTTGAACATAAATTGATGAATTAAAAAAGATGGTGTATCTGTACTATGTGATGGACTTAAATTGGAAGAAAAGAAAATTATTTTACTTACGTCCAATTATCTATTTTAAAGCACGCATTTTAAAGCATTATAAACTCTATAGTTACATTATATTTTTTATTGTACACCTATTTCAATGCACAAACAGTGCAAAAATAATGATTAATTAAAAAAAACTATTTTGGTTTAAATCAATGATTTACTTAAAAAAATCAGTTTATTTAAATCTTGATTTAAATCACACCAAACCTGGTTGTTGGTGATTAAAGAAAATGGTTTATTTCAGTTTCGTATCACTGCCAAAACTGTTATTAAATTTAAAAAATTAAAGCTTCGTTTGTTCTATAAAACTAATGTGTTATTATATGCACCAATCAATAAATTATATATTATAACTATGCTCAGCACTCGTGGTGTAATCTGGAATCCATTAGGTTACAGTTTAAAATAATTACACTCAGCCATGGATGAAAACCGAACATCAATCAAATTATTGCCGTTTAATTGGAATTAGAGCGCGCGATAAAATTACACCCCAGTAATTTAGTTCATGATAGTAAAGGTTAAATTTAAATGTTTCATTGAGTAAAAGCTCAATGCGGGAATTCCATAGTAAATTCTAAAAATGTGACGTTCATTGTGAATGACAAAATGCACTTGTTGATGCATTTTTTTATCATATGACATTTATCATATTATCTACATAGACGGTGTTAAAAAGACGGTGTAATATTTAATTACGCCAGTTGGAGATATAGATTATTTATCGATATTTAGATTTTCATTTTTAGTTAAATTTTACCGTCACTAGTCGTTCAATATTGATTAAAAGGCTGAACAACTTGTATCGATGGTCATTTTATTTCAACAATTTTGGGCATATTGTGGGTAAACAAAATATCTAAATTAAAATAATAGCACTAAATTTGTTTGAATATATCAAAATAATAACTATTAAGTAACTGAATAAAATAGGAAATATGCAAAAGAGTAACATCAGATTAATTTTGCTATATTTTCTTGTTTCCGCGTTATGAACGCGGGACAGATTTTCATATAAAATCATCCACTTCATTGTGTGTCCGCAAATTCTTGCTATAATATTCAAAGGAACAACTCTTCTACTCAATCAATTTCTAAGAGTTGCCAGTTTAAGACGTACCTATTTATATAATATTTAGTTATCCTTAAAATCTGCCGACGACAGTCGTAAGAAAGTGAACGAGGAGATCGAGGAGAACAAAGTAATGTTTATTATAGTCTTCAATTAAACAACGTCTAATAAAATGAAGTGGTGCACATAACAGGTACACACAGGGCTAGACTTTTCCGCGCTGCAGGCAAGAATAAAAAATTGCGCCCACATTGTCGTGTTCGATCTTCGATCGATAGCTAAAGGGCTCCCAAATCCAACACAGATACCAAATATGGGATGTTGTGCTGGGAAGTAAAACGAATTTATCACATAGTTTATATATGTATTGAAAATTATTTTTATATATTTTTAATCAAAAATGTTGGTATTTATAAACAATATAACAGTATCAAAAATAATTGAATAATTGAACATATAAATCGATATAAAAATATAATTCTAAAAAATGTTTCTAGCCTTTACAGCGGCAAAATCTTTCAAAATATCCTTTCTCTCGATAATTAGATATCGTAGTGGTTCGAAATAAAGATAGTATGATATAAGCCTACCTGAAGAACTGAATGGTGGTAATGTCGATTTCCTGAAGTAACCGGAAGTAGGTGTAACTGCACTCAACTTCAGAATTTTAAATGGGAACCTATGTCGTGTGGGGCATCGTTGGATAGTTATTTGAAAAAGAAACAACTATTGTATGAACAGTTTTTTTTTTTGTAAATGAAATGCTTAACAAAATAAAAATGAATCTTTCAGACAACCAGTCCAGACCATTTTCTCGAAAGTATAACATCATAGAGGTTCAAACACATGACATAAGCCCACCTAAAGATTTGAATGGTGATAGTTTCGATTATTGGAAATGACCGAAAGTAGGCGTAACTAAACGGAACTAAACAATAGCATGACATAAACCTACCTAAAGAGCTTACCGGAGATACTTCTGATTCTCGAAAGTTACCGGTAGTAGGCGCAACTGCACTCAGCTTTCAAGTATACATATTATTTACAAAATTAAATGGCATCATAGGTCGAAAGTGGTATCGTTAAAAAGATCATTAAAACATAAGCAACTTGTGTAGGAAACATTCTGTAACTTGTTACAAGTTTACCTATTTTAGTAATATTTGATTAAAAGTTATTCAGTTTCAATTTTCCATGGCTAACTTTGAACACATCTTATACCTATTATTTTGTATTATTAATATTGTAAATAAATACTTGAAAGCTTGAAATATCTAATATTTATGTGCAGTTACTTACCTACTTCCTGTAATTTCCGAGAATCGGAAACATCCCCATTAAATTCTTTAGGTATGCTTATGCCATGCTATTTCTTTCCTGAACCTCTATGATGTCATAGTTTCGAGAAAATGGCAGAACTGGATGACTGAAACATTAACATTTAGTTCATTAAGCACATCATTTACAAAAAACTGTTCATATACACGTTGTTTCTTTTTGAAATACCTATCCAACAATGCTACACATAACCTAGGTTCCCAATTAAAATTCCGATGTTGAGTGCAGTTACGGCTACTTCCGATAACTTCCGGAAATCGAAATTACCTCCATTCAATACTTCAGATAGGCTTTTTTTCGAACCTCTACGACGTCAAATTATTGAGAAAAATGCCTGATACGGGTGGTCTGAAACACCCTGTATAAATAATAAAAGTCCATTATTTATTACATATTTTAAAATATCATTTGGATCATCAGTATCTTTGATAATATTTGAAATGAAAATTAATTCATTCAAAAGTTGAATTGCGTCAATATCTTTATTGCACCATCGGTTAAAATTATTTCTAAATCTTGGCAGTGTTTTAAGATGTCTTGTTTTTTATATGTTTGTAATTTTGTTTCCGTGTGCACCTGTTAAAGAATTGTCTACTGAAAAATCAAAAAATTCAAAGTAAGAGTGTCGTAAATTAGTTCTATGTGGAATCGTATAGATCGTATTGCATTAATTCGGCTTTTACATCTAGTACTACAAATCGGTTTTAATGTTAAATATGGTAATTTTTCTATTAACTTGGACCATCTATGAGTTGACGCAGCGAAAAATTATATAATGACTGCACTGTGTTAAAGAAATTGACCATTTGTATATAAGATTCTGCAGCATCATTTAAGACAAGATTAAATGGCAAGAGCATGGATCAAAAAAGACACGTGGGTTTAAATTCAAAATTTGTTTTTGCGGACCATTATGCTTGCCTTTCATATTGACCCAATTGTCGTACCCTTGGCTCCTGCAATTATTTAAGTTCAATCCTAAAATTTTTATTTGATCCAAAAATGTTGTTGAAAGTTCAAATCCTGACGTATCCTTCACTTCCACAAATCTTAAAAAGTGCTCCTCAACTAAATGCATATTATTTGAATCAATATTGACAAAACGAATAGCTAATTGTCAATTGTCAATACTTCCTTGTGACTGATATCAGGAGTAGAATCCATAATTATAGAAAAATAAACGTGATGTCATTTAAAAAAAAAGTTCAAAACGCCCATTGAATTTTGCGCCTCAGGCGCTCGCCTGTCCCGCCTGTAACTAACGGCGACCCTGGGTACACAAGTTCAGAGTACTGTGAAAGATGTAATCGCAAGTGACCTGTGACTGAAGGCGACATCCAATAGAACAAGATACGGGAGTCTCACTCAATCTAACATGCACAAATGGCGTTTTCTCGCATCCAATTGCACAGGTAGACCCGGATAATGGGTTCAGGTGGTTTTGCACTTACCCATTGATATAAAACTTCCGGTAGATGAGATCGTATAATCAAGAAATTGGATTCACCTTTAATTTCCGCCAGTCATTCTGTGGATTTGAGAAGAAAGTTTTAAAATAATAACTTCGTGTTAGTTTTAATCCCTCAAAATTAAGGCTCGGATAACCATCAAATTAAATGTGGAATACGCAAACCTTCCCCAGACTTAAATCGCCATCATTCGCAAGTTGCATTACTTGATCGCTGGGAAATAAATATGAGGACGAAATTATATCGTTATGAAATATATTTTTCATACGGCTTATACGGCTCGCTGTTAGAGCAAGCTACATCAAAATCATAGTACACTACAGAAACATTATTTTCGAATACGGTATAGTATGAGGCATGTTTTTAAAAGTAAGCACCGTTTTGATATTTAAAAAAAAACAATTTTAGTTTTACATTAAAGCCTGGACCTTAATATACTTTTCTACATAATTTCCGCCTGTACTAAGATACTTATTGTATTGTGAATTGTATATTGTGATCAGCTACTGCATTCAATGGTTTTAGAATCGGCGGTCGTGCAAACGGTCGAAATTCATGAACTGAACTAATCCACCGATTAGTGAAGTTTACGTACAAATTACTTTGAGCGATGGAATGGTAAGCAAATGGTTAAGGCATTAAAATATATCCGTACAAACATGCACGATGGGGGACGACGTGATTTGACCGTAAATGACCGTCTGTCATTTATGATGCCCTAGTGTAGAAAGTTGATGAAAAAGTTGGAGAGAACAAATTCATCATTATCTTAACAATTTCCTCAAGTTTCAAGAAGTGTTCTATGTGAACGGCAAAACTGCCGTGCAGCAATTGTAATCAAATCCTGCGGCCGATTCTAAAAAGATAGAATGCTGAATCTGATCACATGAGATGATAAGTGTCTAAATAGAGGAGAAAATTATGTAGAAAAGTAGTTTAAAGTCCAGGCTTTCACGTAAAATTTGAAAAAAAAATGTATTTTTTTCAACATCAAAACGGTACTTACTAAAAAAAATTGTCTCGTATTTCTGTAATTATTTTAAATGATGTGCTACTGAGGAAAAATATATCGATTAACAGTCATCAAGTGCTAATGCAGGGTACCCAACAACCTAGAAAACCGGGAAGTTAGGGAATTTTCATAAGTCAGGGAAAAGTCGGGGAAATCATAAAAATCTAAATTTGTAAATTTTGGATATATTTCTGAAAAAAAAACGAAAGAACTCAAAACTTAATTACTTCTTTATTGCAAAATAAATGATTCAGTAATCTAAAACTAACACGCAATAAAAAAATGTCTTTGATATAGTCGCTCGCAGAGAGCTGGGTATGATTCATCGCTCCATATTACAGGAATTCGACATACGTTTGTCAGGGCGATTGACGTTTCGTCTCGAAGAACAAATTAGCGCTAAGCTGCATAGACATTTCGTCCCTGAGACAAAATATTTAAATTAATCCCTCTAGACGTTTCGTCCCCAAACGTAATTTATGTAAACATTAACAAATTAGATATAATAAATAACTAGTAGCACTAAATAAAATTTCAGATATTTATTATGAGTAGTTGATAAAAAATCACATAAACATAGGGATAAATACATACAAATATACATATATAAAAATATTACCAAATATTATTAAAATAATGTGACGAAATTTTTCGAAAGTACAGTCGTGATATTTTGTTATTATCATAGTCAGCTATTCTGGCCTTTAAATAGGATTCCCGTTTTTGAGTTTCCGAGTTAGATTTATAACTCGTATTGGTACTTTGTAATTTAATATAAATTTCACTTTGATTAGTTTGAACTTTGAGTGCTAGCAGCTGATTTTGCTGCCCATATACGTGGAGGATTTGGCGATTCTTCTGAAATGTAGTTGTTTACCAAATAATCCGAAAATTTTTGAATTCTATCGTCATTTGGTTGAATTGAACAGAGATAAAAAACGAAACAGTCTCCAACGTCTTGAGGTTCTAAAATCATAAAAAATAATTTAATACTAACATTTTTTTAATTAAATTAAACTTATCTTACCCAAAAACAAAAGACCAAAACAATAACCCAACCATTTTCCAATTTCCGTACAATCCTTGTAGTCCTTTGTCAGGCCTAACTGTTGTATTTTTCTCCACCAAGTTTGACTGATATGAAATCGACAGCCAATAATTGCAGCATCAGGCCACGTTAATAATATGGCATTTTGCATTGCTTTTTCGAAAACCACCGCAAATGCTCGCGGACACCAATTATGATCTATATTGTTGCACTTGTCGTTGATTATTTTAAAACAGCTAATATACTGTTGTGTATGTAGACAACTGCAACCAGTCATACACACACAATATGGTGGTGTAATCAACAACGTGTAACGAGTGCAGAGAGTTCGAATAAAGCGGAGCCTCGTGAATAATAAACCGTGTGTATTATTTAACCCACCCGTCTAAAGTCAAAGACATAACATATACGTTTCCGTACATTTATTTGCTAGCAAGCAAAACAACAGTGGCACGTAATGTCCATTTAAATGTCCAAATATGGTGAATAATTGCAAGAAATATTTTGGGCAATAGTCAAAAGTGCCATACATATAAATGGCATCACATTTAGATAACCACACTAAATTATTTTTGCAGGAAATTATAATAATTTGTGAATTTTCCTCATTGTGTACCACATAGTCTTCCTTTCTATTAGGTAAAATAGGGCACATTTTTCTTATTGGTGCATGTACTTCTTCACACGATTTCGGTAATTGTGGGAGAAGTTTCCTTCTAGCATTGTACATAACTTTTTTTACATTTGTTAAATCACTGCACTGAATTGCCTCACTTGATATGTTATCAGACAAGACATGTCGCTAAATTTTACTTGGATTTGAACTAATATCTTCCACGGCCTTCGTTTTGGCAGCAACCGAAATTGCATCTTTTTGCGTTGTCGAAACAGACATTTCGGCAAGACTGTGTTCCAAATTACACTTGATTATATTGTGTTCTTCACCGACAGTTGTAATAGCTGCCAAACACTTTGGGGTACGACACCGCCATGATTTTTCACCCGATATAAGGTCTCTTTTAAAATTAAACTTTTTATTATTAACGATTAAAAACACTTGCACTCAGCGACGCACACTTTTCAGCACTTGAATATTTTCCATGTTCATTGCTCTGAGCAGAAAGGGAAACTGAAATTCTTTTAACACATTTTGGATTATTTGCATACTTTTAACAAAACAACCTTTTCTATTGGTTCCTTGTAATTACTTTTTAATGGGGGTTCACGCCGGGGGTTTCTTCGATTATCGTTTGGGACGAATCGTCTATGCAGCTTATAAATTTCTTGCACCGGATTAGAATTAAGAGTCATTACGGGGACGAAACGTCTACTGCCCCGTTTCTCATTTCCTTTAATTCTATTACGTTCACCTCAAACATGTGATCGAGCATAGAAAACGCGATTCTTTGTTCGAAAAATCATGAGTTATACCCACGACCGAGAGCCCGCCGTAAATATAGCGGGATTTCCGAAAAAATCGATTTTCTAGTTAAGTAAAGATCACTCCATACATCTGATAGGGGATAATAATGTATAGGTATAGTAGATATAGTTGTATAGGTACCTTTATAAAGGTATATGTATACCTTTAAATAAGCACAAATTAATGCCGTAAAAAGTTTTTTAGAAAAATCGATAACAAAATTTTCCCATATGATTTAGCAAATAGTGCCCATATATTTTTGTGTGTTTGGAGAATTGGAATTTATACTTATTTTTGTAATAAAATATTATAAATATTTTATGATCCTGGAAAACCTAGAAAAGTCAGAGAATTGTATAACTCAAGTTGGCTGGGTACCTTGTAATGCCTATGTCTTCATACTTTCGCCCATCCAAAGAGCATCTGAATTCCCCCTATTTCCACCAACTAAAAGGTATCAGCTATCTTTTATCCGAATTTTCAGGCGAAAAAAACACACAAGTCTGATAACCCGCCTCCGCAAAGATGGAACTAAACATTGATCTTCGTAGTTGAGCGATAGAGTGGCGATAGAGGATTTCGGCGTGGCATTATCTA
This sequence comes from Othius punctulatus, assembly GCA_951805005.1. NCBI lineage: Eukaryota > Metazoa > Arthropoda > Insecta > Coleoptera > Staphylinidae > Othius > Othius punctulatus. The sequence goes on along the minus strand of OX638147.1, from coordinate 7,426,447 downwards.
GGAGTAGAAAGCTCGATTACAAACCCAGGCTGATCCACAGTACATTGTTTGGGTTACTTCATAGCATAAAAAATGCGGGATTTAGTTTCTTGATACATTTGTTCCAGCCCATCCGCCTAACACATCAAGTGCAGGGTATATAAAATTGTCGTTGATGTTATCTTGAAAATTGACGGTAATTTTAAAGATGATATTTCTCGAACAGTTTGGCATCTGAAATCACATTTCAAGATGTCAACCAATCGTTTTAATGGTGCGATCGTTAATGGGGAAAGTTTAAATGTCTGATTTATTTTTAAAAATTCTCTAATTATTAAACGCCCTTGCTTGTTCGTCGAATGAAACCTAATTTGATAGTTGCCGCAGATGTTATGTGATGTGATATGAAATGTTATGTGTGTACCGCGACATCAACTCACAAGGTAGACCAGGAATTATCGAGATGATAAGTGATTGAAGACACGGCAAAAAACGCGGAGGCTCCTCCGGAATGTAAGCAAATTTGTCCGTGAGATGAACGGAAATTCGCCAGGTCGTAAAAGCTGCTAGTCTGGCGAATCCCAGTAATTTAGGGTATTGACCTGACGTTTCTCGCCTAATTACGAAAATTCCCCGTCTAGCTGCCTATTTTTAATTGAGTATGACACGTTGGGTAAAAGGAGCGTTTCACAAAAAATAAAATAATGCAAAGTGGTTTCAGCTATCAACGTTACACTGTTGATATCAGTTGGTGCGTGTTGTGCGTGTTTGTGCGTTTATCCGTGACAGAAATCGGAGACGATTAACATTTTTTTCGCAGATAATTACTCCTGCCCTGTTGTAAAACAGGCTGCAATAAATAAGGAAATTTGCATTTCTGTGCGAGAGCCGTCACGTCGTAATGAATTCATATCGACGCTAGGTGTATTTAGTGTTTCTCATAATTTATTTGTGCCGTATGCCGAGGCAGATATTTCGCATTGCCGGTATTGCGCCCTACATGCAAAACTCTGGAGAGCCGAACACTTAAACCGTTAATTTAAATTTTATAGCCACACAATCTTTGCCCTGCCTGCGTCAAGCCTCGGCCGAAGTGTGTTTTATAATTAAGTACACAATGAATTAATTGTACACTTGGGTCCAGGATAAGTTTAAAATTATACTTTGTGTAAAGTTTGAAAGCGGTTTTCTTTAGACGGACTTTATTTTATCTAGTTAATGATGGGGTGGTGAAAAAGGTAAAGCTTGGCGGTGCACTAGGAATAAGTCGCGTTTAATTTTGCCGCTGATATATCCTGCGGATTTATATATTTTTACGGTCAGGAATCAGGAAGGATACATATTGCACACTGGGTCCAGGAAAGTCTCTCGCCTTAACACAAATTTAATAGCTTTGGGTCGGCTTTTGTCCATTTTGTCCCATTGCGGACCGGAATTTGAGGCGGATGATAGTTTTTAACGTCGAGTTTGGTTTCAGGTTCGCAACAAGGACAGCACGAAAAGCGGCTTCTAAACCATCTGCTCCTCCATTACAATGTTTTGGAAAGACCCGTAGCCAACGAGTCAGAACCTCTGGAAGTCAAGTTCGGCCTAACTTTACAGCAAATTATAGATGTGGTTAGTATGCATTATTTCATAAGCAGCTCTTAATGATAATACAATGAGGAAACTCGGTTAGATGCTAACGAAAAACAATCGACGTTTCTGATTCTTACGATAATTTAGTTGGACAAGGATTGTCGTTGGTTAAGACCATGGGGAATGAGGTATTGGGTAAATTGTAAATTTTCCATAGCGCTGGCCACAGTTGGTTTGATTTAGAATTTTTGTTTTCTACTGCATTTAGTATACCTAATGTCAGCTTAGCCAATGCTCGACGAGGGTACAATATGATACATTGCGTTGTTGTTTTTATTATTGTTTTCCCCTGTCTAGGACGAAAAGAATCAGATTCTCACTACAAACGCGTGGTTAAATTTGGTAAGTGCCATGTGGTCCAGGCAGCCTTCGCAATGTTTATAGCAGAGCAAACACTAGATGTTCGTAGTTGCACCTGGCGTCCGATTGGATTCCAAATGGAAATCCAATTCTCTGCAGCTACGGTAGTGTTTGCCTCTGAGCTATGTGGCTATGGACGTATAGCTCCTGCGGGGGGGTGGGTGGCGTGCGGCCCATGGGCACTGGAAAGCCAGCAGCCACCCGCCCCTTCGCCGGCACTTCGGCCGAATCTCCGTTCGTCTGTGATTTTCGTGTTTTCGCATTTTTGAATTCTCGGTTGTGTTTCCCGTGCGCGGTCAGTGATTTTGCGTGCGTTTTGAGTTTAGTCCACTTCGCGAACCACAAAGATATGTATGGGAAAATGAACATGGAATTTCTTTTACGAATTTTACGGTCGGACGTGGCGCAAACGAGGTGAGACTCGGCCGATTTGTGCGTCATATGCATGCTTTGTCATGTGACTAACTACCGATGTTTTCCCTTTTATTGTTTTACCATAGGACGAGAAGAATCAACTCCTAATAACAAATATTTGGCTTTCTTTGGTAAGTGAAAACCAATTAAATAACTAAACACATATACACACACGGCAGTTGGTTGGTTGTGATAATTTTTGTATTTCAATCTTCTATAATACACCTTCTAGCTGATCGAACCCACCCGAATGATGGTGTGCTCCTGTATCAACCTAGTAATATTTGTTTCTTGCTGTGTCGTTATCACGTCGGCCCTAGCTGCGTTGCGTTAAATTGAGTTGAGTTGCGTATGCCTCCTGTAACAATTGATTTAGTGTTTTGCAGAGCATTCAGTATTATTTCATGCTCGGTACTTACATCGTATTTAGAATGGCATTGGTAATGGTATTACGTATAGGTAGTATACTCGTAATCACGAGAGGTGTCTCATGACTCATACATTTGGAATGTATGGTTCAAATTTTCTTGAACGTGTGTCTACACTTATACGCACGCGGTCGGCCAGATGTTTGGTTGCGCAAAAACGCACCCGGCCAATTAGGCCTACGAATTAATTCATTTGTATCGCGTTAATGTCAAATCTCCAATGCTATAATTTCGCTGTGTAGGTTATGTGTACATAACAAGTATGTAAAGACGAAATATATGTTAGGTTAACAATGACACTGACAGATTCAATGAATTAACGAGACATACGTTTTCACGGGTTTCATTTAAACGTACAGCAGACGTATCGAACATTTACTCTCTCACTTTACTTCAGCGGTTTAGGGTAATATAGCGACACCGAGTTTGCATTTATTCCTGCATTAAACATTCATTTAAAATGAGTCATGAGACATCTCTCCTGATTTCGACTATGCGCGAAGATCCGACCTGATTTGCCACTGCCTTCGTAGAATTAGCGGTAGTCGTTAGGATAGCTATAGTTCCGACCCGTAAATCAGAGACCCGATCCGATATCCAACTTTAACATTGCAACTATCTCGACACTATTTACCTTAGTTTGTAACAATAGTAACCTGCAATATCAACCATCTATATAGGTAGTTTACAACAGAGTCGTATGTTAGCAATGGTGATACTGCCGTGTGTGTGAGATACCTTAAACCATACATTGATAATTATGTTTCTTAATTAACAACAAAACATCGATTATTACATACATCCGTACTGAAGGGAACAAATATTTCTACTTATCTACCTGAAAATTGCCCCCAAATCCAAGCCTGCATGCCACTAATGATCCCTACGCAACGAGTTTCATACCTGCATACCGTCTCTTCGTAGAAATAAATATGCATTTGGTTATACTCACCAATTAACGGATTGATGAGTACACCACTGGTTTACATTAAATTGAAACATCTTTGTAAAATTATACACTAAAACATAAACGCTAAATCAAATATACTAAAACAATGTTCCCTGCATGTGATCATGAACCAAAAAACGTACTTAGCTTGATCGCATCCCTTGTGTGTTCTTCAGACCGCTGTTATGTCACATCCCAGCGACGCCGCCATTTTTGCCACCTGCTGCCCAAACTTGCACACTATTTGCCATACAATGCAGGCATTAGTTATTCGACAATATTGCTCGACGGTTTTCTAAATCATTCAACCTCAATACGTGACCCTCGCGCTTTGAAGGGAAGAATAACAGCGGAATGTTGGAGGCTTTTCACAGGCAATTTTAGTGGCTTTGTGCTCTCCCACACGATAGATGTAGACACCTTGCTAGCACCCATGGATGTGAAGGGCAACTTGAGATTTAGGTTGCGTGGATACTCAAATACCGAGATTATTCATTATTAATTGGAGACGTGATCCTAAAGTTAACTTGCTCAATTGGCCTTGATATGTGTAGAAACGTTTTAAATTTTTGTTTACATAACAAATTTTACAACCCAACATTACATATGGTTTTGATAATTTAGTGCATCTTAATATAATGTGTCCCTGATATATTTCCATGTTATAAATGCGAAACTGTTCTTTGTACAGGAATGGAATGATTACAATCTGCGCTGGAACGAGTCCGATTACGGAGGGGTCAAAGATTTAAGGATCACTCCTAATAAGCTTTGGAAACCTGACGTGCTCATGTATAACAGGTAACAAGTTTAGTGCCATGCTTGCCCTGTGTCCTGTTTTAGTAATGGAAACTGATTGTACCGTATACTATAAAAACATATATATATATATATATATATATATATATATATATATATATATATATATATATATATATGTATATGTGTATGTATATATATATATATATATACGAATGAATATATATATATACGTATGTACAATATGCGTATCCTCGTATTTTTGTAAATAATTAGCCTCATGAGAAATTAAAAGTCAGCAACATCACATCTTGTATTTGACATTACATACAACTGCATGTTTTGGGGAACGGATGATAAAGATATTCGTTCTCAATCTTTATTGTCACTGTGCTCGTTAGTTTTATCAGCAAGCAGACAGCAACTGTGAGCTCTTGTTGAGAACGAGTCTCTGGTTTACTTTCATTGGTCATTGTAAATAATAATTTTGGGGATACTTGGTCCGTAATGTTGACTCAGCACTTGTCTCTCTTTTTCGCCCGTCGCATAGCTGTAACTTTGGTGTCGGGCGGAAAAGAACTACTTGATACAATCATATTGAACTTGATACCATGTGGATGCAGTACGTGTCTATCCGGGCAGTTGCCTAATCACCTTTGGATGTGCTTGCTTCATTGTGTGATGCCAAATGGAAACTAATCTCCACCTGCAATATTTGATGCTACCTACAATAGTCATTGCTCTGTTAATTCTTTTTCACACAACGAAGCATGTAAGGAATGCCTCATCAGTGTGTATGTATGTGAAAGTTGGGTGGGAAGTACACAGACAGCTAGCCGTTGCTGTGGGCCACAGCTACTTCCGACCCTCCGGAGTCGAATACCGGACTGATACCGGAAGCCGTAATATACTTACATCTTAGCTCTTTGCTGTCTATGCTGTCCATCTTCATTCATTCACCATCTGCCATCATGTACACCATTGAAATGGGATTTATCCGCATACATTAATTAATTAATATATAATATATTAATGTTGACTTTAAATTTTCTTGCATGTAAGTGCTATATTTATATTTTCATTTCCTTGCGGCTGGTAGCAGTTTGAAACTTCGACTCCCGTTGGGCCGGAACGTCCCCGAAAACTCTCTCTATAACAGCACTGAAACTAAAACGTACCCTAAGGTAAACAAAATAACTAAACAAACATATTTAATATACATTGCAGATAAATAAGAAATGCGGGCGTAAATCTAAAATACACTGACTAAAGGCTTAAGCCAATAAACTAAAATATTGTCGGGTAAACAAGATTACTTATTATTGAATAATAATGGCTATATAAAACTCTTGGCTGCAATTGATAGCGTGGTCACTGCAATCGTGCTCAACAAAACCAATAAAGGACTCTGGTACCCATGTACACTGATAGTGGTAATGCAATGCCTCCATGGTACTGCCACAGGGTTGATGGCTAGTACCGCAATGCCCGTGTGTTGGATAAGACCTGCTGACTGACTATAGCCTATAGCTGTTTCCTGTTGTACGTACGATGTCAGTGTTGCGTTGCGATGCGATGCGATGCGATGCAGTGGATGATTGTTGCATGCTCAAGAACGCGCGCGCTTCAGTCCCGTACACTCTGACAATCCGACCATGGTGTAAGTTTTCAGCGCCGATTTTAACAATTTGTGTTGTTATGAAGTGCTGATGAGGGTTTCGACGGGACTTTCCAAACAAACGTTGTGGTCAAACATAACGGCAGCTGCTTGTACGTCCCTCCGGGTATCTTCAAGAGCACATGCAAGATAGACATTACGTGGTTTCCCTTTGATGACCAACACTGTGACATGAAGTTTGGTAGCTGGACCTATGACGGCAACCAGGTATTGCTGTAATGTTTACATGTTATTTGTGCCACACCACACGCCTTAAACACTAGCACCCGGTCACACTGTTGACAAAAAATGCAAAAATACGCGCCACTCTGCCACTTTATTCATCGACTTCTGGCTGAAACTGTTCTCTTTTTTGCCTGATTGACGCGATTGTGAACGTAGGCTTCCACAATGCTCTACCAAACATAAATGCAGATACGACACATGATCTACATAACAATACATATAACTAACAAAAGAAAAATACAAAATTATAGATCGCATAGTGCACGTCAAGTCCTTAGCTATAGAGTGATCATGTTACATGTTAGTTACTAGCAAAGTAGGGACCAAAATCTTGTTGGAAAGTGTGCACAAGTCTCATGTGCATCCCACATCATGTCTTCGGCGCCACAGCCAGTCACAAGGGAACCATGTGACAGTATCGTTTTAGATTTGCTATTTTGCATGGAGCACCATTGCAGTTAATCTCTCTGCTATTGACTTTGCATTCCCGTTCCCCCCAATAAGGACCCCAAAATATGATCCTCATCTCTCCATCCTCTCCTCCAAAGTTTCTAGCAGTGGGATTAATGAGAATTTGCTTCTGGCAGGGATGTGCAAATACGTATGTGTACGATTTTACTCTCGCTAAAAACAAATAATAATAACAATAAACAGTAGCGAGAAGCCCTGGTATATACCTCCTTCTCGCCTCTCGCACACAAAAGCATTCCAACGGAGCAGCCATATGTTCAGGTAATCAATATAGGTTTTCTGCACCAAAACTGCTCAAAGTACTGCTCCCCCACACTGTAAATTAATTCATACAGTTATCAACGCAAATAAACAACCAGACCACCTTTTGACTTATAGTAAGTACACAGATTCATTACATGTTGCTTCAAACGCCATCTGGTCCTTTTACAAATGAGGTTGACAATAACGGAAATCGCTTTAACTTTTATTGCTTTCCACATGGCTGCACGAAACTATACAGTAATCGAGCCCCGCGTCATTACCCTCTGTATATTGGGCAAAGCAAGCCTATTTCTCTCCTCTAAATACCTATACATATTGCTACAGCTCCCTGTTCAATGTTACTAAATAAAGTAGCACAGGTACGCGCAGAGTTTCATAGTTCTCCTCATTAAAACCGTGACACAAGGGAGCTTTTGAAAATGAGCACGGATGCCTAATATGTTCGAGTGTGTCGTATCTATATACAATCGTTGGTAATTATTTATGATCACCATACTGTATACTAATATAATTTGGATTTTGTTTTGAACTTGATTGATACGTAATGCTCCCAGAGAATTTTATTCACTGTGTATTCATAAATGCAAATTATAAAATTTCACAAGTATTCATAAAACAAGTGCCATGCATGCATGCATTTATGCAATAATTTTCTCTGGCAGACATTACATGTCAAAGTTTTGTGCAGCTGGACCTTATTTTGAACTCTGAAGATGGTGGAGATCTGTCAGATTTCATAACTAACGGAGAATGGTACCTAATAGGTGAGTGGCATTTATCGTATCAACTAATTTGGAGGTGTCAAACTTGATTAGTAGGGATCAGTATTTAAAAATTATGAAGTAGTAATGTTTGGCACCTCATTTATGTCTATTTCAAATATTTCTCAGCAACGCTTTGTTGTGTCTAGGAATGCCTGGGAAGAAGAATACGATTGTGTACCAATGCTGTCCGGAGCCGTATGTTGACGTTACATTCACTATCCAGATCCGCAGACGAACGTTGTACTACTTCTTCAACCTTATTGTTCCTTGTGTGCTCATCTCTTCCATGGCGTTATTGGGCTTTACGTTGCCTCCGGATTCTGGAGAGAAGCTTACATTAGGTACATGTTCGTGTATAGCAATGTGTCTTTGCACTCCTGTTTTGTGTGGGTGCCGCTTAAAACACCGCCCATAATAATGCTAATCACTCACAGCGCGCTGTGTCATCATGTACATGCCACCAGGCGATCCATGATCCATACCCTACACAAAAACATGTGTAGGTACACAATCGCGATTCTTTGTCGGTCACACGTGTCAACACGTTTTATTGCCGTCACACATATATACAGGACACTGACACGCCACCCAGTGTAAGAACCTGATACAAGCATCTACAACACGTAACCAGAGATACCGGAACGGAAGTGGCTTCTACCCCTGTCTACCACCTGATCAGATGAATTGCACGGACGAGCTCAACTCCTTCAAAATGCAAAATCTTCATTTCAGGTGTCACCATACTTCTTTCATTGACTGTATTTCTCAACCTAGTAGCTGAAAAGATACCAACCACATCTGATGCAGTTCCGTTGATAGGTATGATAAGCCGTCTGGGAGCATCGTGTGTTTGACACCCTGTGTCCCTTACTGGACTGCCCGTTGATACTTGGAGGGCGCCACAGCCATTATGTTGTGTGCCCCGTTATTCGCCTGTTCTTATGCTCCTGCCTGTGCCTGTTTTTCGTATTTTTTATGAATAATATTAGCTGCCCCGTTAGAGATATGTAGTTGATTTATATGTCCAAATTAGCAGTACGTACAAGCAGTGGTAAGTAGTGACGTTATCAGGCGCTTGCAAAGTGCAAGCAAACACCCAGCAGATGAGATTTGAGTATGGCCCAATCTTCTAGGTACCCGATATGTTCAGTCCAGGTCCACATCTTGTCCAGTCCGGTCCAGGCCTTTCACATCATGCCACGACACATAAACTGCCACGCCACAAACGCCATGCCACTACACTGACCACAAGAGCACTGTAGCCGTATTCAAGCTGTGTTCTGTTGCAGGAGTGACCATCTTGCTCTCGTTGACTGTGTTCCTGAACCTCGTGGCAGAAACCTTGCCCCAAGTATCTGACGCCATTCCTCTGTTAGGTACCAACCGTTCTTTGTCTGACCTGCCTGTGCTGACTACATCCTCAGTGCTGCCTGATGAAATATGTGTATCATTGTGTATATGTGATTGTTGTGTTCGCGCGCGTTTTATTTGATTCGATCAGCTTCAATTAGTCCTTTTGTTTTGTTTTCGTTGCGATCAAAGAAGAAATGTTTTAGGGCAATGTAATTGTTAATGGGCGTCGGTTGGGATGGAGTGCTGTATTACGGTATACGGAAGTGCGTGTCCCGCACCGCACAGTGCACAGTGGATAGCCGGAAGAAGTGCCGCAAACATTTCCTCTTTGAATCGTAGCGGGACGAGCCGGATACTTGGAAAGTAACTATGTAAGGAGGGACGGCAGCAAGCGCGAGATCCGGCGAGCATATTCGTGTGGCACCCTCTAAATTTCGACCGACAATGAATTTTAAGCTAAAAAATAAAAATCAAACTGAATTGCAATAATGATGCCCTCGCGGCACAGGTCACAGGTCAGACGCCTCGCGTGACGCACTGTCTGTTGCAGGTGTTACAATCCTGCTGTCACAGACTGTTTTCTCCCTGCTGGTGGCGCACGTGATAACCCAGACCTCCGACGCTGTGCCCTTGATAGGTTAGACCTTTCATCAGTCGGAATATAGTGCTAACACTACTGTTGCTAATATGACGTCTTTCATTAGTTTTAATTTGCAAACACATGCATGCCGCGCTGCGGCGACAGTCCCGGGGACACCACTTCCTCGGCTAGCGTTCTGCATCTGCATGCGAGCGCTGACATTGTAAACAGCCGATTGTAAACAGCACTTCGCCCATCCACAGCCACACGACTAGCGCTTCTTCTTACTATGTCTGACTCTTCAAGAGTTGAATTGGGTACTGCGACCGAGGCTAAACAATAACAATTAGTAAATTTAATCAGTACTAAAAAACTCTCAAAACTGAAACTCATAAACGCTGTGAACATGTATCTCATGTTCTATACCAAAAACCGATGCCGTCCCGTTATCCCTCTCCGTTCCGCAGTCCGCTTGCCACTTCTGGATGTCCTGTTGTTCTTGCAGCGATGCAATCGCAGGACGGGCAATACAGTTCTAGTTGTTTCTTACTACTCGTTGTCTCTGCTAGTGCCAGTGGCAATTGCCAGCGCCAGGCCAGTGCCAGCAGCCCTAGTGGTTTAGTGCTGACTGACTCTCTGGCTGTTTTCTCAAAGAATTGGGACGACTGGCAGCTGCCCGAGTACACGTCCGTCGACTCACTCTTGTATGCCAATGACCTTCTCACCTCCAAGTATCAAATGGCTCTGTCCCACTAGGAGTATCTTAATCTGTATGTTTTGTTGTTGACATGTTTCATTTCCTATTACTGTTTGTACTTTTTTACCTTTTCATTATTATTACATCTATAATACATTTTTATTATTCTTATGATTTCTATGAGAACTCGTTACCTCCTCGTTAAATAATCTAGTAGCGTAGCGCAATGCAGTTCTACTTTACTTAATCTAAACAGATTCACGATAACAATATAATAACAATAACATACTTGATTAAATAACAATAAACAAATAAACTAGTATAAGCTAAATATTGATACGATAACTAAATGACGGTGTAATCTATGTATTTGTATTAAAATAATGATTTTGTGGTGCATAGAGTGGCTGTGGCGGCCGTGGTGACCGCCAGTCGGGCCATCGTGATCGTGTCGGTGCTATATGGCAAATAGTCCCAGCTAAATCTGGCTGGGAGATTATGGCGATTGGCGGATTGGCGTTGACGGACGCGCCCCACGGCAACCACGCAGGTAATAATGCACAGTCTTAAGCCATACATAAACAAGCATCTAAAAGACATGCACTAATAACAGCAACGATCAAGCGTCACTATCTTTAATCAGTTATGCTTTTGCCTGTCCTTCTGGTCTGTTTCTATAGCTTTCATCCCATCTGAAACCCGTTAAACCAAACTAAAATCGGCAAATAAATATCAATTTGTGTAACTTCTAACAGAAGAGCGCGTAAATTAAGCGCGCGGCAGCGTTGCTGGCCTGACCGTTGTCGCATGCCAATTACCATACAATTCCGATTGTCGTACTGTTTTCAAATATATAATCTGCCTATATATTTGTTTATATCTATGCTCTTGGCCGTGTGGTGACTGCTGAACCCTGCCGTGTTCCGAGCACTTCCGAGTATGCGGAATGATAATTGCCTATCTCTGTACTGTATATTTGTACAGGAGTCGGCCGGCCTGGTCCACGGCCACGACTCTGCCGCGGCGCGCCTACCTCGGCCGATGTTTTAGCCCTTATGGTATTTCTTGAGGAGGGTACGATCGTAGTTCATAACACATTAGAACACCTAATGTTGAATTGTTTATGTGTAGCATTTGTTCCTTTTACATTGTTTATTATTATTATTTTTATTATTACAAATGATCATAGCGTTGGAGTGTTTGCTGAGTAGTGATCCCGATCTGGAGATGGTGTGTTTGTGCTTGGCGTAACGACTGTACATATTTATCTAATCTCTTTCTCTATCTCTCTCTCTATGTTTCTCTTTTTGGTACATTTATACCCTAGTAGTTACTGATCCATCCCATTGCCATACATCATTACGCCCATCTACCTAGTAGTTGTATGTGTGATGTCAAGTGTGGGACGTATTATGACCTGTTTGGCTGTTACAGGTACATACTTCAACTGCATTATGTTCATGGTAGCATCCTCAGTGGTGCTAACTGTTGTGGTACTGAACTACCACCATCGAACAGCGGACATACATGAAATGCCGCAGTGGGTGAGTGGCAAACAATCTGATCCATAGCGGGATGGCCTCCAATACACATCATATAGCCAGAGTTAATTCCGTTGTCGTTCCAGATCAAAACCGTGTTCCTCCAATGGCTGCCGTGGATTTTGGGCATGAGTCGGCCCGGAAAGAAGATAACGCGGAAGACCATCTTGATGAACAGCCGCATGAAGGAGCTGGAGCTGAAAGAGCGCTCCTCGAAGAGTCTGTTGGCCAACGTGCTGGATATCGACGACGATTTTAGGAATGTATCCGGAGGAGGGAACAATGCATCAATGACCACAAGCCTTGGTGGAGCCTTCATGCGACATCCGACCACTATCGAGGAAGCCGCAATGCCGTCGTCAGGTACGCAACGAGATCTTCAGCACATATTACGCGAGCTGCAATTCATAACCAACCGTATGAAAAAGGCGGATGAGGAGGCTGAAGTCATCAGCGATTGGAAATTTGCCGCCATGGTGGTGGACCGATTCTGCCTCATCATATTCACTATGTTCACCATCATTGCAACGGTTGCGGTGCTGCTGTCAGCGCCTCACATCATCGTCCAGTAGGGACGGCGCCTGCAGTCATTGCAGTTTCAATACTATTATATAGTAACGTATTATCGCTAGATAGACTATATATATATAATATATAATATAATATGAACGTTTACTGTGATACAAAAGCAGCGTATCGTGTCGGCACAGCAGCAATGTGCCTTCCATGTGGAACATTCACGAGCTGTTGCAACAACTAAAAGGCAGGCACCTATGTGCAAGTAGTCGCTTAAATCGCTGCATTGTACTGTACCCCATGGTCAGCGTTAGGTCGAGTTAGAGGCACCATAATTAGTTACATCCCCGATTCGGAAGATGAGAGTATTGACATGGGCTGTCCAAGTGCGTCACTATGACATTGTCATTCAGAGCTTTGTCGCAGCTTATGTCCATGACGGTAAGCCTCCGACACTGCGCCGTGCCATATCATCACTCGCTATCTCCACTCTAGACGTCGTACTCGTACATTATGTAGCCAGTCTGGTAAATATATAATCTATATAAATACATATATAATAGGGTAATGTACTTAGTTCGAGGTACACACGTGTCTGCCTTTTGTTCGCCCATTGATACAAATAAAAGGTGTCCACCTATATTAAAATAATTGTGATGAACTTCGCAAGTTAATTAATAAAGTAATCTTTAATTATCAGTTATAGATTTAAATAGTATATATATAAATAAACCGAAACTGCGGGTAAGTTGCGCTAGGCGCATATTTTATACGGCACAGGAGAGGCGGCAGTGGCGCGGTTCCCGTTGTTACCCTCGGCCGTCTGCCCCGCCCGGCGGTCATTTGCTCAGGCTGCGCCGCTTCCGCCCCCGATCCTCAAGGCGCTGTGTACGTGGCTCACCTCTTATATACATTGCAATTGCTCACATATACTTTACTTAAGGGAAAAGGTCGTCGTCTTCCTAACTATTATTCATTTTATACGGTGTTACGGTGACGGAAAGTCATTATTATATAGTTAATATAAATATGTATATGTACATACAGCCTCGTACACACCGCCTGCGTTTTATATCATGTACCATTTTTAATATAATATTTAATAAACTTCGAATTTTTCATTACTATGCAAATTTCTATACCATATACGGTTAAGTGGGTGTTTAGCCCAAATTAACAATAAACAATAATATTGTTTACTTGATAATAATGAAGTAATTAACAATAGCATTTAATACGATTTTAATAAAAAATGAAAACGTTTCTTTGGGCATTTTACAAGTATAGTGCAAGTAGTCTCAATTTCTCATGTTGGTTTTCCCAGCGAACTGGTGTTGGTACCGGCCAACGTCAGAGGCCTCGAACTCGACCAACATTGGTTCACTGTTGCTGCCGATGCCGTTTCTGTAATCGCCTCTACATCTACTGTGCTAATCAGGCCTGGTAAAATTGGCAAGCGGCACTGCCGAATCTCGATTATACAGTATCGCGGTGCGATCGATCACACGAGTCATTGTTCAATCAGAGGTTTTAGTTCATTTATTGAAGTGTAAAAAAAAACACGTACCTCTGACTTATGCAAGACACAACTACTCGATTTCCGGAATGAACGAATGAGTGAATCAATGGAGCAAATGGGTAGTCTTAGCATCCGCAATTTGTCCGTTTTTACATAGAGACTAGAATTGCAGAGATGTGTAGCCGAACTTTAGCGTTAACGAAATATACTAGAGTATAATGTTCTCCCATTTCCCAGCTTCATACGTTTCTAATTTCAAACTATTGTAACACACAGTATGCTCAATTTCTTCTGATGTTAATTTGCTACTAATTTCTCGTTACACTGTTCCGTTGATGCTGGTATAAATAGATGAATAATGTCGAATAAATGTAAAAACGTATGGTTGAAAACAATAAACGCAGAAATTCAGTTTTAATCAGACTTTCATTTGCTACAGATTACCTAGTACCGCACTCTTAAATATATTTGTACAAAAATATTTGCAATATTTACATCAAGTTTTTGCACAACCCATAAATTAAGTAGAAAAGTTTCAGCTTATGTTAATTGGCATGGACTAACAGTCATTGCATATTTCATATGCGTTACGTATTAACAAATAAAACAATATGATAACAAAATTACTAAATATTCTTTTTGTATTCAGTGTAATCAACATAACCATCATTATTTTCATCTATTGTTTTCAATAGAGGATCAACCAATTCCACAAGTTCTTCATCTGTCAGAATTGTTTGAGAATCCTTTTTTGCGGGATCTGAAATTAAACACAGTCACCTTTTATGCATCCCTATTTCCAAACATGTTTACACCACAGCACACATCCCAAAATGCAAACGAAACTAAAAACGGATGATAAACACACGTACATTACTTTGGAGGACCAGCAGAGGCCGCCGCTTTTTGCTGAGCTCGGACAAACTCTGGATAATCTATGTAACCATCCTTATTAGTATCATCCATGGAAAGGATTGGGTCTATTAATGTAACTAGCTCTTCATCCTTAAATATCTTTTCTTGCACCTTATTTGGACTATTATGATCCTTACTGCCTTGCTCTAAAGCACACAAAAAGCAAAACAACAAACCTGTCGCAACTTCACTTGTAAAACACATGCACTTAGAGTGAGATGGATTAAAGTTGCTAATTACCATGCCAATGTATCAGCGACTTTATCAGCTCACAGCCATCGAGTTTATTATTGTTATCTGCATCATGCATTTTGAAATAATGAAATTGTAATTCTTGATCAGTCATTTTACTTGTATCTATTGGTACTTCCATATGCTCGGCGATGTGTCTACAAATATATGTTATAATTATTGAATCCCTTGCAATCAGAAAATAATTAGTACATACTCTTTTTCTTGGTTTATGTTTGCCGTGTTCAGGAGTTGTCCTGGCTGGGGCATGCTATGGTGAGCATGGTGAGGCTGCTGTGGAACGTGTTGTTGCTGTGATGCAAAAATCATCACAATGTAGGTAAAATGGTTATTAGCAGAACTGACAAATCTGCTTTGGACTTACCTGCTGAATCGGCACTTGCTGATGCATTTGTTGCTGAGGTATCTGCTGATGATGCATTTGTTGCTGTGGCATTTGCTGCTGCTGTGGTTGCATTTGTTGCGGGGGCATCTGTTGTTGTACAGGTACTTGTTTAAATTGGGGCTGCTGGAACTGCTGCGGAGCTTGCTACAATTAATAGACGTTAATAAACTTCTTTTTGTTTAAATGTATATGCCAGTATTGGGTTAAACTTTACTTTTCATACCCCCCACACCCCCCGGAATAAGCTACTATAGCGAGGCCGATATCATTATTGATAGCGACAGATAATGAAAATTTCGTTAAATAATTTACTCGGTCATCGTAATGTATTTCATAAATCTAACAATTTTAAATAACAGGTAGGAATGAAAAATTAGGACAAATTGAATAGTGTTTGGAAAAATAAAATAAATGATGCAGCTACGTATCCATGTCTACTATGTAGAGCAAGACATACTAAAAAAGCAGGCCACATTAAGTTTTTATAAACTAAAAAAGTGCTTGGTTGGTGTCGAGCTTCTTTTGAAATTCCTATATTTTGGTATTGTAAGTGAGTTGCATAGTACAAAATTCTATGTGAATATTCGCCCTGTGCCCCCTTTGGGTATGTATGTACAACCCCTTTTGTGAGCTTCTCAACCGCCGGTGGAGCTGTTTTGAATATCTTGGCATTTCTAAAATCTTTAAGGGGGTAATACGAAGTGTTACCCTTCGTCTGAACCGAAATTGCGATTCCTAATCAGAGGTTATACTGTAACAGATAACAGATGTTTCCTCGGTAACGGACCTGGTAGTGCTGAGGTGGTACTCCGGGTGCCACTCTTCCTTGACCTTCTACATCGTTCGTAATACTTGTTAGATACAGCAAATTTATCACCAACACCGTATTCCACATATTGACCTAAAAATATTTTAATAAAACCACTAGTTGATATTTAAATCTGGCGGCTTAACCTTAAAATTCAGTTTCTTATATGTCTAATCAAAATTGATGTGATGGACAATATCGATGAAGAGCTAGTCGCTGAATCGTTCACTGCAGTAGGTCACCTGAATTTCACTCGTTGCAATAATATATATCCCATTCAAACAATGACATACTTCGACAAGACACGTATTAATGCAGAACGACTGACAACACTCCATTCACAATCAACTTATAAGAAAATGAACCCAGGGGCTATCAAAGGGGCTATTTAATAGCATTACGAAACTGGAAACACGGATTTAGTTCCTGCATACCAAGGCAAAGGCGCAGATGTCGCTTTAATACGGATTCCTATATATTTTAATACAGATCACTGTATCTTGACTATATTGCCGGTCAGATCGCAGCTGTAATTGCGAGCTTATTTTTCAATTGTTATCGAAAGTGCATTGGTAAATCTCATTGTTTCAACTATTCTACGTGTATAATAAAATCTTATATGGTTCTCCTGGAAATGGTATAAAGCAATTTGGAAAATGTGTGTCACGTGACAAAATATCCGCAGCTGTTTAAAAAAACCCGCGAATAATCGCTTGCATAGATCGTGAGGCCTGTTTACCGCTGGGAATTTGAGAGTTGTACAGAATTATTGTGCTATAGCCGTAGTGTGATCGTTAATTTGGTTGAGTTTATCCACACACAACGTTGCATAGTACTATAGTACGAAAATCTAAAAGCCTTCCAACACGTAAACACAGAATTGCGGCATCATCTGTGTGTAACCTTAGTGTAAGGTGGGTTGTGTGTGTCTTACACAGCTGCTGCCTTACAGTTAATTTTCGGAATGGTAATAAATGGTTTATGCAACACGTTTATATATTCGCGCCGGTTTGATGTCACACTAACGGTGTCTATTGGTCATGCCACAGAGGATAGCCGCTCTTCGGGGCGCAAACTGAAGCAAACGCGGCTCCGCCGCCGCCACCGTTACTAACGTATTAGGTGTTTTCTTTTCACACCTAAACCAGTGAGTATAGAAAAAAAGTATAGAGCATTTAGTTAATCAATGCCTAAACTTAGTTAAAACTCACTTCATTTACAATCTCAAAATGAGCAGAGCGTTCTTTTCACCATGTGTGAGTATGAAGTGAGATTTTTTTACCGATCTAAGCCGATTTGCGGTGGTGATCAAAATGAGAACCTTAACTCAGTTAGGGAGTGGGGGTAACTTTTGTCACTTTTGTGTCGTTTCTACGTGAGGTCAATGGTATTCTGGCCATTACATTTATTCCAATATTAGAAAGTTTGCTATATTTAAGCCTAATTCATTCGCAAACCCTATCATGCACGCAAAATGAACCAAAACACAAAATCTGTAAAAATATAACAAGGCTGAAAGACCGCAGGTCGATAGCCATTAAATATTGTTACTACTACTAAAACAAGGTATATCACAGGTATAATATTAGGCCAGTTTTTAAGTGAGTCACAACGTCCCTTTCAACCATAATTGTGATGTGAGATTCTCAGCTCAGACTCACTTCAGTTCACCTCAGTTAAATTGTGAAAGGAAAGCACCTATTGTTCAATGTTCCGTTCCCGTTCCCTGGCGAATGTGAAGCCGAAAACAATGGATCAGCCTTTATGAACAAAATTACTCTTAGCCTGAGTTGGGCTGAGCATTTTGGGTTGCATAAGTGCGTGACGTCATGACTTTCTGACTATTGAGACTGCCCAGAGTAGTACCAAAAAAAACAACAAAATTTATCAAATTTTAGTTGTCATTTATATTATCAATTCCTCATTATGTCACAAATAAACAATGTATTACAGATTTACGTTATGGAATGTTTAAAAAGTTGATTGTTGTCCATTTTAAACAGCTGATTTTGTTTACAAATGTACAGTTATTAATTTTTGGTCAACTTGCGCATGCGTTCGAAAAACATTGCTCGCGATGTGCTCGCGACAGAAAAGTTAGACGATGGCAAGTGGTCGACTGGTCCAAAGACGTTTTCCGCAATAATAAATCAAATTGGATGGTTTCGTGAAAAGTAGTTCTGCGTGGGTGTAGGTAAGTTTTCAATAATTGTTATATATATATACATATATATATAATTGTACAAATTAAAATTCGTGATGATACGTGGCTGATCACTGCTGGGGGTTGTAGTCTGCCGGCTGAATACACGTACTGCCCTTGATTTACGTGGTTAACTACGCTCAAAGATTTTTTCTCTTATATTAGTAAGATTCTCTACAACTTCGTTGTGCACGTCTGTAACTTCATTTATTACAGAGTTATTCAGACATAACCTTTTACCAAAATTGCGCGCCTTTTCCAGACGGGTCTTACTGAATATTATTATTAGAGGTATAAATGTTACAGCAATTACACACATTACTAGCATACGCGATAGAAATAACATTGTTTAAGTTATCAGCAAAAACTTGTGGCTATTTATGATGGTTTTTTCTCAATACTTGATATTTTGCCGCGCTAACCCTAATAGTATAGTATTACGTAGATAAATTTTTGTACTTGATATTTTATATTCTCTATCTTCAACAAACAAATTTTCATTCGATATATGCTTTATCGATTATTCGATACATTATTATGTATATGCAAATTACCAAAGGCCTATTATTGTTAATTATCAAGTTATACATGTATTTTAAGATGTATACAGTTTTGTTTCCCTCCTATTTATTTTTCTTTTGATTACTTATAATGCCAGTATGCAATATTATTTTGCTTTATTACTTAATAAGAAAAATATTGTCAAACATTTTTCTGTACGTTCCCCCTTTTCAAATTAACATTTGATTTCATTAATTAATAAACAAACAACGCAAAACGCAAAATATATAATATTATATTACTTTTTTTTAACATGAAACATAATGTCGTAAAATTTACAAATATAATAAATACGAGGCATGTTTTTAAAGTAAGTTTTATATTTCGGCCACTGCAGCGCTTCGGTCGGCTTCCCGCTGTAGTTAGTCTACGCTTGCTACCAAATACACAAATACAGTTATTGGTGAAATATATAAGCTTATAACTTGAAAATATGGAATAAAAGATCACCCCGAAAAAACCCAATCTTTCAAATGTCGGGACTTTTTTGAAACGTCGCGGGATGCGGGACAAATTTCTAATAATCGGGACTGTCCCGCCAAAATCTGGACGTCTGGTCACCTTACTCATAAGGTACATTTATGTTTGTAAGGTACATGTAACTAAGTGGTAATAAAACACTTAGTTTTATTCTCTGTTTTTACTATAAATTCAGTGCTTCATGCTAGAGCAGTGGTCCTATTATGTTCGAAATATTTGACATGTAATTTTACGGTGCTGCTGATAGAACAAGAATATATTTAGTAACCATTTTGGTGATGTGACCGGCATATTCAACTGAATTTGAAAACACAGTTTTAATATCAGTTTCAGTTATCATGGAAGGAAGCAGCAGCCCAACTCGTAAAATTGGTGATGGATCCCAGGAAGGAGATTCTCCCGCCCTATCCCTTTTTGACGATGCTATTGCAACTCTGGAATCCAGTGAGATCTTCGATTGGATCGATGAACTATCCCGCAAAGTGGCCAAGAAAGCCGAAGTCACGTTTCTTCCGAAAGATCAAGCTCCATCCACATCCCATAAAAAGTCCTCTTTGAACAGAGATTCGGCCAACTACCTTTTAGCTACCGATGAGCAATGTGCATCAGAGGGAAGCGTAGCCGATTACCTAGGCAACTCCACGTTAAATGGAAAAAAGTCGATCGTGCATTTAGCACGTAAATTTGAGACAGATACTGAGAAGCAAAAGCAGCTTTCCTGTAAATCCATTCCGCCCGATGCTGGTAAGGGGATTAGCGAGATTAGCGAGATTAGTCCTACTATTCACGGTGGAAACATGGATAGCCCAGAAGAACATCAGCTTGTTGGTTCGGAAACTGATGTAAGGCGAACGTATATTTTGTCTCCTTTCTTTGAAATTTTTTAAAACATTTGTTACACGTGTTTGACGGTATTACTGCTGTACATATTCACCTTTCCAAAAATTGATTCGCACTGCTGCTGTGACCTAACCTAACCTAGCTAAACAGAGCAGTAATATAATGATAGACAGGGCATCTTCGGTGCACTTCATATCTAATTTAGTGCCGGGTAAAGACTCGCTTCGCACCATAGTTATGTCCCGATGGTAAATTACTAATTACAATTATTACTGGTAATACCTAACGGCCAATATTCACATTAGGAGAAAAAAAACGGACTCTGATATTATTGCGAGCCTGTTGGTTGTAGGTTGTGTTAGGTTAGATTAGGCTACAGTAGTAGAGGCAATCTAACTTTCCAATTTTTCGGGTGGATACATGCAGCAGTAATGCCTGTTTTGCTTCGAGCCAAGGTATATTTAATCTTGGCAGCATTTAATGGGAGCACTATAATGTTATTATTGCAGAGTGATTAATATTTTTATTGGTGAATAGAACTTATTTTGGTTGCTAAATTTTTAGTCATACTCAAACAGTAAATTTATTGCCTTTTACTGAAAATTTTAGATATTGTTTTAACATATCGACATTCGAGTTTTAAGGAACTGAATACATTTTATTGGTATATACATATGTATTCGTCATTTCACATTAAAATCATGACCAATAAAATGTATACACTTCATTAAAACTCAATAAATAACAATTGTTTTTCGTCTCTCCTGAAAAATTCATTTTGCAGTTGCGTCATTATACCACCGGACCGACGATATAATATGAAATATTTTTTGTTTCTTGATAGTATTATTTGTAATAAGTAGCTTTTAGTTCGTTTGCAGTACTTATTTATTTTATTTCCATTATGCAGATCATCGCAAGAGGAAGTATTTATAAGACACCCAAGAATCGCATACAAAAAGTTCCTGCAAATATTATTATTGATATTGAAACAACACCAAATAAAGTAAGGCGCACACCTTTGCCATTATTAAACTGGGCCGATAATGAAGAAATATGGCAGAACATTGTCTATAAAGAAGAGGCTACTATAAGTTTAAGGAATCATAAAATATTTGATACTAGGTCCGCCTATTTGCCTAGGATACGGGCAATTCTTTTGGATTGGATAATGGAGGTTTGTGACGTATACCATTTACGAAGAAACACTTACTACCTTGCGGTGGACTACATCGATCGATACTTATGTCTTAAACCAGGGGTGCCAAAAACTCAACTGCAATTGCTAGGAATATCGTGCCTTTTTGTAGCAGCTAAATTAGAAGAAATATACCCTCCCAAGCTCTCAGAATTTTCGTATGTATGTGATGGAGCATGTTCGGAAGATGAAATATTATCATGCGAAATATTATTATTAAATGCGTTAGGATGGGAGTTGAACCCGTTGACACCAAGCGGTTGGTTGAATTTGTACATGCAAATTCACCATAACTCGAAAGATTTAGAAGGTCGCAAAACAGTACTAAATGTGGACTCAAATTTTCAGTATCCCCAATATTCTGGTTATCATTTTATCAGAGCTTCTCATATAATGGATTTATTTTCAATGGATCCGGCTTTTGTTAGATATGGCTACAGCACAATAGCTGCTGCGGCAATGTTTTTTAATTATGGAAAGCGGGTAGCTTTAGCTGTATCTGGATTGAAGTGGCGTGTTTTGAAACCATGTGTGAGTTACATGGCCGTTTTTGAACGGATAATGTTCACCCATTGCGATCCTAGGCTGGCTACCATTGTACCTGAAACAGTTGACGAACGTTTGACAAGCACTTTGAGGTACCTGAGGAATTCTGTTCCTGCTGTAGTGCCAGATGAGAACCACTGCATACAGACACATCTAATGGATTTGGATTATTTTGAAAAATCCATTATTCTTAGAATACAGCAATACGGACTGGAAGTTGGAAAAGTATATATACGGAAGATCAAGACGGATTCGGGTGATGTTGAATATGAGACGGCTGTGGATCAAGTGGAAAATACATCTACGCCCAGTATAATGTTGTATGAATTGACACCTGCCAAAGAAAATATACGGGCGGGTGGTGCAGATGCTGCCGTCGTCTTACATCCAACTGATCCAGACTATGAGCTCGGAAAAGTTAATATATTTCTACTAAGGCAGAAAACAGTAGTGGCATTTGATGATATACTTGCTAGCGTCCATAACGATAGCCATTTGGCCGTTATAACTAAACCATTAGTACAACTTGCAGATTGTATAGGATATCGGTAATTTTCGTATTGTGATATTTGAAATTTTATCATATCCTTTAGAGACATGGTTTTATAAATAACTGAAATGCTCATTAGCGCTTAAGTGTATTATTCAAAAGAACTCGTGGAAAATATTTAGATAAGTGTTGAAATTAAGGCTGCATAAACATTTTTTATAGATGAATCATTGTTGAGTGTTAATGGAAGCGAATGTTTTTGATAAAAACTCGTTGCAAGATCACTACCTAATGTTTTTGCACTGTGATCATGAGAAACTGATTAATTTTATATTTCGTAGATAGATCATAGTATTTATTTTTAACATTTGTAATAACCACTAAAATATGATTCATTAATCATGTCTTTTCTATCATGTTTTAGACTCGGATTCCAACAAGATTATAATTTAATTCTTAACTATTATATACATCAGTGGTTCTCAAACTAAGGAGACGTGACCCCTCAATGACTGAAGGCGTCGCCAGTAATTTAGTCTCTTGAAAGGGGGTCAAGGCTAAGATAAGTTTCAAGAACCTTTGATATGTTGTACTTGTCATCTACGCTTATTATACGTAAACAAAATTTATTTATACTACGTACTGTACTTTAACCCTTTTGGCCGGGTTTTCCAAATTTATTTGCCACAAGAAGATTAGACACTAACTGCCCTGTGCATTTCTAATCTTCCAGTGGGTGTCTTAAAAAAACTCCACTTATCATGGATGGTAAGGTAGTTTTGCTCATAGTAATAACAAATTAAAAGTGCCTTATTGGTCTCTCCAAATGAATCTAATATATGTAAACTAGCATCGGAATCATGTTAAGAGTTAAGTTTATGTTTAATTTAGATTTATTGCACTTATATGTATGTGTTAAATTGAAATAAATTTTATAACTAATATATTTTTCTATATACAACAATCTTTCCACCATATACTATGCTGTACAGCCTGTACCATTTATTGGATACTAAGTCGCGTAACAGTAAACAATTCGTTTAGTTATAAGCGACACAAAAAAAAATGCGATTTCACAAAAAAAATCATTAGGGCTGAACATCAAGTTGAATGGAATAAATGGAGCACTTGTTCAAATTTTATTTCTATTAGAATTAGATATTGAGTATCAACGTACTTTCTTTATTACTGCGTTTCACATTACAATACCAGTCCCTGTTATCGTTTTTAACATGGGGATCCACTTTTAGTTTCTTTACTCATTTCAATAAAAATTAAAAGAAAGTACAATATATTTTAATTCAATATAAATATTCATTTAATAAACAAAATAAACACTCTTTAAACAGATAATGAGATCAATTCGGAATATAAGACCCATTAGGTTGATTGCTGTCATTTAAAATATTAACATACATACCAGGTTCCTGTTTCTATTTTCTCATGCAACCCACACATGATTTAATTCATGATTATTTTAAGACCCATGGCAACTCTCTTATACTCTAATTTTTCTAAACTGGCGTTCACGTCGTCAAACAGCTGTGTGATGAGGTTTTTTCGTACAAACGTGATTATTTTCGAGAATATGCATAACAATAGTTTAAGAATCGAAATTAATCTGAGGATCATTTGTTATATAACACTGATCACCGGTGGTTATAAATAGGTAATCGGTGTATTAACCGCTGACACAATTTTCACCTGCCAATCATGTAATAAATCATGTTATGTTGGCGGCAGTGATATTTTTTCGGCGACGATGCCAGATCTTTTTCACTAACACATGCTCATACATGTGTGTATAACCAAACTTCTTTGACGTTTAACTTGTTACATTTGATCGATTATTACAATGCATATTTTGCCATTGCAGATGTTAAACCATAACCACAAGATTGATATCTGTACGATAAACGGTAGAGAAGACGACGAATTTGATACGAACCGCGCACTTTCGCACAAGATTGTAGTGGGCACAACAGCTGTTTGCAGCTATTTTTAAATACCCAGGACAGCTGGCAACCTTGTAAAATTGTGTCATCATTATTATGATTATTATTTTGATGACACGCCAGTTTGGAAAAATTAGAGTATAATCTGATTCATCGTAATAATCGATCAAATGTAACAAGCTAAACGTCAAAGAAGTTTGGTTATACACACATGATGAGCATGTGTTAGTGAAAAAGATGTGGAGTCGTCGCCGAAAAAATATCATGGCCGCCAACATAACATGATTTATTACATGATTGGCATCCAAAAATTGTGTCCGCAGTTAATGCACCGATTACGATATATAAGAGTATATATAGAGTATATAAGAAAATATATTTGGATCAATATTAAACAAAATATAGACGAAAATAATTTTCAAGACATTAAATGCATAATAAATGTCTTGTTCTCGTTAACTGTAGGGTAAACTGGCAATTTATAAAACTATAAACTAAATTAAAAACTTCGCACATACATAACTTTGAAAATAGCCATCCGGTATAAAATGAATCATACAAAAACATAAAATACACAAACACAGGAGGAACTTTGCTTTAAATAAAATGTAAAGACAACCGATAATGTATTACAATGGCAAGATCGTTTACAACATACAAATAGAAACTGAATTTTACTTCGAACTAAAGCTTATATCTTACTTATAAATGTACCAAAAACTAAATAAAAACTTCTATGCAACAATAAATTAAGCAAACGTAGATTGATAGGTAGACTGACTAGTAAATCCAAAGTACTAGTAACTCAAAACATTAATTATCTCTTAATTATCAACATTTGCAATCGATGGTATGAAAATATAGATTTATACTTCTTATAGGTAATTACAATCTTAACTGGACTCATTTAAATCTTCAGGTGATGCTTGGCCATCATCTTTTGTATGTTTAGGGTGGTGGGCTACCCTTTGCTTCCTAACATACGGCTCCGGATCAACTTCAATAATTTCCACTAACTCCCCATGGTAGATTTTGAATGCGTTTTCCTGTACCTGCTCCACCTGTTCTGCCCTATTATCCTCCATAATCATCAGCCGCTCTCTGATTTGAGCAATTTCGATTGCACATGTTTTTCTTCTTAATTCCATCTCTGTGTAAACACATACTTCATTAGATCTAACGATGTTTATAAAATTACTTTATCAAATTGTGCTGAATGATTGAATTATTAGTAACGTCATGACTAACAGCATGATATTTAATTGTGCAGTGGGATAGTAGATTATTCAATGAGCATAAAACGACAGCTATTATTCATGAGGATTAACATTGTGTGTCTAAAATTGGCATTGCTATGGTGAACAATAATAATTCTTTAGGTCGTACTCGAGGAGTGTACAATTAACGACTCACCCTCAATGACAGTGGTCAGATGAAGTTTTATTTGATGGTACGATGATAATAAGTGGTTCCCATCTCGCTTGACGATGTATTCAGAGTTCCGCAAGCTGCTCTTTACGTGTGTATAGTCAGACACCTTGACAATTGCACTGGTTGTAGGCTGATGAATAATGTTGCCAAGTTTCTGGATTAATTCGGTCGCTTTGCAGATATCATTTGTGAGGGAAGTTATTTTAGCCTGAAGTTCCGTTAACCTCTAAATGGTAAATATTGAGATTTTAAAGAATTAGTAAGTTTAATGTTTACCTTAGACAGCAACATTTTGTTGTAGTGGTCAGAATCCATATATAATAGGGTAAATTGTATCTGGGATGTAATACTTATTAAATTTGGTAACAAGCGCCAAAATATTTTTCACATTTAACAGGCAAGTAGTTTTCAATACTGCCAACCTCAACAATATCAAACAATTGATATTGCTCGCCGTTTAATTTGTTTACGGATATTATTAATAACTCATTTATATTTCGGTATTGTTAAAAAGTTGTTAAATTTTGCGTTTTAAATTATATTGTATAAAATAAAATTTAAATTTCTCTTGGATCTGAGGCAAATTGAAGTCGTCATGCATGGTGAAAAAAAATCTACGACGCGTAAAGGCCCATTCATAGATTTCTTACGCGACGCAACGCTACGCTCCTTAAAAATGAAAGGTTTAATATCCCAACATGTATTCATAGATTACTTACGCGTCGTAGAAAATTCTAATTTCTACGTGGGGCCCTACATCGAGGAGCGCACGCGTATTCTCATTCCGAATTTTAACTTCGTCTCCGTGTCGTGCTCGTATCGTGCTGTGGATGCACATGAAGTTGCTAGCAAAACACCCAAGTCAGTGATACTTTTCATTAACAGTTTGTAGCAAATCCTACAATTTCGTTATTATATTTTTTGTTTACATGAAATAATGAAACAACGTGTTCATATCGAGTATTGTCAAGTAAATAATTGATTTGACTTAAAAACAAATACTCTATTTCAATTTTGCTGTATAAGAAAACCAGTTATACCGACGAAATCACAGACTTGGCAACATGGTGACGATTTGACAACCTAAAGCAGGATTACCAATTTAATTTCGTGTATAATTGTTACATAAAAATAAAAACCCTGTTTTTAACATATGGTGGTACCAAGGTTTTTTCAAGTCCAAGTCACCCTTCATCCTACCATCCTTTTCACTGTCATCTTCCAAGGCGTTGAATTGACCTCGTTTTTAGGTATGATTTGTACAACTATTAAAACTAATTAAACATACAAATTATTGCCTGTTAACACCCTAAATACATCTGAGTGTATTATTTTAATGCATACGTGCAATTTCGGTTTACACGTGGACTTAATTAACCTATTGGAATACCATTAAAGGGCAATATTTATATAATATTATTATTTTTAGAATGGCTGCACAATACATGGCTCTGGACAGTTTCTGGGTGGACAAGCCAAGATACGACGAAGCAGAGCGTATCTACTATGAGCGTCTTGGAAATGTAAGTAGCTATGGGTTGCAATATGGTACGGGCATTTTTGGGATTAACAACTTTGCCACACAAATATCTCCACTTGTGTCCGATGCGATCTGTTTCTAAGTGACTATTTATTTTGGTGCAGGTATTTTTAACACCTCTGGCTGATGAAGTAGCCAGAGCAAGGCAGCGATTAATTGAAATTAGGGGAAATGTGGAGGAAGTGAGTAGACCCATTTAATGCTTACCTTTTCTATACTCTTTTTGTTTCGTTTCTCTGTCGGTGCAGAAGACAGCCGCTTGCATATTGCCGGATCAACGCATTAATCAAGTTGAGCCGGTAAGGTGTTTGTGAATGGTGATTACAGTTTTACATGTATTGTTTCTTAGGAGGTCAATAAAGATATCGTCACATCGGCCTCTGAACCAGCTAAAATAGTTGAACCGGTAAGACATTTGGCGAATGTGTTTTTTGAGTAGCACTTAGTTAGTTTATAGTTGCATAATTATTCAATTCATAAATGTTAATTTTACTGATTATTGCCCTTTTCGTGCTCATATGTTAATAGCGTAAACATTATTTTAGGAGATAAAAACTAATAAAGAAACAGAATTTAAGCAAAATAAAGAAACAATTCCGGTAACAATATTCTAACCAATAGTGATTTTTGTTCTCATATCTTGTGAATGAATTAACTAATATTTTTTTGAGAATCAAATTTTTTGTATCTAGTTCATGATACAGAGCAGCGATACTCAACCTGCGGCCTGCCGAGCTTTTGTGAGCGACCCGGAAGCAAAAATCTTAATTATTGAAAATTATTTAAAAGTTCGCAGGTATAATCAGTTCTTCAGCCGGCTATTTGAACTATTTGACGAGATTATCGGAAAATGTTGCGGCAGGCGTGAAATAGCTAGGCTGAGAATGGCTGATACAGAGTGTTAATAAATGAAATTATTGATAGCGGTTTGAATTTCCCGCTCATTAAAATACTTTTAAGGTTGGTACTTACCAGTGGCAGTGGCAGGACAAGGAATTTATAAATAAATTAAACAAAATAGCAAAATAGTTTAAAACATTCACTGCTACAAGATCAAGGTACTCAACACCCAGAAGCAGTATGGTTTTTATTATTTTTTTTTTCACGAAAACCTTTGCATTTGACAGAAAACTTATTATTTATCTTTAGTCATGTAAATTCAATATTTTTGCGTTATTTTAGACATGCGGCGTGGAACCGTGCCATGCGCATTGTTTGACATTTTTATCGTAAAGTTCTCACCGTCATATCGAGTCTTGTCAAGTAAATAATTGCTATGACTTAAAAACAAAGACTCTTTTCAATTTTGCTGTTAAAGAAAACCAGTTATACCGACGAAATCACAGACTTGGCAATGTGATGAAATTTAATTTCAAATCGCATAGTGCGCAAGTCTAAGACACGTTAAGAATCACTAAAAATGCCTCGTATGAGAGCCTCGGTGTAATACAGCATACTACAGCGTAGCGTTGCGTCGCGTAAGAAATCTATGAATGGGCCTTAAGTAATCTATTAATGCATGTTAGGATATTCTACCTTTCATTTCTTAAGGAGCGTAGCGTTGCGTCTGTGGTTTGAAATCTGTATTCAATCATCAATATTTGAAGCGTTGCCCCGAATAGGGGTCTAAGTGCCAATTTCATAGTTTTGTAGAAAATGCAAAAACGTTGTTTTATCTACAAAAATGAACCAAATTTTACGTAAATATGTAATGTTATGGTATTTACTGCTACTTACTTTAAGGCAAACAATTTTTTTTTTTTAAGAATATTATGCACAAAAATGTAGTTTAGTAGTGGAATAGGGATCTATGTGCATTTTGAATATAGATCACTTTTCCACAAAGAAAATATTTCCCGTATTTTCAACAGTAAGCATAAGATAAAAATGTATTTTATGCCATTTTTTATTGAATATTTTACAATATATGCCAATGTATAATGCTCTAGATGTTTTTCTGAACTCATATTAAACCAAAAGTGAGGCATAGAAAGCGTGGTACATGTCTGGTATGTATTGTAACATGTCTCCGATGTCCTTCTTCTTCTCCGGCTTCAAAGGCAGGGGTGCTTCATACGCTAAGGGCAGTTCGGCTGGGATGTGGAGCGCACGGGTTGGCTGTTGTGTCTTTTTGTTAATCGGTATAATACGAAATGAGCTCCACGTTTCTAGTATGTTGTGTGTTTGACGCATGTGGATACTGCTTGGGTCGTCAGCTCTCAATAGCAGCCATGCAGTACTTGTTATCTTCAGCTTAGGGTCCTTCTTTAACTTTGACTCAACTGTATCAAACTGTTTTAAGTCAACTTGCCTCATTATGCGTACTTCAAATGGATTGGACGGTCTCGCAGCCTTGATAACTTGTTTCAGTTGGTCTGGAACGTACAGTACCCCACTCGATTTCACACGTCGGTCGTTCAAGCAATGCAAAATATCTGTCACATGGAAGAAATGAATGCCCACAGACTAGAAATGTTTGTACTGCACTGGAGAAGTAGCGTTGGCGGATGAAATATAAGAGGGTTGAGATTATCTTCCAATTATTATTTTGCCCTACCCTCCTGTCTGACCACAAGATGAGTTTCCGCTCACCAAGCAGGGGAAGTCCATCAAAATGTTCTTTAACATAGGCAAGTAAACAAGATGCGATGTCTGTAGAACCACGCTTTGCTACAGATTCATCCCACACAAACATAGTGGCTTGCTTTGTCAATGGGTTGTGGACAGCAAAGTTGTAACAAGACAGCTGTCTTTGATAAAATATTGTGCTGTGAGTGAGGGTTGGCAAGAAGATGACTTGCTGCAAGTCCATACACAAAACTATAGCATTCGGAGACTGTTTAGCAGTTTCTGTGCATGTGGTCTGTTCTTGTGCTTTCCCCTTGCATCAAGGGGTGTCGTGATGCCAATCTTCATCTTGGTCTGCAAGTTTTGTATACGTTTATGATTAACGGCAAATATGTTGCATAAAAGTTTTTGACACACTTGAATTCTTTTGCCCTCCACTGGAACTGAATACGAGAACCTTGCCTGGTGTATTGATTGTTCAGCTGGTGCCCCGTGTCTTCTACGTGAAATATCAACCTTGGTGATGGAGGCATTCTTCTGATCTTCTGATCATTGGTCACTTTCAAACATCGATCATACGATTTGCATTTGCAAACTCGATCCTGAAAGCATATAATATATCGTTTCCTTTCAGGGTAGTGTAAAACTCGGATATGGTAATTTATATACGTTCCTATTATTATATGGATTCATTATAATATAGCACCCATATTGTAAACATTAGTATTATTAGCAATATCGTAATTTTAAAATAGTATCGGTCACATTTTAAACAGTCAATCAGAATATAGGCGAGTATCATAACCGACGGGATATAGACCCCTATTCCACGTAACAACACTTACCTCTTTTTGGGGGTTCCTTTGCTGGAACATCGGCTCCCTTTTGAGATATATACTCTTTCCCACTCTCCCTTCTTCTTACGTTTGATATCTTTCCACTCAGGTACGTTCTCTTTCCTTTTTTTACACTTATTATCACGATTTAAATCTACTTCTATCAAAACGATGTTACTGGAGGCCGCCATCTTGGATTGGATATAGACCTGTGTTCCACGCACCGATTTCTTCAACAGAGCTCTGTATGCAAACTAATTGCAATACATGACTCTGCATGGCAACTCACGAAAGAGAATGATACATAGATCCTTTTTCCACTATAATCTCTAATTTTAAAATTAATTAACAAGAACGCAAAACGCAAAATATACAGGGTGTCTCCTAAAAAACGTCGCTGGCCAAGAACTCCGTAACTATTTATTGTCCGATTTCAATAAAACAAAAACAAAATAAAATGTCTCCACATGTTCTACAAAGTAGCCCTAATTTTCTATTGTATTTGAATTTTGCAAAATCAACTTTTGTTTCAGCGATAGTCTGCTAGATTTTGCAAAAACAAAATTAGGGTCCCTTTTGTAGACATGTGGAGCCATTTAGTTTTGTTTTCGTTTTATAGAAATCGGCCAATAAATAAAGGAGTATCGCTAGCGGCGTTTTTAGCAGACACCCTGTATAATATAATATTATTTTTTGAGCAACATGAAATATAATGTCATATTTACAAATATAATAAATACGAGGCATGTTTTTCAAGTACCGTTTTGTATTTTGGCCTTTTGGCCGCTGCAGCGCTGCTACCAAATATAGATATTGGCGAAATATATAAGCTGATAACTTCAAAATAGCAAATGAAAGATCACCCCGAAAAAAAATCCAATCTTTAAAAAGGCGGGACATTTTTTAAACGTCGCGGGACGTGGGACAAATTTCTAAAAATCGGGACTTTCCCGCCAAAATCGGGACGTTAGCTATGAAGCATGATTTTTACTGGGGTAGCTTACCTGACTTTCATCTTTAGTCTAGTTTGCAACTATTATGAACAAACAATAATGAACACATTTTAGACATTCGGCACAGATCCGTGCCATGCGCATTGTTCGACATTTTTATCGTAAAGTTCTCACCGTCACAGATCCGTGACGAGAATATTTTTGTTTTTAGGTACAGAATTTAGTATCTGAACTAGAAAACAAGCAAATAAAACATATTTTCTGATAACAAACTACAAAAAAACATAGTGAACTTAAATAGATTAATTCATTACACAAAATAAAGAGTAGTATAAAAAACTAAAAACTAGAAAAAAATTATAAAAAGATAAAATTTTAAGTAGTAACTGCAGGCGCACTACGATAAGCTTTAACTTTATCAATTTTTAAATACTACCTAACTCAATTATACAGCGGACATA
Organism: Othius punctulatus; assembly: GCA_951805005.1. Taxonomy (NCBI): domain Eukaryota; kingdom Metazoa; phylum Arthropoda; class Insecta; order Coleoptera; family Staphylinidae; genus Othius; species Othius punctulatus. The sequence continues at coordinate 7,393,890 of OX638147.1, read as the reverse complement.
TTGCACAAAATAATTATGAACGAACTGAAATCAGGAAACTGTAAATTGTTCTTCGCAACTTTGATAGGAATGATTCCAATTTCCTTCAACATTGCATTCTGTGTCCCCGTTCGAAAATTCGCTTTTATAATTAACTTGTTATGGAGCTCTGTGCAAGACATTTTTAACGTAAAATCTCTTGACCATTGATGCACGCTGATGAATGAATGAATCGCATGTACGATACCAACATTGCGAGATGAAAAACAAAATTCATAGGGCTATCCAACATTAGTGAACGCTCTGTATCTACAGGCAATGCTTCTAAATCTAACAAAGCAAGATATGACATGTGAACTCTATTTTCATGTATTTCAATGTTGAAACTAACCTAACGCAGATATTCGAATTAGATTTATTTTTAAATTCTTTGATATTCAAGTTGTCAGCTGGACAACTTACAACTACAGATAAGGGGAAATATTTGGGTCAAAATTTTCGGCTGGTATAGCTGTATATAATTTACTATGATTATAAAGAGTCATCATTTAAATTTCAGCCAATTCATTCATTCGCAGCCAATAAGAAAGGTTAGATCATCAATCTCGCCTTTCTTATTGGCTACAAATGCATGAATTAATTAATTAATTGGCTGAAATTTAAATGATCACTCGTTATATAGTATTGGTATTATATGGTAGTACAGTCGATTCCGCTTAATTGGGCCGCCAGTTAATCGGGGCAGCCACCTATTTGGGCAACTATGGAACTAACAGTAAATTACTTCGTTTAATTTGGACAATATTCCGCTTAATTGGGACAGTAAATCGCGAAAATTGGATAATTACATACCGATTAATTAAAATTTAATAAATTCCTGAGCAGCTAAGACAATTTTTTGAGTTTTGTGCTTCTGAATGTTTTCACTAATGCATTTTGTCGTAATTGTATTTGAGAAACACAAATCCTCAATTATTTATCCTCAATGTGGAACATTTCTGGGAGCACTCAGCGGCCAGTTTTTTTTTCAGCGCTAGCATACATATATGTATATATATATATATACACAAAGTGTTTCAAATTAATCCACCCAAATCGCCGTTTTTAGCCACCACATGGCAGTTATTTTTCTCTACAAAAAAGTGACAAAATAAGTTTGGCAATGTGTATATTTGAAATTATTTAAAAGTAAAAAGTGTGGCAATGTCATCCAAATGTCACCGGTTTAAAACATTTCGAAGTAAATAAAAATATAGCAAGAATTACTTTACAGAAACGCGTTTCAATTGTGAAATGATTGTACCAATTCCAAATGGGCCGTACAAATAATATTGCTGTACAATTAGTACAGCAAAAGTGGATACCGACTGATTAAGGACATCGGTTTGATATTTATCGGCTGAATATACACTAAATAAAGACGATCCGGATAGAAGACTAGAATTTTGCAATATTTTTTAGATATGCTCGCACAATAGAGTCATCCTAATAACCTTTTGGATAGAATTTTATGGACGGATAAACAAAATTTCACCTCAGTGGTCGTTTTATATTTTTAAGATTTCACTTACCAAAACTAAATTTGAAATTTCTTTTGTGTTGATAAAAACTTTAAATATGTGTCACTAGAAAAAACAATACGGAATATTAACTATTTCTTTACAATTTTCATTATTTATTCCAACTCGACCGAAAGTTTTACATGCGCATCAGGCGTCTCATAGTTTAGCATTTACACACAGACGTTTTCCCTGCGATTTTGGAGCATCGTCCCAAAAGTGCCAGAAAAAGTGTGCGAGTGAATGCCCCTAATGGCCCTATTATGAGTAGAGCCCGGACTTATATGCACGCCAATTGCCGAAAATAGCCGCATATACAGGGTGTCCTAAATAGAGTAGGATTGCATGGGAATCTTTCTTATTCTTAAAGATAGAGATCTGGTTAAATGGGCAATATAGTGCATTTTTATATGCTGGTTTAGATTATGTTGAACATTTTTCAAAAGTCCGAGCAGTTTAGAAGTTATTCTAAAAAAACTAAAAATCGCGATTTTCTAAAAACTCCGATATATTCATAATTATTAAGGATGCGGAAAAAAGTTTATAATAAAAGTTACTTGGTTCGATTGCACAAACTTAAGAATCAAGTCAAAACCAAAGTCAAGATGGCGGTTTCCGAGATATTAATAGTAACTTTCTTATTTTAAATGGCCGCCATGTTTGATTTTTCTATGTCTAAATAGACTTTATCTCTTTTCATCTTTTCAACGATGTATAACAACCTCAAATGTCAAATGTCAAAATGAAAAATATGGGAAATATTACTTATTTCAATTTTTATTTTTGTTTTTTAAATTATTTTTAAAACAAATGTAAAAAAAAAATTAAAAACCTAATACAGCTAAGTAGTAAAATAACAATAAATTTAAAAAATGCTCAACATTCTGACAGTTATTGGCCAAAAACAATTGACAGCTTTAAATGTTCACTAATCCGAACATTTCATCTCTGCAAATAGAAAATCAAGTTAATGTACATATCTAAATCTAGAGCATCAACAATTTTAAAAAAGCACAAGTTTCGCTGTTATAAATTGCAGATTTCTCTCACTTTACAAGCAAATGATAACATCCGTAGATTAACATTATGCAAATCAACAAACTTACAGAAAATGGTGATTTTATAAATACAGTTTTATGGATAGATGCATCCTACTTTTCTAATTGTGGATTATTTAACCATCATAACGAACACTATTGGGCTCAGGACAATCCACACATAGTGATTCCATGGCAAAAACAAGTGCGGTTCGGCATTAATATATTTTGTGGCATATTGGGAAATGATTTACATGGTGCTATAATATTTCTAACTACACAACGCCATTTGGAAATTCTTCAAACAACCTTATAAGATTTATTGGATGATTTACCTTTTGGACAAAATATTCAAATATAGTACCAGTAAGATGGCGCCCCTCCACTCAATGCTATTTAAATAGCCGTTTTAATAACAAACTAATAGCGACTAATACATCTCTTCAGTGGCCAGCCAGATCTGCATACTTGACGCCTCTTGACTTTTATTTATAGGGTACTTTACAAAACAAAATTTATATAAATAACTTCAATTATATAAATGTAGATGAACTTCATGAAGCAATGACAGAGGCAATAAAAGGCGTTATTCGCAACACATTGCGATAAGTAATATTTATAATAAGGCAGTATTCTAAAACGCTGGCAATTGTGTTAAGCTTCTTTTTGGCCATTTAGCCAATAACAGTCAGCATTTTGAGCATTTTTTATAATTTATTGTTGTTTTACTACTTGGTTGTATTACGTCTTTTTATTTATTTTTTCATTTATTTTAAAAATAATTTATAGAATAAAAATAAAAATGGAACAAATGATATATCCCATATTTTTTAAATTTTGAGAGAGGTTGTTATACATCGTTGAAAAGAGAAAAAAAAGGCGATTTAGACGTGTAAAAATCAAATATGGTGGCTATTTAAAATAAGACAGTTGCTATTAATATCTCGGAAATCACCTTCTTGACTTTTGTTTTGACTTGATTAATAAGTTTGTGCGATTGAACCAAGTAACTTTTATTTTAAACTTATTTCCACATCTTTATTAATTATGGAAATATCGTCGTTTTTAGAAAATCACAATTTTTAGTTTTTTTAGAACAATTTCTAAACTGCTCGGACTTTTGAAAATTTTTCAACATAATCTGAACCAGTATACAAAACTTCATGACATTGCCCATTTGACCAGATCTCTAATCTAACTGTCAAAATAAGAAAACCCATGCAATCCTACTCTATTTAGGACATTTAGACAAAAATGAGAAAACATGCACTCTTTTTTGAAAAATATGCCGAATATATGCAAAAAAAAAGTTAAAAAATATCTTATTTGTGATTAAATGTAATACAAATTCAATAACAAACGACAACTTATTGTAATATTTACCAAATTATGAGTTATTATTGTTACTGTTGTAGCTAACTACAATATATTTTTCTCAATTTCCACTTTCAAGGATTGTCTTCTGTCGCTGAGAATGTTCTACATTCTTTTTCTTTCTACATCTACTGATGTAATCGGTGCAAATTTAAAAGAAGCAATCGTCGATGGATTCATAGTCTGCATGACTTCAAGTGAATTTCCCTCGAGAATATCAGCAAGTTTCTTTAATTGGGTAAATCCTTCATTTTTCATCAACACGTTCTTTAATTTATTTGAAATCCTGTATCCAACATTACCACCGAATTTATTAATTTTTTGTTCAATATCTCGAACTAATTTTAAGAGGCATTCGTTGAGATTCTAATTGTTTTAGTCTCGCTTACAAAAACATAATTGGATTTTAAACGTCAGCATATTCGGCAATTCCTCTTTGTTTAGAGCAATTTTGCATTCTTTTAGAGCTGACGAAACATCGGTAAATTCTGAGACCATTTGCTTAAACTCATTAAAATGGTTTGCATAAAACAATGTCGCATCAAGCCAGGTGCCTCATCTTCTAAGTACTGGTTGAGGAGGAAGAGGAATATTTGACAATTTTTCTTTATAACATTGAATTCTCGACTTCTAGTTCCTTTAGAAATATATTTTTTCCTGTTTTAATTAAATCATTCTCTATTTCAAGATTAGTAAAAATGATTACAAAATTACAAAAGTACAGTGATTCATAATAATGTAAAAGATTTGCAAATTTTGACCTGCGTAAGGAGTGGCATCAGATAGCATTAACAAAATATTTTGTGTTGGTAGTGGATCTGGCAGAAAAAACTTGGTCAATTCCTCGTTAACAAATCATGTGATGGTATTGTTGTTAGTTTTTTCTAATTGTTTTGAGGCAATTAGAACTTCTTTAAACTCGAAATTAAATTTGCAGATTATTAAATTTGTGATGCAACGCCCACAAATATCGGTAGTTTCATCAACGTCGAAAAATACATATTTTTTTTTCTTATTTCAGTCTTGATTCTTCTTAAACTTTCGTCATAAACAGAATTTACATAGTATTTCCTTAAAATGCTTTCATCTGGAATAGGAAAATTACAATATTTCTTCAGAAATGTTTTCAAATCATAATGATTTTATTTGTTTAGAGGTATATTTGAACTGATTAAGCCGGAACAAAGATCATAATTAAATTGTTTTTAGTTATCAATATGTGTAGTCCCCGCTATGGATTCAACAATGGTTGACTGTCTCATCCCTCTTATATCTGCATATTTTTTCAGCCGTTTCCACATGTCGCTTAATTTTAAACTTTCTATCACACATAATCTGAAAAATATATTATTAAATATTTTAAATATTAAATAGATATATTTGGGTACGTTTAAATGATTTTTATTTTTACTTCAACTTTCAACAGATTCAAAATGGGAATAGAATAAACCCAGGGTTTTGTTTAAAAAGTACTTATTTTGTTCAAGTAACACTTATGTTGAAAACAAACAGAAACTTACCATTTTGCTGCAACTTCTGCAGAAACGCTGCCGTCCTCCATATAAAATTCTCGAAAATCTCGAATCCACATTACATTAACTAACGTATTTTTCACCATTGTTTTATCGTTCTGAATAAATACAAAACTCCAAAATTAACCTGTAAGTCTCAACAAAACAGCAAAGCCAGCGAACAATATTGACATCTAGCCACACTACTCTATCATCACAGTACAAAGCAAATGACCCAGAACTAGAGGAATTAGTCTAGTCTTTTGAATTCAACGAGTCTTTTGAAAATAATTGAAATACTTCATAAAAATGTATGAAAATATGCCAATACATGCGTTTTTTAAATTTTATACAAAATATGCAATTAATGTTGGTGTCATATTACTCGATTTTCTCTGAATCGTGTTTATACAAAAGGAATGACGTGGGCAGTGAATAGTAAAAAATATGCATTTTCTTAAATGTCTGGGCTCTAATTAAGGTAGTAAAACGTAGATATTGCAAGCACACGGAAAACGTTCCCTCTCCATTTTTTCGCGTGTTGCGCGCGCGGGCCACCAATTCTACACGATGTCATTTAAATACCTACTTCTAAATTTTGCCTTAGTTGCCAGTTTTTTTTTTTTTAATTTACCCTAAATATCTGCCATCTGGTGGCTATAAAAACGGCGATTTTGGTGGTTTCATTTGAAACACGTTGTATATGTCAGGCCAGTACATACAAAAGTGATTGTGAATTTGTTAGTAAAATACCATTAAAAAATTCGCATAGAATTAGCAATATTCAAAAAAATAGGTTTTACACCGCAAGCACCCACAACAGAAAATTCTGGACATGGGATTCCTAAAAAAAATATCTAAATACCTATCAAAACATTACACGTGTCGAATATTGGGCAGCAACCAAGTATATGTGTGCGCAGATCGTATACTTACTATGTATACTATGCATGGCATTGTGTTACACATAATTTAACTTAATGTGATTATATCAGTCAGGCATTTTGTAATTCATATGTTAATAACGATTATATCCGTTGTAGTGTTTTGGAGCGCATGTATAATGTGACTTCTCGGTAAAATACCGTCTGTTATGATATTGGTACAGATATTTTATATTTGCATGTTTTCTGTTAGGTGCTTGAGTTTGCCTATTTGTTTATATGGAACTAATATTGTTTCGTTTTCAGCCAATATGCAGTTTAGAAGCGGTTGATACTGGCGCTATTAAATTCTTAGAGAAAAAAATTACTGAATTCCAGAATGGTAAGTATGTAGTTGACTGAGATTACCATTGAATTATATCATTTTATATAATTTTCAGTACTTGCAAAAATTGAAAGTCACATGAACGCCTTCGACGCTAGATTAATATCAATTGAAAAACGCATTGGCCAGAGCGCTCCAGCACCAGCTCCTGCTGTAGATGACGATGTTGATCTGTTTGCCTCGGAGTCGGAAGAAGATGAAGCAGCTGACAAGGTGAAAGAGGAGCGCCTTGCTGCTTACAATGCGAAGAAATCGAAGAAGCCTGCTCTCATTGCCAAGTCAAGCGTCATTCTGGATGTAAAGCCTTGGGATGATGAGACCGATATGCAAGCTATGGAGGACGAAGTCAGAAAGATAAAAATGGATGGTCTGCTCTGGGGGGCTTCCAAACTCGTGCCTTTAGCCTACGGCATCCACAAGCTGCAGATCAACTGTGTTGTTGAGGATGAGAAGGTTTCCATCGATTTGCTACAAGAGCAGATCGAGGCCATTGAAGATTACGTACAGAGCATTGACATCGCTGCTTTCAATAAAATCTGAATGTGTTGATTACTAAATTATGTTTATTAATAATAATTTATAAACGATATTTTTTTCGGTCAGCTGAATATATTTGAATATCAAGTTTTTGTTTCTAGATAACCTATAAATTGATATCAAATTTCTCTTGTATTCTCTCGTAAAGTATTCTACTGGAACGGCATATGTGCATATTGCAATGGATAATTTACTGGCTATTAAGTATCCATTAATTTACATTTTTTAAACTATATAGTAATTGTTTTGATTCAGCAGTACTTTGGTAGGTAAGGTCGGCGGCACGTTATAGCTCCATGTGTGCAAATTATTTTTTTTTCGTTAAATCAAACTATCAAAAAGTAATAAATATATTTAATATAAACAATTCTTAAAGGAATTATAAATAATAAAAATAAACAGTAAATTAAATACAATTTTTTTTTTAAATTGAATGAAATAATAAATAATGTAATTGGGCGTAATAAATATATAAAGGGCGAGTTGGGAGCATCCCATAAAACGGCAGGAGGGCATTGTGGGATGCGTATCCAGGACTTTTCCAATCCCGTAATAAGTAAGTAGTTTTTAACTCTCATGATATATTATTTTATACTTCCCGTCAATTTTCACATTTTCTCATCTTCAGTGGCACATCGATGGTGGATGTAAATGTAATTAGGTAGATTTCCTGTTTCCAAACATTCGTTTACTCTTGTACTTTTCTCTAAAATATAGGGAAGCAGGAAAATAATATATATATATATCCCACTATCTTTACGCCGTCCTTATATTGACATTTTGCTATTTTTACGGCGTCCTTCGCTTTGCAACGTCCGAATATGGATGCTCTAATGTATCGGCTTGTAAATTTTTTCTAGTGCCATTATACACCATTTACAATCGATTGGCGATCGACGTGGACGCGGTATGGATAGCCACATGGTTTTCTTTGTATATTTTTGTATATATTAGTTCACGTTATTGACATTGGTGGCGCTGTAGTTGGAAGCGCACATTGAAATGTTGATATATAAATTTTCACTATGCGACCATTGAGCATCCGACTAAAGGCAACACTGTATCGAGACTGCTCCTTTCAGCTAGTTATTCAATCGTGTTGTAAGAGTGAGAACCGAATTACGGTTCTCTGTTTATATGCGAGCCGCTACATCAGCAGTAGCGGCTCTTTGTAGTGAATGAAATTTTATAGGTAAAGGTTGTGGCTTCAAGAAAAACGCTCTGGTTTTGTATATCAAGTTCACAACGAAGCGACTTAATGATAAACGCAGGCAATAAGCACATTGATACTTAAAATGTCTTTTTCGTTAAATATAATAATTTAAATGGTACTAATTCCATTGCAGTATCATACATTTACACACACACACACCAGTTAATATATTATACAAATGCAGATTACTATTGCCCCTTTTGGTTTGATTTTAAAACTAATCTGTGTCTATCAGAATTTATTATGGTTTAAGAAAAATAAAATATCCTAATCGAAGCTCAATAAAAGTTTGAAATTTGCAGTTCTGCTAATGTTGATTTAATTTACACAAATGGAACAAAATCACAAGGGTGCCCTTGGCTAGAGATTTAAAAACTCTTAATGAAAAGTTGGCTACTCAGAGAAATTCTGCAGGAGCTCCTTAACTAATGATGGCCGGGTAAATTACAACGATTTTCTTTTTCATCAAAATTATCAAGAAATGTTTGTAACATGTATATTGATGTAATACATGTAACATATGTGTGACGCAATACATCATTATGAAGATATTCAAAATAGTTTTTATTCGTGGTAAAAGTGGAATGGGTTTTGCCTGATTAATCTAGTCCCGATGCTCACATGAAATTAAAACTTTAATGGTTAATCGAGCAATTCTCTGCAATAACGAATTAGCAACGCCTAAATGTTCTTGACAACAATGCCATGCGTTTGAATTCACTTGGAAAAGCGGCTTTCGTACATTTATTCTCCTATGTAATTGTCCAGTATGAAGAAAATTTATTCCAATTTTCCAAATTTATTTTTGTTCGGCGGCGGCAAATGAGGATGAGTTTCATTAAATTTTCTGCAAGTTCGAAGAATCATTCTGTCACACTTGTCCTGTATTAAATATATATACTGTATCAAATAAATTCATATTTTCTTCATTTGTGCATTCATTAATCATTAAAATATTTACTATTAGTGAAGCTGTACCCAACCGAAAATTTAAAATTGAATGCTATTGATAATGGTAAAAAAACATAAAAAACACGAAGCATGTCTGCTATGATCGTCGAGCACACATAGAATTAAATGTTGCAAACAATTTTATAATCAAGGAATTTTCAAAATAACAGGTTCGGGGGTGGGGGGTGAGGGAGTGGTGACGACGAAAAAATTGGCAACCCTGTGTTTATTTAGTTTTGTATCGGAATTAAATACACAGAATTAGAACTACTAATTGTTAATCCTAACAAAAATGCAACTCTTAATTCTATGTGGAAGTACTTTTAATTAATTTTATAAATACTAGAATTACACCCAAAACAGGACTATTTTACCTTTTGTGATTATGCGGTTCCCAGTATCGCGGGGGGTTCATATTTTGCAGCATACGTAGAAAAATAAGGAAGCTGGGAAAACATCCGGCGAAGTCGTAAGTGAAACAAGAGAAAGGTTTGAGAGAGCAAAATCTGTCAGTCGTGATGTTTATTTTTCTATCGCAATTAAATTTAACATACTATTAGCATTGATTATAATACACTTTTCGATAGAAACGATAAAGGGTATTATAATCAATGCTATTAGTGAACAATTAGGGAGTCCTACAAAGAATTACAGCCCTGAATTCTATAAGGAAGTAATTTTAATTAATTTTCGAAATACTAGAATTACACCTAAATCCCGACGATTTTACCTTTTGGGACTAATGGGGTTCCCGTTGTAGCAGGGGGTTCATCTTTTGCAGATAAACGTAGAAAAAAATAAGGAAGCTCAGAAAAAATACGGCGAAGCTTCAAGTGAAACAGGAAGGGGTGAGACGCAGGGGTGCCGAAAACATCTGTCAACCCTGTTGTTTATTTTTCTATCGTAATTAAATTTAACATGCTATTAGTGAACAATTAGGGAGTCCTATAAAAAAAATTACAGCCAAATTTTTTGATTAATTTTTGAAATTTAAAATTACACGCAAAACCAGACGATTTTACCTTTTTTACGAATGGTGTTCCCGTTGCCGCAGGGGGTCATATTTTGGCAAAAAAAAATATGGCGAAGTCCTATGTGAAACAGGAGGGGATGAGAGTGCAGGGGGTGCCGAAAAAAAAAGTATTTTTCTATCGAAATTAAATTATACACACAATTACAACTACTACTTCATGTAAATCCTATAAAAATATTTTTTCGGCGCACCGAAAAATATCAAAATATCGATTTGTTTTATCTGTTAAACATACCGGCCCGTATTCTCCGCTCGCTGTTAGCGTTAGTAAGGCGCTGCTTACTAACTTTAGTGGCGTTTTTAGAAACCACCTATTCCACCTATTCTGCAGTCCTTTTAACGTCGCACAGCGCGCTGCTTGCTAATAGTTAGTAGCCGATTCTTATGCGTCCGCATATTTTACCTCAAATGACCGAGTTTGCGGATATGGTGCAAGAAATGTACGATCATCGCGAAGTTCGTGAGCCCCATGTACGTGTTTTTCGCGAGAGGGCAAATCCATTTCGGGACGATGAGGCTGGCGATGACAGCAGCAGTTCCGATTTATCGTTAGAAAACAATGACCGAATAGGGGCCGATGGAAATTTATTCAGAAGAAATTTTATTTCACACCATTTGTGAAGAAGAAACATTTTTTATTAGAGTATATAATTGTGTAAAATATATGTAGAATTATATGATTCCTAATTTTATGTACATATTGAATTATTTATTATTTTGAATTTAAATTTTTATAATTCAATAGTTTTTTTATGAATTAATTGGATTTTTAAATTCTTTTTTTTTAATTCGATGACTTCCCTGGTCCACTCATGTACATTCTGACTGTAAAACCTCCCTTTTCGCTTTTCTTTTATGCCACTGCATGAAGTCATCTAAATTTTATTATTATAAAGTTAAGAAAGTTATTAGAAAGAGCAAAATAATAGACACGAGTAAAGAGAAGCTACGAAATAGGAAGTGACCACTACCTAGACGTGACCACACCCAAGCAAAACAACACTCAAGACAGTGACCGAAAAATTCAGCGACCAACTATATCAGTAAACTACAAGACGATACGAGCATATAAACTAAGAGATGAGGAAACAGCAATACAATACAAAGAGAAATTAGAAGCCAAGTTAGAAGTGGCCAATGACAGCGAAGTAGTAGAGGAAATGTGGGATAACATAAAAAGAAATATGATTGAGGCATAAGAAAGGCAAACAGAAATAATAAAAGCAAACGTAGGATACAAAAACATGCAAATGGTTAAAATATCAGAAGGAGCATACGCCGATGATGTGGTAGTGATAGCAGAAAGTGAGAGGAACCTGCAACATAACATGAACGTATGGAATAAACACCTAGAGAAATATAACATGAAGATGAACTACAGCAAAACAAAAGTACTGATAATAGGAAAACGGAAAGAACACATAAATATACAGATAGGACAGGACCAGATTGAACAAGTGGAGCAATTCAATTACCTTGGAGTAGAACTTACAGAAGACGGGAAAATGGAAGGAGAATTAAGCAACAGAATAAACAACACAATAAAAACGTACTATGCCCTGAATAATATACTTACTAACAAGAAAGAGATAAGCACAAAGACAAAATGGAATATATACAGAACGATTTTGACATATAGGAGCGAGACGTGGAAGCTAACAAAGAGAGATAATGGGACAATAAAATAGAAGAAATAATAAACAGCAGAGGGAAGACAGTGAAACAAGCAAGAGAAATGGCAAAGAACAGAAGAGAGTGGAAAGAATTTACAAATACATAACAAAACTGTAATGTAACTGTAGTAACATGTATAGCCCACACCGAAAGGTAAAGGGCCTTTTGATAATAATAATAAAATAAGAAAGTTATTAATTAGGTACGTATCTACAAATATAATCAAACCACTATAAAATCTTGTAAACATGATTACTTTATCTTGAAAAGAACTTCATATTGGAAATCCCGACAATGTGGTAGATAATCCCCGCAATAAAACAATAAAATTCTAAAGACGCGCGCGATCGAGCGTAGGACTTGCAACCTAGCACACCAAAATACGTAAATATGCATTAAAAGCGGAGTTAGCAGCGGGCGGAGAATACGGGCCACTATACTTTATTATGCAACATCCTAGTATTATTAGATATTCGTCAAAAGAAAAACAAATGCTATCAATGTTGTTAAAAAAAGTTATGTTACCATTTAACATTGTCAAGAAAAACAAAAAAAAGTCAAATAGCTATTTTCCGTTAAAACCTTTTTATTCTAAAAACAATTATAAAAGTTCCAGAGACGAACTTAGTTACTTTTTACTTTTATTTTACATTTGTTCTCCAAGGCAGTCTTTAATATTATACATTTTTGGTATTTAACAGGTATTTAAGTCGATTTTCTTAGAAATTTTTGTTATGCAACCTCATGGAATTTTTAGATATTAAACAAATAGAATAACAATGGTAAACAATACGTGAAGCATGTATTACTTGCTATGATGCCACGTGCATATATAGAATTAAATACTGGAAAAAAAAAAAACTTTTAAGAAATTTTCTAAATAACTGTCAAACCACTCATTTTAGGGATAGGTTTGTTTTACACTTCTGTGTAGAAAACTGTTCTATATATTATCCCGTCATACAAAAGTATGTTATTCCATTAAAAAAAATAATAATAAGTCGCTTTAACGTGTACATGTAAATAAACTTTTGAAATAGTACTGGGAAAATATCAACATGTACGAACTATTGTAATGATAGAGCCATGCTGCTGCTACTATATGCAAGAAAGTTTAAGTTTATATTTCATTCATAAGATAAGTAATGATTTTTTAAATCGTCTGTTTCGAGCAAATATATTGGCAATTATTTTTTTCCTCAAAAACTACTAAACATAAATGCCCAACAGGCTTATCAAAATATATTTAGAAGTGAATGAGCTATCCGAATATGTAAAAATATGCAGGGTGTTCTATTTAAAATAACAAAATTGGTGGCTACTTCCGGTGGAACCGGAAATGATAGAAACATGTACGTATTTTCTTTTGGAAGATCGCGATGAACCATGTGTATGATTTGTTTCTACTTTTTATTTCAGAAGGAACCCCATAATCTTTGTACCAATAACTTACGTGGCACACCCTGTATACATATAAATAGATTCTATATTATACATGTATAACGCATGAAACGTTTTTGGAGTTCTATTCACCAATACCTTCATCAATTGAATTGTTAGTCTCAAAACTTTGGGATTATGGTTTGAAATAGGATGATGGCAATATCGTAAAATATTTTCTTCTATAATTTCCTTGTACATATTTTTATTTCGTTCCTCTTCTTGCTTCGGTTGCTCACAAGAGTTTGATAACAGATTTACGTTTATTTATTTTTATCTTTATCGCACGTCGTGAAAACATCAGCAATAAAATTAATAACGAAATTAATAAAAACGAGTACAAGTATGTTTATAAAGTAGGGATAAATAGAAAAACTGACTGATAGAATGACTTTTACAGCGCAGAGTTAGACTATAGACGTAAATATTGGTGCGGCATTACTGTAGTGAAGTAGCAATAGAAATTAGCAAAAAAGGTTTTGTTGTCAAACATTGGGGCTGGCTCTCCAATTTAAGGGCAAGGGCGCTCCGTGACCTTGGCACCTGTGGGCGCTGCACACATCGCACATATGCGCGACGCGTTTTTTTTTTCGTTTTAGTTGGTAGTTAGGCGATGTCCAGCGCATCCAGACAGTCGGCAACACCGTCGAACTCTTGAAAGCGTCCAACTAAACGGAAATATATACAAATTGACAAATTGACGCCGCATGGTGGTCGTTTGTACAAAAAATATACGCAGGACGTTTTATGGATAGTACACTGAAAACCGGACGTTCTAATGATAGTAGCTTGAAAATAAATATACGTGGACGTCCTAAGGAAGAATTATGAAAGGAGTTACTGACATGCATTTCTTCTAGAATCTATGACAGATTGAAATGATGCCCTCCGAAAGACGAGGAAGATAAAAATATTGGACAATAAGACACAAACAATTTTTCTTAACATAGAAATGGTAGTCCTGTTGGTATAAATTGTATCGGAATAGCATCGAAAGATTGTAGGTTATCTCAAATTGCCGAATCCTGAATTATTTACAGGCAATTGTCTTGGAAGATCCAGCGTAAATTGTGGAAGTGATTTATTGACATTAAAGCGTCATGAATGATGGAAGTCTGCTGCCACCGCATAGAGCTGTGTAGTTGCTTCGCCACAAAAGAAAACTAAAGCGTCCAAAATGTTTAGTTCTCGACAATATTATTAACTTACCCAGATGCTCGCCAAAAACACTTTTACCATCAACAAGCCAAGCATGTGACTTAAAAAAATGATACAAATTTTGAAAAACTAAAGGCCTGTTACAGCACTCATTTTAGTTATGAAACAACTATTTTAATATTAAATATAAAGTTATTTTAATGTTAATAATTCAATAAACTAGCTCTACCAATTTTTTTTTTGTAAAAATATCAATTTAAAAATATTACTTTTATGAGAAAGTATGTATTTATTCAAGAAAATATGGAAGAATCCCAAATTTTTATAATTCCTAATTATAATACTACCTACCAATGAAAAAAATATATGAACAAACATGTAACATACACACACACGCTTAGGCAGGCATACATACTACATTCATTTACAATTTAAGTAACATTTATTTTGGAATAGAATATTGCAGAAAGACGATCATTTTTATACAAAAATAAATTAACACTACAAAAAATATGTCTCCCTTATAACCTTAAATATGTACAGTAGAATATAACAATACTGAAACTTTTATTTATTATTTGACAATTGTAAATAAGTAAATGATGGGAAAGTGTTAAAATAATGACATAAGACCTAATTTAATGTTATATCTATGGTATAAATTAAGTTTCCACTCATTAAAAAATACTTAACACATAAAATAGTATATAATGTGTGTGTGTGTGTGTGTGTGTGTGTGTGTGTGTGCATAAATACAGAAAAAAAGTATTACAATGCAATGTATATATGTTTATGCTACAAGGAAAATAAATTAAAGGTTTACACTGGAAAATATTATAATTATGGAATAGGGAATTTTTATCCAATTTATGCACTATATACATGCATAACTTAGATTAATTTGCACTAACCTCTATAATTATCACAAAATAGGTGAAACTTATTTACTTAAATAAATCACAGCATTATATAGAATACTAGATTACTCAGCAAAAGGACTGTATTTAAAATAACCATTCCATCAGTCAACCTTTGTTAATTGAATCATAAACAAAGAATTTTTGGAATTATTAACTAGCATACAATCATATTTTGTTCATTAATAAAATGTTATACATGTATATGTTTACATACATACATATATATTGTAACAAATAGTATTTTGTTGTGGCCGTCAGAAATATAGTTAAATAAAACTCCGTTTCACAGTGCATTTAGGAATTTCGGGAATTCCCTAAGTTCCTAAGTGCACGCACTGTGAAACGGAGTTTAACTTAACTATATATTTATGTATATATATATATATATATATATATGTATATATATATAATATTTATATATGTTTGATTTTGGTTCGGGTGTTTGAGAATCCGTGTATGCATCTTGGAAAAGGACACAAAACAATTACAAGAATTCTGAAAGACCGGAGCCGAATTAAAACATATTCAGTCCTTGAAAACACATCTACATATATATATATATATATATATATATATATATATATATATATATATATATATATATATATATATATATATATATGTATATATATATACATATATATGTATATATATGTATATATATATACATATATATGTACACAAGTATATATATATACATATATATGTACACAAGTATATATATATACATATATATGTACACAAGTATATATATATATACATATATATGTACACAAGTATATATATATACATATATATGTACACAAGTATATGTATATATATGTATATATATATATATATATATATATATATATATATATATATATATATATATATATATATATGTACAAAGCCATAAGCTGTAATCAAGTAACCTATATACGATGTAGTACAACTGAAATGTTTAAACAAAAGTATTTACTACATAGAATTTTAGAACTCAATTATGAGTCTCTCTTTGACAGTCTCTGGTGAACATGCCGAACATATGTAATCTTCATCTTCATTAATATCCTTTACAGATAACCCTACACATGCCATGTGGAACCACTGTTCACAACCCCCATCACATTGCACCCAATCGACCTCATCACCTGTAGGCTGCAAGCATGTCGACACCGCACAAGTAGCATCCTCGTCAGCATCATCATCACTTAAATTCTGCACACCACCGCGACCTCGTCCTTTGCGTTTACGGCTTTCTTTCACTTCGCGAACTATAGTTTCTTTAGGTTTGCGAAGTCCTTTCACTTTGGGGCTGATGAGCTCCTTCTTCACTCGTTTTCCCAGAGCAATTTCCATCTCATCCGACCGTCGCTTTTTTCCTTTCTTGGCATTGATTCCGCACGACTTTTGAGATGCCTGAAATTTTAAATTGGATATTAGGAGCATAGAACTATTAATAAATCCAAAACTTACATCAAAATCAACTACTACTGGTTCCTTTTCTAGGTCTCGCGATAACAGTAACAGTTGAAACAACTGGTTACTTTCGTCTATTGATACTTCCAATAAATCACCTTCAGTGACTAGTTCTTCCATAAGCTCTCTAGTCCTTGTATTTAACTGTACTGTGCATTCTGTGTCTTCCAATTTGGAAAAATTCATTGAATACGCGTGCTCATCTTTACTGTCTTCATCGTCGGATGAAAAACTTTGCAGTGAGTGGGCATCATCTTCGTTAACACCACTTGCAGATGTAATTTCTTGTACTCGTTTGTGTAGTTCCGGGTTACTTGCTGCTTTCCTGAGTTCAGTTGTGATTATTTTGTCGGTTTTCAATTTCACAGCTGCCTCCGAATATTTCTGCATCATATTACTTGTTTTAGCTATCGCAGTGGACAGTTCTGGGTTTTGAAGCAATTGCCTGGCCCTATCTTGCCAGTTCATTGCTCTTTCTGTTAGGCATTGTAATGCCTCACCCTCTGGTAGTCTACTGTGCAATTTCTGTAGTGACATCAAGAGCCCCAATATAGTTTCGAGCCTTGGTCGCCTGGTTCTATGGCAATTGGTACACAAATATTTACAGTCCTTAAAGCCTAAGTGTATAGCTACAGATTTCACATCTGTTCTTAGACTGCTAGCAGCTAATTTTGGTAATTGAATACATGAAGAGTGAAACCAATCTTTGCAAAGATCACATTGCATCATCACTCCAAATGCCTTTTTTTGGCAAATACAAAACAAGCTCTCACTTTCAATCGTCAACGTCTTGGCAGTGTTAGATTCGCGAAGGGTCTGAATGAGTTTCATTTCTTTGTCTTCGGCATCTTTAAAAATGGCAACAACAGCTGCCGGGTCCATGTTGTCCACTAATTTAATACACTCTTCTGTATTCTTCTTTCTTCCTTTCGTAGGAGACATTTGGGTGCGCGGTGATAATGCATCCATCAAAGTGGTACCAGTATTTTTTTTAAGGAAAGTTTTAGACGTTTTATCCTTCCACGAATTTGCCGAAGCAATATAAGTCTTTAACCTTTCCATTTCATCAAGATGGAATGGGAACTGCCTACTCTTTTTCACTAGCTCTTCAATGGCTGTTAGGTAAGGGTAGAATTCCAAAGAATTGATTTTCTCCAACTGCTTAAACCATTCGTTGACATTGTTTACACTGTCAACTAGTAGATTTTCGGTAGGGAGGTATACGTCTATGTTTCCTGCTGCTTTAATAAGCTCTTCAGCTCCCGATATGACATCAGGTCCTGTTCGTTTGAACAGTGCATGTGCACGTTCCTCCCAATCTTCCGCTTGTGTAATAACAGACTGCACACTGCTCAGTATACTTTCAATCAGTGGGTCTCCCGGCAGTGTGAAGCCCTTTCGTAACAATTCTTTTAAAGTGTCTATGTCTGCTATGTCCGGTGATTTCTTTCTAGTTTCATACACATCACTAATCCACCTTAATTGATTATGCCTATGTTTAAGAGACTTTAATGATGGGAGATCAATAAATAAACCATTACTAAATTCAATAAGTCCTTCCACAATTTTTATGGGGCAATCCTTAAGTTGAATATCTAATAATCGTAGAGATTCAGATTCAAAGTGATTGGTTTTATCCAAGAGCTCTTTGATAATTTTTTGTTCTTCTAGAACACATGCCAAGCTATCTATTTCTTCACAAAAAAGTCGTAACTCTTCTAAGGAAAGCTTACTTTTGTTATCGAAAGAGTTTCTTGTTCTAATTTTATTCAAATCCAACTGTCGAATAACGCTAGCACATTTTTCGGCATCCTCGATTGCATTGGCCAAAGTCTGCAGCAAATCAGATTTAGGAAAATTTTTGCCATCAGCTTCTGCTAGTAAAGCTTTCAGTTCTGATAAATCCACCGTTTTAGGACTTTTGCGATCTAATACCTCCTTCACTCGATCAGCCCAGCGATCAAATGATTCGGCTTTCTGCTTGAGGTTACGCAATAGTGGCAACAACTCATCCAATGTGTACCGGTATCTCAAAGTATGTTTATTGGGCGAACATTTACACAGGGAGGTGTAATGTCGTAAACAGACCAACATTTCCGTTGTGCAACTACACGTCAGCGCCGACATAAAACATGTAGTTTTGCAAATCTCGCACTGGCGTTCATCGTCTGGTAGAAGCTCGAATGCTTCTCGCTCGGCACTGGTCACTCCCTACAATTAATGGAGTCATTACTAACAAGGCCGGGAAAATAATTATCAACACCTGAAAAACATAGGTGAAGGCTTATTAAACTACTCTTACCCAGTCAAGAAGGCATTTGCGTAATTTTTTTTCAGTTTCCACCATCCTTAACATATCAGTATATGTTGCCGCAGCTACTGTTATATCTAGTTTTTCTGAATTAGTGGCCATTTTGCAGACTAGTTCGTCATGTGAGAATACACAGAACCTCCTTAACTGGGAATAGTGTAGCACACATTCCCTGCCCATTGCAACCCAATCGGCGGGTGCGAAGTTGACGGCCTCTGCAAAATTATACCTAAAACAACATGTGTTGATACTAAGTTTGTAAATAGGAGTAGATAGTGTGTTACCCTTGATTGAATCCAGCATGATATGCTCGGGGGAAAGTTATCACAAATTCACCGGCATGTTGATCAGTTCGGTATACAGGTACTCCAGCATTCATTAAGATATTCGGATTCATAATCGTAACTAACTGATGCAGTAAATCAGGCTGGCTTTGAAAGAGTTCGGGTGCAGCCGACTTCATGGTTTCTTCAAATAGTTCTGCCTTCATGCCCGAAACCCCATACCAGGTTTTCGGCTCGCCCCAATGCAGGTAGTTTATAGAGTAGCTCCAATGGTCCTCATTATGCCAACAAAAAGTGGCAAAACACATGCCAACATACATCCATGGAACCTGTGGACAAAAGAGTTACAATAATGTTAAAACAAGCTAAAATAACTTGACCTTCATTCCTGATATGTCTGCATTAATGTAGCCCAAAACAGATCTGTCTAGGACTGGTAGGTTATTGAGATTCCAACCAGAGTACGCATATTCTTGATCGCCAGGAAGTAGGTTTATTGAGTTTTTGGTTGGAAAGCCCGAGCCATGATCCATGGTATGTAGGTCGGCACCATACTCAACCGTTACGTCTTCATCTATCGAAGATACTATTCTCCAAAACTCCTTTTCTACCATCGATGTCGGCACCATCTTTAACACAGAAGTATCTGTTATACTTTGATACCAATCACGTTTATACACAGTGCAGTAATCCCTCCATTTACACAAATTTACTTTAATTCTATATTTTCAATAACCAACACCAGATGTTATCACAATACATAAGCATTAAAATAAATTAACCTGTTCATCTACATTTACACCTAAAATGTAACAGTTTCTCGCTGTTTTCATGAATTCAATTACTTGCGTAAGTGTAGGGATTACATATCAGTGAAATTTAAAAATTAATTAATTTTGTAGTAGAACGGTTGTAGCAATTTCACCTGGATACACATGAATTCAATGTTACATACGATTAATTTTATGAATTAGTACCATGTAGTAAGCAATTACTTACATGAACAGGCATGTTAAAATATTCTGATTTAAATGTATCTGCCATTTCCCCAAACTGCTGCAAATTATATTCACGCTGTGCCTGTTCGAACCCAAATGCTTCTGTGGGTTTGGATACTTCGGCGGCTACACACTTAGGGCAACACCAGTCTCCCTTTGGTATCTCTGCCAGTGGTGGCATAAGACAGAACGTATGATAGCTGTCGTCACAGCCATCACACAGTAACATGTGTTCTTCTGAATCACCTCTCCGGCAGTTATGGCAAATATATTTTGCAAGCTGAAAAATTGACATACAGTTTGATGCTTCATAAAACTGCTGCATGTAACAGAAAAAAAATACATAATTAATAAACTAATATATCACGATATTTCATTATCACACTTGGAGGATTTTTATAACATCTGTATAACAACAATTATAAGCTATAAATTAGATCTATAATTTAGAGTGCATCAAGTATGGCAAAGGATAGTGTCATCCCCAATTACTTTATCCAAGATGATTTAATAAACTTACCGGATCTAGGTCGTAGTATTCGACCAACTTGCCCCTCGATTTGTCGTCCAACTTCTTTTTCAAGGAGTTGTTGTAGCCCGCCATTTTTGGACCAGCCCCATAAAACTGTAACCTCTTTAACTCCTTATTATGTTCACTTTCAGCCTCGGAGTCTGCATCTAATTCAGATTTCTCAGTTTTAATCTTGTTTATGGGGATAAATCTCTCTTTCCCTTTACTACGTCTGCTATATCCGTTTTTCTTGCTCAAGCCGTTCAAGTGCGACAAAAGACTTGATTTTGATGGCTTGTATTCTACATCTGCTTCACACTCATTTTTTTGGTCCTAAAATGCATGACTTCCTAGTTTTGCAACTTTTTAGAGATCGTTTAACTTACAGCTTTCTTCTCGTTTGTAAAAAGTTCAAATGGATACAGAAGACGTTCATAATGAGTCTTTAAAATCGTACCAATTCCTTTTCCTTGTGGGTATCCCATAAAAACAGCTACTTTTGCCCATTTTCTCTCTTTGGTAACCCCTGCAAATCCACCTTCATTTTCCACTAGCCGATGCAGTGTGTACAAGTCTAGTGCCCTTTTTTCTACCATAGGTATTTTCAGGGATGAACCCTGAAGCTCCCAGAACTTTGCTATTTGGTCTAAGAAGTTTAGTTTAATCCTAGTCTTAGCCTGTAATATAGAAAACTGTACACAGTTCGTTTAAATCCACCAGCACTTACCTCTAATTCATTCAATCTTTGGATTCGTGGTGTAAATTTTAACTTATCAACGTCCACTGCAAATGGTGGTTGCCAATTCTAAAAGAAAAGTATTTAAGACTCACATTTGTATTCATTTATGAATATAAAATAGGTTGCAATTTAAATTGACTAATTTACAAAATCTCCGCTTTGTTTAATCATATGCATCGCGTTTATGTAGAGCACTAAAAAAAAAAGTGGTGTCCACTTTTCCATTTAGTGCCAACAGATGGAACTTGATATATCTTGATATCAAATATTTGCGATATAAGGCAACATCATAAAACAGTGTTAATGTAAATTGTAAATTAGCTTAAATCTGGTTATATGATTTTCTTGTATCTTGGGAGACATCTCAGCAATGTTGCAAGACATATTAATTTTGCATCTTGAACAGTGCCATCTGTTAGTATCCATCATAAAAGTGGACACCACTTTCTTGAATGCTCTTTATTTTACTTGACAGGTTTTTAGCGAAATATAATTATAGGTAATTTAGGTCAAATAGAGCTTTATAATAATACTTTAGTGAAAGACTATTAAAAACAAATCTACAGAAATGTGTTCGGATTGTTTGAACCTTTTCGAAAAACTGTCACCAAGTTCGAACACCATGTAGTATGAAGGTAACTTACAGCGGGTGGTTTAATCTTGCATATTCCATATTTTTCAGCTTTAGGTCTAATCTTATCTATATAAACAAGGGGGTCAGCAAACTCTGACTCTGTAGGATGAAAAACAGGTGCTTCGGGTGGAATTACGAACTCAAACACGTCTTGACGTGTTGATTTGGTAGTGGAATCATTTGAACAACTCCCGTTAGCGCTTAAAGTAGGGCTAGTTTTACCGTCCTTTATAGACATGGTCTCTGAGGCGGACGTCGATTGTTGAGGCAGATTCATTTTACATATCTTATTCTAGAATAGATTCAATTTTTTTAATTTATTACAACATAATATGGCAACATGCAATTTAAAATGATAACTTTTAGAGAAAAAAATATTATTTTTTTTTATTATATAACCTCTTCTTTCAGTTCCTCAGAATCAATCTGCAAATAATTCAAAATCAGAAAAAAGAACAAAAAAATAGATATATGACTTGCCTCCAGCTCTTGCTTAATCTGGACCAAGACGTTTTCTATCTGCAATAACAATATACAATGAAAATAATTACTGAACTGTAATCGCTAGGGCAACCAAAAGTATGCTTAAAAATTGATCTTCTGATCAATTCACTTCTTATTTTTTCATTATAGTTGCCCCATATACTCTTCTTAAGTACTTCATTTCTACAGCTCTTGTTTTACTCTTTTGTTTTTTATTAAGCACCCACGTTTCACTTCCAAATGTAAGCACTGGTCTGTATATTGCCTTGATTTTGTGTTTTGGTTTATTTCTTTCTTCCCTTTCTTTATGTATTTGCTCAGCGTGAAATAAAGCTTTTTGTACTACATATTCTGTTGTTTATGTCCGTATCTTGTTTCCCCGACTCATGCAGTACCACCTCTAGATATTTATATTGTTTTCTACTTTGATGTCCATTTTTATTTCTTTCCCAGATATTGCCATCACTTTTGTTTTGCTCGTATTCATCTTCATACCATATTTTAGCGTTGCGCTGACTCGAATAAATGTATTCACTCAACTCGAGTTGTCCATTTATTTGAATAACTAAAGTTATTAACACATTCACTGCCCACAACGCGCCAGGCACGTTGACGTCTCCTTCCGTCGGATCTATCGGATATGCTTTTATATTTAGGTGGGCACAAGGAGTACACATTATAGGAATAGAAATTAGTGTCTGTTTCAGGTACGACATTTTTTTTTTTTAATATGAGGGCATTTACAGCCCAATAGTATTATTATGGCAAATGTTACTGTAATCACAGAATATTTTGAACAATAATAAATTGTATAACTAATTCAGTGTATTTATACTTTATTGCAACTCAAGCGTACTTTGTATTTGAATTTTATTATACCCTTATCAAAAGGCATTGCCTCACAAATACAGATGTTTTGGATAATAAATTCATGCAAAATTCGATAAGTTTATTACTGTCCCTAACTGCAGATGTTTTCTTATGATTAGGAGGAGCTGTATAATTCTCGGCTTGCTACCCCCATAAAATGCAAAATAACAAACAATATAAATTATTTTTACCTTATAAATTCATTTTAGAAGCAAATAGTTTTTAGTTTAGAACAGAGTTTCGCATTGAAGTGCAACATACATTACTTTATAATAAATAAGTAATTTTTGATTATTTATTGTTTTTGTTATTTGCTTTTCGTGCTGTGTGCCCCCAACGTACCACGCGCGTTTTTGCAGAAAATGTATTACTTTTTTATTACTTTTTTAATTTTTACATGTCAATTATGAGCCTTCAAAACAATTTCTGGAAAATAATATTTCGAAAAATAAAAACGAAAAGTGGCACAGCGGAATGTTCCAAATATTTAATGGGCAGTGAAAGTGTTAATAGCGGTAACTTGAGTTGGCCGGGTGTGCTCGCGTTCATCTTTATCGGGTGCGGGTTGGCGATTCGATGAACTTGTAAGGGTTTTTGTTTAACTATAAAACGCGTGTATATTCCGCATCGTTGCTTCTAAAACAGGCATAATTTAGAGAAGTCAAATTTAAAAAGTTCTGTAATTCGTTAGCCCGAGGATTCTCGAATAACATGTACGAAATGCGCGAGATGCGCCACATGCGATGATGGAAATCGAGTAAACAAACACTGATGACAGCAAAGGCAAGAAACTAACATCAGCTGTTCGCTTCTCGCCTCTCGCAGACTCGAGTTAACCAACTCGAATAATCATTCGAGTTGGAATATGGAGTTGGAGTTTCCGAGTCAGGATTATTCGAGTCGGCACAACGCTAATATTTTCGTAGTGTTTTGTTCCAAATTGTCAGCTTATTCTGTAGGTCTTCTTGGCTATTTGATAATATCACAACGTCATCTGCAAATATATATTGTTGAACTTGTACTTGCCTTAAATTTCTGTAGCCAATGTTCACAGGTTTTGTCTCTTTGTTTACGTCTTTAAGTATTTGGTCCATGTACACAATAAACAACAAAGGGCTTATGGCTCCCCCTTGTCTTGCACCTTGCATAGTTACAAACTCCGTTGACTTCTTATTTTTGGCAATTATTACAGTCCTGGTTTCTTTGTAGATGCTTGCACCTCTCTTATTAATTTGTTGCTATTTTCCATTTCCTTTAAACCTTCCCATATTCTCTCTCGTGGAACTTTGTCAAATGCTTTCTCTATATCTACGTAGGCTATATACATTGTTTTCTGTGTTTCTATGGTTCTGCTTATAATTGTCTTCAGTGCGAAAAATGGTCGTGGATGCTTTTCTTTGGTCTGAAACCGCTCTGCGTTTCTTAGATTTTTTATTCAACTATTTGCCTTATCCTTTTTTCTATAATTTTTTCATACATTTTGGTAATCGTCCCAATTAGTGTGATACCCCTATAGTTATTGCATTCACTCTTATCACCTGTTTTGTATATTATCGTTCCTATTTCTCACTCTTTTGGTATTTTTTGTTCCTTCGAAGCCCTATCCATCAGGCTTATCATATCTTATGTTTTCTCTCTCCTCCGATTTTCTTAATCATTTCAGCTGTTATTTTGTCCATACCCGGAGCTCTCCCATTTTTTAACCCTTTAATCGCTTCCTCTATTTTCAGTACAGTACAGTACAGTATTTTCCTTTTTCATTTTTTATTCTCATATATTCTTTTTCTTATCATTTTCTCTCTCTTTAGTGGCTCTTTAGTGGCTTGAAGAACATTTTTGGTACCCTTTGGCATTTTCTTTCGTTTTACACCCAAATTTCTCCCAACGCTTTTGTTTCTCATTCATCATGATTACTTTAGTTTTTATTCTTTCCTTCTTGTACTCGTCATAGCTGCTCTGTGTTCTCTTGTTTTTTCAGCCATTTCTGTTTCTTGTTCTTAATTTGTTCATGAACTCATTGTCCACCAAGCTGTTTTTTGTACTGTCTTTGTCTACTCCACATACTCTTATGGCTCTGCATCTACTATTATTGCTTTTAAAATATTCCATTCTTCATCTATACTTTTCTCTCCTCTTTCTTTCATTTCTTTTATTGCTTTGTTAATTTCTTCCTCATATTTTGCAGCCATTCATTCCTTCCTCTCCTGGCTTATATGCTCTAAGCTCTAATGACCTCAGTATAAGTTTTTTCCTCTGCCTTCTCCTCTTCTTGGGTTATTTTTCTTTGGTCGATGTCTGCTATTAATAGATGGTGGTCACTTCCTATTTCATATCCCCTACATCTTTTATCTTTGTTCTATTTTCTCTACTTGATAATATGTTGTCAATTATGGACTTCTAATTTCTACTGGCTTGCTCTCTTGTGTACTTAGGTATTTCTTTATGTTAGACGAAAGTATTTGTTACGATTAGATCATGTTCAAAGCAATATTCAATTATTCTTTCTCCTTTACTAGTTTTATGCTGTTGTCCATATTTCTCGACACTCTTTCCCACCCTTCCATTAAAGTCTCCCATTATGTAAATTTCGTCTTTCGTCTTTTCTGTTTCTTCTGCAAATTTCTTCCAAAATGCATCTTTCTTTGCCTTTGTTTTATCTTCATTTAGTCCATACACTCCTATTATAGTCTTCCCTACCTTTTCTTCCTTATTTCTTAGCCTAATGACTAGATCCTCCATTTCCTTTCATCCTTCCATTTATTGCTTCCCATCTGTCTATCTCTTACTCATGCCTTCTGTGTATTTAGCATGCTGTTCCTGCTGCCGCTCTCTGTTTTTGTTCGACTCCTCTAAGAATAAAAATGTGGTCATTATCTGTTTTTTGTACTATTTTCCGTTTTTTCTTTGTTTCTGTTATTATTAGCAGGTCTAGCTTGGCTTCTTCAAATTCATTTTGTAGTTATTTTTCTTTGCCTTGAATACTTCTTACATTCCATGTTAGAATTCTCCATCCACCTTCTCTGCTTGTACTTTCTTTATTTGAGTTACTTCTGTTTTCATTTGTATTTGCTGGGTTCATCATCACTTTATTTGTACTATCTTCTTAATTTTTTTTATATTTGTATTATTTTCTCTATTTTCTCTTCCCATCTATACCATTGGTCATTTATGCTTAATTTCTTGTATCCTACTGTTCTTCTATTTCCTTTCTTCCTTTCATCATTTGTTCTTTGTCTTATTGCATATTGCACTTCCCTTTCCTTATTCGTCAAGTCATCCTCTATGTAGATTTGCTGTCCCTTCAGTTTATTCTTGTTTTGCATTATGCCAATTTTGTCTCCGAACTTTTCGATCTGTAATATATTTATTTTCCATCATGAAGATTCTGCCTGTCTTTCTGTGATTTTGTTCTTGTCTACTGTTACCCCCTTGAGTATAACATTATTCTTCCTGTCTCGCTTCTCCATATATTCAATTCTGTTTTCTTATTGGTTCATTTTGATGTTTGTTTCTTCCTTATCCTTCTCCCCTTTCTCATCTCTTTCCCTCAATTCTTCTCTCATTCATTTGTTCTCCTCTGCAATCAAGTGTCACAGTCTACTTTTTCCATTATTTGCAGGGGCGTAGCTACCGCTTTATCAGCTGTATGATACCCCGAGCTCTAGGGGCCTCCGAGGCCTCCCCGAGCTCTATGGGCCTCCGAGCAGTAGGGCAGTGGGGAAACTACAATGAACTAGACAAGGCTACCGCCTCCGGGCCCCGCGAGATGAAGTATTTAGTGAAAGTGTACTGCGGAACGACATGGGCCCCAATTATTATATATATATATATATAGAGGCACCAAATGTAAATGTTCGCTTTCGAGGTCCCAACCTGCAGTAAGGCCACTGTATAATGGCCCTAGCAGGCGTAAGCAAAACATTGTCACATTTTGTCCACATATTATTATAAATAAACGAATAAAATTAAGTCGAAACTTATATAAGCTGAAATAATTAAGCAGTTCTTCATACTTTTAACTTTTAAGTCATATTGATAAAATCCCAGTGAATGAATATAAAAATACTTCGAAACATGTCCCATAGAGGCCATTCAATGTGCTTTTGTAAACATCCGAAATTCACACTAGTATTATGAAACAACTCTCATTCTCACAATTGTGAGAATGTGAGAAGTGTCACAATTTTTCAACAATTTGTAAATTATATATACTTTTTTTGGCAATGGCATAAAACGCTGGGCAATGTTCAGAATGATTCATCTCAAAAATATAAAATTACTCTTAAACGACTATGCCTTACTAGATGGTAATGAAGAAATTATGCTTTATTCGGTATAAAAAAAAATTATCTAGTAGTTATCGAAGATTTATATAACTAAATTTAATTTCATCAAAAAAAGGCGAACATGACGAATGTCAAAACAATAAATATATTAGAGAGTTACGATATTATAGTGTTTGTCATCTTTCTTTCTCAGCTATTTGAAACCATCAACATTAAAGCCCTACAGCACGAACGTTTTGATTTACAAAAAGCCAGTATTTTATTAAAAAATCTAGACAAACTGGTAGAAAAAAGAACACAAAATTCATTCAACGGTTTGCTTGATGACTCCAGAGATCTAGCAAAAGAGTGGAATATAACAATCAATCAATTTTCAAAAATAAAACACGGAGGGTTAAGAAGTGCATTTTTGATGACTTATCAGAAGATGAAAGAATTTCTCAAACTAAAAAATGATTTCAGCGTTTCTGTGATCTAAATAACGTATTTCAAATTTTACAACCGGATGAACTACTTTCCGTTTCAAAAGAAAATATAAAAATTGGAGCAACAAAACTGGCTACAAAATATCAAAATGACTTTAAAGATGATCTCTATGATCAATTAATTATTTAAAGAAACTGCTTGAAATTAGAAATTCAGGAAATTAATACCATTAAGGTACTCGCAAAACTGATATTAATAAATTTCAAGAGCCTCGTCTCCAGTTTTCCGGAGGTTATAACAGGATGCTCATTATCTTGGACCCTTCCAGTTACAACCGCGACAGCTGAAAGAAGCTTTTCCAAACTTAAAAGTAATAAGAGGGATTTTTTTTTTAAAAATTATTTTATGTAAAAAGTTATAGGAATTAAATTTCCTGATTGGTCTGAAACTACTATTTCAGTTATTTAAAGATTGATTAATTTATACAGGGTGTTGGCTAAATTAAAAAAAATATCTAATTTTGACAATTAATACAAATAACAGCATTTAAACAATCCCCCACCATTTTCTTCATACAATTCAAGCCTGGTATGGAACTCCTGAAGACTGTTTTAGATTTCCTCAATAGTTATTCATGCAAATGCCTCTAGTAGGCAAGTTTTTCAATTTTCAGTATCATTTTCTGCATTTGGGGGATTGTTTGAATGAATTTTTTTTTAAATTTTGTTTGAATGAATTTTTTTTTAAATTTTGTTAGATGTAATTTTAAATTCCTTTGGCAAATAGTAATTAAAAAAAGTGCCAAAATAAGATTTAAAAATTTTAATTTTGCCAACACCCTGTATAAATAAATCAAGTTTCAATAGCTGAACTGGTAGTTTCAGACCAAGCAGGAATTATAATTCCCATAACATTTTTACTTAAAACTAAAAATTAAAAATATATCCCTGTTGTAAACTCAATCCGGGGACATATAACACTGTATATTGTTGGTTATGTTATTTTTAAATATATTTTGTTTATGCGTTTTATTGTTTTTTTTTTAATTTTCTGAAAAAGGGCCCCCTCAGAAAGTTTGATACAGGGCCCCCACCGGGCTAGCTATGTCAATGATTATTTGTTCCATAATTTTTATCGTTTTTTCCATATCCATTGATTTTCCTTTGTTTGTTTCTTCTTTCTTTGACGTCTTTGTTTCTTTATTTACCTTTTCTTCAAACTCCGTGCCACTGTCAAGCTCTCCTTTCTCACTGCACGTTTGAAGGTCACAAACCCAGATCGGCTCCTAACCTCTATTCCACAATTCAGCACAAAAAAGTATGCTTTTAATCTTCCGACGACAGCATGAATTGAAACACAATGAAATATCATAAACTAGATTACACCCTGTACATTTGGTTGCCCTAGTAACCACCATGAAATTTTGTAAATTGTTTTATTCATTTTACCTCTTCGTTTGTTGGAATCTTTGTACTAATCTCCGATTTCGGAGACTGAAATGTATATTAAAACAATTAGTTAGGTACCGACGATAAACAGACTTTCAAATTTACCTGAGTTATTTGGGGCGTAGAAGATTCCTCTGAGATTGGTGGTGAATCGGTCTCCGGTTCTATCTTACCCACAAGCTGCAAACAGAATTTACATTAAAACAAATTTAGGGAGGGAATTTTGTAATTTACCCCTGGAAACATCAGATCCTCAAAGAACGAACTGTCATTCTTCTGCAATTAGAATTTTAGGCAATTAGAAATTAATTTATAGGAAGAATAAACTTTTCAATAAAAGCTTTGTAATATTACCTGGGTGCCTATGGCCTGTACTTTGGTGTATGAGGGATTTAACAACTACAATTAATTTACATAGAAATGAATTAGTAAAATATCTGCAGTGAGAGAAATTGGTAATTTACCATTTGAAATAAAGGTTTGTCCTTTAGCTGGACTGACATGCGCTGTAATTGACAAATTATTTATATTTAGCAAAATATCGCAATAAATGTCACAAAAATTTGAAATTTTACCCTGTTGTGTTGAACTCTAATGTTATCAGTTTCATTATGTCCCTGCAATTAGAATTTACATTAAAAATAGTTTACGATTAGTAAAACAAGTTATAGACTAACCAGCAGTTTCAATTCCCTCTTCTTTTTCCTTTCCAGATTAATTCTTGCATTAGTTTTCTCCTCAAGCTCTTTGGCCTGCAAAATGCGTATTATAGTTTTAATGTTTGACAACTTTGTACAGAGCGTTCAAGAAAAAAACGGTGTACACTTTTCGATGGATACTAATAGATGGCATTGTACAAAATGCATAATAAATACATCTTGCAACATTGCTGAAATGTTTCCTAGGATATAAGAAATCATATAACCAGAATAACCTAATTTAAGGTCGGTTCTGTTCCAAGAGTTCCATCTGTTGATACTAAATGGAAAAGTGGACAATACTTTCTTGAACGCTCTGTATACATTAAATTTGATTAGCAATGTTTCTTTGCTTTGATTAATTAGGCGGTTTAAAAAAAACCTATTGTAAACCCCTCTGTATATATTATTGTCGCTTCAGATTGAAATCCTTCCGAATTACGTTTGATGCGTCGGGCTCTGATTTTACTAAATGTCACTCACATACACGTTTACAAATTAAAAATAAATATACACTGAATATTTCATTTTGGGAACTTACTATTTCGAATGTTTCCTTACACTGGCATGGTTTATACTCTCTTTCTCGAAATACTTCTTGCTAGAAAGAAAAAAAACAACTGTTACATCACATCATAGCTCTAGAATAGACAACGGTTGTATTTTGCCTCTCTTCCATAACTGTAGATATGATGTATACCTCTAGTATTACCTTATTCGTTTGAGTCTGTTTGAGTCTGATAGGGTCAATATTACTTAGCCGAGTCTCATCTGGAACACGTTTCTCCTTCTGTGGAAGAAAAGTGTATCATTATCTACATTTCAAGGTTGAAGAAAGACAATTTTACACAAGACAAAAAGTTATAGCATTTAATTTCATACTCAACATCAATAATCAACAAAATAATCTTGAGGCCAAGCCTACTTTTCATAGACATTGAAACAAATTTTCTTAATTTAAATACAAGTCAAGGTAGTTTCTTTCGGTAAACTCCTCTTCTACCTTAAATTTTACCAAGTAAGAGATACATAGCAAATGTTCTACTACCTATAGTCTGAACTCGTGGAAAGAATACACATTTTCTATAACCTAGGATTCACATTAAATAACAAATGTAATTCGGATGTAGAGATAAAAGTCCAAATTGAGATTATCAACAATTTTCGAAATGTGTTTCGAAATGTGGATGTACAGTATATGTTACGAATATCTAGGGTAGACAAAGGTACCAATATAGAGGTAGTACTCACAAATACAAATGCTGGCTGAGAACAATCTTTTTTTATCTGATATGATTTGTCACAGTCGGTTGACGAGTTTAGTGGTGGTACATCAATTCTTCGATAGTACTTCTCATGTGGAGAGCAAGCTAAAGGGAGGTAGACGGAAGCACAATTATCCCCCAACCTAATACTCTTACTCGATGGATGAAAACTGTACGATTTTGTTTTAATATTGAAAGTATTGCATCAGTACATGAAAATTTTTAGAATCAAACAGATTATAAATTTCGTAAAACTCTCGAATGCACTAATTATTAAATTCTCTTCTTGTATTACAGAGGATTTAAAACAGTTTTTAGACTTGATATTTATTGACACTGATTTATCTTCTACAAAGGGCATTACCCTTTAGAAACATTAACAGTGTATAATCTAGAGCAGGGGTGGGCAACATTTATTAACTGTCGACCTACATTGCGCATAAAAATTTGACCGCGGGCCACATTAATTTTTTTTTTCTATTTTAAAGTGTTTTTATAAGTTGAGAGGGTTATTTTAAGATCATTCACTATGGGTATTATGTATAGATAAATTTGTAATTGCTTTCTTGTTACTTTCTTGTTGGAGTAATATTTTTGCAGAACACCAACTTCAAATGTATTTTTTATTACAAATAAATTACTTATATCATTACTTTTAAATTAAAGTACTTTATAAATTGTTTTGCGGGCCAGATAGAATTTCGGTGCAGCCCGGATCCGGCCCGCGGGGACCATTTGCCCAGGCCTGGTCTAGAGTGTAATCATTTATAATTAATCGATAATGAACTATTATATTGTATGTTAGAAAATATAGAAAAGCTGCATTCAGATTTGATCATTAATCTTATCGAGTGGAATAATATTTAAAAAAAAATCTCAATGTGTAATTTACTTGGAATTTGAAAAGATTATAACTTTAACTCACACTCTTAAATGAAATAATTATGAATTAACCTTTTACAAATTATTTCGACATTTCAGGAAATATAGGAAATACAACTTTCTCTAGTTTAGCTAATTTGTTGTATAGACAAAATTTTCTGAAACTATTTACATTGAATACAATTATAGTTGCATATAATATATGCATACAATAATAGATATGTCGCTATATAACAACGTGAATTGAAAATGCTCATAGCAATAACACTGCCAAATCTATGAATCAGCCTTTAGTAGGTACAAAATTTAAATTCATTGTTCAAACTTCGAAACTAATCGCATTTCCTATACAAAACAAACATATGCGGGGATTCCCTATATGCACACGCATGTATGAAAGAAGCAAACATAAGGTCGTAAGTACGAACCGTCGTAAGTCGAGGACATAATTAAAGCAAAAAAGAACTGTGGAAAAATTCCTGTCGTTCTTTATTCAATCATATATTATAGGCAACCCCTTAGCATACACGAAATTAAAAAAGTTGCCATGATTTTAAAGACGGATTTGAACTTTCCGATGAAAATGCAAGAGATGAAGTCGATGATCCTGAATTAAGCCGTTAACATTTAGTGACGAAGAAAGTGTAGGGCAAAGAAGCAATTCTTCAAATTCCGATAATGAGGATATCACAGAATAAGGGAATGCCGAAAACATACCAGAACCTGAGTCACAGGAAGGTCACGAAATTGAAGCAACTGCAGAAGAGGAACCGAGAAAAGAAGCTTTAGATGAACAATTAATTTCAGCAACTACTAAAAGGACGGCAAAAGGGAACAAAAAATTAACCAACAGAATTAAACAAAAAAAAATTTAAAAAAAATCTCCAGAGAAATGGAAGTTACGTTTGCGAAAATCCATAGATAGATAGATAGATAGATAGATAGATAGATAGATAGATAGATAGATAGATAGATAGGTAGCTAGATAGATAGATAGGTAGCTAGATAGATAGATAGATAATTAGATAGATAGATAGGTAGATAGATAGATAGATAGACAGAAAGATAGATAGATAGATACATAGATAGATAGATAGATAGATAGGTATACATATACATAGATACTTTATTCATTTGAGCCACTATACAATGGTACAGTGCAAGTATAAAAATGTATTTTTTTGGATATGAGTGTCAAAAAGTTTAAAATACCTGCATTGAAAAGGCATCAGTTTATAATATCGTACATATAAATAGTATAAATAATTATAAAAAAGTTAAATATAAGACAGACTAAAATACCTGCATAAAAATGCATTTGGTTATAATATAGTACATATAATAGTATAAATAATTATACTATATCAAATTTACCTACATATTTATTAATTTTATTACATATAATGTTGGATATTTTAATAATTTCTATGTACAACAATGCTTGAAACATTTTTTTTTAAATTCAACAAAAAAAATAACGTAAGAATATAGGTTTAAGTAAAGAACTGAAGAAAAAATAAAAAAAATCGACAAACCACCAATTGAAAAGAATGTAAATTAGTAGGTCGAAGAAAAGGAAGGAGCTACGTGAAGTTATATTTAGCCTTACTCATTATGTTTCTTAAGAGGCCTTTGTCACTTAAAGAATATTCGTAAAATTGTCAAGTATTTTTTTACAGATTCCGGTAACAGCTTGTTTCTTTCGTCAGTCCAAATCGCCTTCATCATACTAAATATTCTGTCAGCATTTGCGTTGTGCACTGGAATTGCAAAATAAACGAACATATTTTAAAAAATCCCGAAGATGCTGTTCTCTCCGAAAAATATTTAACCTACTTAAAATCTGCGGATTGAATTGCAACATTTTCATTATTTTTAACCCTACGTTAGGAACGCTTATATCTGTGACGAGTTTGGTCGAATGGTCTACAGTTGTAGATCATTTGTAATTGGGGTTTTACGGGTTGAATTTTATTTGTCTTGTGAATAAATTAATATGTTAAGTTAATTGACGCTTGCTTTTGAATACAAAACATATTTTTCAACCAAAAAATAGTAGATTTTGTGTTGGAAAAATAAATAAAATTAGAGTGGCTTTGAATATACTTATTTCCTAGGTATTGTAATAAAAAGTGCAAATCTATTCAGAAAAATACATGATAAACATAAAATTCAATTTCAAAATATACAAAATGACACCTCATTACAAAATCATTACAAAAAAAAAAATCAAAAAGATTGTAAATATTTATTTCCATAAAGCTGGATCTTTACTTAGCTCTACACAATGTTTTCTTGGGTCAGACATGTTTTATCTCTGCAATTGGTGTGTTATAAGAAATGTACAGAATATGTGAACTCTCATTACTTACAAAAAATATTCAATAAAATATCGAAGCACAACAACAAAAATTAACTAGTTTAGGCGCACGGTCTACACTTGTAGACTGGCAATTGATTTACTATAACTAAATGTACTGCACTGGAACCATTTAGCAAACATACTAAGAATATAATTGTTGGTGTTACTGACAGCTACACAAGCGGACACATGCGCACACAAAGCCTAGCTGAGTATTAACCGTTCTAAGAAGCGCGGTCTACGACTAACGTATGGTTAAGTCATCAAAATAACTACATAAATTTAAACTTTGATCAAACAATGTTCGCTAATGTA
The DNA here is from genome assembly GCA_951805005.1 of Othius punctulatus. Taxonomy (NCBI): domain Eukaryota; kingdom Metazoa; phylum Arthropoda; class Insecta; order Coleoptera; family Staphylinidae; genus Othius; species Othius punctulatus. The sequence continues at coordinate 7,358,262 of OX638147.1, read as the reverse complement.
TGCTATGCACTTTTTAATATTTTCCCAAGAAGGTTTGTTTTCTAAAGGTAGTAGAGACAGTTGCATTTAAAATACATTTTCAGTGTTCGTTGTATTTTGGTAGCTCAGAAAAGGCTGAACCCAACATGCGCGTAGGGCCATTAGGGAGATAATAACGTGAGTTATTACCCTATCCCCTATCCCCCGATTTACACGGTAGATACGTTCCTGAGAAAAACGTGTAAATCGAAAATTAAGTCAAAACCGTGTAAATCGAAAAGCTTGCAGAAAATGCATAATTTTGCTATTTAACAGTTGTGATTTTCTTCAATATTTTTAGGTGTACACAGAAATAAAAATAAAATGCATTGACAGGTTAAAATATGTAATATATTACGGAAACACTGTTTTTTTAAATTTAATTACAATACATTAAACAGAAGAACAAAAAATAAAACCAAAGATGTTTTATTATCCTTCATCACTGTCAGAAATTACTCTCATTCTTTTTTTCGGAATCGAAGGTTCGAATTCACTTTCATCACTCGAAGTTATTTGTGCCGATTCGATGTTTGAAGCAGAAATATTTACATTATGAGGGATGGTAATAAAATCGGTTATTAACAATTGCTTCGAATTTTTTGTAAGATCTTTGTAAACTTCTTCATATTGAGCCAAGCAGCGATTTATGTCACGTTGGAATCGTAAAGCCCTTTCAACGTTTGTGTCATTTTGTATAAAATGATTACCCAGCTTCCTTCCCAATGCGAGTCCTTCGCGGATGACTTTAGCAGTGAATGTTACTGGTACTAATTCCTCTTCATCAGATTTGTCAGACTCACTTTCGCAAACTAAGTTAACTAAATCATCCTCACTTAGTTCTTTATCAGCCATTAACTCTGCGATATCTTCAACAGTAAAATCATCAAAACCTTCTCCGCCCAATGAATGCGCCATCTGTACTATCTGCGAATATTCATCATTTAACGTTGAAACGGAATGTTCATTTTTGACTACATTTGGCCACAATTTTTTCCAACAGCTATTGAGCGTTGTTTGCTTAATCGCAGTGTATGATAAGGCGATATGCTTCGCACAGTCTAATATTGTAAAAAAAAATCCAAGCACTAATAACTGTTAAAGATTCATTGTTCTCCATTTGTTCCAAAATACATATATGCAAAGGCTCGTTTTATGTACAAAGCTTTAAAAGTAGAAATTATGCCTTGGTCCAATGGTTGTAATAATGCAGTTGTATTTTTTGGTAAAAAATTTACTTCAACGTTCTCATATTCTAGATCTTGTGGGTGACCCGGCGCATTGTCAATTAACAAAAGCACTTTAAAAGGCAATCCCTTTGAACTTAAATATTTTTTGGCATCTGGGATAAAACATTCATGAAACCATTCAGTAAACATTGCAGCAGTAACCCACGCTTTCTTATTAGCCCTCCAATAAACAGGAAGATTATTGATGTTTACTCCTTTAAAGGCACTGGGCATTTTTGATTTGTTAATCACTAATGGTTTCATAATATAATCTCCTGAAGCATTTCTACAGAAAATAATTGTTATGCGATCTTTTGCTGCTTTATGACCACTAGCCGATTTATACAATTTTGAGACATAAGTCCTTTTAGGCATTTTTTTCCAGAATAACCCTGACTCATCAGCATTGAAAACCTGATCAGGGGTGTATGAATTGTCGTTAATAATTTCTGCAAAATTTGCTGGATATTCTTGGGCTGCATCTACGTCGCCAGAAGCCAGTTCACCTTTTAATTTTAAGCTGTGTAAACAATGTCTTATTTTAAATCTTTCAAACCAGCCATGACTTGCCAAAAATTTGTGCTTCTTTTCAGTTGAAGAAGAAGATGGTAATCGCTCTACAATTTTTTCGTAAATTCGTAATGCTTTATTTGTTATAGCGCCCGTATCAATGGGTACTCTTTTTTGTGTTTGATCTTCTATCCAAAGCATTAACGCTTTCTCCATTTTTTCCATTGCGATATTTCTGGTGTATGATGTTGTGCCCATACTCGTGGTATTGCCAGCTGCAACACTCTTTCTAATTGTGTTTTCATTTGTTCTAATAGTTCTTATTGTAGCTTCGTTCATGCTATATGATTTTGCCACATCTACTACTCTATCTCCCTTTCGTAAGCGATCCAAAATTTCGATTTTAGTTTCTAAAGAAATAACTTTTCTTTTAACTTCTTTCTTCATTATAAGCCTATACTTTTTTTAAATTTATGTTAATTTATGTTAATTTGGCTGTGATTAAAGTAAAATTCAGAGGGAAAAAAGGCGGGAAATTTTGGAAGGAAAATTAAAAAAGTTTAATAATTAATTTTTATTCAAATTAAAATGTTTTAATTTTTTAATTTTAATTAAACCTATTTGGTAAATTGCCATCATTTCCATCCAAAATTTCCCGCATTTTCCCCCTCTGAATTTTACGTTAATCACAGCCGTTAATTTATAATAATCTAAATTATGCACTCACTTGTAATTTACGAATATGGAAAATTAAATCTTTCTGAAACTGTGAAACTTTCACTCAAATACAATTTTCCGTAGATAAAACCTTAATTTTATGCGAAGAAATACAGACACAGTGTCCGTGTCAGCAATTCAGCACATAAGATCGGGAGATTCCCCGTGAGATGTGTACACTGCGCATGTTCAATCACAGAGTAGCATAAACCGTGTAAAAGCGAAAACGTGTAAAACAAGTACCGTGTAAATCGGCGGATAGGTGTAGTGTACGATTTACGGCGTGCTAGAAACATCGGCCCATGCAGGCCACAGATGAAACAATTCGAAACAAGAATTTCACGTAGTTTGTTATTCATGTAGTAAAGCGAACATGTCCTCAAATTCACTAGTGCTGCATTCACTGTTTTGTACAATTTGATAAAAAACGGAAAATTCACGTATCGGAAGAATCTGGATGCCCAGGCTACATCGAAATAGAAGTGACCATTTTTCCGATGTATCAGCCGATTTACAATTATCTAGCGCACAGTTTTAAAACTTTTTCGTTTGTGTTCAAGTGGTTTTGTTGACAATTTAGCAGAACGAATGAGCACTGTCGTGTTTTGTTTCGATTTCAATGCTGGAAGGGTTGGGGGGTGTTGTTTATGATATATTATGATATATGGGAATTGTAGCCTCTAACTTATTTTTTGAAGACAAGGCGAAGATATTTTTAACTCAATGGGTGCAGTGTGTAACCATGGTTTGATGCCCAATGTAAGCAAGCAAAATTCAATTGCATGGAACTTCTAAACAGCAAAAAATATCCCGAATATAATGCAGCGAGGAAGATATATAAGTCAATGACTAGAGCTAAGAGAAGAGATCACGACGAAGCAGCACTCATACAGAGAGCTTTTGATGGAGAACTGCAACCATGGAGTTTCTGTAACAGGCGCAGAGTAATCATTAATCCTATCATGCGCAAAGAATGGGAAGAACACTTCCATAAGATTTTCGACTACCCGTATAGCAAGCTACCAGACCGTAACAGGAGGATTACAAAGGAGGAAATAACACTGTGTATAAATAAACTAAAGAAAAAGAAACCTGCGGGCTTAGACAATATCACAAATGAGCAAATTATGGAACTGCTTCCTCTACTGGAGGATTGGTGGGTGAACATGTTCAATATGATGCTGAACTCAGGGGAAATACCGGACGATTGGAAAACATGCAAAGTAAAGACTCTATTTAAAGGAAAAGGCAATCCGAAGGACCCCGATACGTATCGTGGACTAGCTCTGGGAGCTACCCAATTCAAGTTATTGACAAAAATAATAAACAACCGAGTCTATACTCATGTGGAACCAATTCTACCACCTGAACAATTTCGTTTTCGCAAGAATAGGAGCTGTGAGAATGCCATAGACAAACTAACCTCAAAGATATTGTCAGCCACAGCGGCCCCTAAAGGCGCACTATATGCGGCCTTTATAGATTTCAGAAAAACCTTCGACCTGGTTGACAGGACAATATTATGCGAAAAGCTCATCAAAATGGGAATTACGGGGAAGATATTCAATCTAATAAGGGCTATGCTAAACACGAACTATATAAAAGTGGATAATGGGAAAGAAATGACGAACAAGATTGAACAAAACAGAGGGGTACTGCAAGGGGATACACTCAGCCCCACTCTATTCCTAGCTTACGTACAGGACCTGCCCAACTATGTGAAATCCACCCACACGGACTGTGCCATGTATGCAGATGACTTGGTGATGTATGCAGAAGAACTCCAGCAACTGCAAGGCAGCTTAAATCGACTTGAAGAATGGTGCGCCGAAAACAGAATAAGCGTCAACATGGAGAAAAGCAAGCTGATGAAATTTAGAAGAGGTGGCCGTCTCAAAGGTAGCGATGTAGCGTACTTGGGAGAACACCAGCTTGAGTTCGTCAACGAGTACGAATATTTGGGTGTTACCTTACAAGTCTCACTCACGCTAACTAAACACTTGAGCTCAAAAAGAATAAAGATAGCTCGGTACCATGAAACATCTGCAGAGATTGAGCACTAAGACGGCGATCAAACTGTTCAACATCAAAATTTGGCCGGCGGCCACGTACGGGCTGAAGAATCTGTGCCCACTACTGAAGACGAATCATTTGCTGCAACTAGACAAAATAAGGGCCAGGTATCTGAAAAAAGTACTGGGACTTGTGAAGAATACATCAAATACCTTCATCTTTCACTTGGCGAATGTCAGCACGATGGGCGAGGAGATTATTAGGAACTTCCCAGGAATAACAAAGAAAGTAAATGACGAATATGCCGAGATATTAGAGGCTAAAAACATGGACTTTGCAATCAAGAATTTTACAGAAAGACCAGCGTTTAATTCGGAGAGATGGAGAGAGGCCAACCAACAACAAAGACACACAATAACCAGATACACATACCATGGGTTTCACCACCTAATCTGCAACAAACGCCACTTCCATGACATAGACGAAGACTGCTGCTGCCAATTATGTGAGAAAACTACAGGACGGGTTCACCTAATGAATTGCGATAAGCGAATGGGACGCTCGCTTGCCCAGTTTATAGAATGTCTTGCCGCTGGCTCCCACACTAACCTATAAACTTTGTCAGTTTGCTTTGCTTTTATTCTATTTTACTTTATTGTGTTGCATATATATATATATATATTGTTCAGTATCTGTTTCTGGTCGAAGCGAAACAAAGATTATTATTATTAAAAAAACATAAGATTTAAATCGTGATGTAAATCAATTGATATAAATCACATCTACTCTGGCAAAAACTGATCAGAAATATAAAAAAATCATCGATTTTTGTTTTTTTTTAAATCGTGAATTATTCCAACCCTGACCATAAGCATGTCTCATTCAAAGAATTTTTCAAAAAAATTACAATTATTATAGGTGCGTGCTTATGCATCACTAATATGGTGGCACAAAGCCAGCAATAGGGTTTGCCAATCAATACAAGGCAAAGTACAACGCATGGCTCCTGGGAATCACAGGTCCAATGAGTACGACACCTTCCAATATAATGGAAATCCTACGGAACCTGCCCGCTTTACACCTGCTAATAAAGGCAGAGGCCAGGAAGGGGGCCTACAGGCTGGGAATATTTGGCCACGGGAAACCGTCAGGGTTCCGGTGTGGCCATACCAAAATCCTTGATGACATCGAACGGCGCCAAACTCTGATGATGCCGTCCGATAGAATCACACCCACCTTTAACTTAGGACGACCATCACTGGAGAGAAGCTGACGCTATGAGACAATCAAAACTCTTCATAAGCCAACCCTCAGAAAAGTTGGATAAAGAGTTACTAAAACTCTCCAAGGGCAGACTCAGGTGGCTGGTGGGACTACTAAGAGGACACGACAGACTGAGGAAACACCTGCATACGATAGGCATTGTCCAAAATGAGCAATGTAGGTTGTGTGAAGAGGACGAGTAATCGGCCCTCCACGTCCTATGCGAATGCCCGGCGGTAAAAAGCAAAAATCATATAATCTTACCCGTGTTTCTGCAGGCTGGTATTTCTCCAGGAGCTGCTCAATCGGCCTCTACAACAAAACCCAGAAGAATAAGTAAAAATGATGACTTGATATCAGCAACATTTACATCTTACATTATTACAATACATCCTAATTTAATTGCGCAGTGTTTAAAAATATGAAAACGTATATGCTTGATTGTAGCCCATCTGAGCAATATTTTTAAGGTATTCAATTAATAATTCATCAAAAATCGATGGATGTTTTAGGCCTAGGCCTGCCATGACTGATATTAGTAGCAATGGTTCTGCATCACCACACTACTGTAGTTTAATATTTACCATTGAGCTATTGGTAAGCAAAAACTTGTAACAATAAGAACTATAAAATTACTTACGTTGAAACTCATATGTAACGATATGGTGCGCAGATTAGTACTCGTTGGTGACAGTTGAACGCCAATGCGATATAAAATGGAATGTTTGGGATATTTCGTATCTAGTGGCAGCACTGCGTACAATATGGAGGGAAACGTATGCGAACATGACTATCACCACACTAATGTCCAAAATTAAGCAACTAAATAAGACTAAAGCATAGGAACAATTCAGTATAATCCTTTGGAACATCTCACTATAAGAATCAATTAATAATGGACCCAAATGAATTAACAAAACGTTAATTACATCACAAATTCAAATTTAGCGGGTTCAGCAGGTTAAAAGTCAAAATTGATGCTTTCAATATAAATTATCAGGCGAACACACGAAAATGGCGGACGCTATAGCACTCCTGTGCTATACCACTACCACCAATTCACAAATTTTCATAACAAATCTATAGTATTGTCCAATATATGGCCTGCAAAGATTAGTACAGTGATACAATGCTTACTAAGCGAAAAGTAATCTAAAAGCTCATGAAATAATTTTGGCATGCCTAAATAAAAATTACGATATAAACAAATAAACAAAACACGCCCGCTGGTATGAGGTTTGCTGCCGTTTTATAAAAAGCGTACTATGCTTGCCAGTGCGCATAAATTATGGAGGAAAAGTGAGCAATACAACTTAATTTCGGATACTTCCGCAATGAGAGAAATTTTATCTCGGCAGTTTCAAATACATGTCATTTTGATATTGGTCAATTATGATTGGTAATACACTGTAGAATGCTCCTGCAATTTAAAAAAAGTTATGGCTCTGCCTCATTTTTGAGAATTTTGAAATTAGTGAGCGCGCGTCGCGGTACCAAGCAATATCTCGCCTTAAAATTTTTTTATCTCGGCTGTTTCAAATATATGTCATTTTGATATTCGTCAATTATGATTGGAAAAACCTTCGGGAATGCTACAGGATATTTTTTAAACGAGTGGTCCCGCCTCATTTAGTGCAAAACAGAAAAATGCGAAAACTCTTATTTTAGGGGTGAATGACGTGAAACAGGGTGGTGAGGGTACCGGTACGAGGAGTATAACACTGTGGCGTTAGATTTGAAAGACATTAAAGGCATATATATGAGTATATTATAGAAATTATTAAATTTAAAATCTATTGCTGGAATCTATTGCTAACTTCACACCGGTGTCTGTGAAACATGTAAAGATCCTTCAAGACGTCACAACTACTACAACCATTGAATCTAATACGTATTAATTTATAAAGACATCTATTACAAATACTTATCTACTGTTTAGAGGTAGGTGGGCATAAGTATGTGAAACATGTAAAGATCCTTCAAGACATCACAAAGTACAACCATTAAATCTAATACATATTAATTTGTAAAGACATCTACTACAAATATTTATCCAACGCTTAGATGTAGGTGGGCATGAGTATGTGAAACATGTTAAGTGTTGTCACAATCACTACAAAGATAAACCAATCGTTTTTTTAAAACAAACTTAAGGAATTATATTAGTCTCGTAAAGCAATGCGGGGTTTGACAGGAAGTGACAATACATAAATCCTAGAAGCTATCTATCGCGTAACGCTTTTAACTGCGAGGTGCTGTGCAGCGGAGACGATTGGTAAAATAACAAAATTGATTGAAATAGATGTGTTGGAATAAGCATAGATGGAGCAAAAAGTATGGTTGGAATTAACAGCAAAGACTCGTTGCAAGAATTCAGAATGCTGCCCGAAATATAATATCCATACATTGTTGCATTCACAGATAGGCTTTGGCAATACGTAAGATGGCCGCTGATCTACAGAAAGGTCTGGACGAAAGCGTGAAAATCATAAACTACATTAAAGGTCGTCCTTTGAATGGCGACTTTTTCTGTAAATGTGTGAAGAAATGGGAAGTAGTCATACTCAGCTTATTTTCATTGGCTTCATTCAAGTTTTTCTTAAAGGAAGATTTGAGCTGAGAAACTGTTTCATGACTGGAAATGGGTCTGTAAATTAGTATACTTAGCAGACATATTCTGTGGTTTAAATTATCTTAACTTATCGTTGCAAGGCAAAGAAATTTAATTGTTTCACGTTCAAGATAAAGTGAATGCTACTATGGCAAAATTAAATTTCTATCAACAGAGAGTTGGTAATAGAGAAGTGGAATCGTTTCCCTCTCTTCATGAGTTTTCACAGTTAGGCTGGTAAAATTAGACTGATACTCTGAAATATATAACACAGCATTTAGAGAATTTACAAACGGACATGATAAGCTATTTTCCTGATTTAAACAAAAATATTTAATGGATAAGATATCCGTTCAACTTAAATATAACATCCATGCCAGAAGGTTTGTCGAATGCAGAAGAAGAGCAATTGTTGGAATTAGCTTCAGGCGGATTCTTGAAATATAAACATAAGGAGTGTATGTGAAAATGCAACATGTATATCCAGCTTTAACAGAGAAAGTTCTGAAATACATCTTGCCGCCCTCATGAATTCCAACTACATATCTATGAGAAGTCGCTTTTTCAACATTTGTAGACATAACGTAAAAAAGGCTTTTGGATGCGGAACAGCATTTCAGATAAAAATTAACAACCGGGGAACCAAATTATGATGATGTGTCATCCATGTTCATCCTTCTCATGGATTATAGGTAATGAATGTTATTTATAATATAACTTTTATTTATTTTATTTATATTTTATTATGAATGAATTTTATTTTTCGTTTATTATTATTTTGTTCATGTATTAACAAAAAAGATTTTTTTTTATTATTAAAGTATTTGCAATTTTTTCTTGCGAGGCGTGCGAGTTTTATGAATATTATAGAAAGGGTACGCAAATGTCGAAAGTTTGGGAAACACTGAAATAGAAGGACGATATAAATCAGCTAAATATTTATAACAAATGTTACAAGTTTGTAAAATGAACAAAATTTTATTTTTAAATTGTTTAAAACATCATTCATTATTTTGGGGTTTTAACTGTGTTTGTTACAGTACGGAATTTTCTATAAGCTGTTTTTGTAATCAACTTCTTCACTTCTTCTGCACTAATCACCTCAACTAATTTCACAACTCTTTTTTTTTCTTTTGAATATTTGGTTTACAGTTTGTCTTTAGTTTCCATTAATATTAAAAAATAGTAAAACAGTAAAAATATTATTATTTAATCATTGCAGTACAACAAACCAGAAAAAATTAATCAAATGTGATACTTAAGAGCATGTGCACTGCACAGACCGCAGTTGGCTGCACATCGTGCAGACACCTGCGGTCTTACCCCGGTGCATACTCCGATCTTGCCCCGTGCACAAATATTTTCGGGACAAGACCAGAGTAGTATATTTCTCAGTAAATTTCTGAAAACCAATACAATTTATTTACTTGATGTAAACTTTAAACAATGTTCTTCACGAGTAGTTAGGCAACACCGATTCTGGATCGCCCCCCGCGAAGATTTCGATTAATTTAATCCGCGGTTTAATCGACCTTTTGATTCGCGTAAGTAGAGCAATTTGGGGGTAATTAGAGCATTAAAGCGGCGGATTCGCGTTTTAATGGGATAATCGTGGTAATTATCCGCGGTATTTGCATACAATTGCTCTAATTACGCGATTATCCGCGGTATTTGCATACAATTGCTCTAATTACGCCAGCTATTCCGCGGTATTTGCATACAATTGCTCTAATTACGCCAGCTATTCCGCGGTATTTGCATACAATTGCTCTAATTACTCCAGCTATTCCGCGATACTTACATTATGGTGATTCGGGCAAGTACCGGCCAACATAAATTTTCACATTTCACATTGGAGGAGACGCTTCTGGGCGGCTCTACATTCCCACTCAATAAAGCCCAAACAAAGCACAGTGAGCATTGGGAAGTCCGACTGCGGGTTTCATACCCATCGTCAAAATATGGGGTTCATTCACCTCGATATTCTTCACAGCGGACGAGTGGAAGCAGTTTACCACGCTCGACATTGGAGGATTGACAGAACCCATATCGATGGACCAGTTCGAGATATATAGAGCGGCCTCACTGTGGATCGAACAGCGGGAGTTCAAGATAGCTCTGTCCGAAGAGGCTGTACATACCCTGGTGCGCATTAAAAAGCTAGTAGACTCTAAATTGGATATTTTATCAGAGTGCGCGTTTAAAGACTATTATATTGGCCTGCTATATACATGCGCAAAAATGAATACTGGAAATTTAATGGATAATATTATGATGTTAATAACTCCACATAAAAAATTGTTTCGAGCACAAATAATGTTAGAATATTTATGTATGTATATTGATGCTATATTGTCAACATATGAAAGTTTAAAATAAATATCTACTATATCTAATTATCTGTCTTATTAACCACCAGCAATAAATAGAGAAAAATAAAAAAACAACGGATAATAATAATACAGATTTATTGCTCATCATGTCACATCTCTATCAGGGATTAAATATATTACAATACATTTGTACTAACTATCCAGGAATTAAATACATTATCATGGCCCAGCCACTTGACAAAGACCCTGCTGCCCTTCCGCTTCAAGACCTTCTCAACGAGGTAGGTATCAGGATGTTTCGTCAGCTGCAGCTCTTCATTATAGAATGCTCCGCGTATGGGGGGTCCCATGCATGTCCTCGGGCAGATATGAGGCAGGATCTGTGATTCGAGCATGCTTAATTTTAAATAATTCAGCCGACCAATTTGGCGTGTACCCCTTCTCGAATAACGCTTTCTGCCTGCTTATTCGAACTACATCATTAACGCTAAACTTTCGCACACCGGACATTTTAACGTGCGAATTAACGGTATCTAGAAGATGTTGTTCATGCTTCTTGGTGACGTCACAGGGTCTCATGCCAATAGTACGATGTTTCCTGGCATTATATTCGGCGGTGGCATCGGCGAGAATGTCTATCCACGAATATGCCCCCCTCAGACTAAACGATCGATAAAGACTATTTTTTATAGTACGTATCACGCGCTCAGCCATGGATGCCTTGATTTTAGTGTAGGGTGAATAATGATTAACTTTATATTTAGCCAGCAGCGCCTTCATCGTAGAGTTGTAAAATTCAGTACCATTGTCAGTCTGCAAATTCTTCGGAGTACGACGCCCGCGAAAAATATCAGCGAAAGCGGCACTAACGCATTTAGCAGTTTTATCCTTTAGTGGTCGAGTCCATAGGAACTTGGAGAAGCAGTCAATCACCACCAGAATGAATCTGTGCCCCTTAATATCTCGAGCGTAAAAGGAGAATTCTGCCAAGTCAGCCTGCCATAGATCATCAAGACCCTTAATGACAGTCCTCCTTCTCCCAAAGTTAACACTGGCGGGCCTATGGAGCTCATCAACGATACCGCTCTTAATAGCACTCATTATTTAGGTGCGGCTACGGGCTTGCGAGGAGTGACGCCCGGAGTACGTCTGCTCTCTCTTATAGTCTGCTGTACTTTGGTATGTATCAGCTCTAGCAAATGTACATCATCATCCTGGCGCTTTTTCTTCAGGTCGGCTAACTCGCCTATAACAAACGCATTGTGAGCCTGCATTCTTTCTTCCTGCTGGTTCTTCGCATCATCCAACTCCTGCTTAAAAGCAGCGCCATAAGCCTGAAGTTTTTCTCTCTCAGCCGACAACTGAACAAATAACTCGCGCAGCTGCTCTACTCTGGTGAACACCATCTCTTTCAGCTTTACATCGCTATCCTCACTCTTCTTCTTCAGATCGTCTAACTCACGAACAGCAATCACATCATGGATCTGTAGTCTTTCTTCCTGCTGTTTCTTCAGAGCATCCAATACCTGATTAATAGTAACGCCATAAGTATGCAGCTTATCTTCCTGCTGCTTTTGCAGGATAGATAACTCCCACACATTAGACGCATCATTAGCCTGCAGTTTTTCCTCCTGGTGCTTCTTCAGATCAGATAGTTTCGCATCGATATTTTTCTGCTGATTTTGCATATTATGCGCAGCAGCCTGCGAATAAAGTGCCAGTTTCTTGCGAGCAGCACTAGCCGCACGCTCTAAAATATCAGCCTCCATCTTGTTCAAAGAATCTTCCACGAACCTCCTGCTAGCCGCATCGTCCAAATCCGCGGGCTCCTTTATGCGTGTGAGACGTCTATTATTTAAATCATAATGACCGCTCGACGTTAGCATAAATCCTACGCCATCGCGTCCTCGAGAGCATTTTCGCGTGCCTCCCGCTCTAAAGAAACGTCCGAACTTGTCGACGCTCATCGCATATTTGAGCAGGTAGCGCACATGTCGTTCGTTTTATTCAATTATATCAGCTTCGCGGAGCTCCTCTTCAATAGAGAGAATCTCATTACCGACGCTGCTATTCCCAGCATTCCTAGCAGCATGTAGCAGACATAGCCTATCCACCAGCTCTTCTATATTATCCCAATAGCGGTATTGTACGGGGGTTTTTAAGTCGCACTGCATCTCAAAGTCGAACCCTAGACCTCCAGTACTTTTAGCACGGGATCTAGTTAGAGCTGGCGAACTCACGTTGTTTAATAGAGGAGCTATAAACTTCTTATATTTATGTGAGTCATTTACTCGAACGCGGTTGTTATCATCGAAATTGGAATATGGTATATTGGTTTTATTGATGATATCAGCATAATTGATTACATCTGTGTGGCTAAATGATTTTGGCTTCTTACTAAAAATCAGATCGTAGAGGCCAGGGGTTCCAGCATAGATGATTCGCCCGCCTAAAAGATCCTCCCCATCTGGGATAATGACTGAGTTGCCCAGATGAAATCCTCCAGCATGGCTATTATAGACTACGCCGAATGTCTTGTCTAAGTCCTTATCATCACCCCTAACTAACATGGTGAAATATTTTCTAGGTGTAGGCAGCATGTCGTCCAGTAAATGTAAGAGCTCATCCCCTCTAGACGATGTATCCATATCTTGCTCATCGTCAGCCTCGCTACCATACTCCGAAAACGATAGATTCCTCGTAGCCTTTAACTTGGCCGCATGACGTTGTGCTACTGCTTTCGGTGTGGAGCGTATAACAGGGGTTGCAGGTGTTGCCTGTAAAGCCGGGAGTATGACAGGCATAGACATGCTGGTTACAGGTGGTTGAAGCAGAGCAGAACATCCTGGAGGTGCTGTCCGTGGATAGGATATGTCGAATGTGCGCGGTCGATATAGAGCAGAACGTGCTGGAGGTTAAGAGGAAAACACATGACAACACGGTAAAAGTATTAAAAAATAAGTCCTGCATTTATAGAATGCGTAGCCTATTAGCGGCAGTGTAAAGACAGGGGCTATTATAATGATGTGAAAAAATGAGCACGCCCGATGTGATGGATAATAGGTTCGCATAAACAAGCACTTCGAGTACAAATAATGTTAGAGGGCATTTACATGTATAGTGATGCTGTATTGTCAACATTTGATTGTTTCAAACAAATGACTCTAATTAAGTGTTTTATCAGCCTACAATAAATAGAGAAATAATACGATTTATTACTCGTGCATATCCTCGAGTAGCTAGGAAACTGGATCTGTAATTCGCGCCTGCTTAATTACAGTATTAACTCTAATCGTCCGCTAGGTCATAGGTGCATTGATTTGTACACCTGTCAGAACTTGCAGCTGGCAGGGCGCTCCTCCCCACCACATGAGTTTCGGGGGGCTATTTTTAAGCTTGATTTCTGCATACATTAGGGTAGTTCTCAGGCAGCAACGACGAAGCATGCATCCACCCAAGAGCACTAACACTCGCAGTCCTCCGCATATTAAGAGAAGTAAGTACACCGCTTCTAGCCAAATAATTATGAATAAATCATATATTTTATTGCTCCCAGATATGGACTTCGTAAGTAGCCTGAATAAGATTGGGATGGTAAAAGCTTTAATCAAAATCAGCGAGGTGCAGCAGGATTTATTATTAAAAATAGTATTGTATATGTATAATAAAGTTTTACATTGCATTATTATTTTTTATTACCATATAAAATATCAACTACATCCTCGTGACCGGTGGGCGGAGGTGGATGCATGCTTCGTCGTTGCTGCCTGAGAACTACCCTAATGTATGCAGAAATCAAGCTTAAAAATAGCCCCCCGAAACTCATGTGGTGGGGAGGAGCGCCCTGCCAGCTGCAAGTTCTGACAGGTGTACAAATCAATGCACCTATGACCTAGCGGACGATTAGAGTTAATACTGTAATTAAGCAGGCGCGAATTACAGATCCAGTTTCCTAGCTACTCGAGGATATGCACGAGTAATAAATCGTATTATTTCTCTATTTATTGTAGGCTGATAAAACACTTAATTAGAGTCATTTGTTTGAAACATTCAAATGTTGACAATACAGCATCACTATACATGTAAATGCCCTCTAACATTATTTGTACTCGAAGTGCTTGTTTATGCGAACCTATTATCCATCACATCGGGCGTGCTCATTTTTTCACATCATTATAATAGCCCCTGTCTTTACACTGCCGCTAATAGACTACGCATTCTATAAATGCAGGACTTATTTTTTAATACTTTTACCGTGTTGTCATGTGTTTTCCTCTTAACCTCCAGCACGTTCTGCTCTATATCGACCGCGCACATTCGACATATCCTATCCACGGACAGCACCTCCAGGATGTTCTGCTCTGCTTCAACCACCTGTAACCAGCATGTCTATGCCTGTCATACTCCCGGCTTTACAGGCAACACCTGCAACCCCTGTTATACGCTCCACACCGAAAGCAGTAGCACAACGTCATGCGGCCAAGTTAAAGGCTACGAGGAATCTATCGTTTTCGGAGTATGGTAGCGAGGCTGACGATGAGCAAGATATGGATACATCGTCTAGAGGGGATGAGCTCTTACATTTACTGGACGACATGCTGCCTACACCTAGAAAATATTTCGCCATGTTAGTTAGGGGTGATGATAAGGACTTAGACAAGACATTCGGCGTAGTCTATAATAGCCATGCTGGAGGATTTCATCTGGGCAACTCAGTCATTATCCCAGATGGGGAGGATCTTTTAGGCGGGCGAATCATCTATGCTGGAACCCCTGGCCTCTACGATCTGATTTTTGGTAAGAAGCCAAAATCATTTAGCCACACAGATGTAATCAATTATGCTGATATCATCAATAAAACCAATATACCATATTCCAATTTCGATGATAACAACCGCGTTCGAGTAAATGACCCACATAAATATAAGAAGTTTATCGCTCCTCTATTAAACAACGTGAGTTCGCCAGCTCTAACTAGATCCCGTGCTAAAAGTACTGGAGGTCTAGGGTTCGACTCTGAGATGCAGTGCGACTTAAAAACCCCCGTACAATACCGCTATTGGGATAAGATAGAAGAGCTGGTGGATAGGCTATGTCTGCTACATGCTGCTAGGAATGCTGGGAATAGCAGCGTCGGTAATGAGATTCTGGCTATTGAAGAGGAGCTCCGCGAAGCTGATATAATTGAATAAAACGAACGACATGTGCGCTACCTGCTCAAATATACGATGAGCGTCGACAAGTTCGGACGTTTCTTTAGAGCGGGAGGCACGCGAAAATGCTCTCGAGGACGCGATGGCGTAGGATTTATGCTAACGTCGAGCGGTCATTATGATTTAAATAATAGACGTCTCACACGCATAAAGAAGCCCGCGGATTTGGACGATGCGGCTAGCAGAAGGTTCGTGGAAGATTCTTTGAACAAGATGGAGGCTGATATTTTAGAGCGTGCGGCTAGTGCTGCTCGCAAGAAACTGGCACTTTATTCGCAGGCTGCTGCGCATAATATGCAAAATCAGCAGAAAAATATCGATGCGAAACTATCTGATCTGAAGAAGCAGCAGGAGGAAAAACTGCAGGCTAATGATGCGTCTAATGTGTGGGAGTTATCTATCCTGTAAAAGCAGCAGGAAGAAAAGCTGCATACTTATGGCGTTACTATTAATCAGGTATTGGATGCTCTGAAGAAACAGCAGGAAGAAAGACTACAGATCCATGATGTGATTGCTGTTCGTGAGTTAGACGATCTGAAGAAGAAGAGTGAGGATAGCGATGTAAAGCTGAAAGAGATGGTGTTCACCAGAGTAGAGCAGCTGCGCGAGTTATTTGTTCAGTTGTCGGCTGAGAGAGAAAAACTTCAGGCTTATGGCGCTGCTTTTAAGCAGGAGTTGGATGATGCGAAGAACCAGCAGGAAGAAAGAATGCAGGCTCACAATGCGTTTGTTATAGGCGAGTTAGCCGACCTGAAGAAAAAGCGCCAGGATGATGATGTACATTTGCTAGAGCTGATACATACCAAAGTACAGCAGACTATAAGAGAGAGCAGACGTACTCCGGGCGTCACTCCTCGCAAGCCCGTAGCCGCACCTAAATAATGAGTGCTATTAAGAGCGGTATCGTTGATGAGCTCCATAGGCCCGCCAGTGTTAACTTTGGGAGAAGGAGGACTGTCATTAAGGGTCTTGATGATCTATGGCAGGCTGACTTGGCAGAATTCTCCTTTTACGCTCGAGATATTAAGGGGCACAGATTCATTCTGGTGGTGATTGACTGCTTCTCCAAGTTCCTATGGACTCGACCACTAAAGGATAAAACTGCTAAATGCGTTAGTGCCGCTTTCGCTGATATTTTTCGCGGGCGTCGTACTCCGAAGAATTTGCAGACTGACAATGGTACTGAATTTTACAACTCTACGATGAAGGCGCTGCTGGCTAAATATAAAGTTAATCATTATTCACCCTACACTAAAATCAAGGCATCCATGGCTGAGCGCGTGATACGTACTATAAAAAATAGTCTTTATCGATCGTTTAGTCTGAGGGGGGCATATTCGTGGATAGACATTCTCGCCGATGCCACCGCCGAATATAATGCCAGGAAACATCGTACTATTGGCATGAGACCCTGTGACGTCACCAAGAAGCATGAACAACATCTTCTAGATACCGTTAATTCGCACGTTAAAATGTCCGGTGTGCGAAAGTTTAGCGTTAATGATGTAGTTCGAATAAGCAGGCAGAAAGCGTTATTCGAGAAGGGGTACACGCCAAATTGGTCGGCTGAATTATTTAAAATTAAGCATGCTCGAATCACAGATCCTGCCTCATATCTGCCCGAGGACATGCATGGGACCCCCCATACGCGGAGCATTCTATAATGAAGAGCTGCAGCTGACGAAACATCCTGATACCTACCTCGTTGAGAAGGTCTTGAAGCGGAAGGGCAGCAAAGTCTTTGTCAAGTGGCTGGGCCATGATAATGTATTTAATTCCTGGATAGATAGTACAAATGTATTGTAATATATTTAATTCCCTGATAGAGATGTGACATGATGAGCAATAAATCTGTATTATTATTATCCGTTGTTTTTTTATTTTTTTCTATTTATTGCTGGTGGTTAATAAGACAGATAATTAGATATAGTAGATATTTATTTTAAACTTTCATATGTTGACAATATAGCATCATTATTCATACATAAATATTCTAACATTATTTGTGCTCGAAACAATTTTTTTATGTGGAGTTATTAACATAATAATATTATCCATTAAATTTCCAGTATTCATTTTTGCGCATGTATATAGCAGGCCAATATAATAGTCTTTAAACGCGCACTCTGATAAAATATCCAATTTAGAGTCTACTAGCTTTTTAATGCGCACCAGGGTATGTACAGCCTCTTCGGACAGAGCTATCTTGAACTCCCGCTGTTCGATCCACAGTGAGGCCGCTCTATATATCTCGAACTGGTCCATCGATATGGGTTCTGTCAATCCTCCAATGTCGAGCGTGGTAAACTGCTTCCACTCGTCCGCTGTGAAGAATATCGAGGTGAATGAACCCCATATTTTGACGATGGGTATGAAACCCGCAGTCGGACTTCCCAATGCTCACTGTGCTTTGTTTGGGCTTTATTGAGTGGGAATGTAGGGCCGCCCAGAAGCGTCTCCTCCAATGTGAAATGTGAAAATTTATGTTGGCCGGCACTTGCCCGAATCACCATAATGTAAGTATCGCGGAATAGCTGGCGTAATTAGAGCAATTGTATGCAAATACCGCGGATAATCGCGTAATTAGAGCAATTGTATGCAAATACCACGGAATAGCTGGCGTAATTAGAGCAATTGTATGCAAATACCGCGGAATAGCTGGCGTAATTAGAGCAATTGTATGCAAATACCGCGGAATAGCTGGCGTAATTAGAGCAATTGTATGCAAATACCGCGGATAATCGCGTAATTAGAGCAATTGTATGCAAATACCGCGGATAATTACCGCGATTATCCCATTAAAACGCGAATCCGCCGCTTAAATGCTCTAATTACCCCCAAATTGCTCTACTTACGCGAATCAAAAGTTCGATTAAACCGCGGATTAAATTAATCGAAATCTTCGCGGGGGGCGATCCAGAATCGGAGTTGCCTAACTACTTTCACGCTTACATAAAATAAGGGCATAAGACACAAACATTTCTTAAAAATGAATGGTACTTTGATGGGCGACTCAAGTTTAGATGTGTACTTCACAAGGAGTTGCACATTATAATTGATATAAGAACAGGAAATTCCCCTCATGAATGCGAACAGAGAGTTCGCTTCATAATAACCTACTACAGGTTTCTACCTATTAGCTATTGCAATTTAACTTCCATTATAATAAATTCAGGCCGTTTATGATCTTGCCCCGTACTTCACCTTATTAATTCGTAGACATCTACTACAAATATTTGTCTAATGCTTAGGTAGGTGGGCAAGTATGTGAAACATGTAAAGATCCTTCAAGACTGCACGGAGCAGTAATGGAATTTACTTTTTCATGCTTGTTCACATTATTGGACAACTTTTAGAAATCTAGATTTTACAATCAAGTTGGAAAATACAACAGCTACTGGATGTATCACCAAGCCATAAATGCAACTGAACAGAATTTTTGTATGTAATGTGTAAGAACTTTATTATAGTCTACAGATTTTTCACCAGTGTAAACAAAAATAATAGAAGTTGAGCTGTATTTTGTCAAGTTAATATGTAAAATAGCAAGCATGTGATACATATGTGTAACATACAAAGGTGCACTTGGGATACTTAAATGGTAGAGTTGGGAACAGGGAAGAACGATATGAAGGTGTCATAGGGAAACATGGAGAAGAAAATCTTAATGGGAATGGCAAGAGAATAATAGAGTTTTGCATGGAGAATAGCCTGATTATAACAAATTCGTTTTTCCAACATGGCATCAAGAAATGAAATGTCAATAATAGATTACGCGCTAACAGAAAAATTAAACAAAAACAAAATAACCAACGTACGAGTGAGAAAAAGTGCGGAAAAAGGAAGCGACCACCACCTATTACTAGTAGATTTAATCAAGAAGGCATCGCAAGCAAAGAGGGACAATGGAATAAGAAGCAAACCGAACAAGAAAAAATCAAAGGATATAGACTCCAAAACCAAGACGTGCAGGAAAAGTACAGGGAAATACTTAGTAGAGAATTTTGTAAGGAAACAGACCGCAGACAACCTAGAAGAAAAATGGCAGAAATTTAAAAACATTGTACTGAAGGCAGCAAGAGAGGCATGCGGCACCACCAAATTGGGATACAAGAAAAAACACACCGCCTGGTGGACAGACGAAGTCAAGTATGATATAAAGGAGAAAAAGAAGAGGTGGAATGAATACTTGGAAACAAAGACGGCAGAGAAATACAGCAGGTACAAGGCACAAAGAAAAAAGGTCAAAGAAACAGTAGACGGAGCGAAGAGGAAAAGCTGGGATGATTTCGGAAGGAAAATGGAGGAGAATAAAAGGGACAACCAAAAGCTGTTCTACAAAGTTATAAAAAGTCTCAGGAAGGAAAAGACAAGCTCGTCACAGCTATTAAGAAATAAAGAAGGGGACATTTTAGTAAAAGAAGAGGATGTCTTGGAAAGATGGAAAGAACATTTCCAAGAACTATTAGTGGAAAGGGATATAGGGAAAAAACAGGAAAATCTGACACAGACAAAAAGCAGCAACAACAAAAACAAGGACAGTGAGTTAGAAGATGGGGAAAATATTACTGAACAAGAAGTGAGAGATGCTATACAGAGAACAACAACAGGGAAAGCTGCGGGGCACGATCAAATTACAGCAGAAATGATCAAAAATCTAAATGACATCGGGTTCGAAAAACTGCATCAAATAGTTAGGATCGTGTATAAGGGAAAAAAGATACCCAAGGATTGGGAGTATGGTATAATTATACCAGTATACAAAGGTGGAGATAGAAGGAATTGTGACAACTATAGGGGTATAACCTTATTATCTGTACCGGGAAAAATATACGAAACTATACTTGAAGGAAGACTTAGAGAAAGGGTGGAGGAGGAATTGGAGGAGGACCAAAGTGGATTTAGGAGAGGGAGGAGTACTCAGGATCATATATTTACCATACGGCAAATTATAGAAAAATGCAGAGCACGCAATAAGGAAGTATTAATGTGTTACATAGATTTGGAGAAAGCATTTGATGGAGTAAATAGGAAAATGATTTAGAAGACCTTGGAAAAATTGGGAATAGGAGAAGAATTAAAAGAAGCTGTAAGGAGTATCTACCATAAGAATCAAAACTATGTGAGAACAAGAAACATGACATCGGAAATATTTACCACAAACGAAGGAGTTAGACAGGGGGGGACACTTAGCCCACTGCTTTTCATAACAGCACTGGATGAAGTTATCAAAAAATCAGTACCTGAGATGAGGAAACTTTGTGTGGGGTACAAAAACATGCAGATAGTGAGCGCCAACATATGCGCGTTTGCAGACGACATGGTGATATTTGCAGAGAATGAAAGGGATCTACAACACAATATAAATATTCTGGAGAAACAACTAGCCCCCTTCAACCTAAAAATTAATGAAAAAGAAACGAAAGTGATGAGAATTGCAAGAGAGAAGAGGGAAAGACATTTAAACATAAAAATCGAAGGCAAAGAAATTGAGCAAGTATCGCAATACAAGTACCTAGGAGCGATTGTAGAAGAGAGCGGTAGTTTGGAAGGTGAAATTAATAATAGAATAACAGCAGCCGCGAAAGTCTCCCATAGCCTAAGAACTCAGTTCCTAAACAACAAGGTAGTATCGAAGAAAACTAAAATAGTGGTGTTTGACGCAATATACATTCCAACAATTACATATGGAAGTGAAACGTGGGTCACAAATAAAAGGCAAGAGAGCAGACTACAAGCAGCCGAATTGAAGTATCTGAGAAGAACGGAGGGTGTTTCAATGCTGGACAAAATTAGAAACACAGATATTAGGAAGAACCTAGGGGTAGCACCGATAAAGAAGAAAATAGAGGGAAATAAACTCAGATGGTTGGGGCACCTTAACAGAATGAAGGAAACAAGACTTACAAAAAGAATATGGGAAGCAAGACCGGTTGGAAAAAGAGGGAGAGGTAGACCTGCAAAAACATGGAATGAAACAACATGTGAAATTTAAAAAAACAGTGGTATAGATTTTAAGGAAGCAAAGACAAAAAGTGCGGACAGAAGTGAATGGCGAAAGTGGGTCAATGACAGTACGAAAGGATAACAGGACAAAACCTCGACAGCCAATGGGTAAAAGAGGGATGGATTATGTATGGATGTACAAAGCTGCACATTGACACTTATACTTTCATAAATCTCATATTATTGAATTGTTAATTTGTTCTACAATATTTTTATTCTAAATGTTGAAACTTACACAACGGGTCATCGTGGGTTTACTATTCTTCGTTCTTCTCTCTATTACAAGCCAACAGGAACAAGGCGGTTACGGCGAACGCGAATGTTTAGTAAAAACCAGTAACTAGTGTAATCAGCCAGAATTCCGCCAGAACCAAATCTCTTTAAATCTACAATCCTACAGACCTACAGAACTATATACACGTGTAGTTCATTTTTCGTGCAGATAATGCGGTCGCGGGACACTTTAAATCCTCAATTTTGATTGAGTATTTGTCGGCGCAGTTCACACCATAAATATTCAACGGTTAGCGAGAAATTGTTTTTATTAAAAAGGGTCTGCAATCTCATATATACCATTCGCGTGCAACATTTTAGCCAGCAAATTTGTAAACGTTGGCATATGGATACACGTGAAGTAACGGTATGCAACGCGCGCAGCTTCGAAGTCAACTTTAGCCTACCATTAAGGAAAAATTACCCTTATGGACGTGCATGCGCATTTTCCACAAAACAAACGATAGGAAATCAGCATGTAGGTATTACTACATGCGTTCCTAAACGTGAGGTAATAAAACAAATGTACTACAATATCCTCGCATATAAGTGAGTGAAGGTAAAACAATATTAGATAATGCTTGATTTATTAAGGAACTGTTAACAATATGTGATTCATGTTACTCAACAGTTTCGATCATGTACCAAACACTGTCTATCTGGCATTTGTATGAAAAACTTCCATCTGGCATTTCTAAGCAAAAACTTCCATCTGGCATGTATGTGAAATCACTTCCATCTGGCATGTGTGTGAAATCACTTCCATCTGGCATGTGTGTGAAATCACTTCCATCTGGAGTTTTAATGAAAATTGTTTCATCTGGCTTTATGATAAAAGTGCCATCATATAACAGGGTTATATGAACTTTTTTGTTTGGTTTCCATCGCTGACTCGATATCCAAAGTTACGGAACACCTTTAACAAACACCCTGTGTAGATAGTAATAAACTGTAGTAATTTGAATCAAACGTCGAACAACAGCACCACACTTTGTAAGGAACTAATAATATTAAATTCCATAATTTTGCGAGTCAAAACAAATCGGCGTAAATATCGGCTCAAGCCGCGGCCGGTGTTCAGTTGCGATCCGAGCGAAGGTCACCCTTCTCGGGCGCGCTCATATTGAAGTTACGCCGACTTCTAATTTTTGGGCGAATTTAAATTAGCACGCGATCGAATGATGAAACATAAATAGGTCAAGCTAACACCAGGGGAACTCAAAAGGGCAATTGCGTAATTCGGTTACTCATATGGAATTGCGTCACTTTGCGGCGGATCACAGATTTAGCATGGGACAGGGGTAGAAGAGTAAATATTGGGGAACAGTGTATATGGACAGGGGTAGAAGAATAAATATTGGGGAACAGTATAAATATTACTGCTGAAATTAAATAAAACGAGTTAGATGTACCGATCGATACAGAACGTCACGCTACCCGACGACGGCTCACATATTTCGAGCATTAATTCCTCAGGTGAATATATTACACAAGTTTATAAAATGTACTTCACACTAACAATTCTAAAGTCAATTCCATACTAATAATATAACCCATCTGGTGACATTACCGCGCCTTGCCGCCGGTAGTGGGCGAAGTTTAATAAAGGTATAAAATGTAGCGTTGTGCCGAGTCGAATAATCCTACGACTCGAGAAATTACGACTCGTAAATATTCCAACTCGAATGATTATTCGAGTTAGTTAGAAGTCGCGTGCCGCAACTGGCCGCAGCTATTCATTCATTCAGGGGATTTGTGCCGTTGCAGTCGTGTGCTCCTGACGTGCCGACGTATCTGGGCCAACAATTGTTACTGACAATGCCGCCAATATTAAAAAAGCAGTAGCTGAATATTTCCGCCAACAAAATCAGTATTGCGTAGCGCATACTTTGAATTTGGCAGTCCAAGACTGCATAAAAAGTAATTAAGAATTTTCTGAAGTCTTAAAAAAATGCAGACGTATAGTTATGCATTTTAAAATGAGTAACGTAGCCAGTTATAAATAAAATGAAATGCAACAACAAATGGGCCTTCCACAGTTAAAATTGAAGCAAGATATTCCAACAAGATGGAACTCGGCATTAATCACGATTCAAAGATTAAAGGATACTCGATCACCATTATCGGCTAAATTGGGTTTATTAGAATCGCCACCACAAAACTTATAAGTGGACAATTATAACAGACTGCGTTAGTCTTTTAAAACCTTTCGAAAAATGACGAACGAACTGTCAGGAGAAATGTATACTGAAATGTTGTCACGTGTCATTCCATTAGTTAGAGGTTTAAAAGTACAATACGAAATAAATTATTAGTAGCACAAACAGGCAATAGTCTACAATCAAAATTGTTAGATGTACTTGACAGGCGGTTAGGACATTTGGAAACGAATAGTATTGAAGCAAAATCTTGTTTCCTTGATCTGCAATTCAAAAAAATGGGATTTAGCATTGAAGATAACGCAGAAAGTGCCATGCAGTCGATTATAGATGAGTTAATTCAAACGACTGAAACTGAACGAATTGGTGAGATAAAAAAGCTGGCTCCTGCTCCCCCGAATTCTGAAAATGTTGAATCTGATGATGAATTATGGGAAGACTTAAATATGGCAATAGCTGAGAATGTTTCTTCATCTGCTCCAGTTTCGGAATCTATGGTACCCGGGAAACAATACTTAGACCTTCCGCTACTGGACAGAAAACATAATCTGTTAAATTTTTGGAAACTGCATAAAAATTTCTCTCCAGATTTATATAAAATGACCATCAAATACTTATGCATCCCTGCTACTTCAGTTCCGTCTGAGAGAGTCTTCTCAAAAGCCGGGTAATTAACAAATCAAGACAGAAATAGACCTCACCCGAAGAAACTTGAGCAAATATTATAATAATAATAATAATCCGTACTACTCCTCCACCTATGGCGTAATTGGTTACTGTCATAATTTTTGACAGAGAATTCTGACCCAATTACATTTTATTTTACCATAGGCCCCTGAACTATTACTAGTTATGC
Source organism: Othius punctulatus (assembly GCA_951805005.1). Classification (NCBI taxonomy): domain Eukaryota; kingdom Metazoa; phylum Arthropoda; class Insecta; order Coleoptera; family Staphylinidae; genus Othius; species Othius punctulatus. Next base: position 7,333,061 of record OX638147.1, on the reverse strand, counting down.
GGGCGTTGAGAGGAGAGGGGCATTATTATTATTGCCCATCTGCGCCTGCATGCGACTTATAGATGGAAGAGGCACATTTCCAACATTTATTGCAAGGAAGTGGGAAAACTACAGAAAAACCACCACAGAAATGCAGACCCAGGAATCGAACCCGGGACCTTGCTGTCTAGAAGCGAACGCGTTAACGCTCACTCCACCGCAGCCTTTATATTCCCTATATATTGTTCCCTAATAGTCGATTGCGTGATTCTAATTCAGTTATTTCCTAAATAGTAGTAGCGAAAAGTAAGAATTATTATTTATTGTTATATTTATTTTGAATTGTTTTCATTAACTTTCAATTATTATTTTTATGTTATAAGAAATTGTATTTTGGTTTCCTTATATAGATTTGTAGACCATTCATTATTATTGAGTTTTTATATTTGTGTTATGTATTTTTTATATTATTGCCTTAAACGTTGTCTAATATATTATGTTATGAATAATACTATTAAATTTTGTTTAGAATTAACAAATGCCATTTTTAATTAGAGTCGACTATATTATGCTTCTATTAAAAGATTTTCAAGTCAAGTTCATTGGATCGCCGACTGCTCGCGATTGAACACGAGCCAACTCGAGTTGGCGCTATTAATATCTCGAGTTATTCGAATACATGTATAACTCGAGATGAGCGAATACATTTATTCGAGTCGGCGCAACGCTAATAAAATGTGGGCTCCTTACGCCGAAAACTGCGGAGTTGAACTTAACTGCATTTTATATTTTGTCCTGACAATATTTTCGTACTGGCAGGAGAATATTGTAACATGCCTTCCTTCCCTTCGTCGCAAAATATTTGATGAAACATATCTTCTACTAACAATTCTAAAGTGAATTCCATACTAATAATATAACCTATCTAGTGACATTACCGCGCCTTGCCGCTGGTAGTGAGCGAAGTTTAACAAAGGTTTAAAATGTGGGCTGCTTACGCCGAAAGCTGCTGAGTTGAACTTAACTGCATTTTATACTTTGTCCTGACAATATTTTCGTACCGACAGGAGAATATTGTAAAATGCCTACCTTTCCTCGTCGCAAACATTTGATAAACATTGTGGCTTCATTAATCAAAGCCGTAAAATATATTTTTAAATAGGGAAGTTTTATAATGATAACATATGATTTCTTAAAGCCGGTTGCAGATTTATTTGCAATCGGTAGTTAAATAAAATTGCGTCAGGAGAACATAACTTAATAATTTCAATATAAATAATTCAATGATGTTCTGGGTAATTAAATCGTATAAATAAACTTGCTCAGCGTTCCGGTATTCAAGTAATCTTAGAATTATGAATAAATCAAATGAATGTTTGCATGTGCTTAAGTAGTTAGAAAAGTGGAAGTAGAATAGAGCTTTATCATACTAATCTATAATCAATTTTGAATAACATTAATTATTAAAGTTTTTACGATCACATGGCTGATCGTTGGTAGACAGATAGTAGCAATACCTCGCGAAGTTATGTGATTCGTTCCTATCCATAAGGTGGCATCGTGACCGTGAGCGTGCGCGAGTGAACTGTCTCCGAAACTTCATCAGCAAACAACCAACTAGATTGTCCAAATGGATATATGTGGATATAAATCCTGTAAGAAAAAAATAATACGGCTCAAGGTGCATTGTAAAATATGCAAAACGGTGTACCACCCTAGCTGCATAACAAAGGGAAAAATCGACACCGACCCGGACCATGTCTGCTCGGCAGAGGACGAGGAAGAGGGACTAATCAGCCTGGAAGCGGCGCTTATCCAGGCGGAGTCACTCCAAACAGAGGTACACTACTTAAAACGTCTCCTAACTGAAAAAGACGAAAAAGAGAACATTATGAAACTAAACAATCAGCTATTACAAGAAAAGCTATTCCACTTGGAAGCTAGGTTAGAATCTAAACAACACACAAGCTACAATCAACTCCCAAAACTATCACTAAAAGAACCGCCACGGAAGGAACCTGTAAACACACTTAACCCATCAACTTCGGCCACTGGCCGTCAGAGGTCAAATTCCACTACGAGTCAATCATATGCCGCTAAAACTGCCGCCACACGACAGAAGGATCACCAAATTCAACCAAATACGGAACAACACGGCGGAGTAGAGCGCCACCGCTCCTCAACGTCAATCAGCAATTATGATGCCCCAGCGACTCCATAACAACTGCACAACACCCGGCTGGTTCATCCCAAGTAAAGAATAATACACAACGCCCCAAAAGGACAACACAACCAAAACAGAAAAACATTGGGAACGCTGATACCGGGAGCGAAGAAGGTTTCTGCGGCGTCCAGCGCAAAGTATGGCTCTACATCTACAGAGTCAAAAGGTCTGTCACAACTGATATATTGTTAAAATTTCTTCAAAATAAGAAACTACAAAACGCTGAGTTTGAGGTACTAGAACTACAAACTAAACAAACCCAAAATAAATGCTTCCGGGTAGGAGCAAATATAGCCCTCATCGATGAAGTGTATGCACCCGAATTCTGGCCGACCGGCACAGGCTTCAAGCGCTTTAACTTTAAAATCAACCAACAATACAATAATAGTTTTTTATCTCAGCAGTAGAAGCCAACTACTCCACCAATATATTACACCAAAATATGCAGTGTATTAAAAACAAAGTGGAAATCCTAGAAGCATCCATACAAGCGCTAAATATAGCAGTCCTTATGATTACAGAACACTGGGTGACAGAATTCGAGATATTTCCACACATTACAAATTTCAAACTCATCGCACTATACAAGAGGAAAACAAGTAAACACGGAGGATCAGCCATTCTTGTCCACAATCGATACCAGGCGGAATCACTGGATGTAATCACAAACCTATCGCAAGAAAACCACATCGAAATCACCGCAGTAAGATTGACAACGAAAGATACCAAACTAAACTGTATATCGATATACAGGCCACCAGCGGGCAATTTGGAAATATTCTTCAGAACACTGGAACAGATACTAGACAAAATAGCATTAACATCGACAAAGTGTATACTCGGGGGAGACTTTAACGTCAACTTCCTTGACACCCAAAACACGACCACCATGGAACTAACTAACTTAATTAGATCCTACAACTTGTCAATTACAATAAGCACGGTAACGAGATACACCGTACAAAACGAACGCTGCATTGACAATATGATTACAAATGTTACCACTTATGAAGCCGAGCTCCAAAACCTAGACATATCCGATCATTATGCACAACTGATCAAACTTCATGAAACTGCACAGAAAACAGAAACCAAATATATAACCCGACGGGATATCACACCCAATAACATACACCTACTGAACGAAGCCCTAAAAGACCAAGAATGGACCACTACTCCTACAAATATACAGGAATCATTTGAACAATTTTACGACACATATCTCTCTTTATACAACACACACTGCCCAACCATACACAGAAGAGTAGTTGCAAAGACCGGGAAACTCCCATGGTTCACACAAGAACATAAGAGCATGAAACATGAAATAAACTTTTGGCACCAATGGTATCAGCGTCGCCCGAGCCACGAAATACTAAGCAGATACAAAAATCTAAAAAAAACCTACAAACAAAAACTACTACAGGACAAAAAAACGTATTACTCCAATCAAATTGCAAATTCAGACAATAAACAAAAAACCCTATGGCACCTCTTAAATACACTAAATACAAACATTCACAAAAAAAAAAACAGCCAACCAAATAGAGACTCTGCAAGTTGACGACCAGGCCATTACCGACCCGCAAAAGATTGCCAACACATTAATAAACCACTTCACCAATATTGGAGAGACTCTGCAACAATCTAACGAGCACTATAACACATACCAAATAGACACACTCCCCCATTCAATTTTCCTCACACCGTGCACCGAGGAAGACATTGACTCTGCAATAAACAACCTAAAGACGAAGTACGGTTTCGACTGCGATGATGTGAACACTTTTGTCCTGAAAGAAACGAGGAAACCACTTCTGCATCCACTAACTGCTATTATAAACAAATGCCTTACAGATGGCATTTTCCCCGACCGGTTAAAAATCGGCAAAGTAATACCCGTACACAAAAAGGGAAATAAAAGTGACGTGTCCAACTATAGACCTATATCTATCCTTCCAGTATTTTCAAAAATCTTCGAATCCATCATATTCGATAAACTTACATCTTTCACAACTAAATTCAACTTACTATGCTCACAACAGTACGGTTTCCGCAAGAACTCTTCGACGATACATGCCATCTACGACATGCTCCATTACGTCATCAGCAATCTCGACATAAACAACAAGGTACTGGCCATCTACTTAGACCTTACCAAGGCTTTCGATTGTGTATCACACGACATATTCTTAAATAAGGCGTACAAGTTGGGCCTCCGAGGTAATTGCCATGACCTACTGAAGTCTTACTTAACAAATCGACAGCAATATAGTGATATAAAAAGATACCAGACAACTTACACCTCTGACAGACACTGCATCAAAACAGGCCTACCACAAGGCAGCATCCTCGGTCCACTAATGTTTCTCCTCTATATTAACGACCTAGCTGCTCTTCCAATACTACAACCAAAAAGGACAATCCTATTCGCCGACGATACAACTATATGCTCTACAAATTCATCAGCGACCAAACTGACCGAAGAAGCCACTGATACCCTGACATCAGTAGGTAGTTGGCTCACAGCCAACCACCTAAAAATTAACGCAACCAAAACAAACGCTATACACTTCAGAGCGCCGCCAAGTGATATGGCAATAACATACGAAGGAACAGACATCACCTTCGCAGACTCTATTAAATTCCTAGGTGTAACGATACAAAGAGACCTAAAATGGAAAACTCACATTGCATCGCTTTTTCCAACACTAACCAGTTACACCTATCTACTAAAATCCTCAGTTTCGCTTATTAGCCACGAGGCATCCCGAAACGTATATATGGCCCACTGCCAATCACGCCTAACATATGGTATCGTTTTCTGGGGATCCGCAAACAAAACCATCCTAAGACAACTCTTCATAATACAAAAAAGGCTCGTCAGAGCTCTATATGGGGCCCGCCCCTACGACTCATGTCGACCATACTTCAAGCGCCATGGAATCCTCACCCTTACATCACTATACATCTTAGAAGCAGCCCAATTTGTCCACAACAACCTTGGGCTATATAACTCACATCAAACAGAACATAACTACGACACAAGAGCATCTAACATTCGACTGCCTGCACAAAGGCACTCCTTCGCAACAACGTCGGTTCTAACACAACCCATTAAAATCTATAACCACCTGCCTCAGACCTGGAAACAAATGCATAAAAATAAGTTTAAGTTTACACTAAAGCAATACCTAGGGAATAAATGCTTCTACGAGATGGAAGAGTTCCTGAGCGACGACATTGCCAAAACCTCCGCTCTTACCCAATAAATGCCATATATTTCTATTTGTGACACATCCAATACATTGTATTTTAGCATATGTTTTATGGGAATAAATATATTATTATTATTATTATTATTAAATGCATTGGTAGACACAGTGCCAGTGAATTTCTATGTAGTAAGGCATGTATCAAATAACCTCCTCGGCACAATTTGAAGATTTTGGTACGCGAAGTCGCTAATATCACTATGTAATTCCAACAGTAGTATTAATAATTTACTCTTCACTCAGTTTTCAAAATAAAATAAATCATTCAAAGTAAAAGAATATAATAAAGATTAAATAATTATTAAATAATATCTATTCCAAATTTTGAACAAATATAATTAATTGATTGTATGGTTGTGTTATATTGTGTGCTTCCTCAACTTTTAAATGTTGAGGAAGCGCATAATGTGCCGTAGCTGTGCAACCAATACTTAAAATGAGAAACATTAAATGTAATTAAATAAATAACGTCCATTTGAGTAACAAAACTTTTAAAATGAAAAAATCATATAAAATCCATATATCTGTGTTTTACTTACTAACAAAAATTACTAACAGACACATTGCCCATAAAACGAACCAAATTGAGTTGTCAAGATTTTGATTTAAAAATCACACATAACGTAAGTACTACCACTAAATCACGAGCCAAACAAATATTACAAATTACAAGAATTTGTAAATCACGTGCCAAACAAATATTACAAATTATAAGAATTTGTAAATCACGAGCCAAGCAAATATTACAAATTATGAGAATTTGTACAACACCTGGGTTCGAAACGGTACAACTTGAAATAGCGTGCGAAGTACGGTTGTAAAATTCGAAATTCCAATCGTGCTAGAGAGAGAGAGAGTGGTATAGCCGCTCTTTTATATTACCGTTAAATGTAAATAAACGTGAAATATGTGTGGTGGTTGCTGCCACATCAGAGCCCCCTACAAATCAAAGACGCACTTATATAAGTTTAGTTTAAGTTAAAATAAATAATCGTTTATTACGTGGGGGCGTAACGTAACATTAACTAATTGCCACTAGAGACATGCAACTCTTTATACAACAGATTATAGTTTGGGACTGACCGAAAGTAAGACGTCATAGAGATTCAGAAGAAGAAAAAAATAGCATGACATAAGCCTAACAATTTCTTATTGATAGTTTCGATTCTTGGAAATAACCGGAAGTAGACGTAACTGCACTCTGAAATTATGTATTTTTGTAAACACTATACTTTTTCTCAGGTTACTCTCAAAGTGACTGTTTTTAGGCGTGCTTACTGCCTGGGTTGCTAGAAAAATATGTGGTTAAGGCCGGAAAGAACATTCCAGTACACTTGAGATTTACTGCCTAGCAACAACGTATTGTGCTGGAATAAGTGCTGGAAAAAGTATAGTAATTACAAAAATGTTTGAAAGCTCAGTGCTGTTACTTTCCGCAAATGTCCAAGAATTTAAACTACTATGTAAGGACCCGATCCATATTTAATATTAATTAAATATAATTATTCTATAATTAAAACGTATAATACAAAAACGCAAATGTAAAAAGGTTTTAGAAGCACACGAAAAGGCATGTGACCACCCGCATTTTCGGACATGCATAATAGAGAGAGAGCTGACATATTGTCGGCTTGGTGTTACAAGGTTGTATGTGCAAATTTAATAAATTTGGGAAAATCGATTATAAATATTGGGGTGTTACAAAAAGTGCCGTACCATTCCTATTCGTTTGATTTCTGTTTTGACATTTTCATAAAATTTCAGTATTAATAATCCCGATATTTCAAGCTTCCAACATTCCAAATTTTTGAGTTATGAAAAAACAAAAAATTACATACAACTCTGTTATATCATTTTTGTGTTTTCGTTAGTAACATACAACTATGCAACTTTGAAAGAAAATTCCAGTACGTATTGTTTACAAAATCAGGTAATATTTTATTTACTAACACATTTAATGGGGTCATTAACTCAATAACAATATTTGAAATTTGTTAAATTTACATAGTTTTTCTTCCATTCTTTCCTTTTTTGTCACCAGTTTTCGATTTCATAAGAATTGCGTCCAGTCTTTATCAACTGTAGGCATCCACCGGTACATTGACTTGATTGCATCAATCTTATTTTATGGTATCTTATTAAGAGTTCCCTTTGCTTGCTTGGGTACAGGGAAGTCTACCTTAGTTTGACCCGTTGACACCCGTTTTTTTTTTTTACAAATAGCACGTTTTATGCTTTGTTCGACAAATTCTTCGTCAGCATGGGAAGTTTTGTAGTAAATATTAAATACAGATCCGCAAGACTTAATTTGTTGCACCTTTGTATACGGCACTAGAGTATAATTAAGTAAAGTCGCGCATTCTTGGAAGTTCTAAAAATCAAATGCCAGCATCTGAATTATTTTGTAAGATTTGATCATCTGGGCAATAATTACGATCTTTTATAGGATTTCACAAGCCTCTCAAAACAAAGTCGGTTAGAGTTGTACGCGTCTACATACAACTATGTTACACTAAAGTGTAAGTGCCAAATTTGACATACAACCTTGTTCGACAGTAAATAAAAATGTTTAGCTAAGTGCTGGAATCTATTAGACATTTGCAAAAGATAGCTTATAACACATATAATCTTATAATACCAAATACTCAAAATCTTACAAAATGTTACATACAACCTTGTAACACCAAGCCGACGATATATCTACCTTGGGGAGGCCTAGTTCGTCACCGACGTGGTAATCTTGGGTGGCATTCTTTTAGAGAGAGATGACATACAGAAAAAGAAGCGAAAATAAGGCCGGGGTGGTAGAATGTGGAAGGAGAAATAGTATAAATTCAGAAATTCTGCACGTACTCGGCCCTGTTAGAAATAACCACCGACTCACAACGTTACGCTGCTCGACGACGTCCAGAAATTAAGCGTTAATTTCTCAGGTAATTATACGAACAACGATATCAAATGTACACCTTATTAACATACTCTCAAGTCAATTCCTTACTAATGATAGTACCTATCTAGTGACACCACATCGCGATGGCGTTCGTGTGTGGATCGAATTTATTAAAGGTAGGAATATGGGTGCCTATCGCTGAATCAGCGTAGCGCAACTTAACCACATTTCATATCTTGTTCTGACAATATTTTCATATGACAGTAGAATATTGTAAATTTCATTCCTATCCCTCGTCGCAAAACATTTGATAATCGTATGTGTCCATTGATTAGAAACATAATTAAAGATCTTACCGAATCAGGGGAGAACGTAGGGGCGGTCGTAACACCTTATTAACATACTCTAAAGTCAATTCCTTACTAATGATAGTACCTATCTAGTGACACCACATCGCGATGGCGATCGTGAGTGGATCGAATTTAATAAAGGTAGGAATGTGGGTGCCTATCGCTGAATCAGCGTAGCGCAACATAACCACATTTCATATCTTGTCCTGACAATATTTTCATATGACAGTAGAATATTGTACACTTCATTCCATTCACACGTCGAAACGATGAAGACCGATATAACGAATCAAGGTTATTTACTAAAAATCTAACTAGCAACGAGTACATAAAATGGGTATATAAATCTCTCAATATAGATAATTCAATGATATTTCGGGTAAACATAATCTTGTCAATTAAATTGTCAGCGCTCCGATATTCAGGCAATCTCAGCATTCCAAAGAAAACCAATCGTATGAATGAATGTACGCATGTATAGATGAACGTAGGGGTAGAATTGAATCTGATAATACTAAACTTGAATCTGTTTTACTTAAATAATATCACCTCGTAAAGTTCTGATGAAGTTATATATTTCATTGGTTTTTATCCACAAGGTGGCGTTGAAATACATTGGTTGACACAACTGCTAATGAATTTCTATGCAGTGATGACATGTATTCGTACATAAAGTAGTTAATTTATTCCACTTTGTAATTCCAATATTGATTATTAACGATAACCAATTTTACTAAATAAAGTCAAACAGTTAAGGTTAGAAATTACAAATAAATATTCAATAATTATTAGATAAAAGATTTGCAAAATTTGAATAAAGTAAATTAAATAAATAACGTCTAATTTGAATGACAAAACTGAATTTTATTTACCTGTCGCTTGCATAAAAGATAGTCAAATAAATAACGTCCAATTTGAATTGAATGATAAAAATGTATTTTATTTACCTGTCGCTGGCATAATCTTTAAAAATGAATAAATCTCACTGAATCTATATATCTGTGTTTTAGTTACTAACAAAAATTACTAACAGACACATTACCCATTAAACGAACCCAATTAAGTTGTCACGATAATGATTTAAAAAATCAAACATAACGTAAAGTACTACCACTAAATCACGAGCCAAATAAATATTACAAATTATGAGAATTTGTATAATACCTGGGTGCGAATCATTACAACCATAATTAAATTCTTCAAGTAGGCTTATGTTATGGTATTTGTTTTCCTGAACCTCTACGACTTACTTTTGAGAAAATGGCGGGACTGGCTGTCTGGCTCATTTAGAAAAAAAAAAAACAAAACAAAAGTTGTAACTATTTGAAATACCTATCCAACAATGCCATATATGACCTATGTTCCTATTTAAGAATCTGAAGTTGAGTGCAGGCACGTGTAGTTCCGGTAACTTTACTAGGAAATTGAAACTACTTCTATTATATTCTTCAGCTGGGCTTATGTTATGCTATTTTTTGTTCCATGAACCTCTAACACGTCAAATTACAGAGAAAATGCCTGGGGCGCGTGGTCTGAAACACCCTGTATAGAGCATCCTGCATGTCACCTCGTCTTCTATAGCTCTTGTCACTTTGTTAAACTTTGTTTAACGTGAAACGTTTAATGTCAATAAATTGTTTTTCAAAGCCACCTTCGATTTTTATTCATTAAAATGTATTGAAATAGGTGATAAAACGAGTTTCCTGCAAATAACTTTTAATGTGTTAGGAATTGCGATAGGGTTTTAATTATAAAAATGTTTGTTTGTTAATTACGCATGGAATGCCATAAAAATATACAGGGGCTACTATTAAAAATAAGAAAAATATTGTGCTTTAAAGTTTGAAACTAAATGTTGGACACTCTGTATAATTCTTATCAATTAAATTTGGTTAACGTGACTGTTAGACCTTATTTAATTAGTACCTTGTATAATTTTATTAATGAGGCAGTATTTTTATGTTTCATTAATGTTTTAATGATGATATTAATAATTGTTCTAGGAACAGGTTGTAACTTTGCAGAAATAAAGAAATAAAAATTAATGTTTTAAACCAACGATGCAAAACTCGTATCAGTAAACCGATTTTAATCAGTGCAGAGGGCACTGAAGGTTACTGAGAATTGGTGTAAGCAGGAGGGACTCTCAGTGCATACATCCTGAGAAAACATCCATTGGCCTTCACGCGACGGAGAAACCTGAAGGGATTCAGAGAACCCCGGTTGTGTGGAGAGCCAATTATACTGAGGAAGGTTAAGTATCTAGGGGTTACCCTAGATAGCAAATTAACCTTTAAACCGCACATTACGGAGATAGCGAACAGAGCTACGAGGGGCTTCTGGACTTGTAGACGAATGTTTGGAAACAACTGGGGACTAACACCGGAAGTAATACATTGGATGTATACGACCGTAATAAGACCAGTGCTAACTTATGTATCCCTAATATGGTGGAACAAAGCCAACAATAGAGTTTGCCAATCAATACTAGGCAAAGTACAACGCATGGCTTGCCTGGGAATCACGGGTGCAATGAGTACGACACCCTCCAATGCCATGGAAACCGTACTGAACCTGCCTCCTTTACACCTGCTAATAGAGGCAGAGGTCGGGAAGGGGGCTTACAGGCTGGGAATATTTGGTCACGGGAAACCGTCACGGGAAACCGTCCGATAGAATCACACCCACCTTCAATCTAGGACGACCTTTCCAAGTGATTATCCCGGCTAGGGGAGGAATGGGAAACGGGTGGGAAATATAGCAACATCAATGGATCACTTTGGTACACTGATGGTTCGAAAACAATAGCCGGCGTAGAGTTGGGGATCTACGAAGCCGCACAAGGCAATGAAACTCACATCAACGTTGGTAAGCATCCTACAGTATTTCAAGCAGAAATAATGGCAATCACGAGCTGGGTGCAGATCATGATGGAGAGGGCTTATATAAATAGGCAAATCTTCATCATGACGGACACTACGGACAGTCAAGCGGCTCTGAAAGCATTAACTCCAATAGGATCACCTCCAGAACAGTACTGGAGGGCGTTAAAGCACTACAAGCATTGTCATCCACCAACAAACTAAGACTTGTGTGGGTGCCTTTGGACGTTGCCTTTGGACCTGAACCGACCGGGGCTATACCATACAGCACCGCAACGGGAATAATTAAAGGAAAACTCAAAGCAGCAACAATCCATCACTGGAGAGAAGCTGATGGTATGAGACAATCAAAGCTCTTCATAAGTCAACCCTCAGAAAAGTTGGCTGAAGAGTTACTAAAACTACCCAAGTGCAGAGTCAGGTGGCTGGTTGGACTACTTACAGGACACGGCAGACTGAGGAAACACCTGCATACGATAGGCATTGTCCAAAATGAACAATGTTGGCTGTGCGAAGAGGACGGGGAATCGGCCCTCCACGTCCTATTCGAATGCCCGGCGGTAAGCGCCCAGAGGCTGAGGTACTTTGGAAACCCTTTCGTGGTACCAAAGACAGTCAGCAGCTTTACACCCAAAGTCATTCTGGACTTTTTTAAAGGAACAGGACCCATGGATGAAAGCTGAGTGCACAGGGGAAAGCACAAAAGGACTACAGATGCCAAAGTGCTGAGGGGCTTTAGGGACCTACCCAGGAGAGAAAAAAACGATTTCAATACAATTTTAGGGGTGTGTAGGTAACCATTAAAGGCACCCAAAGAAACAACAAAATATACAGCACGTAATCTAAAAAGATATATCACCATGACGTCACACTGTTTTGGGACACCCTGTATAATCAAAAATATATTCTTTAAATACGCCCTAGGATGCAACTAAAGTCTGCAAAATATCAAAATCCTAACTTGATTAGTAACTGAGCTGTAGAAGACGAGAGGTGAAATGCAGGACCATGTATATATAAAGACAAGTCGATATTTATTAGGCGATTGGCCGTGAGCCTTTCCGCCTTACAGTTTTTAGATATTATTTTTAATTACCTTCATGCATATGTAACGTACTGTTACATAATTTCACAGTAAAAATTTCACATTTTTACCACAATCTATCGTCCGTCAGTGTCGTACATATATTATAGAGTGTATTTTTGCACATGCTGTCAATAATGTTCCGGTTAGTGTCATTGTTTTGCATTTTTGTCTTAGTTTGTCGTGTCTTTGGGAGATTGGTGGGATTTTCGTTAGTTCGTTCAGGGACTTGTTGGACATGTTATGTAAGGGGTTGTTGGGATGTGTAAGTTTGGTAAAGTCTTATGCATTTTCGTTCAGTGATGTCTATTAGATGTTATTAGATGTCATTAGCCGTTAGTATATGTCAGAGTTTCCCAAAGTGTGGGTCGCGACCCGGCACCGGGTCGTAGAAAAATTTTGCCGGGTCGCGCAAAATAAATTGTAAGAACACATTTTTTTACATCAGAAAGAGTCTAACTGTGTGTATTTGTACTCTTTCATATAGCTTTTTATATAGTCCGTGTGGGGTTCTGCTAGTCCCCCATCGGACGCCTCCCCAGGTGGCGGATAGGGGAATGCCTTCCAGATATGGTTGGTACCTGGGAAATAAAATACCAGGGGCGGACCAAAACTAGCACTGGAGGAGGGCAGCAGCGACCTCCAGTACCTAGACGAGGCGAAAAGGAAATGATCCTGAACCGGCTTTACACGGACATCCACAAGCATGACTGTAGCAGTTTTAATGGTTGTGGTACTGCGGCGTGGAAGGAAACGGGAAACCACCACGCGTAACTTCCCCAGGACAAATTATCATTTATGCCGGAACAAACACAAACTACGGCCCTCAGTAACGGGCAGGCCTTAAATGGCCGGAGGGTGCTAAGAATCTCCCGGTTCCAGCTAAAAGAAAATATCCAAAAAATTGCAACCTGGAATGTTAACAGCCTCTATGAACCAGGAAAAATTAACAATCTAACGCAAGAAATACAAAGACTACAAGTCAATATTATGGGCATCAGTGAAGTGAGATGGCCCAAGAACGGGATACATACAATGTCTAACCACACTATGTATTACTCAGGCAGCGACGAATCAGATAAACATCATAGACACGGAGTGGCTGTTGTGGTGGACAACAACACTAAGAAATCTGTTTATAATTTCCTGCCAATCTCGGAAAGAATCATGCTCTTACAACTTAACACTAAGCCAGTAAAACTAAACATAATTCAAGTGTACGCTCCCACGGCGGAGAAACCAGAAGCAGAGTGCGAAGAATTTTACAGATGCTTAGAAGCAACACTCAAGCATACCAAGAAGGAGGACATAAACATAATAATGGGCGATTTTAACGCGAAAATTGGAGAAGGTAGATACGAAGACATAGTTGGGGAATTTGGCCTAGGTATTAGAAATGACAGAGGGGACAGACTCGTAGAGTTCTGCCAATACAATAAGTACATACCAACGAATACATGGTTCCAATTGCCGAAACGTCGTCTATACACCTGGACATCCCCCCAACATCGACAAGATCACATCGTTAGGAACCAGATTGACTTCATTCTAATTAATAAAAGATTTCGCAACTACATTAAACGAGTAGCCGCATACCCGGGAGCAGACGTCGCTTCAGATCACAACCCAATTATAGCAAATACACACCTTCGTTTAGTAAAACAGAAAACATCTAAAGGTAAAAAAACAATCGACATTCGTAAACTAGCAGAAGAACCTACTGTGAGAACCGCATATTCCAACCACATAAACACAAAAATAAAAGATGGGCAACAACTGGAAACAGTCGAAGATACATGGCAACACCTCAAAGACGTGCTAACATCGGAAGCACATAACATCATAGGGTATGCCCGGAGCAACAAAAACAAAAACCAGGACTGGATGACACAAGAAATCATGCTGCTGATGGAACAACGCAGAAAGCTAAAAACTCAGCAAAAACACGCCGAGTATAAAGTGATGCATAAGGAAATACGCAGGGCGATCAGAATAGCCAAGGAGTCCTGGATGCAGCAAAGGTGTAAAGAAGTAGAGGAATTACAAGAGAAAGGCGATGTATTTAACCTGCATAGAAAAATCAAAGAAATAACAGGATCACGCAAAGGGGGAAATCCGACACACATCACAAATGACCAAAACGAGGCAATAACTAATGACATCGATAAATGTAATCTATGGCGGGAATACGTCAAAAAGCTCTTCGACGATGACAGGCCGGATGCACCAACCAGCCTAACGCAACTTGACCTCACAGGGCCCAGCATTCTTAAAACCGAAGTAGTACACGCCATTAAGGTTGCAAAGAACAACAAAACACCAGGTCCAGACGATATCTACGCAGAATACTTCAAGCAGATACATGAGGAAAACATAAACCTAATCTTAAAACTTTACAACAAGATCTATGACACTGGACAACTTCCAAAGGAATGGCTAAAGTCCACGTTCATAATGCTTCCCAAAAAGCAAACAGCAACCAAATGCAAAGATCACAGGCCCATCTCGTTAATGAGTCACGCATTAAAAATATTCCTACGCATTATACATACCAGGTTATTTAATAAACTTGAAGGGCTAAGCGGAGACACTCAGTTTGGATTCAAGAGTGGCACCGGTACACGAGAAGCAACATTCTGCCTAAACACTTTAGTACAAAACTGCTATGACCAAAGAAAGGACATCTTCCTGTGCTTCATCGACTATGAAAAGGCGTTCGATAGTATAAATCACGAACGTGTCATCGAATACCTGAAAAGAGCTGGTATAGATGAAAAAGACGTAAGAATAATCCAAAACCTGTACTGGCAACAATCGGCCAATGTCAGAATCAACAACCAATTAACGACAGAAGAAATCGAGATAAAAAGAGGGGTGCGTCAAGGATGCATAATGTCACCAATGCTATTCAACCTCTACGTCGAACAAATATTCTCAGAAGCCTTCGATGATATAGAAATCGGAATAAAGGTGAACGGGACTACAATAAACAATATAAGATACGCAGACGACACAGTGATCATAGCAAGCAACCAACAAGACCTACAGCTACTAATGAACAACATAAACAGAAAGGGGACGGAAGCCGGACTAAGAATCAACAGATCCAAAACAAAATTCATGGTTATAAGCCGTAATAATCAGGCAGGGGCGTCCATCACAGTAGAGGGGGAAACGATAGAAAGAACTACGAGCACGAAATACCTAGGCACACTAGTAAACGACAAATGGGACCCACTACAAGAGATCAAGAGTAGGGTGGAACAAGCCAGACAGGCATTCAACAAATTACGTCCCTTGCTATGCGATAAAAACCTTAACTTAGAAATCCGCCACAGAATGGTCAAATGCTACGTCTGGCCAGTTCTACTGTATGGAGCAGAAACCTGGACGATAAAAGCAGCATCCATTAACAAGATCGAGGCGTTCGAGATGTGGACATTCAGAAGAATGCTCCGTATCCCATGGGTAGACCACATTACCAACGAGGAAGTGCTGAGAAGGGCGGGTGTGGACAGACTACTATTCAACACCATAAAGCAGCGCAAGATAGGATACCTGGGTCACATACTAAGGGGGCCAAAATATCGAATTCCCCAGCTCATACTCGAAGGAAAGATAGAAGGCAAAAGGGGCATCGGACGTAAACAGCTATCATGGCTTAGGAACATCAGGAACTGGACCGGAATAAGAAAGTTTGGCGACATATGCCAAGCTGCAATAAACAAAACTTTAACAATTATACAATAAATGATAATTCGCCAACGCACATTGGTGTAAGGCAACAGAAGAAGAAGATATAGCTTTATCGTCCACGCCCGAAAAATTAATACTTGTTGAAAATTGTTGCAAATAATTTATGCGGAATAAAGGAAAAAAAGTTTATTTCGGCGATACCATTATCAAATAATACAGTTAAACGGAGAATTGACAATATTGCGAAACATTTACAAAAATATTTCGTTGCTAAAGTAATAATAAAGCAAGTTTCTTTCCTTGCAAGTAGATGAAAGCACAGATATCGAGGATAATGCAAATCTAATTGTGTTATCAGATGTATTGACGAAGACACCAAACATGAATGAAAGTTATTTGTTTTGTAAAAGGCTACCGACGAGAACAACCTCAGATGAGATTTTTAAGCTTACCAATGATTTTGTCACTGGTCATGGTATTGATTGGATGAAGTGTGTTGGTCTAAGTAGCGACGGAGCACGTCATGGCAGATTGTGATACAGGTTTGTTTAAATAAATTCAAGAATTAGCCATTAATTGTGTACGGGTGCACTGTAGTATCCATAGACTAGCGTTTGCTGTAAAACGCTTGCCTTTAGACTTAAAGATAACTTTGGATAAATAGCAGACTTTTTGCCGAATTATGCAGGGAAATGCAGAGTGATCATAAACACCTGCTTTTGTATTGTAATTCACGATGTCTTTCAAAAGGAAACGTTTTAAAACGTGTGTTTGACCTAAAAGACGACGCTCTATTATTTCTGTATGAACACCCACCAGCTAAAAAAGATGCTATTTTTCCATTTAGATAGATAGAAGGATAGATTCCACGATTTTGAGTGGCTTAAAAAAGTGGCTTATTTGTGCGACATTTTTGCTACATTCAATTAATTGAATTTATATTTGTAAGGCTTTGGTTTAATTATTTTCAAACTGTCGGAAAAAGTCGCTGCAATAATTTAAAAAATTACTCGTGGAAACAAAGACTTTCAAACGGAAATTTTAAATCTTTTAAAACATTACATAAATTTATTGAAACCCGTGCAAACTATGATGAAGGAGATTTACATCTAGAAACACTATCGGTTACAATTCAAGAACATCTTCCGGAGCTAATAAATAGTGTTAAAGACTACTTTCCGGATATTCCTTCAAATAATATGTGGATTAAATATCATTTTTCTATATAAATTGAAAGGGAAGAAATGTTTAATCTTAGTGAACAAGAAGTTAATAATTTAATTGAAATTTCCTGCGACACCGATCTGAACAACTGTTTGAAACTGTACTGCAGATTAATTTTTGGTTGCGTCAAAAGAAGTATCCAAGCGTAAGCGATAGAGCGAAACAATTTTTAATGCCTTTAGTCACCACTTATACGTGTGAAGCGCGTTCTCAGCCTTGGTGTACTTAAAAAATAAGTATCGAAACAGATTGGATGTCGAACCTATTTTGAGAATAAAATTAACATCATTACCTCCTAATTTGAAATTGTTATGTGATGACAATCAACATCATCCTTCGCACTAAGGACAAAATATGTGGAAACAAAGTTTACTATAGTTGTTAATTTTTAAATTACTTATATTTTTCTTACATATCTTATATTTTGCAATGTTTGTGTATGAAGTAAACAAACAAATAACTTGATTTTTATTAAAAAATAAAATATGTTTTGTAAATAAATGGTATTTTTTCGATGAGGTCGCGAAAAATTTTAGAACCTCGTACCGGGCCGCGGTCAAGAGACTTTGGGAAACGCTGTATTAGGGGACTACTGGCTACCTGCTAGGTGGGTTCACGTTCGGATTCGCATTTTACATAAACGCCGCTTTGGTGCGACAGGCGGCGCTCTGGGATGGATGATAATTTTTGCAATCTTTCTTTTCAAATGATTTGTTAATTATTAGAAATTTAAAAAAATTCAATACATAAATAAGGTTTCAAATTGAATACTTAACAGCTTCCTGGACTCGATTTTTCAAATATTTTAGATTAATTAATATATTTTGTTTACAATAATTTTTATTTAAAAAATATTCTCAGCCTATTGTAGATTATCATATTTTAGAGAGGTGCGCAAAAATTGGCGTATTAATTTTTATTTTTTTAGACGAAATTTTGAGAATTTACCAAATTTGAGGTGGTGGAGGAGCCTTAAAGTAAATTAAGGTTAACTCTAACTACAGTTACAGTTAATTTCAATATTAAAAGGGTAATAAATTCAGCAAAGTTAATGAGTACAAATTAAATATAAATGAATCAAATTATATAAATTCAGGTTAGTTTAGGTCAATATTAAAGTGGTCATAAACTCGGAAAGGTAATGAGTAAAATTTATGTAATAAATTAAATTAAATAATATTAATTCAGGTAGATAATAAATGGTCGTAAATTCATAAATTATTTATAAAACTGTATTTCAAAACCTGTTAATGAATCCTAAAGTAATAGATGCAGTGTGGCATTGGACACAAACGGTGCCATATTTCACGAAGTGGTGACATATATTGAGTACTTTTGAGCGGAACGTAGAACTGATCAATGTGTGAAGTCATTGATGTTACTATAAATATCCAACTGATGTGGTTGACTATGTTGATGGACATAAACGTTAACATTTTCAATGCTGAGCGAACATACAACAAAGAAATCACCGTGGGCACAGAGATGTCGATTTTTTTGATGTGTAACCTGCCGAAATGCATATTTTATCCAAAAACAACTGATACTTTTTGAAAAATTTTCAGTAAATAAAATAATTAATTTTGAATAAATAAAGAAACTCGTTAAATTCAAATTTGGTGTTTAAATGCATTGCAAAAATCCTTTATTAAAGTGAATAAATTGCACGCTATCCATAAATCTGTATCTTTATTTTATTAATGTTATTGTTGCTAACCCACACTTTACCTTTAAAAGAATTTGAAGTTATCATGATAATGAATTAAAATCAAACACAACGTAAAGAAGAACTACCATTATACGATCACACAAAATAAAAATAAGAGAATTAAATCATGGGCCAAAACAAATATCATAAATTATAAGAATTTACGATCACGAACTAAATTATCTAATTAATCAAATAATTTGGTATGGCGAAACTTTACAAGTTCCACTCACACTCGCCTTAATACATATGATCTGTTACATTTTCATGGTTCCATCTCTCTCATGTAATCATGGATAGCCATAAATACTTATAAATGTTAATTTTTATAAAATAATAACACACATCGGCAAAACCGTACCGAGATTCGAGAATGATGTTAAATACTTTTAAATCCTAGCACATGTCATTATAAGTATTAGTGACTGATACTGACTACCTATAAAAAACCTTTTAGTACCAATGTTATTCATTTTATTTCCGGCTATTAGCCGTCTAGAGGCACGTTTTGCCCCCATATACCTATCCAAAATATGTAATGTAGTTTTGAACTATCAACAGTCTGGGAGAGAAAAATAAGACGGCTTAAGGAAATCAAAAAAATTGTAGCATCACATGACTTTTTAATATCATAATTATATAATACATAAAATAAATATCATACTACATTACATTAAGACTGCGGTTGCCGTAGTTCGAAACTGGGGACATGTTCATTAGGAAAACTGCAACACTTAGATACATGAAATTTCAGGAATCATTAATGATATATTTTTTTTTTTGCAATATTTATATTTATTTATCTATAAATAACCTTTAAAATATTTATTTTACGCTATGAAATTTATATCACTGTATAGAGAAAAAAAAACATAAAACATGAAACAACATGAAAATACTTTTTTTTTCACTTGCATAAATAGCAGAGAAGAACATGTCCCCAGATTCATTAATATTTATCTTTTACCCGTGCGGGTCAAGAGTCCCCACTCTTGGTCCGCCCGGTAGGTCACATTCAGGCCACCTTTTATACACCACCCCGCACGCCCAGCACGCTGCTGGCAGGTTTTTTGCACGTAAAATGTATTCAACCTGGGAGCTTTTCTTATTTCCCATATACCGTGCGTTCTACAAAAAGCGCCCAAGACTATAGCGTGTGACTATACAAAATTATTAAAGTGTTTTTCGCTAAATAACAACTGTCAATTAAACTGTCAATGAAATTTTTAATCGAATTTTTAGTTTTTTTTCAATTTCTGAATTGGGAAAATAGTCTTAATTAAACTTCAATTACCAGGACAAAATTTCAACAAAGAATTAAGTTATATTCGATATGTAGCAAAAATTAACTGTTGCAGTAAAACTTTTATTTCAAAAATTTACAATAAATCTGAGAAGGCTTATAATTTGCCTAACCTGACCACACTAAAAGTAAAATTAATAAAACGAAACAATAATACTAACAATTTTTTTTGTAAAATAACATTTAATAAATATTGGGAAAATCCTTCTCAAATCTTTTTAATAAATTTAAATTAACCCCGACTTTCTCTGATAATAACAAGTTAAAAGCAAAATTACCAAATGTATTAGACAAGGAACCTCCTTTACAAAAATCAGGAATTTACCAGATACGTTGTAGACAGTGTAAAAAATGTTATATTGGACAAACAAAACGAAATATAATTAAAAGGTTTTTAGAACATTTACACCACACAAGATTTCATAGTAGTACAAATCTGCAGTTGCGGCACACTATTTTGAAACAGAACACATTTTTAATTTTGAAGATATTATATTATTAAAACATTGTACAGATAAAAATTTAAATTTTTTCGAAGCAATTTATACGAAAAAGATTCCAGCCTTAATATGGATCTTAATAATGATCTGTCTCCTTTAAATAATCCTTTTAAAAATTTATCAAATTTTCGCTGACCAAGAGTAAAAACCATCCCATTTAATAGTATACAGCGTGATCAAAATAATGGGTAACAAATGGGTAACTTTTTGGAGGAAAAGTTACTAGGCAAAAAATTCTGCATTATCTCAAATTAATTAAAAACAAATTGAACTTAAAAAAAATATATTTTTTTAAGCGCATAATTATGTTCTAAAATTGAAGATATAATGTACAGTTTCTTATTATTTTCTATGCGTTGTTGTATCTGTCCCTTGTGTGATCTGCATCTCACACTTCTAATAAAATTTATAAATCACGTTATCTGGTTTGCCTGATTAATTTTTCGTTTTGTAATATGCTTGTCAATAGTGTCATTTGCACTTAACTAACCCAGAAATGGTTGAAATTGTTTTTATTGTAGGGAATAATTACAGAACATGCAGAGAAGCAGCTAATGAATGTAATTTAAATCATCCTGAGAAAATCATCAGTCGCAAAACTATTGCGCAAGTACTAAGTAAGTTTAAACAATGCTCGTCTATTTTAGATTTATTAAAAAAATATTCAATTTTTCAGCACAAATACTTTATTCAATTTTTATTTTTTTCAGTTTTTAAATAGTGCTATTATTAATTTGAGTTGTCCAGTTGTTACCTATTATTCTGACCACCATGTATATGTTTGTTGATAGTTACATAACAATTGAAGTCGCTATAGTTTTGAGCGCTTTTAATAGAACGACTGTATATTTATTATCTTTCCGGCTCGAGCGATTTTGATAATTGATATTTTGATAATAATACGGGTAGAAATAATAAAAATAAAGTCATCTGAACATTTAATAATTTATCAGGAGTATTATTTTGTGTGATTTGCAAGTATTCTTTGGTGGATCTCGGCAGTTTAGTCCCCGACTAATTCTGCTCAAAACGATTTCTGGTGCGATGAACTGTTTGTAAAACTGAACTAATCTTTCGAGTGTATTGCCAAAAATTGTCATATTTGTTTATTTCTTCGTAAAATAAATCCACATCTGAATTAACAAATATGACAAAGTAACATTTGGATCGTCGTGTAATGTGCAATTGAATCGTTTATTTCAGTTTATTATTCAAGTTGTTGGGAAACAAAGAAAAACATTATATCCTTGATATTTAAACAGATTTTCGCATGAAACATTTTCTAGTATTAGTTAACATCTTGCCGAAGTTGATGCTGCCTATAATTAAATTATAACATTACTCCCTTAATTGTAAAAAAATATTGAAAATATTGCAGTTGACTGGTTTTTTGCAATAAAATAAGATTTTAATGTAGAAGCATATATTTTTAATGGTAATTTCCTAATTTATTTTGATTTTTAACAAAGAAGACACTATTATAAACTATATTTTTTTTATTTGAACACAGAATAAAACACAAAATTTTCCGTGTTTTCATTAAAATACAATAAAGAAATTTAAACTAATTTTCTGATTTGTTAAATATACTAAACTACTCAGCAATGGTAAGTAATGGTAAACCAACGGTAATTGCTAACATGGTATTAGTATTATACAAAATACCACAGGACTTTTACTGCAGAAATTTAAATTTACGCTATGTGATGTCGCTTGACAGGTGTCTGCACTAAACGCGATATTCATAGTAAATTATATCCCATAAAACGGAATGGCAGTTGAAGTAGAAGTAAAAATATGCCCTGACAATAGGAGATACTAATTCCGCAAAAAAAGGAAAATCCATAAAAAATGTCTGTTGACCAGTTTCTGAAATAAACGATTCAATTGGCCTTGTATCTGAAATTTGTATAATGTAAAATATATATATATATATATATATATATATATATATATATATATATATATATATATATATATATATACATTTATATAATACATATTGATTGACAATTGATAGTAATAATTATGATTTCTCTTTCGCCTGATAATCCTTCAAATATTTGCAGACAATATGATTTGTCTTTCTGAATTATTGCATTGGAATATTGGTATGTACATTTAATTTCCACTATGCTATTGCTCTCGCTTATTAATCTTAAAAAGTATATTGGTATAATAATATATTGAAATAAAAATTATCAATTAGTACCTTTGGGACTAGCACCCAGACATCCATATTGTATATCAATAAATTATCCGGATTCTTCAATTGTTAGAGAGATAGTAAGTTTGAAAACTTTGTTTTCGCAACAAATTCGTTAATTTAAAAATTGATGGGGTCAAATTCGATTTAACAATTAATATGTGGAGATAAAATAATATGTAATTAAATTTATTATTTTTTATAGTTCTAGGTCGTACAAAAATAACTATTTTTATTTTTCTATTAACTATTATTATTATATATAATTATTATATAATTATATATAATAATAATCATATTATATTATAATATAATAATTATATTATATTATATTATATTAATTATTACTATTAACACTATTAAAAGTTGAACTTTTAACACGGCATACTTCAATTAAAAATGCAATATTATAGAGAAATGACATAAGCGTGTTAAACGTGCTTCACTTTTAATGCTAGTGTTAAAAGTAAGCAGCCAATTATCTGTCAAAATGGCAGATGAAAGAATGACAGAATGAAATAATTCAATAAATTCGACTGACGTGTGTTCTAAATAATTATTTTCTGACAACATAAATTTTTCCTGTCTAAATTCCTCTCTATACAGAGAGTTTTTTTGTCATGCAACATAGGGTTAATTATTTTAATAGTTATACACTTTTGTCACAATGACAGCCATGTATCAAAGCGTCTTTTTTTAAATGCAACATACAAGAAATGCTCTGTGAGGCAAATATTACAGTTTACGAAGTGAACAGAGTATACAACCGTTGAGTGAAGGAGTTTGTAAAGAGACTCGAGTTTCTCGCCATGACTGCAATGCGTGGTGGATGTTTGGTTCGTATCTCGGATGACTGTTCCGTGTGCTCTGACGCTCCTAGCGCTAGACTGCATGCAAATTTGGCACAAAACAAGTAATATGTACGGACTCCTTGAGACTGTCTTACAAACTAAACAAATTAAAAAAATATCCCACCTTTAAGAAGATTTATGGTATCATTTCTAACATTCAATTTTCAAAAGTGTCTTCTCACATTTGCCCAATAAAATAATAGACATAATGGAATTTCGACATTTTTTGGGTATTTCATATATTTTTTTACAAAAAAACCATTAGTAACATAACATATAAATATGTCTTCCCAAAGGTGATATATTTTATTATATGTTTAGTTTGTAAGACTGAGTCTCAAAGAGTCCGTACTCCGTACATATTGCTTGTTTTGTGACAAATGTGCCTTGAGGTCGAGCGCTAGGAGGCCCCAAATGAAATGAATTATGAAAATACAAACTAGAATCGTGTAGTGAGTATTGTGTATTATAATTCTTACCATTCGTTTTCTACAAAAATACCTGGTTTCTCAACCAGGATCGTCTGAAAAATTTAATTAACGTTAATTCTGTAATTAGAAGTTGATGTGGATACAATCCCACTCCAGCAGTTCGTCCGTGTCGAATTGCCATACAGCGCAATATCAACATCAGACTTCCAATGGCTGCTGATACGGGTAATTGCGTAATAGAAGAAGTCGACATGCTTAATCTTGATATCACCCAGGCAGATGATAATAAAGAAAATCACACAGATAGTATGGTTGCTGCAAATACGGAAAATTAAGATCAACCTGAAGAGATAGCGGAAAAACAACTAAAGAGACAAAGAGAATTAACAAGTT
Organism: Othius punctulatus; assembly: GCA_951805005.1. Lineage (NCBI taxonomy): Eukaryota > Metazoa > Arthropoda > Insecta > Coleoptera > Staphylinidae > Othius > Othius punctulatus. The sequence goes on along the minus strand of OX638147.1, from coordinate 7,308,065 downwards.
TTGAGGCAATCAAAACAAAAAGTGTCAGTTTAGAGACATGCTCTAATATTTACGTTGTTGGATATTTAGCATCGTGTTGTAAAACAATTCAATTGCTGATATTGTTGTACTAAACTCACTAATGATGCAGGGGAGCTTCGAAACGATAATGAGCTCTTTTTATTATGCAAATATTACTCTCGTGAAGGTACGAGTAACATACAATTTTTGAAAACACCGTCAACTGAATTTGCCCACATTGTAACATATTTATTAGAACAGTTCAGTATCGCATTTGAAAAATACAAATGTGGGGCGAATGTCAGTCAAAATATTGAAAAAGTGCTCAAAATTTCATTAAACCAAGTGACCGATTGGTTCAGATTAAATGAAAATGAACAGAGCAAATTTCATAAAGCATTCGTATTAAGTTTATTTATAAAAATGGAAATATTTAGGCAGTTGACATGGGATACTGAAAAATATATGAGAACTTGTAAGGACAAAAATATATATAAAACCCCATAGAAAGGTGCGAATTTTATCTTAAAACGTTACGGATGTATGTGAAAATTTGGGCCTTCCTGTTCTTATATATGCCGAGAAAGATTACAGAAAGTTGGTTGGGCCAAATTTGTTTTATTATTTAGTTTTCTTTTTATACATTATATGTCATTATTAATAAACTTGCAAATATTCATAAACATTGCTTTTATTATGGAATTTGTTTAAAATCCTTAGCTGTACCTGTAGGAGTTGCAGCGCCAAATTTGTATTATTATTTTGTTTTCTTTTTATACATTGTATGTCATTATTAATAAACATGTAACAATTCACAAACATTGCATTTATTACGTAATTTGTTTAAATGCTTAATACATCACGCTATGGTAAGAAAGGTTTAATGCAAAAAATCTTGATCCAAAAGTAATGATTTACTGCAAAGAATGTGAAAGTCAATCCCAACCCCGTTTACTTTCTCCATATAACATTTTTTTATTATTGATTTAAAAAAAAAAACAAGATTAATTTGTGCTTATCTACAACCCTTATTAGCACCTATCAGATGTACCGAGTGATTTGTAGTTACCTAGAAAATCTCGTTTTTCAAAATAAAGAAAATCGAAATAGTGCTAATTTTCGGAAATCACTCAAGATATCAATGAGATATTTTTATTGCGGGTTAGTTTTAGATTACTGAATTATTTAAAGGTCCACTCCTGATCACCAGAAATTGATTTTCCAAAAAAACAGGATATTTATTAAATATTAATTCTCCTCATTAGGCCCCTGTTAAAGAACACCTACAGGGTTTTTGTAGAACTAAGATATTAACAGCAGTATATTCATGTTTTTTGAAGCTATTTAAAAATTACTAATAATTATCATTCAAAAATATTCCTCCTAAAAAATACCTTGCATCAAAAACGTGGATAGTATGCAGTGATATAACATTTAGGTAAATAATAAAAATTCAAAAGAAATAATTAATATTCTGTACTGTTTTTTCTAATAACTCATCTTCAATGTTTTTACGAAACCCGAAAGGAAATGTAAAATTTAGTTTTGGTAAGTGAAATCTTAAAAATATTAAAGAAATACATTAAAAATCACATTTTTGCAAAATCTATAGAAAACAAAAAACTTATGACCTTTAAATGATTCAGCTACACATATTTTGTAAGAAACACAATTTCATAGCACTCTTGGTTTGCAGAAAAAACCAGCGTTGAAATTTAGTGTTTATCATTTAATTCATATTATTTATCAATTATTTCGAAAATATTACAATTTTAAAAATTGTCTTAATAAGAGTTGAAGATAATCTTAAAGTACATATATTTTGTAAAAAACTAATTTTCAAAGTAGTCTTGCTTTGTGGACAAAACTTGAAATTTATATTTTATCTTTTTATTCATACATATTAATATGGAGAAAGTCATGTGCCACACATACATGCCCACATCTGATTCTCATCTTTATTATTTTGCTGCCGTAAAACTAGTATCTTTATTTATTTTTCTTATTCTCTTAAAAATGTACCTTTATTTACATACTATTTGATTAGGACAATAACATTCGCGAAAAAATTATATATACTTATATGAGAAAGTAAAAAGTTACCGGATGTATTTGAGGTTTACAAAAAAAAAGCACCGTAACGAGGCGACGCTCCGCTACGTTCGGACCCGTATTTGGGCTCACAACCACCGGCCTCGGATTTTTACAAGTATGAATTACACTCGCTTGGATATTTGTGTTTCCGTCACTTGAAATGTTGGCGGTGACAGTCGTCAGCGGGGAGTTACAACAGAGCAAGAGGCAAACACGGCACAAATATTTCTATTTGTTGCTGCGCCTCTTCATAAACTCCTTCACTCAACGATACAACTGAAGAAAGAGTTCTGTTATTCAAATGGATAATGCTGCAAACCCCAGCTTAACATTGTTAACTTCGTAAATTGTAATATTTGCCTCGCAAAGAATTAATTTTACTTGTGTATTGCATTTTAAAAAAGACACTTTGATATATTGCTGTCAGTGTGACAGAAGTGTGTAACTAAAAATGATTAACCCTATGTTGCACGATAAAAAAAACTCTCTGTATGCTGGGAGCAAACTAGTAGTTTGGGTAAGGATAGTACAAAAAATTATTTGTTTATTTGGTTTGGAAATATACATGGAATCAGCCTGCAGTGTTATAAGTGTTGTAACATACATACCTATAGTAGTATTTTACGTTACATTCGAGTAGGTTACTTGTAACAGTACGAGTTAGGCATTATGGACGAAGCGACGTTAGGAGTTCCGAGTCAAGAATCTCTAAACGAGTAACTGTTACAAGTAGTACCGGATGTGTATCGTAATCCATTTTACTTTATTAAGTGTCTTCTGTATCATTATTTAATATGCATGTTAATATTCCCAATACATACATAATTGAGGCCAAATGTATGTTTGCGTTTCTAATAAATGTCAAATTTGATTTATAAAAATAACAGTCCGGTAAGTATTGCTTATCAACACTTACCGGCTATGATGCTGTTATAGCTCACCTCCCGCAGTGTATGAAGTAAAGAATATAGAAATTTTTACAAAAATGCATATGTCAAGTTCATTTAACTTTGAATGTTTTAGCATTTAGTGGCACTTTTATTCCAATTAAACCATACCAAAGTACCTAATGATAATAAGAAACTATGTGCAACAAATCAAATTTGGCTTATCATACTCTCATTATATTATTAAATTATTGTTTCAATTCCGAGTTTATTTTTAATCTGTTCTAACCCCTCAGAGAACACCAGCGCATCACAGAATCTAACAATAAGATCACATAGTACTGAAGAAAGTTGATTTAAATGTTGATTTATACGCAAAGATTTATAGGTTATGTAAGTGTTTTTAATGTGTCAGGTATTTTAGAATGGGTCACATTAGAAAACCCGCACTGGAACAAAACTGGAATTAGTGTCATGAAAATTGTCTCTTTCTTTCTTTCTTAATCTTTCCCTCTTTTACCCTTTTGGGTGTTGAGGTGTAATTCTATTTTTTATAGAATTTTATCCATTCTTTTCTGTTGCCTGTTAGTTCCTTTACTTGCTTTCAACTCTTCCCATTTTTCTGAGGCGTTTTGCTTATTGTACCGTTCCATGTTTCCTGTGGTCTCCTCTTGCTCTCATCCCGTTTGCTTTTGCCTCCCACACTTGTTTATCTTGCCTCTCTTCACTCAGTCTGTTTATGTGCCCAAACCATTTTAATTGTCCCTCTTCTATATTCTTTATTATCAATGTGGTTCCCAACCTCTCCCTTATTTCTACATTGCGCAGTCTGTCCTTGTTTGTCACTCCTTCCACTCTCCTTAAGTACTTCATTTCAGTCGCTTGTATTTTAGATTTTTGTCTTGTGTCAATGACCCACGTCTCACTCCCGCATGTCAGTATTGGTGCAAAGATTGTTCTGAAAACTGTCATCTTCGTATTTTTTTGATATTTCTTTCTTGTTTATGAACGCTCTTCTTAGTGTACTATACAGTTTACCTGTTGCTTTTACTCTGTTGTTGATGTCCTTTTCATATTTCCTTGACTGTCTATTATTGTTCCTAGATACATAAATGCTTGCACCTGTTCTATCTGTTCTCCGCTTATTCGTATGTAGGTTATTTTGTTCTTCTTTGTTATCACCAATTGCTTCTACCAATATAATAACTGCGTTTATATTAAAAAGTGTTTATATTAACATAAAGTAAGATGATACTATCCAATTACAGATATTTTAGCAGCAATTTAGTTTCATATTAACACGCACCACCTATGCCAATTTGGTTGAACTGCTAGGTCAGGATATTTCGGCCATATTATAACGCGCCAACTCAATTGTGCTCAGATTGCATGAGAATGCTCCATGCTAATGTCATACAAATACAGGGTGTCTCTAAATTGTGTGGAAATGGCTTAACCACAGATTACTGGGATCAAAAAAAGACGATTTAACAAAACAAATCTATATACAAATGCGTTTGGTTTAGCCAGAATTCAGCTTCAAAGTTAATTTTATAAAAACAAAATTTGCTTATAACAAGAGAACGTTTACATTGATTTAGATGTTATTTGGTATGACACTTTATACGGCTATAACTCATATTTTGACATAATATTGTTATTATCAGTAGACCGGTTGTGTATAAAACAAGTGACGCCCATCATTAATATATTCATATTTTTTAATGACAAAAGCAAATTAATTTAAAAAAAAATGAAATCGGATGCAGGCATGTATTATTAAGTTTTTTTGTATCTTTATAGTTTTTGATACCTGTAACAGTTTCGACACAAAAAAATAAAATATGAGTGACTGCCCTACATTAGTTTGGAAACAAATGTAATCTAGTTACCGGATTGATGATGGTTTATTCACAATAATCAATATGAAGTACACTGACGCTGATAAAACAGATATGTTGCTGGTTTTAGTATTTTAGGAGCCCTAATAACGAGGAAGAAATTTTGGAAATTATAGCAATTGCTTATCCATACAATATCCAAATAGTGCAAGAGCTTTTATAGCTGATTATGACCTACGTTTTGCATTTTGCCGATTTATTCAGGAAAAAAGAGCTAAACATATACTTTTTAACCAGAAAATTCTGTTCACTGATGATTTGTTTCCAAACGAGTGTAGCGCAGTCACTTATATTTTATTTTTTTGTGTCGAAACTGTAACAGATATCAAAAACTATAAAGATACAAAAAAACTTAATAATAAAAGTCTGCGTCCGATTTCATTTTTTTTAAATCAATTTGCTTTTGTTATTAAAAATATTAATGTATTAATGTTGGGCCTCACTTGTTTTATATACAACCGGTCTACTGATAATAACAGTATTATGTCAAAATATGAGTTATACCCGTATAAAGTGTCATACCAAGCAACATCCAAATCAATGTAAACGTTCTCTTTTTATAAGCAAATTTTGTTTTTATAAAATTAACTTTGAAGCTGAATTCTGACTAAACCAAACGCATTTGTATATAGATATGTTTTGTTAAATCGTCTTTTTTTTATCCCAGTAATCTGTGGTTAAGCCATTTCCACACAATTTAGAGACACCCTGTATATTCGAATAGAATAGACTGTATTTCTGAGATCATTTTATCAGGTCTGAAAGGGATTGACATTATGCAGGTCCCGTAAGTTGCACATATTTGAATTGATACCATTATTTGAGATATAAAATATGCAAAAGTGTAGTTTTATACGTCTTTTTTCCCATTTTTTTATAAACACACCATTTAGATTTGGACCTTAAACTTTTCACCAGCCGTGCTATACTTTAATAAAAGTTGATCCCGAATGGATATTCGGTTGGTTTCCCATACAAAATCTAGGTTATGTTGCTTTGTTTTGCACGAAAACAAAAGCCCTATCACGCTAGGGGCTAGGGACTAGAGTGCTAGTATGACCTAGCGCCCATCTCCCCTCTCTAACTCAAACCACGATCCGATACCCTACACCAGGGTTCCGGCCCAGAAAAGTATTTTATCCGGATTCCGAATATATTATTATTCAGATTAGTTTAACAAAAATCAGGATTATTCACAATACAATTATAATTAATTTTTATCTTCAACATAACGATTAAATTTGATATTGCAAAACCAAAAATTGTTAGGAGTTTTAGTTATTTTTTTTATTATTTTGGTTTGGTTATATTTATTTTAAGGTTTTGCAGATTTGTTAAAAGTTTTATACAAATTTCTGATTCCCACAGAATCCAATATTCTGTATTCCATATTATAATATGTACTTTTTATATTTTGATTGAAATTCTAAACTTTCTAACTCTTTTTGATATTTTGGTTACATATTCTTGAAAACTTTGTAGCGATTTCGGACAGTTTTTTTATGTAACTTTGATTTGTGCCATCTGCCTTTTGTCTTTAGGGATTGTTTCTTCTATCCACGCTTGAGTAGCATCTCTAGTCTGTTTTTAAAATCTGTATGTTTTTGATCATCTCTCCTGTCATTTGTTTCTATCCATGCTTTCTCATTCATAAGTTTTTTTGCTATCTCTCATAGCTCTTCAATGTTTGTTGATATTTCTTTGTCTTTCTCAGTAAAATCTTTCCATGCTTCTTCACGTACGTCGATCCATTCATCTGATTATTTCCTTGCCTTCGTTTAATATGTCTCCATTTTCTTTTTTTTTTCTTTTTGGTTGCATTTCTCTTCTTTATCAAATCTGTCGTTTCTGACATTCAAAATCGAATTGATTGACATTTCCAGAGACGAATATTGCCATGTTTCTTGATCGAATTTTACATTATGTATAGTGGCATCTGCCGAGATAATCAACAAAGTTAGAACATTTTTCTGGGGCGCTCTGTATTTCATTAAAACTTGAAAGTACTCTATATAAATACTCTGCGCGATATTATCCAATACGCCAATTTAAAATTTGCCTAGGGTGCTTTACAAGTTTGATTAATTAGTAAGTTGGTTAGTTCATTTTATATTGACATGAAATCAAATTTATCAAATTTATACTTCTGTCATTTCCGACATTAAAAATCGAATTGATTGACATTGCATGAAACGTATGTGGCCATGTTTCATCATCTAATTTTACCTTATGCATAGCGCTATCTGCCGAGATATATTAACAATGTTAGAATATTTTTCTGGGGCGCTCTGTATTTCTTTGAAACTTGAAAGTCTCTATTTAAGTGTTCTACCCGATATAATACAATATCCTCAGTTTTATGACGTTGATGGATGAAGCCTTTACTATGTGATAATTGATGATGTTATCAGGAATAGAAATGTACATTTTACTACATTTTATTTTAAGTTTTATTAAACGGCTGCAGTTTCGACCTCTATCTTGTCATTCTCAATTAGATTTGAAAACATAGCTTTCTTAAACTTAGATGGAAAAATTAATCTTAAAATCTACTTGAGAATGACCAGATGTCCAAACTGTAGACCCACCTCAAGCAGGCGGTGCCAAGTCGTCAAAAAAAAATTGTCTCTATAAGGAAAATTAAAGGCTAATTACAGGCTAATTAAGTGCCATATTCCCGAATTTCAACAAAGTGGCCGTCAGTTTGAGCAATTTTCGTGAATACGTTTGAATTTTCTGATGCATATTTTGAATTATTCTGATGAAATATTGTTACATATTGTAGGCTCTTCAATTTGCAGGTTCCGCTGGCTTAAGGCACAGCTAGCGGAACTTTATACAGAATCAATAAAACCTAATAGGACCAACTTCATAATTAAAGGCTAATTAAAAGCTCTACAATCACACACATAACTTTAACATTCGACGATTATTTAATATATATATATATATATATATATATATATCATAAATAAATCTTATCAGGAAGTGAGCGACATTTTTTCGCTCAACAAAATCAAGCGGAAATGTAAATTAAAATAACAATATCAAGAGCCTTTAATTAGCATTTAATTATTGAAAAAGAATATTTTCGATATCAGGGCAGTAATACATTTCAGGGCCTTGGGTACCATATACACATGCTATCAGTTTGTTGGAAACTAATCAAATATAAACTTTATTGCCGCATTCATAGAGCCTTTAATTAGCCTTTAATTATTAAAAAATAAAATTCACGATATCAGTGCCGTAACTCATTTTAGGGCCCTGGTTCCATATACAAATGTTATCAGTTTGTAGGAAACTAATCAAACATAAATTTTATTGCCGTATTCATAGAGCCTTTAATTAGCCTTTATTTATTAAAAAATTAGATAGTCGATATCAGGGCCGTAACTCATTTTAGGGCCCGTGTTCCATATACAAATGTTATCAGTTTGTAGGAAACTAAGTAAACATAAATTTTATTGCTGCATTCATAGAGCCTTTAATTAGCATTTAATTTGTAAAAAATAAAATTTACGATATCAGGGCCGTAATTAATTTTAGGGCCCGGGTTCCATATACAAATGTTATCAGTTTGTAGGAAACTAAGCAAACATAAACTTTATTGCCGCATTCATAGAGCCTTTAATTAGGCTTTAATTATTCAAAAATAAGATTTTCGATATCAGGGCCGTAATTAATGTTAGGGCCCGGGTTCCATATACAAATGTTATCAGTTTGTAGGAAACTAAGCAAACATAAACTTTATTGCAGCATTCATAGAGCCTTTAATTATCCTTTAATTATTAAAACGTAAGATTATCGATATCAGAAGCGTAACTCGTTTCAGGGCCCTGGATACCATATAAAAATGTTATCAGTTTGTAGGAATCTAATCAAACATAAATTTTATTGCCGCATTCATAGAGCCTTTAATTAGCCTTTAATTATTAAAAAATAAGATCTTCCATATCAGGGCCGTATCTAATTTCAGGGCCCGGGTTCCATATACAAATGTTATCAGTTTGTAGAAAACTAATCAAACATACATTGTATTGCCGTATTCATAGAGCCTTTAATTAGCCTTTAATTATTATAAAATAAGATTTTCGATATCAGGGCCGTAACTCATTTTAGAGCCTGTGTTCCATATACAAATGTTATCAGTTTGTAGGAAACTAAGCTAACATAAATTTTATTGCCGCATTCATAGAGCCTTTAATTAGCCTTTATTTATTACATAAATTATATGTAAAGTTCCGCTAGCTGTGCCTTAAGCCAGCGGAACCTGCAACAGTAAAAAAAATTTGAAGAGCCTTAAATTCGGGAATATGGCACTTAATTAGCCTATAATTAACCTTTAATTTTCCGTATAGAGCCAAAATTTTTTTGACGACTTGGCACCGCCTGCTTAAGGAGGTAAACTGTAGCTGTATTAAATGTTAAAATCTTCAGTTTTGGTAAGATAATGTTATATTTTTTGCTTGCACTGAAATGGAATGTAATAAGCGATAGTGTGATAATTTCTGATTAAAATGATTAGATAGGATAAAATACATCTAGCACGATCAATTGCAACAGAACAATGGCTTCCAGTAGACAAGATGTAGTATGGCTTACATAAGTGGTGGCTGTATGAATAAACGTGTTTTTATTATTATTACTATTGTAAATGAGTAATTACAGATAAAAACTTGAAAAACTTATCCAAACATGGCTGATTCCATTCTCCTCAGGTGAAATACTTTCACAATTTAATTTTTTCCGCCAAAAAGTCTAATTGACTGGGTTTACTTGATAATTTTACTTCCGGCCTCTATAGCTTGCAAACTATAGTTTGTGTGGCAAACCATGTAATATAATTTTCTTTCAAAATTTTGTTTCCAACAACTTTACTCAATATAATTTTTTTTTAACGGTGCACCGTTTACGGGATAATTGGGAACAATGACACAATTCGCCGTTTGGGGGAAGTTTTTTCAATATTAACGGATGTAGGATTAAGGGGAGAAAATATCTCGACGATATTCAATTCTAGAGTACTCGTTAGTCCAGTCAAATTAGACTTTTTGGCGGAAATAAATGATATAGTTTTGAAATTTGGTATACTTACTCTTATGTACTCTAGAATTGAATATCCATCGAGTTTCCCCTCCACCAATCGGTGAACTTATGTTATTTGTCGCAAATATCTAGTAAACGGTGCACAGTCTGAAAATTTTTATATCTGGTAAAGTTGATGGAAACAAAATTTTGAACAAAATTATATTACATAGTTTTCCACAAAGCCTATAGTTCGCAAGGTATAGATGCGTATAGATGCATATAGGCGCGCAAAGCACTATTCATTAATCAGGCACTCGTTTCGTAAATAACTACCAAACGACTAGATTTTTGTCAAAAGTGCTCATAACTGAAGTTTTAGAGCGAGAAATTCTCGATCAGAGCAAGAAAATCATTATAACGAATATCTAGCCGTTTTGTAGTTATTTAAAAACGAGAGAAAAAGGAAGTGTGCGTCACGCGTCAGTATTTATCTCTCACTTCTGGCTTCTACACCTTGCGACCTATAGCTTTTGTAGCAAACCCTGTGATATAATTATTCTTCAAAATTTTGTTTCCATCAACTTTATCCGATATGAGAATTTTCAGGCGGTGCACAGTTAACGAGATAATTGCGAAGAATTACACAGGTTCGCCGTTTGGGGTGTGTTTTTCAATATTAAGGGATGAAGCCTAAACAGGGGGGAATATATAATTATTTCCGCCTGGATTTACTGGATAATTTGACTTCCGGCCTCTATTCCGCGCGAACTATAGCTGTTATGGCAAACCGTGTAACATGTATTTTGTTCCCATCAACTTTACCCGATATAAAATTTTCAGGCGGTGCACTATTTACGAGACAATTGCGAAAAATAACACAAGTTCATCGTTTGGGGGGTGCTTTTTCAATATTAAGAGATGAAGGCCCCAGGAAACTCGGCGGATATTTGATTCTAAAGTGCTCAGGAGTATGTGTACCAAATTTCAAAACTACATAATTAATTTCCGCCAAAACGGCTTTTTGGGGCTCATATGACTGGACTATCAACGATATTAACACATATAAAGTGAACTTTTCAAATTTGAAATTGCTTTGTTAGCATTGGTTATCACAGTGACAAAAAATAAGCATATTTAGCTATGATTTAACTATGATACATGTGTAAATAGCATAGGCGAAATTACAAGATGCAGAAATTCGAATTTTTAAAATATTTTAAAAAGTACTTATTTTGGGAATATTGTTGCATAATACTTTTTGTAGCAAATTGTCATGCAAATTGCCCTGCGAGATTAAACATATATCATTCTATTTAAAAAAAAACAAAAATGAACACTTACTTTAAGTAAGCACTTTACTAATGACATTTTTGAATGACTAATTTTCAAAATTTTCAGGTGCAACATATATTAGTTAAAGAGGTACAATCTTTCACGTATCTTTCAGGTACAATTCGAGATAAATGTTCCAATTTTATCTTATTTGTTAGAGAAGCCATTTTTCTTAACGTCCTTTTAAGGTCAAAATCTAGGAATTTTATTTTTATCTCAGAAAGCAGAAAAGATTAGTGTTCACATATCTCTACAAAAGATGTTTCAACAGGGAAGAGAGAACTATAATAATATACAGGGTGTTCCATTTAAAAAACAAAAGTTGATGGCAACTTCCGGTAGAACCAGAGGTGATAGAAGGTTGAAAGTATTTCACCTGAGGAGAACGGAATCAGCCATGCTTGGATGATTTTTTTCAAATTTTTATTTATCGAGAACCCCATAAACTTTTAATGGTCCATGAGCGTGGTACACCCTGCAGGCAGTGAGTTGAACCGGGACCGAACTGAAACCGAAAACCGAAATTGACCAGAATTCCAACCTGAACCGAAACCATAACCAGAATGATTTAATTTCGGTCTAAAACAAAAAAATATTTTTGCTGTGAGCGCTGAAAGCAGAACCCTCGATTATTTATTTGTTATGCATAATTAATTAATAGTATACGATGTCTTGTGGCAACCACCTAAAAATCGTGCACCCCACCCCTTCTCCCTATTCTGCATAGACGGAGTGTTGCCGTTGTCGTTTCTTATGAACTATTTGCCCTGTGTTTAGTGTTTAGTTTTTAGTGTACATTTTTTTTTTTCGTTTCATGAAAGGTTTGTATAGAATCTTATTTTTATTAATTTTTACTTACAAATTGTAACAAAAATAACTTAATATACGAAAATTACCAGAAACAACTATACGATTAAATATTTATTCCAGCATTTTTCGCATCGGTAGAAATGTAGAAAATCCAGTGCGATTTTTTTAAATCTCGAAAACATTACAAACAAAGAAATTTGTCAAATAAACAAGTGTAATATGACAAGATTCTGAAACCACGCCGTGAATTTTGAACATGCTGAGCGTTGGCATAGCGCGAAATATGAAGAACTGCAAAAACAAAAATTTCTTGAAGAACCACAGAATAAAAACAGAAAACAAGAGACAATCACTAGTTTAGGGCAAATGATGTGAGAACAAACTCAACGAAAAGTATTTAAGAAGAATATTTCTATAACTATGACCGAAGAAACATTACAAAGCATGTGTGCCAAACTAGTGAGTAAAAATGGTTTACTTTCCAATATACTGGAATAATCACGGTGGTGAAGTGGGTAATAGATTCCAGCAATAGGCGATTGAAATTAAGACAGCAGCGCCACGGCGGCGCATTTACTTACTAGTGTTGACCCTTCCAGACCACAGTTCTCCATGTGTTTGTTATGTGTTATGTTATCAATCTTGTGGATATGGCTTAACATCAATAATGGCAAAATATAAAAGAGTTGGCACCGTATTCGGCTCTAACGCTGTACGATGTACGATGGATTCTGCAATGGATACGATGGATGCGCAACTTGGTACTTTCAAGAGAAAATTCATATCTACTCTCATTGAAAAACAGTTTTCAGGACGAAAATGCTTGAAACACATACTTGCTTTTCATGCCCATTCTTAATTTCAGCTTCCATGATTAAAAAACACTATCGCAGACAATAAGAAAATGACCAATCTTATTTTTCTTATTATCTGTGAAAATAATTGCAATGCGCCGCCCTGGCTTACCTGCTTCTCAAAGTAGGCCTTAGTACTCGCCACCTCTCACCTCTCGTATCGTACCCGTGGACTCAACATACCCAGATAGGTAACACTAGGATTCCGCCCAAATAAAGATTAAATCCAACAAATCGTCATTGTGCATCAGATTGCATTGTGCATCCAACAAATCGTCACTGCGTATCAGTTCTAGCCGACGCACTCCGCAGTAGAACTGTACACTGCAAGTGATTATTATAACGTTAAAATTGATGTATAAATAAAGTGTAACACAATAATCTATTTTATTAATTAGAGCCTAAACTGACAACAGAAGCAGCAAGTCGTAACCTTTTGGTCCTTCATAACCACATAGTGTAAGGCCTCAGGAACGATACCAGCGGTGAGAGGCAAGTGCATAGCATCAAGTTTTCCCAGCACGATGCATTCAAACGTGAACAAACCATTTGCTTTGATGTTCTACTGTTCGCTATAGCCCTCACCGCTCATACTGTAGCCGAGGCCTTCATGTCGTGTCCATAGTGTGTGGACATGCATCCAACTGCAGTCCTGTACTTATATTGCTGCAGTCCTCCACGTCCTGCAGACTACATGTAAGAGCTGCCTAACATATGAGGATGGTGCACCAGGTACGTACACTGTGCACTTTATGCATCTGAATCAAGTTACTACAGGATGGGTGAAAGGTGATTTGCAAGGATCTTGAACTACGGGGCAATTTGGGGAACCTGCAGCCTGCAGATGACATCCAATTAGGTCTACAATATCAACACAAATGGTATCGAGTGCGTATTAGCAACGTGCCATAAAACCCTCGTAGCCGGAAAATGACAATTCTGGGCAATATTCAGACGTCCTTCCAATACAATTGTGGTCCAAGATTACGAAATGGGCCCCCAGTCAAGCCGATACGTACGGTGCGTAGTATGCCATATTTGTGACATTGACAGAGAGCTCAATAACATTCAATTTTAATTTTGTGCATCAAAGTCTAAGTTTTAGTTTCCACAGCCAACTTCGATGGATTTTTATAATGAACACATGGTATCTACATCAACTCGGTATTTACCAGATTCGTTACATATTTCACGCTACCTTTGCCTGCAGCCGGGAATCGAAACTAAACTCAAGATTTTGGTTGCTGTCAGCGTTGGAGCCTAATACGGTGCAAACTCTTTATATTTCGCCATTTATTTATTATTTATTTATTTAATTCAACATAACATTGTTCATGTCATACTTCTGATTTATGTCGTGGGCCATGTTATGTTTGATAATATTAAATTCTGTTTATTAATCAAAGTCGACGAATTTGATACGAATTGCACACTGTAGCACAACAAACACATAGGAAAACAGTTGACTGGAAGGGTCGACACTAGTACGTAAATGCTACGTTCACGTAAATGTCTGCTTAATGTAAATCGTCTATAGAATTGTAGAAAAGTTTTCTCACAAACAAGGCACATTTTTTTGAATGTTTTGGAATAATTGGAAGTAGGATGGTCCTCTTAGCGCACCAGAATAATTTCCAGCCCATTTCGACAACGTACGGCATACTAACATACTATTTTTAATTACTAGACTGACATCTTATTTTCCTAATACTTCCTTTCTACTAATCATACAATATTGTTCCTCACAATCCATAGAACAGGAATCAAGAAAAATCCGGATATACTATTTCCATATTCACGAAAAAAATAATCGTTCGAAAAAGAAAGCCGGAAAATTGAAAATAAAATGTGCTGCATAAGAACTTCTGACTAATTGCAGATAAAAGATCTTTTTTCTCAAGAATATGAAAATAGTACATTCAGATTTTTCTTGATTCCTATTTTATGAAATATGGGGAGCATGCGAACGACCTGGAAATTGAAAATAACATGTCGTCGCATAAGAACTTCTGACTAAGTCCAGATAAACGATTTTCTTCTCGAGAATATGAAATACATAGGACATACGGATATTTCTTGATTCCTATCCTATGGACTATGAGGAACAATTGTGAAAAAGTACATCCGGATTTTTCTTGATTCCTGTTCTATGGATTGTGGGGAACAATATTGCACGATTAGTTTTTCTGTATGAGCATGCCAGCGGCCGGGATGAGGGAAATAAGGTATCAGTCGGTCTGGTAACTAAATATAATATGTCGGAATTCCGTACGAGGTTGAAATGGTGAAAATTATTCTACTTTTTGAGAAAACTTTTTTTATAAGTATAAATTGCTGTTCCCTATGCAAAAACGAGCATTGAGACTGGTTGCTGACAACAAGTGCACAGACTCCTGTCGGGGGGTTTTTAAGAGGCTGGGAGTACTTACTCTACCCTCACTATATATTTATGAATCATTAAAGTACATTCACGGAAATCCCCACCTATTTAAAAAAATTCAAAGTGCTCATAACTACAGCACGAGAAATTCGGACAAGCTTGTGTACCCAATACACTCATCTTCATTGGTGGAGAAAGGTAGCGAATACCAATGTCTAAAGATGCTGAATTGCCTCCCTGCAGAGATAAAGGAAATGTCAAGGGACAAATATAAAAATACAATAAAAAAAATCCTAATTGAGGCTGAGTTGTACGAAATTAACGAATTCTCTCAGGACGTTTTCACCACACATCATTAGATTTTATATTGCGCTTTGTTGCTGCACTTATTTTAACATGGTTTATGGTGTTTGTAACTTTTATTACCCTGTTTGTCCCCACTGTTGATTCGCTTTTGTATAACAGTGGGCAGTTTTATTATGTAACTAATTGTATATTTTTGTATTACCACCTAAGTATTTTGTGAATTATTTTTGACACACTATTGACCTGTGCTCTGTGAATTGTACCTGTATTTTTCCACACTGCACCATGTAAAATTAAATAAAATAAGAATAGTACTAAAATAATGAAATGAATATTTTTGAAAATGCGAGAAATTTGTTGATGTGAAACTTGTTTTGCACTAATAATTATTTTTTTATGCTTAAATGCTGCAGTTTTTATATTTACACATATTTTTAATTAATTTATTATATTTATAATTATGTCAGTGTTAAATGCTGTTATTTTATACATACACCTACTTTAAGTATTATTATTATTGTTTTTATGTTAGTAATATGTGCTGCCCTGACTCTAATGGTATATTTTTCTTTTGACTAGTGTAAAACTGTACAGTTACTGAACACCAATAAATACTATTATTACTATTATTATATATCTATTGCAGGAATCTATTGCTAACTTCACTCCCATGGAATAATCAGGGTTTCAAAAAATTATTCAGCCAGTTCTGAAAGGTTTAAATACTAATTTATCAATAAATGCTGAAAATATAAGTAAAAAAATTGATGCATTCGCAGACGAAATGAAAACAAAAAGCGAAGTTCACAATAAGATGTTGAGTTTAAAATTTGATGTTGCCACAAAGTGTGATAGATCTGTATTAGGTGTGAACGCGAAGTACATTTTAAAAGACATATTGAGTTTACACACACATTGCAAGTGTCTGCAGCACGACACAATTACATTGTCGATTTATTTATAAAAAGTTAAGAAATTCCAATGTCTTGATACATAAAAAGGCAATCAAATTTAAAAAAAAACTAAAATCGCCTATCCTGGGAATTGAACATTTAATATGATAGAACGACTATTAGAGTTAAGAAGCTTTTGTGATAAAATGGTGAGTACTTATCCATATTTAAGTCTAAATGACGTCGAATGGGATTTTGCGGAATTATTTGTGATAATTTTTAAACCATTGAAAATCGCAATCGTAATGGTATAAAACGAACAATTGCTGTTAGGCAATTTTTATGCACTTTAAATAAAACTAACATTAAAAAGTATTAATGTGCCTACTTTAAGTAAGCTATTGAATAAAGCAGTTGGTAATTGGGAGACAAATCTATTGGAGAAGAATTACATATTAGCTGGATTATATCTGGATCCAAGTTACTAAATTCTATTAACATCCGAGCAAAATAAAATTGCTCGCATTCAGCTGAATAAGATTGGTGTACCATCTTGCTCTTTAATTGACAAGACGTACGCAACTTTGCCTGCAAATTAAGGCAGTTTCCAGTTTTCATCCTAGTAGAGAACCAAAGAACACAAATGTGATAAAATACTGGTTGGAGAAAAGCATTAATTTTCCTGAGTTAGCAAATCTCGCAAAAATAATATTTGGCTGTACCAGTTACACAGGTTAGTGCAGAGAGAAATTTTTCAGCATTAAAAATAATGCTAGCTGACAAAAGAATGAATTTATCAGAGAAAAATTTAGAAGAGGTATTAATTAGGGCTTGCAACCCCGGGGATCCCCGTCCCCGGGGCTCCGATTATTTTAGACGGGGATTTATCCCCGGGGTTTGTCAACCGTCCCCGGGGTTGACAAAAAACTTATAAAAGTTTTTTACCCACGGTTAACCATGAAGGGGCTTCATCTTCATGTCAATCACAGATTGAAAAGCAAGCGGCAGAAAATCTCCCTTCTGTGAATGAAGTCATTCATCCAGGTCCTGGTGACGATCACGACTCATCTTCTGAAGATGACGAGGAATCGCAAGATGATCAACTTGTGATTGAAAAAATGGCAC
Source organism: Othius punctulatus (assembly GCA_951805005.1). NCBI lineage: Eukaryota > Metazoa > Arthropoda > Insecta > Coleoptera > Staphylinidae > Othius > Othius punctulatus. The sequence continues at coordinate 7,290,452 of OX638147.1, read as the reverse complement.
ACAAGAAGGCAGAAATTTCACTTGAAGAATATTGTACCGTCATTACTAAGGTTCGGAAAATCGTTAAATCCTTCCGCAAATCTCCAACAAAGAATGGCGCTGTCCTTCAAAAACATGTGAAAAATAACATTGAAGGACGTAAGTGTCTACTCATCGAGGATGCTAAGACTAGATGGAGTAGTCTCGTTCTAATGCTAGAGCGCTCCCTGAAATTGAAAGATTCTATGAAGAAGGCCCTGATCGACATCAAGTATGAGGATTCCTTCAGTAACGAAGAGTTTGCAAAAATTGCTGAGGTCGTCGACTGCCTAACACCCATTCGAGCAACAGTTGTTGTGTCAACGAGATTGTACCCTGATTGATCCTGAAACCGCACTGTACATGATGTTTTCAACCTTGGAAGGTTTTACGTCTAATCTTGCCGAGACACTGGTCAATGCTGTTTCAGTGCGAATGCAGGAAAGAAGAAGATATTTATCCGCATTATACGTTTACTTGGAGAAGACACGCGAAGAGAGGACCCCAACGAGTGAGACACTAAGCAAAATCTTTTATACACTTTCAAAGTCGAAACTCCGCTCTTTAATTGTCCGAATGATAAAACGTATTTGCCCGCCCCAAATGACGGAGGTGTCAGTGGTAGCAGAACTTCAAACAGCTTCTACCAACGTCGAGGACGAAGAGGATCCACCCATAAAAACTATGATTTCAAATTAAAAGAGGCCATTAAAATATTCTGGAAATATGCCCAGACCCCAACACCAGCATCTACTCCAGAAACCAAATCATTGGAGACTTTTATCAAAAAAGAGATGACTTTGTTTGAGAAGTGTGGAAACAAAGGTATCTGATGCTGATTTGACAAGCGTTGAATCCAAAAGTGCATTTTCAGCTGCTGGGTATGTGTCCGAAAATAAGGTCAAGCATGAATGATGAAACCCTGGATGCCCTTTGTCACCTTCGGGGTCACTCTCAGTTCCAATTTACTACTTATTTGAATTGGTACTAATTCAATAAATATTTATTTATGCACAAATGTTAAATAAAACTATTTCCCTTTAGATTGAAAATGAACTTATCTATTATTTTATATATCTCATTGCAGCATGTAAAATAAACACGTAGTCAGCAGAATTATGTAGAAATAATTTAAAGTTATATTATTACAAGTTTCCCCGGGGAACCCCGGGGACAGATAAAATCCGGGGACGATTCCCCGGGGACGAAAAGTGTCCGGGGTTGCAAGCCCTAGTATCAATGTGTCGATTAAATATGAATTTTGAAAAAGTAAATGTATGTTTTTATTTAATATTTTTGAACTCGATGATTTTTGTAAGACAAAGTATTATGTTGTTTATTAGGACTAATTGTTGTTATTGTCGTTTATTACAAATTTATATTTTGTTTTATTGTTACTAAAAAAAAATTTATTTATGTTTAAGTACATATTTTTAACTATGGATTTGACTGTTTTTATAAGATAAAGTTGTATGTTGTCAATTAGAACTAATTATTGTTCTAGTTATTTATTATGAATTTATATTTTGTTTTATTGTTACCAAAATTAATTTTATTTATTTTTAAATACATATTTTTAACTCCTTTAAAATAAAATAATTTGGTTAAAAAAAAAATTATACTGGTGGCAACCGTTGTTCAATGACATTTTAGCGTTGGTATGGTGAACCGGAACTGAACTGAAAATTTCAGACGAACTGAAACCGGAGCGAAAAGAATTTACCCGGAACGTAACTGTAAACCGGAATGAAATAAATTTCGGTTCGACTCACTGATTATAGGACCTTTATTAATCGTAGAACATTGGGCATTTATGGGTTTATGGGTATATATATAAAGTATGTCATCCAAGATTGATACAATTAGTGGAAAATGTTAATAGAAACGCAACAATGATACATTCGATTGATACAATGATTCACTAGTGTGAAAATTGGTATTAATTTAGCTCCTCGAATGCAAAATATATAAAATATATATAGAATATATGAAAGATATATATATACCTAGTATTCCTAATATTCTTTGCTTGACAAAGTTTGTGGATTTGTTCAGAAATTGTTCAAGGGTGGACTTCAATCGTCTTTCTGAAAGAAAAAAGTTGAATTACAAAGTGATTGGTGATGAAAATGGAGGTGCAATCATGATAAAGTGAAAAATGGAAAATGGTAGTAAAATTGTACATCCAGATGGAGATTATTTAAAAATGGTAACTCTTGGTGCCAGTTATTTCTTAGTGACAACTACGAGAACCCAACTGTTTGCAAGCGTAATTTCAGAGAGAGAAATATTTACGCTGCAATGTAAAACAGCACACTTAGTCTGAATAAAGTGTGTTTGTTAAAAAAACAATAATGAAGAGTCATCTATCATGTAAGAGCACTCCTATTGGTGTCGAAATAGTCGATGTAGACAGTTAGAAATAGTTGAGTCGATGGTAGAATGATAAGAGGAGCCTAGCTCAACCCATATTAGAATAAATATGGATTACAACACACATATAAATGAATGGTAGTAGTTAACAGCTCATAATCATAATGTACCTTAAACGAGTATTTTCCAAAATCAATTAGTCAGTATTCACAATTTACTAAATGTTAAACCAGTATCTGATGAATGTAACACTGTTTATAATGGAGTGCCTTCACTTGACATTACACACCAATTTGCTTAGAGCAAATGCACAAAGTTTTAACACTGTACTCGGAGTTTCTTATATGGCAACAAATCGTGGAAGTCACTTGGGAAAACGTGCACAAAGAATCACACTTTTCGCGATTAGTCCAGCAGTGTATTAAAAATCCGGAAACACTTTTTACTATTTAAAATGGCATAATCCGTATATGCGTTCGTTTCCGATGAAAACAAAACCAACGGCGGCGTTCATGGCCAACGAGCACGAAATGTTATGACACTGAAAAAATAACAATATTTATGAATACGTGTGTGCACCGGGAGGGTAGTTCGCCACTTATTTTTTAATTTTTTTAACCACGCATTATGTCTATTCGGTGAGACACAGAACTAAAATCTCCCCACTCGTTCAATCATCGATTGTTGCATTTTATTAAAAAAATAATGGCGCCGTTGAGCCTTCGGGGCCCCGTGTAGTTGTCTAGTTGCGGATGTGACTTACTAACCGGCCCCTCTTAATGTCTGTACAGCAAACGCGTTCCCATCGAGGGGTACCGTCCAGTACTGCCCAAAATTCCGCATTTTAGGTTATAAAACTATCGGATATCGAGTCGACTTACTACGTGACGCACAAACGACCGTCGATTTTCTGCGCCGTTTTTCACTCGGCCGCTTTCCAACCGAGTATTATATTACTCTGGTCCGCTGTAGAACATCCTAGATGTCTCTACCTCGGCGAATTCAATTATGCACAGTCCACCTAATTCTGTAATTCTCCGATTCTCGAATTCTTGCCCTACTGATTGTGTTTCGATTTTTGATTATTTTTTACAGCCAGCCGAACATCGATTTTCGGTTTTAATTTTTTCTAGCATCTCGTGTAACTTCGAAACCCGACGAAATGGCGCCGACACTTTTCACCGTGAAAAGTTTCCAGGAAAACTTACTCCAAAAGTTACCAGCCAGTTACTCCAAAAACACCGACGAACTTATCATTTCCGCGTTCCACCGATAAGCCGATACTAAAAAATAACTCTTCTTTTTCTTACTTCAGTGGCCACGTTAATTATTCTGCATTTTCGAACATGCACATAAGGTGTCACCTAACCAACTAAATGTCACTTTAAGTTCTACCGTCATGTTATTAATCTTATCATAATATAAATAGAAATATAATTTTTGGAATACCCAAAACATACTGCGACCATTTTCCCCGGGCGAAACCAATTGGCCACAGCTACGAAAATATGTAAAATATAACCTAATCGATAAAAACACACGTAACAATAACTTTATACCCAAATCACAAGTTTCAGTAATATTTACCCAACATTTTCATCATTCAAAATATCCTTTAGAACTTACTTATTATTATTACTTATTTTTTTATAGGTGTTTAGCAAAAAATGTCAGTGTGTCTTGTATTTCATCATTGTGTACATATTATTTCGTTTATAGATTTTCAGTAAGAAATTTCAGTGTTTCGTTACTCTTTTCTTGTATTTCGTCATTTATGTACAAATTTGCTGTATAATTTAGTTCTCAAAAATGTACAAATTTCTCCTACCCCCGGCCAGGGCTGGATTATACTTGTAATATATAATTATAATTCATTATAATGTAAAAATGATTACAAAATTTAAAGAACAATTATTTTTCGATTAAATCTGGATTTTGAATCAACAACATCGTAGCGAATTTATATGCTGACTGTAAATATTTGAAAATTCGTTAAGCACTATAATTTATACTGTTCTTGTAAATTTAATAACTTTTATTGCCGATGATCTACTGAGAGGATCGTTAGAGTGTCCCCACCCGTCCACCGTCCGAGTCAAATTATACGTAAAGTAAAACAATGGACTTCCAACATTTTACAATCATTATGCTAGCAATACTGATTCGTAATTATGCATAATTGATTAGTAATTATTTATTTTCAAGTGATCGTTTAAACAAAATTAAGTCTTAACCGTAATGGTTTCTGTCAATTGTCACTAATTCATCAGCCAATTGTTACTCATTTGTTCCGTTCCCGGAAGATTTTCTGCAGAGGCTGCCGCCCTTTGTTATCGCGCCATTGCGCGGGCAGTGGGGTTTTATAACCGAACCGTTACCAGAGGCCTAGATCTGCCGGTAAGAGAAAGCTGCACCGAGAGAAATTTATTCCAGATGTGGACACCCCCGCAAGGGGCGAGACGAAAAGGGTGCAAGGCAGCCTCTTTTTCAGGAGGGAAAAAGGGCATTCGCAAACGAGACCTACGGGCGAAAACACTAAAGCATTTGTAAAATTTATAAACCATGTGTGTAATTCTTATGGTGAATTAAATAGAGATATAGGCACTTTGCCTTTCATTTCACCTGCAACAGAAAAGCAGTTAGGGCTCGGCAGAACCAGCAGAGTGACGGCCGCAACATCATTCATCTATCAATTGTCACTGATTCATTTGTCAATTGTTATTGACTCATTTATCAATTGTCACTGATTCATCTGTCAATTGTCACTGATTCATATGTCTATTGTTATTTGAAAATTCGTTGTGCACTATAATTTATAATCTTCTGGTTTAATGATTTTTGTTGCTGATGATTAACTGAGAGTTGATCAGACAGGTTTTTAGATTTCTTGCATACAGAATACATTTTTTTTCATTATGATGTATGTATAGACATACAAATTTACTATCTAATGTAGTTTTCAAAAATTTCATGATCAGCCATTGATTTTTTGTAGGTTTTTTCTATATAAGGAAACAGTGCGCTAAATTTGGCATATAATTGTATTACTCATACATGCGAAAGCACGACGCATATCAATTTGCCATCAAGTTTTTTACATAGAAAATGCACTATTTTGTTTATGTTTGACGCCCGCGTGGTGGATTCTATAAAATCTTTCTCCAAGTTATAATTAGTTTTATACAGTCCCGCAGGCTATACGAGTAAGATAATATAATTATTTCATAATCTTGATACCATATGTACAAATTTTCTTCCGAATATCATCATCATTATCTTTGGCATTCATATTTTCACGTCCGAAATCTTTAGCACAATATGGTTTGTTGTTTGTCGAATGTTGGATACACTGGGATACTTTCAAAACTACACTTTTCCTTGTATCGTATGTAGTAATTTTACTTGGAATTGGAAACGTACCTAGGAAGGTTTATTACGGTCAAGGGTCTCTATTGTGTAGCGAGCTGCGAGAAGGCTGGATGAGTACGGGCGTGCAGGACCGCCATCAAATAATTTTGTTTTTCCGTAGATGCTCGTATCTGTATGCTCCTATAGAATCTGTATTTACTGATGCCGGCTCTGCTCGTCCGTAGTCAGCGGGTATATAATGACCGCAATAAACACCCTTCGTAGGTAGATTTTCAATTTCAAGTCTAACTAAAAATAAGATAGAATTGGTAAATAAAACGCTATAATACTCTGATCTGACAATGTAGAAGTGACTCATATCCTAATGCCGGGCCGCGGCGGGAGGTGAGCGGGTGGGGAGCCGCTCATAAATTTTAAAGAAATGTCATGTAATTACGGAAATTAAATACTTACCACCTATTTCACTTTGCGAAATTTTGTCTTCAAAAAGATAGATTTGCATAAATTTGGTAATCACGAATTATAATTCCTGTTCTATACTCCGCCTATGGATCCCGTCTAAGAAATGTGGAATGCGCCCTTTATTTTACGCGACTAAGAATATAACGCATCGGGATTTTCGGGCGGTATAGCAGGTTAACAATCGTTTCGACTTGGGGGTGCACAGTCTCCGCATGTACTAAGTAATAGCATTGATTATAATACCCTTAATTTTATCGCATTTTTAATTTGATAAAACGCTCCTGGATGATACGCTCTGGTAATAATCGATACATTATTTCTTGGTACAATACCCGAGAATTTTATTTTATTTAGAGCCGATCTTTAAATCTACCGATCAACAAGGAGCAAGAGTCCATACGACCAGAAGCTCTGAATAAGGCAGATAGATGTCTTTAACTTCTTAGATGGTCTCACAATGTAGGCTTTCTCTGAATAAGGGAGATGTCCTAAACCTATTAGTCAATAGAGTTCAAACAGCGTTGAAAAATCCCCTATAGATAGCATTGTCACAGCGTAGCGAAATCAATGAATCAACCTTTATACAGCGTAGCGTTCCGTCAACCAGAGCCTCGGCGTACTGCAGCGTACTACGCGTACTACAGCGTAACCTTGAGTCGCGTAAGTAATCATGATTCAACCATAAGTAATCTATGAATGCATGTTAGGAAAAGTGGCCTTAGCGACAGCGTTGCGTTGCCTAAGAAATCTGTGAATCAGCGTTAATTAGAATCATTTATAATCGCTACAGTTTGCACATATTTCCCAACTAAAATTGAGTGCATGTACTATGGTACGGATTTTCTTTTCCGATATGCTCAGCTCTCTCGGGGGTAAGTACTGTTTGTACGTATTTCGCTTCTGAAATTGTTCTTCATCGGTCACGATGGCACGGTCTGCACCGTGGAGAGACAGCAGGTATAAAATGTTGCCGGCTTATTTAGCGGAAGAAATACCTTAATTCAGCCTGGACTCTGTACGGCTCATTTTGCGATAGAAAGATGTAAATTCTGCCTTCACCTTGTACGGTCATTATTTTAATTGTAATTAGTATTAAATTACCCAATAAATATTTTAAATCGTTCATTTTTTAACAATTTTATTTAATAAGAATAAATAACTTACATATTTATCAATCTTGAATTGTCGTCATATTTATGCATATACAAATTTAAACCTGTATCTGGGTTCGATAATTGATTTCTCCCAACTAAAATTATTGTATGAACATATTTGAACTTACGAAGTTTATAATTTTCTTTTAATTAGATTATAATAATATAACGTCAATTAGAACATATATCCTCTTTCTACGATTTTGTGTTAATATTGACAAAAAGTATTGCCTAAGTAAATGAAAACTATTTCAAGCTGAACTAATTATAAATGTTTGAGCATCAGTATCATATTACAATATTGCAGAGAATTAAAAATATAAAATATATTTAAGCTGGATAGTTAATTTCCTCTGACGTAATAATAAATAATTTCAAATTTTCAGAGAATATATCTAGTATATGGAATAATATTTAATTTAATCAAAATAAATATCAATTAAAGATTATTTTTGTCGGCCAATGGAACGGCCGACAAATGTCGCATATTTATAGGTGTGCAGGCTGCTTATTCATAGATTACTTACGCGATAACGATGCTGTCGCTGTGGGCATTTTGAATGGGCGTCAGTGTTTCCAACCGTACTATAATTATAGTATTTGTACTATATCTGGAGGGGTCTGTACTATGTACTTTTTAATGACAAATAGTATGCCTAATGTACTATATCTTTTGTACGATTTTGCCTTCACTTATAAAATATTACTTTACAAAACATTAAATAGGCACAGTGTTTTTTTACAGGTCTGAAATAATCTTAAAGATGTTGCAAATATGTTTCACTTCCAATACCTTCGTTGCGTTACAAGATTCGCTGCCATAGCTCAGACTGCACTCAAAATATATATGTAATAGCATTAATAGTAAGCACTTTTAATTGGTACAAATGTTCCAATTTCAAAATTTTGAGCGTACAAGAAGCTTTTACAACAAATAAACAAATATGTACGAACATAAAAGACTAAAGAAAGATAAACAAAGTGACAGTGAAAAATAATTAATTTTGACAAAATGTAACATGATTTTTTTTTAATAATATATTTGTAAGAATTTTTCATACTTCTGTACAAGTACATATGTATACTAATTTAGCAAAAGTAAAAAAATAAAAAGTTTCACAGCAGGTACTATTATTTTTGGTAAACGTACTATAATTTTTGAAGCCCCTGTACTATTTCGCTTCCCGCTCAGGTTGGCAACACTGATGGGCGTTGTGACCATATATAATAGCCATGCGACAATATTTCCACACATCGTTGCATAGATCATCGTTGAATGAGCCGTCTAGAGCTGACAATGACTTATCGCTCCATATTGTGTATGAGCCATGTTCTATGTTACCTCAGAATAACTCAGATAGACTATCCGAAGACGAAGTATAATATTTATGCATATTCTGCGCTGATCTATAGTAGTTAGCACATAAGAGGCCTCTCTACCCCAGCTAGTATATGGCATTATTAATAAGCGACAGCCAAATAATTCATGAACGGGTTAACATAATTACAATCGGAGAACTGATTTAGAAAGTTTAGACATTTATCTACAATTAAACGTAGTTTTAAGAAATAAATTAATTGTGACTTATTTCTGACTGCCTAATCGGATTTATGTGTAGACAAGAATAGTCCATTATAATTCAAGATATTGGAACAAAAAAAAGAAGGTGGTGCACAACAACACGAGCTCCAAAGCTTCTCCATGAGGGAATTTCCATTATATGTACCCTGTCTTAATTAAACAAATACAGAAGAAAATATCACAAATCGGCTAAACATACCATTTTTTAATCAACATAATAAATCACCATTTTATTATTTCTTAAAACTACTCGGCATTATTCTAGATAAATGTCCAAACTTTCTAAATCAGGGGCCTGTAACACAAACACTACACTTGTTACAAGTCTACAAGCTACAGGTAATTCGCCTGTAGCTACAAGTTGTAATAAATTTTGTAACACAGCAAAACTTCCTAAAAGTGTACGAACATGCGTTTTTTGCTCAACTTGTAGCTACAAGACCCTTGACTTGTAATCAGTGGTTACAAGTCGCACAGCTCTCGGATTTAAGCCGCTGTAGGATAAAGCAAATAATCAATCGTCGCTTTAAAAATTATGTCGATGTCAATTGGGGAGGAAGGATTACCATATCTATAATTTATATAATGTATTAATGAAATATAAAATGAAGAAAATTTATTGATATTAATTTATATTTTTGGATTAATTTTAGAACAATTATTGATTCATGTAAAAAAGTTCCAAGTGCATATTATGGGAATGCGACGCGAACACAAATAAAAGTGGACTAAATCTCTCGGTAAACACTGCAGCGGACAAAAAAATTAAAACTGGTTCCTTCCCAAAAACGATATTCAATTGACAAAAAGTGGACAGACGTGTTTACACTCTTAAAGTCAATGTATTACTAACTAGTCAGGTTTCAAGTTATGTAGAGAATACCCTACAAATGTGGCAAATTTCGTAACACAATGCTACAAGGGTAAATATTGTGTTACAGAAAGCGTCTACAAGTGTAAGAAACTTACCGTCACTACAAGTACGGCACTTGTACCTACATAGTTTGCGTTACGGAATAATTACAAGTGTAGATTTTTTATCTACACTTGTTGAACTTGTAGTGTTTGTGTTACAGGCCCCAGTCTTTCTTTTGTAATTATGTTAACCCGTTCATGAATTATCTTGGCTGTCGTTTACTCGCAATTCCCTATACCTCCTATGGGTAAAGAGGCCACTTAATAGTTTTTCGTTTTCGAGTGAACACATACAATTTCTAGGTTATGTTGTTTTATTTTGCCGTGAAGTTGCAGAAAAATTAAAGTGCTGTGAGGCTGTGACATCTCTCTGGCATGACTATTGTCAAGTGTTACCAATCTCTCAGTGAACGCCGACATAAAATTAGATGTAGCTGTTTTATGTTTATTGCTGTACAAACAAATAATAAATACGTTATTTTAGTAACAATTATTATAAAAGAATGCTACAGTGAATATAACGCAGTGAAATTAAATTTGTTTGAAATTAGATCTTGTGAATTTTAGATATTGGGTAGGTTCAGAAATTTTGGTGCAATGTTTGTACTACTTTAATGTTTCCTAGTGGGGAAAAGTCTCGATGGAATGTAACTTCATTTTTGTTTTAACAAAATTTTCTAGTTTTATTTTATTTATTTTTAGTAAGTGCAACTGTGGGGTATTAATAATGAATAATAATAAGTATTAATTTGTTTTTAGGTTGAAAGTGATAAGGCCGTTTATTTATGAAGGCCAGATTCTAAAATGAGTCACAAAAGTGACAAATCTTCACTTTCTCAACCTTTAAGAGTAGAAACGGAAGAGAATAATGTCCATCCAGAGGGTACAAATTACTTTACAGAAGATAAGGAGAACTACACCCAAGATAACGATAATGATGACACAGAATCGCTCGGGCCATTGCCACCGAAGTGGGAAAAGGCTTACACAGAAAGCGGTGAAGTCTATTTCATAGAGTAAGTATCTTAGTAAACCCCACTTCAATAAGATAAATATCTAAAAAACTAACAGAAATCGTTCCAGCCATGCAAGTGGAACATCCCACTGGCTGGACCCGAGGCTGTCCAAGTTTCAGAAGAAGTCATTGGAGGACTGTATGGACGACGAACTGCCTTATGGATGGGAGAAAATTAGTGATCCCCATTATGGTACTTATTTTATTGACCATGTAAATAGGAGAACGCAGTATGAAAATCCTGTAATCCAGGCTAAAAGAGCCGCTTCCCAAGCATCTGCTCGCATAAGCCGGACATCTTTCACCAAAGACCCGTTGGAACTGTGCGGGCAGCGTTACAGAACATCACTCGTTAAATCCTCAAGAGGTTTGGGATTTACAATTGTCGGAGGTGATGATGGCGTCGACGAATTCCTGCAAATAAAGTCAGTCGTTCCAAAAGGTCCCGCATGGCTCGATGGCAAGCTACAAACGGGGGATGTAATTGTTTATGTAAATGATACGTGTGTCTTAGGATATACTCACAATCAAATTGTAAGATTATTTCAATCTATAAGTGTTGGTTCTACGGTAGCTTTAGAATTATGTAGAGGTTATCCTTTGCCATTCGATCCGAACGATCCAAATACGGAAGTGGTAACCACAATTGCTGTTGATTTGCATTTGCAAACCATTTCAAATGAAAAGCGTCTTGCCAACCTAGACACTAATTATAACTTCCTCGATGGCGATGACATTTCCAGAGATGAAGACAGTGCAATCGATAATAATGACGACATAGATGACTTACTTAAGGGTATTAATAATTTAAGTGTTAGTAAAGTTGAAGTTAGGGTTAAGATTGTTAAAGGTAATTTAGGATTTGGTTTTACAATAGCGGATAGTGCTTGTGGGCAACGTGTTAAAAAAATTCTAGATCGTCAACGATGTAAAAATTTAATGGAGGGTGATATACTCCTTGAGATAAATGACATCAGTTTGCAAAATATGTCTCACGATGATGTCGTTCAAGTGCTCAAAACCTGTCCCTACAACAATGAGGCGACAATTTGCGTGCAGCGGGGCTGCAACAACAAGCCGCAGATTACCAGAAACAAACCCAGAAAACTCGACAATAGATTCAACTCGAAAGACGTCGCTAATACATTCAGAAGTAAAACTCCAACTGCCGACATTTACAGTACCCAAACACGCGAGGTTTTGCCTAGCAGACCAAAGACACCTATTGTGGACACCAGAAACATCTCCAAAACCGCCATCAAAGACCTAAACTCCAACAGCCATGACATTGTCCGGCGTGATTTTAACAATGAGCCTGGGGAACGGTCTCACCTACGCCTGTCTTTAATAGATACACAAGACGTGGAGGACGAGATGGAGATCAATGATATTGTCAACAACAAAACGCCATTGCAGTATCAAATGAACGAATCGAAATATGGGCTTTATATGCCCATTGCTCATCGCTATGATTGCTTATGTCATGCATGTCAGAACCAGCGACCTGGGACTACCGATGGAGGAAGCAGTACTTACGAGAGCAGCAGCGGTCGGAAAGGAAACTTGCAGGATTGGTGGCAGCCGCAGGTGTCAAATGATTACATTGAAATGAACATAACTTTGCATAGACAGGAGACAGGTTTTGGATTTAGAATTGTTGGCGGAATTGAGGATAGATCACAGGTATGATTTCATATATTAATACAAGCTTAGAAATTTAATTTTTGTTTACTAATAATCGTTATAATAACATACTAATCTTCTTAAACCCATGTAAAGTAACTTGTTAAGACTCCGATTATTCAATAGTTGCGAGTTCAATCATTGCTTAGGGCAACATTAAGATTGCTACATTTCCTTTGGAGTCTACAATAAGAAATTGTCCATGATTACAACAATTATGGGAGCAATAAAAGTCAGAAATCTGCATTTTTTTGGCGAACATGATTACTTGCATTTCCCTGATCTGATGACTCATGCCTATTCTTACACAGGGGAACAAAAAACCTTTTTGCTTTGGTGAATAAAATTGAAATACATGTTTTTGAACAAATCGATACCACTGGTTCAGAACATGCATTAGTTTTCTTCATATAAGCTCTAGTTTGTGATTATGCGATTTTCTTTTAAACAGCTTAGCTTTCTAACTTATTTTATATCATTGGATATGTCAATAAGATGCAAGAAGGAATTAACCCCCAATTTGTTTATTGTGGGATATTTGGGGTAAAATTCCCGTGCATTAACCAATTGAAAAGCATCTCTTACCTTTAACTGCTTACTCATCAGTTGTGCCTAACATATTGGTATTGTTCTGATGGTCAATAATCACATAAATGTGTAATTTTATGTCTTTTAAAATACCACAATATTTCATTATATCATATCATATCATTGAAAACTCACTGTTCAACGCGCTCCAACGAGCTTTAACCAATGAAAGTCGCAGAATTGTAATTGATTGACATTACACAAAAATATAAGGAATTTATTGAAAATAAGCTTATCTCGGCGGCTTAGAGCACTTTACTACAGAGTACAGCCGATTCCGCTTAATTGGGCCGCCGATTAATCGGGGCATCCGCCTATTTGGACCAACTCTCAAGGAACGGAAACCAAACTATGGAAGCAACATTAAATTACATCGTTTAATTGGGACAGTAACATGCAAAAATTGGATAATTACGTACTAGAATCCATTGATGAAAATTTTATCGATTCCACAGCCTGAGGCATTTGTGCAAATAATTTCCTTTTGCAAGCAATACAGTTTGTTACTAACCGTTGGCGAGTTATAAAAATCAACACTATACACAATTGCATTGCTGTCTGCAGCTTCAAAACTTTAGAAGTTCCCTAAATTTTAAGCAGTAAAGAAAATGAAGATACACATAAAGTTCCTATTGATAATTATCAAGAATTTTCGACAATTTTTTTAATATATTTTTTAATATTTTACTTTAGAATATATTATTATTTATTCTTTAAAGTTTATACTATTTTCTTATAAACGGATACGTTTAAAAAGCGAATTCAAAAAAATCATTGTTTAATTTTATGTGATATTCACTTAATTGGGGCAGCCGCTTTATTGGGCCAAAAAGCCTAGTACCAATGTGTCCCAATTAAGCGGAATCGACTGTGTTAACAAGTTGTGCAATAGTAAAATAGTGTAATAGCCAATTTACATAAATATTGTACCAGATTGGTGTGGGTTAAATCAACGATTTTTTGTTTTTAAATAAATCATTGATTTAAATCCAAAATTGATCATTTTAAATTAATCATTGCTTTTGCACTTTTGTGCATTCCAATAGGTGAACAATTAAAACTATAATACTTTTCTTTTGAATCCTTCCATTTTTGGTTCATCACATGGTACAGATTCACAGATTTTTTTTTAAATTATCAATTCTTGTTCATGGGGTGCCAAACATGTAAATCGCTTGAAATCCGATTTTTTTTCTTGCACGATTACAAAACTTTAATTGCTAAGTAATTTTTACAAAATTACAAAAACGCGCAGCCAGTGTGAAAATATGAAATCAATGATTTACTAAACAAAATCATATGGTTTATATCGTGATGTAAATTCATTGATTTAAATCGCATCTACCCTGGCAAAAACTGATCAGAAATATAAAAAAATCATAGATTTTTGTTTTTTTTTTAAATCATTATTTATTCCAACCCTGATATTATATAAATCATCAGGACATATTTTGTGGAAAAAATGTATTCTCTAAAATGTAACTGACAAATAGCTGCTAAATAGCTGTCATATCTTCGGCGCCAAATTTTGTATCCCGGTGTTATTATTTCGCAAAACTTATTAAGGTCTATCGTTGAAGATAATTATTTATTTGGAAGAATCAAATTAAAATTATCGTATGAGTAATACAGAATTATTGCTGTCATGTCCAAATTGAGTAAAACTGATATCTAAGGTCATGTGTAATCCTATTGAATGTATTCGCTTCTGCTTTGATACTGAGGATGATAAAAGTTCATAACTTACATTATTTTTCTTGACAAATGGCTCATTATCAGAAGACTGTAAAACAAACAACGTATTCAGGATGAAATGCTTTCTATTAATGCCATGAATATTGTGATTTACAGGTAGCGGTGGGACACATAGTTGTCGGAGGCGCCGCTGATTTGGACGGGCGGATCCGTTCAGGTGATGAGATTGTCAGCGTGGACAATTTTTCGGTGTTGAAAGCGTCGCACAGACAGGTCGTGCAATTAATGAATCAAGCAGCTACACGGGGTCAGGTGAACCTGGTGCTGCGGAGACGGAACTATCCCCCAATGAATGCCCCTTTCTCTCCGGGACATACAGTAGATTACTTGCTTCAGCAGAGGATGCATACCCCGATTTCCAGTCCGAATGGTCAAACTTATGACGTTGTTGTTCATCGCACGGAGAGCGAAGGATTCGGATTTGTAATCATTTCTTCAGTTAATAAAGTGGGATCTACAATAGGTACGTATAGCAAATGCGATATTGTTTTTGGTAATGAAGATTCTGGTTTTAGGTAGACTGATAGAAGACAGTCCGGCTGAGAGATGTGGCCGATTACATGTTGGTGACTACATTGTTGCTGTAAATCATATTGACATAATGCATTTAAGCCACGGGGATATTGTGAATCTCATTAAGGATTCCGGTTTGTCGGTAACTCTCACTATAGCTCCAAATACCGACCAATAAGTAAATGATAATAAATTGAATACAATACTTATATCGAGCTTAATCAAAAATATTAATCAACGAATGTTGTGATCTTTATAAAATGTAACTTGTTTTTGTGTACTGATGATTATTTTTTTACATAATTAGGTTTATATGCCGCAGCCATTTTAATTTAAATGACTGTACATTATGTATATTAATTATAGATGTCATATATTTTACTATTAAGCGTTCATACCAAAAGTTATTTATCTAGATTTGCCTGTTGGAATCTGAGTTACTCTATTATAATATTGTTATACCGATTCTGTATATTATCTAAAAAGAATTGTTCCCTTCGTGTCTTTCATGTGATAGTTTTAATCATTTACTTGTGACAAAGATCGCACTGCCATTATATTTCTATTTTCTTCTATAAATTCCAACTATAATGTTAATACTGTTCTACATAACATATCTTTCTATTACATACCTAAAGTATTTTATTGTTAATTATTTTTTATGCAATTATATTCAAATATTTTGGGATTCAAGTCCTTAAAGTATCTCAATTTTATAGTTTGACGATAAATATTTTATACTAGTTCAATAAACTACTAAAGATTAATTTATAATTGCATATTTTTTTTGTTTTATGCAAAATTTAATAACTTACGACTGATTTCTATTATTTAACCAATTTTATATGTCTTGTATTTAGTTTATAAGTATTATTGGAATTATTGTTACCTACTATTCTTCAATTCTTAATGTTTTTAGTGTATTAATATATTTTAATGAGGACATCCAATTAATTTTATATATACTCACATTGGGTGTTTTTTGAGAGTATGAAACTTGTAAATTTCACTTAGATTGTGAAAAGCTCAATATTTAAAACTATGTTTATATATGAAGATTTTTAGACTGATTACTATTTCTAAAAACAAAAATAATCACAATAACAGTTTTTATCACATAATCCAGTTAAGATAAAACAACAAATTAAAAACACTTATAGCAATAATTATGAATTAAATTTATTGTTTTCAATTATATGTAAAAATAATGATAAATGTATATAAATAAACATAAAAAATAAAGAATGTAACTAAACATTTAATATTTGTAAAACTGAGTTAACAATGCATTTCCAGTCAGTGAGTTAGGCATCTGAAATTAAAAAAAAATTATACATATCAAGCACAACTAAATTTATTAATCTTACAAGTATTTTAAGTGTGTTAATACAATTTATTTTTGAATGCGTCAGTATTCTCTGAATTGCATCACGTCATAATTATTATAACATAATTCCGATTCATCTACTCTATTCTGTCGGTTTAGTTTATAAACAAGTTTCAAGTAAGTAATGTCATTGTCCTGCATTTCTCGGCAATCAAACTGATATGAATTGCTAGTTAAATGAGACTTGCCTGGCATCTCTAAAGTACTTATTTGGATAGCTTCAAGCTGTGGTTGGACGTAGCCTAATAGTGGACGGTCGTAGGGTTCGGCAGCCCAACACTGCTCCATTAAATTCCAACAAGCTTGTGTAAAGTTGGGAAGGCATTCGGGCCTTATACCTGCAAATCAAGTTTATTAAACGTAGTTCTACATTTTTCCGTCATTACACACCTTTACGAACACTTGTCCACAACTGCTCCTTATTATGAAATTGCTCGAAATGGTATGGCAAATTCACTTGACTGGCACATATGTACCAAAACAATATACCAAAAGCATATACGTCCACACTGGAATCGTATCTGCCCGATAACAATTCGGGTGCCATATGCACGGGAGTTCCTACGATACTACCGGACATCATAGCTTCAGGTATGCAAAATCCAAAGTCGGTTAATTTTGCCCTGTCATTATTGTCCAGCTACAAGTACAAAACCATTATAATATATATATATATAACGTTTCGAGTCACTTGGCACTCACTAAAACATTTTTTAGCTTAATATCTCTGTGCACCAATCCTTGCGAATGCAAATATCTAATTCCCTCGACGACATCAATAGCTATTTGTATCCTTGTGTTCCAGGTTAGGCCCGTCCGCAAGCCACAGAACAAATCCCTCGTCATCTGTTCCATCACTAATAAAACCGCAGAAGCACTGCCACCTCCATAACTGTTGTCTACCACGGATCCCCGTAACTTGACGATACGTGGATGTTCAGGTATCGATCTAAAATTGCGAATGGTTTAGTAACACAAACATTCATTATTTTGGGTAGGCACAAGTGAAGACAACAAAGAAGAAATAAAATAAATACAAAAAAAAGGATGAAGAAGTAAAAAAAAAATGTTGAAAGTAGGAAAAACGCCAGGCATGGATAACATAACACCAGAAATGAAAAGTAGATGTATAAAGTAGGAACAAAACAATTAACAGAATTGTTGAAACGAAATTACCAACAGAATGGAATAAAGCAATAATACTAACTATATACAAAAAAGGAGACAATAGCAATTGGAGTAATTACAGGGAAATAACGCTAAATAGTGTACCGGGAAAGATATTGGCGAGAATTATAGAAAAAAGATTGAGAGATTAGATTGAAGATAGAATATAAGATACACAATGAGGATTCAGAAGAAAGAGAAGCCCACAAGATCTTATCTTATCATAATAAGACAAATTAGCGAGAAACAAGACAAGAGATATACATATTTGCTTTATAGATCTAGAAAAAGCATTCGACCAAGTGAGTGAACGCTATTGAGGTAATAAAAGTCACGTATCGTGCGTATAAATAAAAACTTTGGCCGAGGAGGCCATGGAAAATTTGATTTTACTGTGTACCAATTGACACGATTTCAGAACGCACTTGTACTTGTACCAGTACATATCCATGTATTGTGCATTGTATCCAAAATTGCACTCGCGAAAATTCGTTTTCATGGAGTTCTTGAACAGAAGGGAGACGGTACGGATGCAGATGTAGGTGCTTTGAAGATTATATCACAAGTTCCAACAGATAAATCAACTTGCTGTGACAATAAAATCTAACAATAAACCAAACCAAAACCAACTGAAATCCGCAAAACAACAGCACTGCAAAGAACAAAAAAACAAAAAGTTCTGAAAAGAACTGATTTTATGTGTGACTACAAAAGTGACTACAAAACTTTGTGGAAAACTTTCAAACACGAGAAAAACCAGATGCACAAAAGATGCAAATGACTGCAATGACAGAACCGAATACTGTCAATTAACAATTTTAATTTTAAATTGAATTTAGCCCCTACTGGACGAAACTTTTTTTTTTGTATGCACGTTATAAAGCCAATAAAAACATAGTAAGAACAAATAATGAAGAGTCCCGAGAGTTTGAAACAAAGATCGGAGTAAAACAAAGGTGTGTTCTGAGCCCTCTATTATTTTCACTAGTTTCAGAAGCGAAGAAAAATACGAAGACCTTAAAACTAGGATATTAGAAAATGGAAGGAACACAGATAGCGGAAATTGTACTTGCAGATGATATGGTGATAGTGGCGGAGCATAAAATCAAACAACAAGCAATTAACACGAATAAACATGAAGATAAATACAGATAAAACAAAAACGATGATAATCACAAGAGGTGTCACAATCACAAAGACAAAACACAGAATAATGCTAAATGGAATAAAAATACAACAGGTGGAAAAATAGATAAAGAGATAAATGACAGAACGGATTTTTTTTTATATGAAGAAGTCAACATTTTTTTGAAGAAAAGAAATACCGAAGAATATAAAAATTGAGATAATGAATAAGGTAATAAGGCCTACAATAATGTATACCAGCAAGACATGGAAGCTAGCAGAAAAGCATAAATCAGAGATAGAAATGGTATTTTTAAGGAAAATTAAAAACAAAACATGATAAGACAGAATAAGGAACGAAACACACAGACAAACTTTTAAGATAGAGAACATAAACGAAAAAATGGTAGAGGGGTCACCTGCGATGGTTCGGATGTATGTGCCACATGAAAGTAGACAAACTAACAAGAAAAGTATATGAAACTAGAGCAATAGGAAGGAACTAGCAAGGAAGACTGAAGAAAACTTGGCATGACAGAGTAAAAGAAGAAGTGGAGAAAGGAGATAAAATGGGAAGGAATTTAAAAACAAACACAGGGCAGGAGTAAATGGAGGGAACTATACAAAGCGAAACAATAAAGTACATACAACCAAATTGAGTAAAATGTATAACGATTAAATAAATAAATACATTTATTTACCTGGTATAATAAAATTCCATGGCCAAGTCATTCCAGTGCCTATCATCCGGTGGAACGACGGACTTCACAGCGCAGGGTTTTACGTTTCCCCATGGCTCACAAGAAAAAACGACACCATACTGTCCCCTGCCGATTTCTCGTAACTGCTTTGGCATGCCATATCTCACCAAATCACACAGTGAGGTACTCTCCAAAGTCAATCGAGCAAATTTTGGGGCGTGCTTCTTGCGAATGGCAATTCGCTGTTCTTCCGTTTGTTCAATTTTACCGATCAACTGATTTTCTAGAGAACGGATCGCCGACTTAAATGCTTCGTGTGACGACTTAACATGTTCCTGAAACTGAAGAACGATATTTGGCTTAGATGGAAAACGGCAATAATCAGTTTTAATACGTTCACTGCTACAAGGTCAAGGTACTCTGCGCCCAGAAGCGGGATGGTTTTTTCTTTTCAAGAAAATCTTTGTTTTTGACTGAAACGTTATTATTAGTCTTTTGTGTCATTTTTGAGATACGGGATGGAGATCCGTGCCATGTGCACATTGTTCGACATTTTATCGTACAGTACTCACTGTCCGATCCATGACGAGAATATTTTGGTTTTAGGCACGTATCAAAACTTGAAAACGAGCAAATAAAACATTTTCTGATAACAAACTACAAAACAAAAAAGTGAACTTAGTTAGATTAATTCATTAGACAAAATAAAGAGTAATAAAAAACCTAAAAACTAGAAAAAAAATATAAAAAGGTAAAATTTTAAGTAGTAATTATTACAAGAAATATCATCGTATGTAAGCCTTTTTGGATCATTAAATGCAATTTTACATTTTTTTCATCAGACGGACCCACCCTACTGGTGTCCATTCTGAACCATTTAGGAAAACCAAAATTCTAATCGAACGAAGTTTATATACACCCGAATACTTTGGCCACACGCTACTCCACGTACGTAGTCCCACATGCTTTGCTTTCTTTGTAATGTTCAAAGAATTGCAAACCTATATGTAGTACGGATCCGTGTTAGGCCCACTACGCTTGAAACTTTTGCGACACGGATCTGTGCCATGTGCAGCAAACGTGTTAACTAACTACTACAAATTTAATCTAATTAATTATATCGAAAACTACGCTCAAATATTTGAGCATTTGCTTTAACAGATATTTTTTAATGATTAAGATTTTTATATTGAAAGATTGAAATTTTATTGTTCTTAATTTTTAATTTAAAAAAGTCGATCGAAAATCAAAATTACAATGTTTTTATATGATGCTAAACATAACACACAACCGTTACTCTAGTATGTAGTCGTTACCCTGGTACTAGTAGTAGTAGTATTACTTCTGAAATACATAATTGCAAAATTTAATTACGTAGAAAGACAATATTAATCCTGAAACAACCGATAAAACACATGTGATTCAAACATAAATTTTATTTTCTAAAATGAGGCTTTTATTTGGAAAAAATGGGTATCTATAGGGAGCCCGAACCTTTAGCTATCATGTGAACATATTATTGTCTAAGAAATTTTACCCTTCTTCAAATTAATTGGTAATTAGAGTATCCTCCATATTGGAGTAATTTTCGCGCTTGATAAATTGTACATTTACGAAACAGAGTAGACAAGAGGACAAAATATTTCTTAGTACACATTAATGGCAAGGGTCTTAAGTATATAAAAACACCTCGTTGGTTTGCTCTTATGTGCCCCTCCTCTTACGACAAAGTGTTGTGTAAAAATCACCCGTGGGTCACCCAACATGCAATTATAGTATTTTACATTATAAGGAGGATAAGAGGGTTTTTACTGGCGGTGCAAGGAAATGACTGTCACCTTGTAGTTACTAGATACAAATTATAGAAAATGCAGTATTGCTGATTGGCGAATTTTCCCAAGAAGCCCAGAAACAAAAAAATAAAGATTTGTAGCAATACGGGAATACCACACCAGGAAAATTAGTACCCTGAAAATAAATGAAGATCTTTTTCACAGATTAAGTTTGAGTTCAGATCACCAATTAAGTTTTTTTATATAGGCCAAACAAAAACAGAAAGTCACTGATGTTGATGTTCTCTAATTAATAAATATTTCCGAAAAAGGCAATAATTCTGATGAAGATGATTTCTAAAAGCATTTCCCATAATAGTGCGATGTACTATAGATATTTTTTACAGTAAATTTTAAATATAAATTGTTATGGAATTTTTCTTTATTTTTTCTTTCCGAAACATGGACATTTTTTTAACACGCCTCCACATTAAGTTTTTTTTTAAGATTTTTTTTTTAAAGATTAAAACGAGGTATTGCAATGTACATGCAAGGCGGGTGGAATATGAAATTTCAAAGTGGAGGTGGCTAGGGAGGACGAGATAACACTTAAAATTTATTTAACATTGTTTTTAAATTTCCCCCTCGAAATATCAACCAACATGTTTTCTTTTTAATCAAGTTAACTTGAATTCCAAAGTTATTGAGACGATATTTTGAAGTTTTGAAATGATCACCCGGTATAATAAAAATTAAAAATTATGTAATTGTAATTCATTTATGCATAATATTAAATCATTCAACTCCTTGAAATAATCAATAAATTTATAGGTTGCAAAATAGCAAAAAAAAAAAAAATATTATTATTATTAATGTATGGGTGTGATTTTTTTAAATTTCTACATACTATTAAAACATATAAACAACTTAAAATAATCTCTGTTGCTAAATCTCAAATATATTTTTATTATTATTATTATTATTATTGTTATTATGATTATTATCATCATCAATGCATCTGTTTGTATTTTCGTCTTAAAGCATCAAATTTTAATTGAAAAGTGCAATTCATTCACGAGATATGAATTTCGATCAGGTATTTTGATATCTGGACCACTGCGCACCGGTTAATCGGGGCAGCCGCCTATTTGGGCCAAATCTCAAGTAACGGAAACCAAACTAAGCAACTTACAGTCAATTATTTCATTTAATTGGGACAATATTCCACTTAATTGATACAGTAAAACGCAAAAATTGGTTAATTACATACTAGAATCCATGAATCCATTGATTAAAATTCAATAAATTCCACAGCCTGAGAGATTAGTACAAAAATTTCCTTTTTGCAAGTAATACGGTTTGTTACTGACCGTTGGCGAGTTACAAAAATCAATACTAAACAGAATTGAGTTGTTGTTTGCGGCTTCAAACCTTTAGTAGTTCCTTTAGTTACATTTTACGCAAGTTATCCAACTATACCTTTTACAACTTTATTTCACACTTATGAAATTAAATTTCAAATTAATGAATACAAATTTCACACAAATGAAAATGGTTTCAAATTTAAGAAATTGAAGTTCTCACAAACAAAATCAGATTTTAAACTAATGAAAATATAACAGATTTGAATTAAATTTATGAAAACTGGTTTCAATTAATTTATTTTTTACTATGTAAATGAAATAAACTAAGAACAACAATTTAAATATATACAATAAGAATATCGCAAATAATGTTTAACTCGATTAAATTTCACGCAAATCTTCTTCCCTTTATACAGCAGCATAATACCTCTCCATAAAATTTGTATACCGATATTTACCGATTTTCGGCGATATTTTCTAAAATCCGCATTCTATGCTCAGTTATACTTGCAGCTCTTTTGTTAGGACGAACATAATTTAATATGTTTTGCATTTGCTCTTGGAGCTGCTTCTTAATAGACGATTTAAAGAAACTTTAAAGGAGTTCAATTGGATTCAATAAATGAAAAAAGAATTTTCACATCTTCTTCTGGTTTCAAAATGGTTTCAAGATTTATATGCACGGGTGCAATATCGATATAAAATGTAATAAATTTGAACTCTGTTTGAAATTTGTTTTCACAAAGTTGAAATCGGATTTCTTTTGTGTGAAATCTGTTTTCACGAGTTTAGATTTCATTTATGTGAATCTAGTTTCGTTACTTTAAAATTAGATTTAGGATGTTTTAATCTGTTTTCATTAGTTTGAAATTTGATTTCATAAGTATGAAATAAAGTTGTAAAAGGTATAGACGATCGAAAATAATCGATTATATGAGACGTATTTAAAAGGCAATACGTCGAGATTCGAGTATTTTCGATCATCGAGTTGTATATAGGTAGATTATTACACGAACAAAATAAATTAATTACAATAAGGTACACAAGAAATTAATAAATTTAATAATTATTAATATTGAATGTACAGTTATTATATACATTTAATTGATTATTAGTTTTTTCCTTGTTTTGTTTTCAAGGATGAGGACGATTTTAATGATGCGATTATACCGTGCATTCAACAATTACTTAGATAAGGGGCGGCTATGACTATGTCAGTATTATGGAACCTGGCGAAAAGTGTTGAAGAACGACTTGGATATGTATCCCTATAAAATACA
This sequence comes from Othius punctulatus, assembly GCA_951805005.1. NCBI lineage: Eukaryota > Metazoa > Arthropoda > Insecta > Coleoptera > Staphylinidae > Othius > Othius punctulatus. The sequence goes on along the minus strand of OX638147.1, from coordinate 7,266,229 downwards.
GGCCTATCATGAATTGCTGCCACCATATTTTAACAGACGTCTTGTGCCCTAGCAGACAAACTCCCAATATTTCTAGGGGTTCTTTTATCTAAATAGTTATTGACCGCACGGTACAAAGGTTTGTATAAGCAATAGTCGTTTTGGTTACTCAAATAACCATTGTAATACATTGTAACTATAGTCGAAATCAGGAGAGATGTCTCATGACTCATTCTAAATGAATTTTTAATGCAGGAATAAATGCAAAATTGGTGTCGCTATATTACCCTAAACCGCTGAAGTAAAGTGAGAGAGTAAATATCCGATACGTCTGCTGTACTTTTTAAATGAAACCCGTGAAAACGTATGTCTTCGTTAATTCATTGAATCTGTCAGTGTCACTGTTAACCTAACATATATTTCGTGTTTACATACTTATTATGTACACATAACCTACACAGCGAAATTATAGCATTGGAGATTTGACATTAAACATCTGGCTGACCGCGTGCGTATAAGTGTAGACACACGTTCAAGAAAATTTGAACCATACACTCCAAATGTATGAGTCATGAGGCACCTCTCGTGCTTACGAGTATAAGCAAAATCGCGCATTCTTATTGGTTAACCAACTCACAAATGAAATAATTGACAATATTTGTTTATATATTTTTTAAATATTTTGCGTTAGAATATATTATTATTATTTATTATTTTTTCTTCTAAGTTTATATTATTTTCTTATAAATGCATATGTTAAAGAAGAAAATTAAAAAAAAACTCTGTTTAATTTCATGTGAAATTCGCTTAATTGGGCCAAAATGCCTAGCCCCATGTGTCCCAATTAAGCGGAATCGACTGTATATTGTTATAACTCTTGCAATAATTACAATAAACTAAACATGTTATACATCAAGGCAACTGGAAACAAAAAACTCATTCTGAAAATGTTATAGTGATAAATATTTGTGAGTTTATTATTTAATTCTTATCAAAAGCACGTTTGTATTGATATATCTCATTGTTTTAACTTTTTGACAGATATAATTTAATCTTGAAGAGTACTTCAGATAATAATCACGGTAATAATGAAAAAAAAAATCACGATAGTATGATACATTTTAATTATTATAATAAGATAATAGTATAAAAAACTTACTTGTGCAGATATAGTTTTGGCCAATTTAGATGAGCTTAAGGAATCTAGGAGATCAGTAACAACTTGCGCTTGCCAGTGACGATCGAATTTTGGTTGAGAAGACGAGGTCCATGGTAATTGAAAATTGTGTATTAAATTGTGCAATTTGTCAATGAATGTGTGCACGATTGTAAACTTGGTTGATGATTTAATCTCGATATTATAGGCGGCACTTAATATTTGCTTCACTGCATCAGACGCCGATAAGTTTCCTTCCAGGTCTTGGCAGCTTCTTTCTAAACTCTCCAAGGTCCGTTTCAGAGTTCCTGTAAAGCTTTCTTGTAAGCACGCTACAGACTGCACTAGTTGTGTGGCAACGGAGTTACTCAATGTCCGCAAAACTAATTGGTGGATCTCCATGGTAACCATTTTCACGGATGGTTGAACCTCATCACCTAAATAAATGAATTTTGATCAAGATATCCAGTGATTGGCGGGAGACTTACATTTACATTGGTAACCTTCTAAAACCTGCTCACAATTTGTTTTCATATTATATAATGTGAACTGTATAATCTTTCTAATCTCTTCTTGTTTCTCACTGGCAATTTTCATTAACGATATGTATAATTTAAACTCGACTTCCTGTGCATAAACTATTCTCTTAGGGGTAATCTGAATCTCACGAGCCATATCAAATGCAGACAATATAAACACTCTTAAACAACTATTGTGAATCTATAAAAAAATTAAAGCATTAATGGGACTATAGTTTGGTATCCTGCAATCCATACTTCACTCAATAAAGCAGCCATTTTTAACAAATATGACTGTAAAACGTCTTTAACAAAAGGTAAAAATAAATCCTTAATACTAGTATCACTTATTAAATTATTTTCAATAGAACACTCAGAACAAAACGACTTTCTAATATCTTCACTCTTTCCATTTATTTCATCTAAATATCCTTGAATATAAAATTATTTATATTGTAAGTATAAGAATAAAAAAATATATACGGGGAAATACCTAATCTCACAAGTTGGTTTCTCAGGTTATTAAGCTTCTTAAGCTTTCCATCACCTTTCTCGCATAAATGCTGCTCAGATTCGGTTAACGATTCAGTACTAATGGTTATATCACTATTTGAAATTGAGACAAACATTATAGGCATGTCGTGGAATTTTTCCTTAAGTATTCGAATTTCTTGTATATTCTGAAACAAAAATTCAACTGCAGCATTATCTTGTTTAAAAATAGAGAAATAAGCATGAGATTATTTATAAACATGAAGACCCTTATCTAGTTATTATTGCCATTCTTGGCTGATTACAAATGTGTTTTTGCTGTTATGACTACAAATCTGACTCAACTTCTAAATCACTTACCTTATCACTTAAGACATCACTAGAGACTACATATGTGATAATCGGTAGAACATGATCTAGGTTCTTTGATAAAACGTTCATCAATATATCGGGTGAACAATCCGGTGGTATTATGATGCTAACATTTTCTTTCAAAACACAATGGTTTAGATCAACGTCTATGGTTGGGCAATGATCTAAGGGAGATTCCGCATCCTTCCTTTGTAAATCTTCTTCAGGTATCGTGGTCCACTTCACCTCGTGCGCTTTCAATTTCTCGACAATTTCATATTCATAACCTAGTGTGAGTCGAATCGCCTTGTGTAAGCCGAATGAAAATTTAACCTAAGTTAAGATATATGCAATCAAATAATAAAACCAGGTATAATTGACGCCTTACCCATCTCCATTTTGAACTGTATTGTGGGAGCACCACTTGATCCAACACTTCGTTGACAAAAAGTGCTTTCGCATGACAGTTTTGTCCAAAAACTAATATCACTGGTGTCGTGTCAAGGAAGCTCTCAAGAGAATCAGAGAGCTTCGGACTAAACAATTGCTCTTTAATTTCCCCTGTAAAAAACAGTTGAACAGCATGACTCTGGTTGCCGATTCACTACACATCCTGCATTAATTAAAAATTTACTTACGACTTAACAGATGGTTATTTCGAATATCGTTTAAGGCATTCTGTGTATCCCTCAAAATACGTTTCAAGTTTTCACAGGTTCGCGAAAACTTACGAAATTCGATTGGCATATTGGATAACATCTTGATTTCAGTGAGTTAATGTCTTCTTGTTAATTGTCATGCCTATAAAAATCACTTTCTAAGTCCATCAAACTATCAACCCTCTCAAACGTCAGGCATTTAAAAAAAATAATCAAAACAAAAAATGTTTGCTATATACATAAATATTTGCAGTTTTCACAGTAGAGGTGGTGTTTAATCAAATTACAGAACGCCAACATAGCGAAGTAAAGAGATAACGTTCAGAATGTCTATAGCCGAGATCTACACTTTGCATAGACTTTAATAATATGGCGAATAGGAACAGTTCAGCAGTAGTTTGATTACAAGCATTGTACAAAAATTTTTAATTATCTTAATCATAAAGTTGCCTTTCTGAGATTACGAAACTGTACTTGTACTTTCAAGTTAGGCAAACATTAGGCGAAAGCACCTTATATTCGACTCATTCATCCATCGACTCATATAAGAATATTGCAAAACAGTTTTACAAGCAAAGTAGTTTTTAATATTTTAACACGCACGATTCTTTCTCAAAATAGTAATTGTGATAAATATATTATTTTTCCATAAGAAAAAAACGAACGTTTTTTTCAATATGAAATCATCTAAATATCTCAAGGGATATGCCTATTAAAAGTAGCAGCATATGAATTCCGAAATTTGAAATCAAATATGGCCTAGTAGTAAATTTGACAATCGAATGTTTGCGTTATGATAAAAAAATATAATGTATGTACTAGGCAACCCAATATATATATATATATATATATATATATATATATATATATATATATATATATATATATATATTATTCTGATTATAAAAATCAGAATAGCGATATATATATATATACAGGGTGTCTCAAAATTAACGCCCGTACTCTTGGGATTAGATCCAGGGGGCTTATAGAAATTGAAAATTCAGAGTGGAAAATTTTCCGTTTGCCCTTTGTTATAGAGTTATTGATAAAAAAACAAAAACAAAACTTTTCAGCTTTAAACTTTATTAAATGCTAATAATATTAAAAAACAAGATATTGTCCACATCTTTTTTCAGAAAATGTGTTCAAATAGGCCGCCTCGTACTTCAATGCAAACATTCACACGATTTAACATGGAAGCACCGACTGACTGTAGCATATTTTCATCTATTAACGCCATATCAGCGTGAAACCGAGCTACCACATCTTCAGGATTCAGAGCAGGTTCGCGGTAAACTTGTCCTTTCAAATAGCCCCAGAAAAAGTAATCCAGCGGATACAGATCCGGCGATCTAGGAGGCTATGGTATGGGCCCATCTCTACCAATCCAGCTCCCAGGGAATTTCACATTCAGATTATTTCTCACTTTAATTCCATAATGTGCCGGTGCACCATCATGTTGGAACCAATATTTTAATCCACCTGCTAATGGAACTTCATCAAGCAATGGATATGGTAAATTTGCATTTAAAAATTGTAGATACAATGCTGAATTACGTCGATTAGGTAGAATGCATGGACCAATTTCATTATTATTTACTAAGCCAGCCCAAATGATAATTGACCATCGTCTTTGAGAAGATCTTTTTTTAAGCGTATTAACTAGGGGTTTTCATCCCTCCATTCAAGCAGGTTATGCGTATTTATGATACCTGTCTCGGTAAATGCGGATTCATCAGTCCACAGAATCTTTTCAATGAAATATGGATAATTGTTTACGCTATGAAGCAACCATCTACAAAAATTGATTCGAAGCTCCCTATCTCCGTCATGCAAAACTTGAACTTTTTGGGGTCTAAATGGATGCAAACCATTTCTCCTTAACAATCTGTGAATTGTATCTTTTTGGGCATGAGCTTGGGACGATATAATTCGAAGGCTTGTACTTGGTTCCGCCTCATCAAATTCAAGAATTTGCTGTTCTTGATCGATGCTTAGCTTAGATCGACGTCCTGCCTGATTTTGTCTAGGATTCAAATTACCTTTTTCCAGTAATCTTTGTTCTGCCCGTCTAATAGTTTTTGCATGAGGGTGCCGACGATTTGGAAACTTCTCTGCATATGCCCTAGCCGCAGCAGTGGCATTGCCATTGCATTTACCTAACGCTTTCAACATATCGACATAATCTCGATTACTGTCGTACTGTTACTGTAATATCGTTCCATAATACACAAAATACGAGACACAAAAGCGAAATACTTATCAATTGAAACTAATTGAATTATGTTACACAACTAATTGTAAAATCTGACAGTTATGTATCTAGATTTGATAAAATAAAAATAAAAATTAAGTTTTGAGTAGTGGCCGTAGAAAAAAGTTATTGTTTACATTTTTATCATTAACTCTATAACAAAGGACAAACGGAAAAATTTCCACTCTTAATTTTCAATTTGTTTTAGCCTACTTGATCAAATTCCAAGAGGACGGGCGTCAATTTTGAGACACCCTGTATATATAGCTAGGTGTACGTATTTTTATAGTCTGTTGTCGTTACACCTGTTTGTTTAACCAGAGCATTGTTGCGCCTCGCCATTGCCTTCCTTCAGCTTCCTATTTTTTGGACTTAGGTTAACGGGTTAAAGTATATATATATATATATATATATATATATATATATATATATATATATATAAAATACGTATCACGGGCCGAAACGTGGGTTTTAAAAAAAGGAACTTTTAATTTAAAACTTAGAATTTAATATGTTGGTAATACGGAATACGAATATAGAGTGTCATGTGGCAAGGCCAACCTGTTAGTAATATAACTTATTATAAATGAACAATAAAAGATAACATATAATGCGTGGGATGCGCTCATATGCATCCGTCTTAAATAATACTCTTTATATAATAATAAAGAAGCTGATTGTTTGTGACCGCAGGTAACTCCTCATCCCTCAGATTCTGGCGTCGCCTGGGAGTTGAAGATTTGGGTCCGTTGTTGATCCTTGTTGTCGTCTTCTTCTAATTTCTCTTACAGCTATGTAGCTTAAGACTCCGATGATGGCGACGTACAGGAAGGTGGTCCAAATACTCGGGGTGTAGAAGTCTGGGGTTTCCAAATCGAGTGGTAGCTGCTGGATTACTGGAACATCTTCTAAATTAAGTTTGTCTAAATTTATTTTAAACCCTGTATAGTTTGATTTATACAGGAGCATGTTGTTGCCGTTGACAACAGGGCTCCCGAATGTTGGGCCGTGATGAGTAATTTCTTGATTTCTAAAGAAGAGCAGACAGTCTTCTTTCTTGATTAGGTAGATTCCTGTAAGTTTTTTCACTTCAGTTTCGTCTTTGCAGCGGAATTTGAGTTCTTCTGGAGTTTGGAATACGGCCAGATATTGATTTATTATCGGTATTATCTCAAAATGATTTTTGTCGATTTTGAGATTAGTGTATTGACACTTATCGTAGTTTTTATTTAAAAGAATTTGTTTTTCACATTCGGCCTTATAGTTGGTAATCAGGTAACTTGGACACTGATAGTATTTTGCACCTCGAGGGCATAAATCGTTTAGAGGCCAAATGTCATCATTTGATTTCAATAAATACTTGACCTTCGGTATTATTGTGACAAACTCGGTCGATTGTTTAGAGGGAATTGGATTTAAATAAGCTCATAATTTATTGGGAGAGACAGGAAATAAATTATTCGCATTGATTCAATTTTGTAATTAACATTAATCATGGATTCGAAATCTAGAATATTATCAGATTTTAATTTATACAAGTATGATATTCTCTTAATTTCCTCAAGATTTTGGCTCTACAGAACAAAATTGAGTCCTCGATATATTTGAAGATATTTAGAATAATAGTGTAAAATATGATTAATTGGTTAAACAAATCTCTCGTACAGGAGACGTATTGGTGATCAACTTCACCTTTCAAAATGTTGTTTGCTTTTGATGGTGGTGGAGTCGGTTTATTGTGGTGGTGGCGTGGTTAAAAGCAGGTATAACAGATATCTGTAACAGCTTATATCGGCAGTTAGGCGATGTAGATAGGTCTCAGTCTGAGGCTGTCTTGCGTCAGTTTACATCATGCCGTTAAGCAAGCAACATCTACATTTCATAAACAATATCATTGCGCAGGAGCTCATAAGAGCTAATATAGGCAATGCATGCCTTGCAAGTTCTCTGCTATTCTATGAAGAAAGTCAGAGGGGTAATTGTGATGTTAGTGTTGTTATTGGGTCCATGGTGTATGATTCAACATTGCCCGTGCCGGTACATTTTTGGTGCACTGATAAGTATGGTGACAGATACGATGCCTCCGTTGTGATTGCGCAAAAGAAACTCCATGCTGACATTTGTAAATGGGTATACCGTCCTTTGGTAACCTTTGCAACCAAAGAGGACGAAAGAAAAATGATATCGTACTATGAAGAATTTAAGGCATCTAATTCCACCAAGAACTACTTCCATGACGCTCCGATGTATCTTAAAAATATTCAATCTAATGTACATAAACGTGTGACAAGTTTAATTTAAAGATATAATGTAATTTAAGATGCTGAATAAATATGTCCTAAAATACTTTCAATAGCCTCATTGTTTTTCCCCTTAATTCTAATCCAATACTATGAAGCAAACCTTATAAGTTGACCTTCCCACACTTTCCCGACCCCATCACACCTGCCCTACTGCTCATTCAAACCCCGCAACCTTTCCATAGCTATGCCTCACACCTATGTGTTATAGATATCTGTTTTTTAATTTGATATAGCTATGTTTCACACCCGCCTGATATAGATATCTGTTTGATTTTATATGGCCCCCACACCCGGTGTCGCAGGTGTCGGCTTCATTCGATTAAATAAATAGCTATTGGGTTTTACTTCTATGTAAATAAAACATGCTAAATGTGTAAAATATTTATTTATAATAATAACAAAAATAGATATAACAATATAATAAAACTTAGTTCTATACATATTTTACATGCGTTGCATACAGGATCTGCAACAATTAATATATATGTTAACAATCATTTAATATAATACATATTATCAAATACATCATAAAGATACAACAGTTTGCGACCTCCAAGCTTTTTAATTAGTATTTAATTTATTTGATTAGCGAATATAAATCAGATATACAGAGAGAGAGCGACATGATACATTTATCTGCATTAGAACGCTGATCCAATTAATCATAGATATGTACAACAGAATATAAATTAATTAAACATATGTATAGAGGAATACGTACAATAAAACTACATAAAAAAAATATACGGCGAGTAACAACAAAAGAACATACATATATACAAAATTATTCCAATATTTTATAATGGCCCCAAGGCAGCGTTTCTACGGAGTTGTGGATGATAAACAGTTTGTTGTCGTGCGGACTGAGGGCAATTTTCGTCTGCACGATGGTTGTGACGTCATGATTCGTAGACCTAAACAGTTTTTGCTGTACTGCTGTTTCTGTGTTCTCTCGCAAACACTTGATGTAATCATCAAAGGTGATGCGGACGATGTGCCTCTTGACACCCTTAGCTTTCTTGTCTTTGTCATGCCCCTCAACCCGCAAAGCATTAATCTTTGAGCGAAGACCCACAAACTCGGTCATCACCCTACCAGCGCTCTCATCTTTCATCAGACCAAGAACCTTTTTGTTGATGCGGGGGATATTATAAACGTTATCTACCGGATAGTCGCTTGTGTCGTAGTAATTTTGAGCGTCGCATCGAATTACTTCATACAAATCCGGACATTCCACCTCGTATATGAGTGAATCGGTATCTGTATAACAGATGCGGGCCTTATCACCGAACCGACTCCTCATATACGAGTAATGGAAGTCATATATTTTTAATTTTGATATATCGAGGATGCACATACCAACATATATGGGTTTGTTAAAGTGAACCTCGGTTTTATTCAGCTCTATGGCTACTAAATTTTTGTCAAAAATTGTGCTCGATTTGAAGTTAGGTTTCGCGATCAATGCCTCAGCACCGTATCGACCCTCCCATTTAGTTAATAATTTCACAATGGAGTGTTTGCGGATATTCTCCATTGTCTTGCCAAATACAGCGTTGTTCATCAGTTTGAACAAATTCTTCTCAAAGTCGTTAGTGGTAGCTGTCCTCAGACGCGTATTTAAATCAATGTATGACTTAAGCCAGGTAGACTGCTTAAATTTCAACACACGATGAATTTTACTCAATTTCAACCCGTTTTCTAACGCCTGCTGCAAGTTGCGGTAATGTATGATGTAGCGTTCTTTGTTGAATAAAGTGCCCAATAATTTTGTTTCGCGAGAGTTTGGTGGCGCGCGGTGTTCTGGACAGAATGGGAGATCGCTATGCGAATCATGAATGGCGTGCGGATACTCTAAATCAACCTCAAGAATGTAACTTTCAGGGTGATCTGCAGGCACATTAAAATTAAAATTGTTTAAATTGCCCTCTATCCACTCAAATCCACCATAAGGTAGGCACTGTGACATTGCCCATCCATATTGGTTGTTGATGTCGTTGTAAATTAAAAATGTCGATGGCTTCCCTGAATCATAGCCAGGCATGTATTTGTTGTTGGCTGCTGCATACCTTTTAGAGCACTGACTCAACCCACCCCGGATACCACGCTCGACAAACAAAACCATCTCGATATCTGTTAGTAGTTCAAGATTAATCTCTGTATGTTTTAACATACAGTCCCACGTGTATCCGGGTAAGGTGTAATAATGGGCTGGGTGTAGACCGTAGGTTTTCAAACAGCTCGTGCGGAACTGTTCAAACACATCAGCCAACAGCAAAACATCTGTCTTTAAATATAAATCAGAGTATTCGCCTAAATTTCTACACCCTAAACTCACCCATACATTGCAGGCATGTGCATATTCACCATCGCTAATTTCGGTGTCAGTTAGTGAGTTATAAAATTTTGTTTTTCCGGAATCTGAGGCTCGTCTAATTTCGACCATGAATCGACAAAATCGTAAGGGAATACACCTTTGCGAGTAAGCAAATTAAATTTCGATTCGTCTAAATCATTAAACTATGATTTTAAATTTGGAAAAGTAGTTAAATATGATGCTAATGTTTCTAAACTGCTTGCCAAAAATCTGCATGAATCTATAAATCTAAATTTAACAAGGTTATCTGCGACATTTTTGGTGAATGAGATATAGCGTTCCTTGTTAATAGGAAGCAAATCAACACGACCCTCAAAATCTTTAGCTAGATTTTTAATGATGAAATGCGCATCATAGCCGCTTAAATTGTGAAATACAACAGGTATCACGTGACTATCCTGGTAGTTAATGTTACAATTCTCGTGTGCAGCCCCACGATACTTGCCGGTAAGGTGACAATGGTCCCGGACTCTGACGTCGCGGATGTCAAAGTCTTGCTCGCAGATGTGACAGTGTGCAATTGACTGGAACTCCAGCTGTTGTGCGGGTGTAAGAGGCTCCATCGGAAGAGGACACAGAAACACAGGCTCAACATCTTCAGCGAGCTGCTTCATTTCGGCTGCAAACCATTGCCTGCAATCCTCACCACGGTAACTCCTGTAGAAATTCAGAGAACTGTCATATGAACATTTCATAAAATACGCTGCACTATGGGGCGTGTGGTCTTGCAATGTTGTTGATGTCGCTGTGGTTTTTCCGTCTGCTTTTGGTGTAAGCAAACACTCTAGGTCTGCGTAAACGATATACGCTGCAGCCTCCTTATTTTGGTGGTTCTTGAACCCAATGTTTGCGTTTTCACTTGTTGGCAGCCGGACCTTGCATTCATTGATCACAATGCAATCCTCGATGTGGACTGCCAGCTTGATGGTGGATCGGAAGTAATGCAAACAGCGGTCACAAAAGTATTTCCGTCCATTCTCTTTGCTCAGCTGTGATGACACCAGACGGCTGAGATTCTTTACCCGCACATAGTGGAATCGTGGAGTGCAGCCATCCCCATCGTAAACATCCTGGATCAGCAGCAGGTTGACGTGTTTTGCCTGCTTGACCTTTGTCAAATAGGTGGGTACTGTATTGAATTTCTTCCCCAAATTCTCCAGGATGTACACGTTGATGGAGACGTTATTCTGGGCTTCGAACCGGGGGATCTGCTTCACCGTCATTGGCGTGGTAATATTTTTTAATTTCAGCACGGCGGAGTAGTGTGGGTATGACTACGTCCTCTCACTGTGCTTGGCGGCAGGATGGAGGGCCGATGTCACCTCCCATGAAAAACATGCATCATCAGCATTTTGAACGTTGACGCAGGCTTCTTTCAACTTAATTTGTTTTGGCAGCTCAATGTACGACGATCCCAGTTGAGGCGTGAACTTATTGATGTTGAAGACGATGTTAATAATTGTCGCCAAACTCCAGCCGCTATCCTTTTCCTGGAAAACATAAAAATAAATTTTATTTACCGTTATTACTGTAGATATTTTTTAAACGTACTTGAAATTCCTCCAACTGCATTAAAATGGGTCCCCCAACGTTGACTGCAAACCATTCCGCCAAATCGGTGTCGCGGTAGATGGAGGAATTTTTGGTGTTGATGAATTTAAAATCGTAGATTTCTTTCTCATCTTTCAACACCAAAAATTCCCCACAGAAGACAGCATTCACTTTTACCGACGCCTCCTTCTTGAGGATGTTCTTGATACGCCTGGTGAACAACTGCTGGGCATCCTGGAGGAATTGAGTGGGGTCTTTGTGTTGGAGATTGATTACAGCTCCTGTCCTCAAACGGCTATTGAAAGCTGACTGCTGGTCAATCCATTTAACACGCATAGATGCGTAATTTGCGCGGTTTGGATGTGCGGGTTTGTAACCTGCACCATAAATCCCACGTAAACCCTTCATCATACAGCGGAATCCTTGCATGAGTGATATGCAGCTGATTATATGCTGCTTCTCTGCCACAGATTTCGCCCCCTTTAAAGCAGCGTTCATCTTGCGGATGTCTCGTCCACACTTCTTAAGAGCAGGCTCGATCGCTGGACCATCACAGATGTTGATCACGTGGGTTCGAGTTTCCTCGACAAGTCTTGAAAAAGACTGATTTTCAGTTGATGTTGAAGCCATATTACTAGAATTAAACTTGCGTTTAGGTTCGGTTCGGAGTACTTTAAATGCAGGAGCTCGGGAGCTAGCGATGTGTACTCGACAAAGTATTCAAGAAGAATGAGTAAATCGGCGAAAATCAGCGCTTATATACCCTCCACCCACCGGGTTAAACAATTTTCAACCGATCACAGAGCTCGTTATTTTAACCAATCAGCGAATAGATAAAAAAACAATAGCTTTAGGAGCTGAATTTGTGCTTGTTTACCATAAGAAACAATGTAAAATTGCCTGTAATTGAGGGGTTTGTTCACTTTGCCCATATGTTTACATGTAAAATGAAGCACAACTAATATTTCTTAAACAAGCTTTGTACACATGGATTACTATAACCTGAAATTGATACACTCGTAAGGGTTACAGTGGTATGTTATCGTGCAGTTGGTCTCGGGTAGGGCACATTAAAATGCTCATTTTGTGGCCTATCTCGCTTGTGAGCAGGTCGAGTACAATTTTTAAATTTAGATTCGTAATGTACACGTCAAAAACTTTCATTTGGATACCATGAAGCCCTATTTTGAAACACCAGAAGTAGCACTTCCGGTCACGATTTTTCATTTAATGGAACGGATGTTGACTTCCGGTCGACACGTTTTATTTTCTGTGGACCGGATGTTCACTTCCGGCCGACACCTAGTGTCCCTATTGACGCCCAACGAATACGAGGATGCTAGTCTGATTCTTAATAATTATACAATATATTTAAACTATTTACACCAATGAAGCTTTCAGTTTCATTCGGATCCTGTCTAGACTTGATGCCTGGCCTAATGCAGTGTGGTGAATTATTATTGAAAATTTCATTCTCCATTCAAATTGATGTTTGTTGCTAATTATTAATATTACCACTACTTGAACTATAATTTTACTAAATTGCATGTGGGTAATTCATATATGTAATTTATCTTGAATGCTTAATTATAAATATTATATTAAATAATTGTTGATGTGTTTTGAAAGGTGTAGAATAAACAAAATTAATGCACCATTAATTTACAACCGTCTGAATAGAACACAATTTATGGGATACAACTTGTTCACGAATGCGTTAATTGAATGCGTCCTTTTATCCTTTTTTTTCTCAGCTTTGATTTAAAATTTGGGAAATTTAGCCCAGTTAAATTGGTAAGAGTGTACCAGATATTTTTCATAAAACAATTATAATTTAAATTATTTAACAAATGTGCCAAGTACTAGTACAATTTAGGATTATCAAATTTTCAGTTATTTTATAATAGTAATAATAAAGAAAATAATATATGTCATCTCCCAAGCACATATCTAGTAAAATAATATAACAAAGTTGATTTAATTCACACTTGTATACAATTTGTATCGCACCACTATGTTACTGAACGAGCTTCAATTCATGCTAATCACATATCAATTGTATTAATCAAAAATAATACTTTATTAGTACATGCATACAAACTTACCTTAATATTTGCTCGATGGCGATTACACAAACGTAGCACAAATATAGGGCCAAAAGCACTAAACGACTTTGGGAAACAGAATGCCTAAGCGTTCCATGTCATTTACTTTATATACCCACGCGAAGTGCGTGTATAAACACGATTATACGAGTTTGAACAAGTTTGGAATCATCCCCCACACATGTCATGATATAATTAGACAGCTGCGGCCATTGGGTCGGTTTTATCGTTAAAAGGTGTCAGGCCGGGGGATTCGAATGAAAACACAGCGTTCCGCCTGGGGTGGTCCTTCGCGGTTATAAAAAATCGTCTACCTGCATGCTCGAGCGAGGAACGATTAACATATTCACAAGACGCTAAAGAACGGCGTTGTTGCTAACTTGCATTATCGCAATTAAATTGTTTAATTGAACTCATTAAATAAAACAATTGGACTCATCCCCGCCGGCTCGTTCATTTTGAATTGCGCGCCAAAAATCAGACGGACCAATCAGAAGCGCGGTGACCTCGATCAAAATCGCGGTGGAGGGGGTAAAAAAGTACTTTCAGACCCCTGTGTAAATCCTTATGGGAAAATGGGGCCGAACTCTTGTTGTATAACTACTTAACAGGTTGGCCTTGCCACGAAACACTCTATATTCGTATTCCGTACTAACAACGTATTAAATTCTAAGTTTTAAACCAAAAGTTCCTTTTTTAAAACCTACGTTTCGGTCCGTGATACATATATATATATATATATATATATATATATATATATACATATATATATATATACATATACATATATATATATATATATACCTATCCCTCGATTTACACGGTAGACACGTTCCTGAGAAAAACGTGTAAATCGAAAATTAAGTCAAAACCGTGTAAATCGAAAAGCTTGCAGAAAATGCAAAATTTTGCTATTTAACAGTTGTGATTTTCTTCAATATTTTTAGGTGTACACAGAAATAAAAATTAAATGCATTGACAGGTTAAAATATGTAATATATTACGGAAACACTGTTTTTTTTAAATTTAATTACAATACATTAAACAGAAGAACAAAAAATAAAACCAAAGATGTTTTATTATCCTTCATCACTGTCAGAAATTACTCTCATTCATTTTTTCGGAATCGAAGGTTCGAATTCACTTTCATCACTCGAAGTTATTTGTGCCGATTCGATGTTTGAAGCAGAAATATTTACATTATGAGGGATGGTAATAAAATCGGTTATTAACAATTGCTTCGAATTTTTTGTAAGATCTTTGTAAACTTCTTCATATTGAGCCAAGCAGCGATTTATGTCACGTTGGAATCGTAAAGCCCTTTCAACGTTTGTGTCATTTTGTATAAAATGATTACCCAGCTTTCTTCCCAATGCGACTCCTTCGCGGATGACTTTAGCAGTGAATGTTACTGGTACTAATTCCTCTTCATCAGATTTGTCAGACTCACTTTCGCAAACTAAGTTAACTAAATCATCCTCACTTAGTTCTTTATCAGCCATTAACTCTGCGATATCTTCAACAGTAAAATCATCAAAACCTTCTCCGCGCAATGAATGCGCCATCTGTACTATCTGCGAATATTCATCATTTAACGTTGAAACGGAATGTTCATTTTTGACTACATTTGGCCACAATTTTTTCCAACAGCTATTGAGCGTTGTTTGCTTAATCGCAGTGTATGATAAGGCGATATGCTTCACACAGTCTAATATTGTAAAAAAATTCCAAGCACTAATAACTGTTAAAGATTCATTGTTCTCCATTTGTTCCAAAATACATATATGCAAAGGCTCGTTTTATGTACAAAGCTTTAAAAGTAGAAATTATGCCTTGGTCCAATGTTTGTAATAATGAAGTTGTATTTTTTGGTAAAAATTTTACTTCAACGTTCTCATATTCTAGATCTTGTAGGTGACCCGGCGCATTGTCAATTAACAAAAGCAGTTTAAAAGGCAATCCCTTTGAACTTAAATATTTTTTGGCATCTGGGATAAAACATTCATGTAACCATTCAGTAAACATTGCAGCAGTAACCCACGCTTTCTTATTAGCCCTCCAATAAACGGGAAGATTATTGATGTTTACTCCTTTAAAGGTAAGGGGCATTTTTGATTTGTTAATCACAAATGGTTTCATAATATAATCTCCTGAAGCATTGCTACAGAAAAGAATTGTTATGCGATCTTTTGCTGCTTTATGACCACTAGCCGATTTATACAATTTTGAGACATAAGTCCTTTTAGGCATTTTTTTCCAGAATAACCCTGACTCATCAGCATTGAAAACCTGATCAGGGGTATATGAATTGTCGTTAATAATTTCTGCAAAATTTGCTGGATATTCTTGGGCTGCATCTACGTCGCCAGAAGCCAGTTCACCTTTTAATTTTAAGCTGTGTAAAGAATGTCTTATTTTAAATCTTTCAAACCAGCCATGACTTGCCAAAAAATTTGGCTTCTTTTCAGTTGAAGAAGATGGTAATTGCTCTACAATTTTTTCGTAAATTCGTAATGCTTTACTTGTTATAGCGCCCGTATCAATGGGTACTCTTTTTTGTGTTTGATCTTCTATCCAAAGCATTAACGCTTTCTCCAATTTTCCATTGCGATATTTCTGGTGTATGATGTTGTGCCCATACTCGTGGTATTGCCAGCTGCAACACTCTTTCTAATTGTGTTTTCATTTGTTCTAATAGTTCTTATTGTAGCTTCGTTCATGCTATATGATTTTGCAACATCTACTACTCTATCTCCCTTTCGTAAGCGATCCAAAATTTCGATTTTAGTTTCTAAAGAAATAACTTTTCTTTTAACTTCTTTCTTCATTATAAGCCTATAATTTTTTTTAATTTATGTTAATTTATAATAATCTAAATTATGCACTCACTTGTAATTTACGAATATGGAAAATTAAATCTTTCTGAAACTGTGAAACTTTCACTCAAATACAATTTTCCGTAGATAAAACCTTAATTTTATGCGAAGAAATACAGACACAGTGTGCGTGTGCAGCAAGTCAGCACATACGCTCGGGAGAGTCCCCGTGAGATGTGTACACTGCGCATGTTCAATCACAGAGTAGCATAAACCGTGTAAAAGCGAAAACGTGTAAAACAAGTACCGTGTAAATCGGGGGATACGAGGGCTGTTTGACGGAAGAGTGACTTTTTAATTAAAACGTTATTTTTCTGTTCAAAATATATTTTATTTGTCAACATAACACCCTTTCAAGTGTACACACTTAGCCCGGCGAGTTTACAATTTTTTTAAACCTTCCAAAAAGTAATCTTTCGGAAAGTCTTCAAAATATGCATTTGTGTCGGTTATCTCCTCTTCATTTGCCTGAAATCTTTTTCCACACAGCCATTTTTTTAAATTTGGAAATAAGAAGAAATCACTGGGAGCCAGATCTGGCGAATATGGCGGATAAAGCAGTAATTCGTAATGCAATTCAGTCAATTTAGTTGTAGCAATTGCAGACGAATGAGAGGGCGCATTATCGTGATGGAACAACACTTTTTTTCTTCATCAAATGCGGTCGTTGTTTTTCAAGTTCGGCATCAATACATGTCTGCATAATCAGCATAATACTGGCCAGTTATGGTTTTTCCTTTTTGTAAACAATTAATAAAGATTACACCTTTAGAATCCCAAAAAACTGTGGCCATGACCTTATTGGTCGAAAAAAGTGTGTTTGCCTTTTTGGGAGCATATTCGCATGGAGAAATCCAGTATTTAGACTGTATTCTTGTTTCTGGAGTATAATGATGTATCCAAGTTTCATCTACTGCGACATATCGACGAAAAAAATCCTTTGAGTTACGTTGAAAACGGCCAAACATTCTTCTGAATTCTTAATGCGAGCGCGCATTTGATCACCATTAAGCAAACGCGGCAACCATCTCGCGGATAGCTTTTTCTTATTGAAATGTTCATGCAAAATATTGTATACCCGTTCGGTTGAGATGTTTACTTCATTAGCTATCTCACAAACTTTTATTCGACGATTGCCAATTACAAGGCCATAGAGTTTATTAACCATTTCTGGAGTAGTCACAGTAAATTATGGTTTCGGACGATCTGCATCAACCGTGCTCATATGGCCACTTTTAAAAGCAGAAACCACTTACAAATCATTCCATGGGACGGAGCAGATTCTGGATAATATTTACGTAACTTTTCCTCGGTTTCTTTAATTGTTTTTTCACGTAGAAAATAATGTTTAATCAACACTCGAATTTTTTCTTTTACATATTTACAAAACAACGAAAACAGTTTCCTTCAAATAAGTATAAAACATAATCTATCTGTCAGATTGGTGCCAAATTTTGACAATAGACCTCCGAAAGACCTCAGGAGCTAGCAACATAATCATTATAACGAAAGTGTTACCAACCTTTGAAAAGTCACTCTTCTGTCAAACAGCCCTCGTAGGTGTATATATATTGAAATCGCGGAAAGCGCGCCGTAAATAGTATGGTGGCGCCACCTGTCAGGATGCATGTCAACTGCAGTCTATTGGTTGGTGACTAGCGACATCTACTAAATGCAATGGCGACGAGGTCTGTGTTGAATAAATTAGAACGCCATCTTCATAGCACAGTTTGTTGTATTATGATTGCCGTTTGCTTAAGTGGTGGTGCTGTAGTGTGACGGTGTGCCAAAATGGCAGAAAACGGACAGGACAACTCTGATCAATTGAAAAACATAGGTAATGTGTACTTATTTATTATTATCGTGCACGTCCCTCGTTTTCACCGTGTCCACCACACGGCGAATCGACCATATCGCCCCCTTGTCCTTTGCAATGTTATATAATCTAGAAGATTCGACCATCTGTAGGTTGTTAACTCCTAGATAATCAAATGCAACTTGGTATTAATGAAATGATTCCTGCGATTGTGCGTTTTGTGTCAGGCAGTGGAAGAGGTGTGAGGTCGAGACCGTCATGCCCGTGGCATTCGGCCGTCCGGGGCCTCGGTATTTCGGACATGGAACACACCACCCCCTCGTGATTCGAAAATTGCACTGTCGTAAACCATCGCCAGTAAGGTATTTCGCTGGAAGTCGCACGGTGCTGAGGGGGTCCCAGCCGGAGCCCCCCCCCCCGCCGCCCCGTCGCAGCGGCCAGTAATTTTCAGTGAGAATTGTTTCATTCCGCACACGAATTATTTATGGAAATATTTATGAATCGCCGATTGTTTTCTAAACTAGTTTCAGATCAATTCCAGTGCAGCAAACCTTTCGAGAACGTGTGCATTTTATGTTACATTATTTAAAATCCCAATTAGAATAATTAGCGGAATCCCATTTGCATCAATTAATTCGAATATGAAAGTCGCAATTGCTTACATTTTAAAATACCCGATGTCTTAAATGTGCATCCCACATTCTCCTTGTGTGCTTTTTTGTCACTGGTTTGCTCAAGCATGTCTACCTTATTTTTGGAATCGCTCTTTGAATAGTTCAGTGCATATTTTAAAGTCCAATTGAACTCCCCGCATCCACTGCAAATAGCTATGCCGTTAAACAATCAG
This sequence comes from Othius punctulatus, assembly GCA_951805005.1. Lineage (NCBI taxonomy): Eukaryota > Metazoa > Arthropoda > Insecta > Coleoptera > Staphylinidae > Othius > Othius punctulatus. Next base: position 7,246,942 of record OX638147.1, on the reverse strand, counting down.
AACGCGAACGCAGTGACTTAATTATAAACGTGAATCGCACGGTTTTTATTTTAGTGGATGACATTAGGGTTTAAAATTAAAATACCCCAAAAATGACGCACATGCTTAGCACGACGCCCTATACAAATATATTAATAAATTCTACCATAGCGTTTTATCGATGCATTACGTGTTTTACCGAAAACTAGCATGTATTGTACACGCATCAGCGTCTCATCATTAAGAAAATCATAATTTTCTTCTAATATTTGTATCTACAACAACCTGCAACTTTTCTATGAAAACTATGTTTCTTAATAAATCGTTCTTGTAATTCATGGCGATTCTATTGTACATATTACACACGACTGATTCATTTGATCAAAATCTATCCAAAGATACTAGAAATATTTCATAACTGTGTAAACCCGGCTAACTCATGCTTATATACAGGGTGTCCCAGTTATCGTGCTCAACATCGGGATCTCGTAAACCGTAACAGATAGAGAGTTGGTTAAATTAGACAAAATAATCTTTAGGCCATGTCCACATCGAATGCTCTTTGTGAATTCGCCATAGCCTACTATGACTCGTACTTAAATTAAGCACGTTATTGTAAAAATCGCAATGTCCGTGAATGATACGTTAGTTTTAATAACATATTTAAAGTCTACTAAAAAATGTGCCTTAATTATGTCAAAACATCATTTCAATATAAATTCGATTAAATGAGCTAGAACAGTCATGGCGAATCTATGACACGTTCGCAATTTTTACTGGGACGTAAATTACTTATACATCATTTTTTACGCTTAAATTCATTGAATTTTTTAATAATAATACGAAAATATTCAAAGAATATAAGATATACCCTAGAAATAGTATAGCAAAAAATACGGTGGAAGATACAATCTTGTAAGTGGATAAAAATGTAGCAAACATTCATATAAAAACTTATGGTTTAATTTATCTTCGTCCTGATAAAAGTACTGACACAATAGGATCAGCTCGTATAGCGAATTTTTATTCGTTATTGTGTTGGAGACAATATCAAAGAGGAATTGATGAATTTGGCATTATTGGCAACTCCCTGACACAGACATTGCAAAATTGTATCATTAACTACTGATGGTGCTCGCAGTATAACTGGAGAAGAATATTGTTTTGTCAGTTTGCTTACTTTATTGGACAGGTTTTCATCGTATTGTACCTCAGCAGATTTTATGTGCCAAGGCAAGCTTCAAGCCACTGGACAATGTTAAAAAAAAGTAACTAAATTAGTCAATTTATATTTGCACGCGCGTTAAGTTAACGGCGTTTTCTAAAATAATTGAATGAGGTAAACTCGGTATACAATGGTTTACTTATGTACAACAACGTCCGATGGCCAAGTCTTCAAAGATTCGTTGAGTGTTTAGATGAAGATATATCCTTCTTACATAACGAGAAAATCATTAAAACATTTCAATTAATGAATGTCGAATAGCTTTCCAAATTAATATTTGGCAGGGTTGGAATAAATTAATGTTTTTAAAATAATCAAATAAATCACGATTTTTTTATATTTCTGATCAGTTTTTGCCAGTTTAGATGTGATTTATATCAATAGATTTACATAACGAATTAAATCATATGATTTTTTAAAAATAAATTTGTAAATTTGAACAAGAATTGTTGATTTAAAAAAATCGGTGTATCTGTACTGTGTGATGGACCAAAAATGGCACAAAAGAAAAATATTTTACTTTCAATTATCTATTTTAAAGAATGCTAACTCTATAAATACATTATATTTTTAAATGGACACCTATTGGAATGCACAAACAGTCCAAAAACAATGGAAAAAAAATTAAATCAATTATTTATTCTAAAAAAAAATCAGTTGATTAAAATCATGATTTAAATTACACCAACGCTGATATTTGGGATTACGTGTTCACATTTAAGACAGTTGTTGTCATGTTTGATTTGATCAAAGCATTCTAAGCGTAAGTACAAATTTTCAACCGTCATGTTATTTCTAACACACATATTTGCCACACATAAAAAGATCTTATAAAATCTAAAATCTCATGAAAAGACAAATAATGTGTAATGCAGTTATGCAATCGATAATTGACGAACTAATCTTTGCAAAGCTTTAAAATATATTTTACATCTAGAAACAATAACAGTGGATAAACTCATTTTAAATGATTTTCAAATGGTTGAATTTGGATGATATGAGGCGCCAAGCGCATTAACGTAAGTTAAAACGGGTTAGTTAAAAAAAACCTGTTGTTTGAGATAACATCATTTTTGATTACCTATTAATTGAAATATTATGATGCAATATCGAAATAAGTGATGTTCTACAAATTTCCACGAGATAGAGTCAATAGTTGTATTTTGCATTTAAATTAGAGAAATAGCTGGTTGTGCAAAACGGGCCTAATTCATATGCCATTCATAGGCCATAATTCATATATCACGAAAAAAAAAACAATAACATTTTTGTGCCAAATAATTCGCTGATAGTATTAAAAAAAAAACGAAATCCTATTAAGGTTATAGAAATGCTGCGTGTAGGTACATTTCTTTAGCACAAAAAGTTTAGAAAAAGTTATTGTAAAACGTAAGAAAACCTCTCTATAAACTGGCTAAAAGTGCAATCGATCAATTTCCTTAATAAAAATCCATTCCGAAATCGTTTTAAGGAATCAAAAATGAGGAAATGCAATAACGGCCTAACTATGTTTTTTGTCACAATTTTTATAAGTCGAAGACACTCATATTTTTTATAACAATAAGTCAGTTTCATAATATCCTATAGAAAAGCTAAATATGTTTAACTATAAACGATATTTCAAAAATACATTTGAATTCTTTTCATTTATTTCAATTTCCTGTAACTTGGTTATTCGAATTTGGGTGCCTCATATAGAAATGCAATTAATCGATTTTCAATACAGTTATATATGGAAACACAATTTTGTAGATTTGTGAAATGATTATGAAATAGTTCAAAATTACTGATTATTGTGTAAACTAAAAAGAATGCCATTCCTGAAAGTTTTAGTTAAAAAAATATTAGCCACCGATATATTATCAATTTTCGCTCCTACATAATTATGCTTATGAGTCATTGTTTTCCGCAATGAATTTCATTAAAGACAGTTCCAACAATATAATCTTATTAAATGTCAAATGTCTCAAACAATTTATGTATTAAACAATATTAAATAAAACAAAATTTTGGTTATTATTATTATGTATAAACAATCTTTAGGCTATCGACCCCATGTGGGGTCTTTCCGCCTTGCCTCATTTTACAATTTTATTCTTTTACAATGTATTATTTTTAAATGTGACTTATGAATGAATGGATGCATGACTTGATAAGCGAATTATTATTGTAAACATGATGGAAGTTTTCTACTTTATCTGAAAATTTTCTAGAAATATTAACCTATTTTCTCAATTTTGTACAATTTTTATGGAATTTTTGAAGTACATGCTAAGTATATCCCAAAATGTAATATAAAATTTGAGCGATGTTTTTGAATTTTGTAGACTTTTATCAAAAATTGTTGAATTGACTACAAGTTGCTACTAGTTTCTCTTTTAGCTTCGGCTAAATCTTCCTGAATGGTCACGCTGATTAGACACCTACACTTTCACAATCATAGTTTCGACATAAACTAAAATACAAAACTCTTACACAATACAGATAAGGGCTTAAAACAAATTTTATTAGAAGTATTTGAAATAGATAAAACTATCAATACTGAACACAACATACAATGCCTTAATGACAAAACTCAATTAACATTTAAACCTCTTTATAAATTTTTAATCCATATAACGTATACAAGAACAAAAACAATTAACTAATTCTTCAAATTAGACATCTGAAAGTTTCAATATTCAATTCAAATAAAATCAGGATATATATATACAGGGTGTCCTAAATAGAGTGGGATTGCATGGGTATCTTTCTTATTCTTAAAGCTAGAGATCTGGTTAAATGGGCAATATTGTGCAGTTTTATATAGTGGTTCAGATTATGTAAAAATCATTTATAGAATAAAAATAAAAATTGGAATAATTGATATATCCCTTATTTTTTATTTTGACATAGGTTGTTATACATCGTTGAAAAGAAAAAAGCAAAGTCGATTTAGCCGTGTAAAAATTATATATGGCGGCCATTTAAAATAAGAAAGTTGCTATTTATATCTCGGAAACCGCCATCTTGACTTTTGTTTTGACTTCATTCTTAGGTTTGTGCGATCGAACCAAGTAACTTTTGTGTTAAACTAATTTCCGCATGTTTAATAATTATGAATTTATCGGAGTTTTTAGAAAATCGCGATTTTTATTTTTTTTAGAATAACTTCTAAACTATTCGGACTTGTGAAAAATTTTCTACATAATCTGAATCAGTATATAAAACTGCACAATATTACCCATTTAACCAGATCTCTAGCTTTAAGAATAAGAAAGATACCCATGCAATCCCACTCTATTTAGGACACCCTGTATATATATATATATATATATATATATATATATATATATATATATATATATATATATATATATATATACCAAACGCATTTGTATATAGATGAGTTGTGTTACAACGTCTTTTTTTTCGATCCCAGTAATCTGTGGTTAATCCATGTCCACGTGATTTAGAGACACCCTGTGTCACCCTTTCCTAGCGCCTTTCCCGTGAGAGATAGAAAAAATTGTTTTGTACAAAAAGTTATTGGTTTAAACATCTTTATGCCATAAAATTATTTTCAAACATACTAATTTTTCGGAATAATAAAAACAAACATTTTTTTTTTAAATGGAACACTATATTATTCAAGTTTTCTGCTAACATTTTTCAACCTCTACATTGTTGTCTATTTAGTTTTGGATTATGTTACAGTGTTACCAATTTACAATTTTTTTCTCCAAATATCATGCATAAGCAAGCTCAACTTTAAAAAATCTTAACGACCTCATTTTTTGAAGGTAGGAATATTATTTCAGCAATAATCTCAGTGTGGTTAATAAGCAACCTTTTTGTAATGAGAAATTTGAATTTAGTAATACAAGGTTCAGAAAAAAATGTCAAACTTTGCCAATTTCAAAGCGGTATATATATTAAAATACGCAAGTAAATAACTCTAAATATATACATATAAAATAACTAAAACACTTATATAAGAATTGATTTTACTTTTTATCACCAAAATTAATACCCTATAAAAGATAATTTCACATTTTAATTAATCTCCACACTTACAAATTACAAAAATACTAAATCATTTATACACACAAAAATAAAATATAATATTAACAATAAACACAACCAATATTATTATAATTTATACTTAAACATTTTTGTAACAAACTGAACTGTAATTTATATTTAACCTAATTTACTGTATTCTTCGTTGATATGCCTCTGAAGATGGTATTTTAAATAAACCGAAACTAGTCAGGCGATAGAAATAAATAATAAAATAAAATTAAAATAAATACCAGTAAGTACTTAATACAACAACCTCAGATGAAATTCTTATTGCTAACCTCTGAAAATCATTAATTTCAGTTCGAATCGGAGACCCACAAGAAATAATAATAATAATAATAATTAAATAGATTCAATTTAAGCAGAGATCAGTATGAAATAAGCAGTTTACAATTACTATATTATTTCAGTTCCAATCAAAGATTAGTGAGAAATAATTATTAATTGAAAACCCATCCAGAACAACGTTGGATGTAGCAAAAATTTGGTCAGGCAAGAACTAGATTTCATGGTTATACAGCTTATTCAAAGAGCAGTCGCAGTACAACGATATCTGAATATTTCGGACATATTTCTATACCGTGTGAGTCTGAGAAAACGGGAAACAGCGAATTGACTTAAAGTGCGAAAAGGATGTTGACATTGGCATTTATTTGCGATTGACGAAGGTAGAGATAGATGCGAGAGCTTTGTCGAGTAGTGGGAGAAGTCGATCGCCATTCGCATCACTAGACAGGCTGTTTTGATGCCGTGCAGGTTGTTTTCTCATTTCAGAGTCTTATTCACAGATCTCTTTTCCTTGGTTATTATCTTGTTATTATTATTATCTATTATCTGTTACCTGTGTAAGTATTATTATCTATTATCTGTTACCTGTGATACACTCCGGCCAAGAACTAATTGGAGAGGGAATTTTCCACTTATTCCTAGGGAAATTTGTTCTTTCTTTCTGTGTCGCTCTTTCTAGCTCCAGTTATTGGCCCGTTCTGTTAGACTCACACGCTATTTTATACAAAGTTATTTCATGGCAAAATCACGTTCCTGAATTTTTTTATTTGCAACCTTTTTCTCGTCGACTCTTTAGTTGTCTATATTAGTAATAATCAAACAAATTACTTTGATAACGATCATATTTTATCTCGGATCAGATGTAAATATTACCAAGCACCTCTCCAATGATAATTTCAGTTCGAATCAGGAATGTATTTAAATAAATTAATTCATTCTCATTCAAATCAAGGAGTTGACTGGTCATTAATACGCCAATTAGTAACTAATCAGTTTACTAAATTGTACGACACGGAATGTGGAGGCTGTGAAGATGGAACTCTCTTTTCTAGCTCTGATTCACTTGTCTGTTCGGTATTTGTCCTTAAGAGCGCGGTTTTTGGGGCGTAAAAGCGTTTTTCAACTTAAACGCTGTTAATAATCACTTTCACGTTATATTTTCTGTACCATAAATTATCAAAATAAATACTACGTGACGCTATATAGTTAGTTTTTCGATTATTTACGTATTTCTATGAAATTTCATTAAATTTTTAAAGTTTTTAAAGTTTTACATGAATCTAGACCTGATTCTACGTGACACTATATAGTTTATAATTAAAATTACCAATTGTTTAGCATATTATTTAAATAATTTGATTCAGAGAAATTATATTTATCCATTCCAAAAATATATCCTGAAACCTTGTAAAATACTGTATCTAATAAGATATAGTACTTATTAATTAACAGATGTTTTTATGGTTTTATTAATTATTTAAAATGTACCTAAATTGAATTCCCCGCCATAAAAATGCACAAAATTGGTTCTTAGCAGTTCGTGTGTTCGCTACGAGATGGTGCAATGAAAGGACATCGATGCCGTGTTGCCAAATACTCTTGTCAACAAACCTTTCGAATGTGCGACGTCCAATTCAAGGTCAATGATTTATGAACGGAGATGATGTCGAATTTCACCTTCACACTTTTGCCTCAAATGTTCCACGATAAACCCCATGAAGGTTATTAATTTCTCGTAGCTTTTTAACATAACTGTTTATATAAAATAAATTTAGATAGCTCGTATGCGTACTACTGGAAATAACGAGAAACAAAATAGCATTTATTCATTATCCACGGGTTAAATAAAAAATGCAGATATCTACAAAACTTGAGCTGATACGAAGAAAAATAATCATTTTCAGAATCAGCGGTACTGATTTACCCCAAAAGAAAATATTCAGTCAGCTAAAACTAGCATGCAATAAAAGAATCTCATTAATACCTCGCGTGATTTCCGAAAATTAACACTTTCGATTTTTATTATTTTTAAAACTAGATTTTCTAGGTAAGTAAAAATCACTAGGTACATCTGATAGGTACATCTGATAGAGTACATCATATAGCAACCTCAAACATGTCAAACAACCTCAGAAGTAATGATACCAATGCTTGAAGAAATACCATCAATGTCTTGTATAGCCTCAGTCTTGTTACTCTTTAGGACCCTGTTATCATTGCATAATGAAACAAACGTGTAATAAATATGTACATTACTTTATGCATGTTTTACTATAATATGGAAGATTTGGTAATTACCTACAGTTTCTTTAATTTTTAACACATCATATATTTTCAACTAAAATTATAATCAATTATGACAGCAAATAGCAAATAGATTATAATTAGATGATACTTTGGAGAATTAGGTGCAGATCATAAATCACAGTCAAAATATGCGAACTACAGGAAATAACGGAGGAAATAACTGTATATATATATACAGGGTGAGTTTTTTCGGATGTTTAGTATGGGGATCTCGGAAACTAGCGGAGATAGAGGAACGATTAAATGGGGAAAGAATTTCAGTTTTACGAGTTCAATTTCATGAGCTTTTTATTTTTTTGGAAAAATTGCATAGCTAACTTGATATCTCGAAAAAGTATATTTTTTGATATTTGGTCCGGTTCCTATGGATCTGTTATTATTGACTTTAGAAAAAATGTGGAAAGGAAAAAGTTGTACGTAATTATGTGCTTAATAATACAATCTAACTGATTATTTTATTAAAGCTATAATTTTTTAGTTATGAGACATAGTTGAGGTTTTTCTAATGGAAACCATAGTAGGCCATGACTTTATAAAACAGGCGCTTTTCAACTATTCTAATGATATATCACATGATATAGTTATTTTTATAAATAATTAAATTATCGTTATTTTTTACTTTTCATTTTCGAACTATTCAAGAAGTAGGCTATGGAAACAATTGATAGATGCGCAACGCGTTAAATAATAAAATTCAAGTTAGTGATTAAAATTTTTCTTTTCATTTCAAAATTATACACATTATTATTTTGGTGTAAAATGTTTATTTCGTTGGAGTTAGTACAAAAATACTAAACAGGGAATGACAGACGATAAATTGAGAAATACAAGCATATTAGAACGTAACTAAAGTAGTACCAAAACAACGTAATTAAAGTTAGGAAAGTATTTAAGACTAAATATGTTCAAAAGGATCACCATTATGATTAATGCACACCTTTTTAAAACAGAATTTGTTGCTTTTCTAACGGAGCGTCCATCATTATTAGCAAAAACTTGTGACTTGTAAGTACAGCTTCTCTAAGGTCATCTACTGTGATGTACTATGTTTGATACACTCTATCTTTTACCATTCCCCATAAATATAAATCTAAATCCGAGAAATCGGGAGATCGGCCACCTCTATAATTGTCGTTTGTATCTTTCAATTGTTTCTATAGCGTACTACTTCGAATAGTTCGAAACTGAAAAAAAAAAAAACATTAGAATCGTTGAAAAGGGGCCTTTTTTATAAAGTCATGGCCGACTATGGTTTCCATTAGAAAAAACACAAGTTTGTGTCATAACTCAAAAATTATAGCATAAATAAAATAATCGGTTAGACTGTATTATTAAGCACATCATTTCCTATAACTTTTTCTTTTACACATTTTTTCTAATGTCAATAATAACAGAGCAATATGCTCCGAACAAAATTACAAAAATATATTTTTTCAAGATATCTACTTAGCCATGCAATTTTTCTAAAAAACAAAAAGCTGGTGAAATTGAGCTCTTTTTTGGGTTAAATTCGTTTAATTTTTTTAAGTTTTTGATTTTATTTTATGTATTCCTGATCAACACAACGCAATCCTTTTTTGATGTTGCCTCGTACAATTTCCCGAAGAATGCAAAATGTATAAAATAGCAATAATTTATGTAACATGATATCTTGCCATAAATTATCATCTCTGGCAATCTGTTCCACAAAATGGGGCCATTTTCTCTTGTGAAAACGATAAAATAAGCAGATTTTCTTTAACTGATATGAAGAGCCCCTTGCACCTAAAAAGTTTGTTGAAATAGAATTAGACATTGATTGAATGTTATACAATATGGATATACATGTTCCGGCAGAAAGTTGGACAAATATGAAAAAATGCTTTACTAGTAACTAAAAAAATAATTCTTACAAGAATTTTCTGCATTATTTTCAATCTAAAAAGCAATCACCGTTGGGAGATTATTTTCTTGTTACCCCTTTGTATAAAAAAAAAAAAGTAAAACAACTTGAGAGTAATAACTACTGCTATTAATTTTATGCAACAATGTTATTTAGGAAAGCTCTTTAGATCTTTTCTTTTGCTTTTTCTGGTATGGTGTTGCACTGTTATTTGTAAAGTTGGTAAAACCCAATTTTGACAGTATCAAAATATTTAAGTGATTTGATTAGCGATCTTATTGGGTTAAACCGACTTTGCAAATAAGAAAAGCCAATTCTGTACCGGAAAAAGTATAAGAAAATATTTGGGTCGTGGGTGGTACTAATTTCGCATTTTAAATCTTATGTCAGTTCTAAATAACTTTTCCAAATAGAATTTTTGCATATCATCAATAACCGTAGTTATTACTCTTAAGTCTATTTTTTATAACACAAAGGGTAGACTTTCTTAAAATATATAATATAACAATAATACCCTACCAGTCCTCCACCTATGGCGTAATTGGTTACTCTCATTGTTTGAAAGATAATTCTGACCCAATACCCCAATATTACATAATATAATGTATCGGAAATAAAGTGTTGATTCATAATCATAAATTAGCAGGCATTTGAAAAAAAAAGTCTCGCGCTATTCATCGTAAAATTATTTGTAGCCCGCCGGCGCCGCAAAAAAACACATCATTTATCGGGCAATACGAATTAAACACATGGCAACATCTTAATGTTTTTTTTTTTTTGTAATGTGCACGCAAATTTCTGTAGTAAGGAGTGCAAAACATATTACAGAGCGCTTTTAAATCGAATCCTGGCGGATTGATCAACAACCAGAGACCAGTTTTCGCGCCAAAACCCCGCTCTACTACCCATTTTATAAACTATTTTGTACTCAACTGGCAACTATTTTTCCCACATACGTTACTGTAGAAACATTCTTGCTTCTTGAAGCTTCATTTTACAAATAACTTCGATTGTTAATTTATGTAATTAACGCCTGCGACCACGTCTGCAACCTAGGCACATTAGAAACATTGGCTAATTTCCAGTTTTTAATTCTTGTGAGATTAAATGTGCACATTGAGAATCATGTTTTCTTTCTTCATTCATCACTTTATTATTACCAATGTTAAATAAATTTGATCGCCATCCATTTAGGACATTTTCAATTATTTTTAATTTCAACACTTTCTCCCAAACTTTTAAAAACGATAATATGTGTTATTATATTTTATTGTGGGAAAGCGTAAAATCGGTATGGTAAACAAGCGGATTGGTAGTCCTAAATGATAAAAATAATGTGCCGTTTGAGTTAGATTACAATAAGTGTTCGAGCATAATTGCAAAAAAAATCTTCAGTTATATTTATATGCCATACTTTGTGACCTCAACGTACATTTTTTTTTTCAGTGCGAGCGGATGAGCTGCCACTGGTCTCATCTTACTAAGTCGGTCTTACTGGGTCGGCCCAGGGTAAATTGTAGGGCTGCCAATACCCGAAACCCGGTTATCCCGATTCCGAGTACCCGGTTACCCGAAACCGGTTTCAAAACCGCGTTTAAAACCCGGATACCCGGATCCGGGTACCCGAAATTAGATTTATTATAATTTCTTATAATAAGAATAAATAAGAAATAAATCATACAACACATCTAATTAGGTTTTTATTATGTATTAACAAATCTCAACCTTTATTTTATTAAAAACTCTGTTTTTTTAATAAAATTATCGGGTTTTAAACACTTTTCTCGATTTTCGTTCTCGATTTCGGTTCTTACAACTCGAGTACACGGATCCGGGTATTCGGATTTTAAAACCCGGTTCCGGGTACCCGGGGTAACCGGTTCTTAATCGTTCGGGTACCCCTTGCTCCCAGAACCGGGTACCCGGTCCTTTCTGAGAGCACTAGTAAATTGTCCTGTAAAGTTTATATTTGCTGACAAACCCCGTATATCCCCGTTAAACCCCGTATATGATTGATACATTTTTATATCTGATGGTAGAATTTCGTTTTAGAGCATGCAGAACTTTTTATAAAGAGTATTTTTGTTTCGTAAAACTAGTAATAAGAAAGTTTTCCATATGTAATCAATTTGAGTAGATACACTATAATATGTATATATTCGGCGTGGTAGAGCTGCGCTCGGAAATTTATTTTACCTGAAAGTATGGGCATAGGTGCGCTTCTAATACAGCCATAATCCCAAACGGGTGAGTACAGCTGCGCTTCTACGCTAATCCCCCAACTCCACGGGGAATTGTTTTCATTGCAAAGATATTTCAATTCTGTTTCTCGATTGAATTGACATACTTAATATTTAATGTTTAATTTAGTTTTTATATATGAAAAAATGTCTATTTTGCCACATTTAGCAAACAAACAGAAACATAACAAACATATGTTAGTCATAATATCACAATATTATTTATATCACCGATATTAATCATAAATATATATATGTTAAAATATGTTTGAATTTGTTTCGGGTCTTTGAACATCCGTGTATTGTTTTGTGTGTCCTGAAAAGGACCTTTTTCACGACGTTTCAGCAAAATCTCATTTGCCATCTTCTGGTGAATTCTTCTCGAATGTTAGGAGAGAAGTGAGGAGAGTTAAATGCTGTGTCCTTTTATCTAAAACATTATTTTACATCACATAAAATAAATTCGTGAAAAGTGATACGGAGCAGTTCGTACAAATCTAAACCTAACGTGAATTTAAAATAGAAAGATTTGTTCTATATTTTTTATTTTGAATTTTTTTCGTCAAACGTAAACCAAAACATGAAGTATTACAATTCATTGAGAGTTGTGTTAACGTAATTATCCTCTTCGTAGGGGTTGCCAAATGGTTACTTTCAGTTTGGAGCGCAGCAATGCCCCGACAATTTGAAACCCTTTTTGCGTAAGGAATTATCTCAGGTACACGAGCGCAGCTCTGCCCTGCCCTATGTATTATGACTTATTGGGGACGATTTATTGGGGAACGGGAATGATCACGTTGGTCAGGTAGGGACGTTGACACTTAATTCGTAACTCGAATTAACAACACATTGAACCCTAAGTTTTAAAATAATTAAAGTTTTTTTAAACCTACGGTTCGACCCGTGAAACGTATTTGGCGCAATCGGTGGGATCTGTTGTGATATAATACTTAATAATATTTAGAACACAATTCATTATTGATGTAATTTATGTTTTTAATCAAATCGCTCGGGCAGGCCGCCCATTTTGGATATACGAAAATAACAGAACTTATTTTTTTTTTATTATTCCATATATAGCTTATTCGTCCTTGTCACCTTCAAAGTACTCCCCTCCTCTATTCACAAACATGTACAGCAGTGTTTCCACTTCTCCATACAGTCCTGGAAAGCAGGTTGTGGAATGCTCTTCAATGACAGGACGATTTTTCATAAACAGCGCCCATGCAGCACTGATTTTAATTTTCGAAACAGGAAAAATCGCAGGGGGCTAGGCTTTGGGAGTACGGAGGCTGAAGGAGGGCAGTCATTTGATTTTTGGCACAAAAGTCGCGAATTATCACGATTATAATTCGTCATCGTGAAGGAGGAATGTCTTGCCACAACTGTGGTCTTTTTTTGGGAATTTTTGTCGCGCAATCTTTTCAAAGTGTCTTTGTAGTTCTTACTGTTGACTGTTTGGCCTTGATGGAAAAAATCAAAATGAACGACTCCATTAAAATGAAAACATAAAAGAGTGAACAAAATAGTAAAACTCGCCATGAACACTGAAACACGTTGAACTCTAAAAGTAATTTCTGAAAAACTTAAGGAGATGTAAACAATCTGAAAAATACATGTTATTGCGAGATTATGAAGAATGCAATGCTGCCAACTTCACGTCGCTAGTGCATGCCATTGCAGCGTAACTTAAAAAGTTCTGTTTTTTCTGAACAGACCTCGTAAAAATGCCATGTTTTGCTGCAAAAATTATACTCTTATTTATTTTATTTAAACGTGTTAAAGCATTAAAGCACCGGCATTGCATTTTTTTTTCACCAGGTGGCGTTAACTTGCTCTAATGAAAAATTGCCCCGTAACGAAAAGGTGAATTTATTATTCGTAAAAATTAAACAAAATCGCACATAAAAAACACTTGCAAAGAAGGGTAAGCGTTGGTCGACGTCGTTCGTGACGTGTTTCCGAAATATGGCGCACAAGTCGACACCGGAAATGACTGATTCACGAATGAAGCGGCGCAACGTGCCCTTACTATATTGTAATTAGCAACTGTTATGACGTATTAATAAACCTCAAATTAAAATAAACAAATAAATCAATATATGTATACAGGGTCCGTCATTTCACCTCCCGTCTTCGATAGCTCAGTTACTAATTGAGTTAGGATGTTGATATTTTGCAGGCGTTAGTTGCATTCTAGGGCGTATTTCAGGAAAATATTTTTGATTATACAGCGTGTCCCAAACAAGTGTGACGTCATGATGATGTATATTTTTAAATTGCATTGTATATTTTTTATTGCTTATTTGGGTGGCCTTTATGGATGTCTACATACCTATAAAATTTTATTAAAATTGGTGCTGTGATTTTAGCACAAAAAATAAAAACTGAAAAAATAAGTTTTTTAGCATTGGTTAAGAAAATTAATAAGAGATAAAAATATGCCTTGTTAATAAAACCATACACGGTACTCATTAAATAAGGTCTGACAGTTGCGGTAATCAAGTTTTATAGATATGCATTATACAGAGTGTCCAAAATTTAGTGTTAAACTTTTCAAACTTCAGAGCACTTTATTTTTTTTATTTTAAATTGGAGCCCCTGTATATTTTTATGTCATTCCATGTGGAATTAAAAGACAAACATTTTTCCTAAGTACAACTCTATCGAAATTCCTAACACATTAAAAGTTGCACGTGCAGAAAACTCTATTTATCAACAATTCCAATGGCCATTTTAATTAATCAAAATCGAAGGTGGGTTTGAAAAACAATTTATTGACATTAAAGTTTAACAAAGTGACAAGAGCCAATGTTGACTGTAGTAATATAAAAGTTTAACATTTTTTTTAGCTAAGGTCTTTATACCCAAGATACCAAAATTATTTTTTATTCGATTGCATCATAAGGTAGTATTTTTCGGTATGAAAATCTAGACGAAAACAACATAATTTTGTGAAAAACCATGGTTGCTAGGTCTTTTTCGTTCTAAGTCGAAAAATATTTTTCGGCAGCAAAAATAAAAAAAAGTCAATGGTTGATTAATTTATGGCATAACATGGCTTTTAGCATAGAATAGTGAGACCATACAGTCGAAGATTTCATTTGTTGAAACAAATTTGAGAAATATGCCAGTAAAACATTCTTAAACGAGTTTTCTACAAATATCTTTTAATGTGTTAGGAATTGAGATAGGGTTGTTATTAGGAAAAATGTTTGTCTTTTAATTCCGCATGGAATAACATAAAAATATACTGGGGTTCCAATTTAAAATAAGAAAAATAAAGTGCTTTAAAGTTTGAAAAGTATGACACTAAATTTTGGACACTCTGTATAATGCATATCTATAAAACTTGGTTAACGCAACTGTCAGACCTTATTTAATGAGTACCTTGTATGGTTTTATTAACGAGGCACTATTTTTATCCCTTATTAATTTTCTTAACCAATGGTGCAAAACTGATTTTTTTCAGTTTTTATTTCTTTGTGCAAATATCACTAAACCGATTTCAATAAAATTTTATGAGTATGTAGGCATCCATAAAGGGCACCCAAATAAGCAACAAAAAATATACCACGCAATCTAAAAATATACATCACGATGACGTCACACTTTTTTGGGACACTTTCTATAATCAAAAATATTTTCCTGAAATACACCCCAGAATGTAAGTAAAGTCTGCAAAATATCAAAATCGTAACTCAATCAGTAATTGAGCTATAGAAGACGGGAGGTGAAATGACGGACCCTGTATATATATATATATATATACAGGGTGTAACAGAAATACGTGTGTTAATTTTAAACATTTGTAGAACTCGTTATATAAAGCATTTTTTCTGTATGTTTTTTTTTCAAAATTTGCAGGTTTTTTTTATATTTTTGTGCCCCCTAATTTTGACCGAACGAGCCGTTCTCAGGTACTGTCACTATAATTGTCAAGTGAAGTTTATTTCAAAATGCAACATTTTTCTAATCAAGAATTAACAGATATTGTGTTGGTATATGGCCGAGTTTTTGGAAATGCCTCAGAAGCCCATATATTGTACAGTGCACAATATCCTGAACGTGTTTTGCCCAACAGGCAATGATGTACCTTTATACCACCGTTGCCATCACAACAAAAGATTTTATCGCTGCACACCTTTAACCATAGGCGGGTACGCGTTTTAGTAGATAAACTAGAACATATTTTAAATCAGTTAAACGTTGGTTTTTGAAAAAAAAACATATAGACAAAATGTTTTATTTAACGAGTTCTACCAATGTTTAAAATTAACACACGTATTTCTGTTACACCCTGTATATATATATAATCAATTAATCATACTCCCTTTTACCACAGAATGGTGTAGGGAACTTTTTCATGTTGTTACATTTTTGTTTAGTTTAAACCATCTCATATACAAATTTAGTCCATTCTTTCTTGTTTCTTGATAGTACTCTTGCTTCCGTCCAGGTTTTTCCTCTTTTCTTCAGTATCTCGATCATGTTTTGGTCCCATGTTTTCATCGGTCTCCCTCTCCCTTTTTGTCTTCCGCCTCTTGCTTCCCATACTTTCTTGACTGGTCTTTCTTTTCCTAACATTTGTAGATGACCCCATCAGCTCATTTGTCTTCTATCAATAAAAGTTTCCAAAGATTTTATTTGTATTTCTTCCCTGATGCCAGTATTTCTTATCTTGTCCATCTTTGTTACTCCCCTTACTCTTCTCAAAAACTTAATTTCCATTGCTTGTAGTTTGCTTTTCTCATTTCTTGATAGGACCCAGGTTTCACAACCGAACGTTAGTATAGCTCTGTATATAGCTATAAATACGTCAATTTTAGTATTTATTGACACTTCCTTACTTATTAGTATTTTGTTCATTGCATGATATACTTTGTGTGTTTTCTCGATTCTACTGTTTATTTCCTTTTCTTGTTTACCTTCCCTTTCAATTTCTACTCCTAGATGGAATCCTCAATAGAATCATTAGAGGTCGTAACGAATGGCTATTTCCTCGCCTCGCGGACCCGCGAAAACCCTGGTGCCAGAAGAGGGAACTTCTTAGTAATGAGTAATCCGCAGTCAGGGTATTATCCGAGACCGACGTACGTACATGTATGTTCGCGAAAAAAAAACGTTACAAATTTTTATTAAAATATTAAAAACTTAGTGAGTGATATGCTGTGTGGTTAAATCTAAAAAGTTTGAAACCTGAACTTTTTAGATTACACATTGAAATTTATAATTAAAATTAAAAGTTTGTAATGAAAGTTATGTAATTTCCAACTGAATTCTACAGGGTGTTGCGGAAGTCGACCGAAAACTTTCTAGGGGTGAATCAGGTGCAAAATGAAGCAGAATATTCCTTTGTGACTTTTGGTCCAGATGCATAGTTTTCTCCTAAATCCGTGTTAAAATTGGTGCCGCATATGTTTTGAACTGCTAAATAAATCTCGATAATGCATTGATTTTTTTTTAAATCTAGCATGTTACTTGCATTATTTTTAAATGTGACCCTTTTCACTTCCTTCTAAACAAAAAAATTGCAAAGGAATATTTGACTTCATTTTGTTTCCTCATTCACTCCTAGCAATTTTTCTTTCGTCTTCCCTAATATCCTGTATAATTTACCGTGACAACTCTGTTATTTTCTTTGAACTTTGGAATTTATAATGCAAATTTTGTATTTTCATAAAAAAATTGCAATATTCTATATTGCAATATATAATATTGTGTATATTATGTAACTTCTACTGCTAATAAACATTATTATCGGAAATAAAAATTGTATAATTCAAATGAGGGTTTTGGGTACTGATTTACATTTTGCTATATAAAATTAAAATTTGTAAAGTAACAATGCTGAAAATTTCGTTTTAATTTTTTAATTATAATGGGAATTTTTCATGTTCATCAAATTTTCTGCAAATAACTGTGATAATTTTAACAACTTTGCAACTTTGTGAATAAATCCTCTATAATTTCCAACAAAAAATTGGCAGGGTCCAATTCGACTTTGCAATTTATAATGAAGGTTATTTACCTCGTGCGTCGGACAACGCTGGATAGGGATTTACATGTAAAAATTTAAATCTTTAAATATAGTCTTCCCTAATTATTTTAGACAAAAACTGTAATGAACTGTTTTGTAGAGCAAATACTGCGTCAATTTATGCTATTACTATTTATATTTACATTATCCTAAGAAGTTGGAACCTTTTCTGGGGCGCTATGCATATTATGTTAGATAATATTTTTTACCATAACTATAATTAGCTATCAGCATAAATGGGCCTTTGTCAAATAAATAGCAAAATAATGCAAAAATAAATATCTTTTAGAAATGTCAGATACGTGTAATTCAGGACGAGACGACTTATTTAATTATTAAACGTAATTAGGGTTTTCGGATCCATTTTCCTTTATTTAATACATGCGTTATGCGTCATTTTAGGGCTTCAATTATAGTTATTTGTATTGTGTGTTATTGATTGCCCGGATTCCTTTTTTTATTTGCTTCCTAATGTAACGAGCCTTTGAACCTGTTCTTATTGCGGTGAGCTACGTTTTAGTGAACCTGGTGTAACATAATTATGTTACATTTATGTGACTTAATAATTTACCATAATCTCCTCAATCATCAACACGTGTCAAACCACCCGCAAAGTATTGAATTTTCCCTAATCATGTGCTGTGCGCGCAATTCTTGGTCACTAAAATATCCTTTTGTAAACGTTTTTTTTTTAATTCGTTCTTTAACTTTGTTTTCCAACATGTTTCCGGCGTTATGCATAGTTTGGGAGCCCACTTTTCATCCGCAGTTTCTCTATGCACACAAGTAAAAACGGGTTAATTAATTAGTTAACTTATGCTAGCAGCTGCGCCGACCCAATTTTTGGCAGCAGTTTTCAAACATCTCGACCCTCATCAAGTATCGAGTATCGCCCCCACGGTTTTGCAGTTCGTCGAAAAATGGGGGTCAGCATGCATTGTAATAATCGATATGGACAAAGACTCCCGTCATCATGTTATAGTTGAATTTATTGAATTAAATCCAATCGTTAATTCCTGCAATCGATGTCATCGCGTTCAATATATATTCGTGGCAATAGCCCGGCGTGTGCCAGTAAACCTAAAATATTATTTCGTAGCCCACCGTAACTATCGATTGTTTCTGTGGCAATAAACCCTGTGCCGCCATTGTAATTTTTAATTTGTTAGGAATGACACATGGAAACCGAAATGCGATAATGCCTTATAAAGATTTCCTACTTGACAACGAACATCCGCAAAAATACTTTACTTTTATTAATTGATAACCATTTAAATAATCAAACCGCTATAACAAATTATAGCGGTTTGAGTAATTGTAAAAAAATGTTTATTTCATATTTGGTGAAATCATTGAAATTAAAATCATCGAGAGAAAGTCTAGTCTAGAATTTTTTTGTGTATTGATGTCATTCGCCAAAAGTAATCATATGCAGTTCAGTCCAGCATTTCGCGCGCTTTCGGTTACAAATATCTCCTCATTTGATTTTCAAAGTGGTTCGATGTCAAAATATAATTTTATGGCTCGCACAACACTTGGATTTAATTGTGGTGAAAACGTGTGAATTGTGCGACATCCCGATTTCAGGAAGCACGGACCACTGAGGCTCGTGCAAATCCAAAAATGGCAACCTTAGGATTTACCGTTGGAAACCTTGCTAGTGAGCGCAATTTATTATTAGAATGTTTTAGGGCCTTGGAACACTGTCAAGATTTAACTATCGTTTTTCCATTGTTTTTTTAATCTCCAAACTAATGGATAAATAATGGTAGTTAGGCCCGGTTAGTTTCTAAAGGCTCTCTCAAACCGGCGCGACCAACGCGGGAGCGTCTGCGAAGCGAATCCCGCGCGGCTGAGGCTGCACGTATTTTCTTATCTGGACATTTACACCAGTGCGACCGCTGGGCGGCGGTAAAGCGGGACGACGGCCTTTCATTTTTGGTTCGCCGCGTGCGCTATTTTCGCGCGCGAATCCCGCGCGAATCATACACTGGTGCAACATGACTACCGAAGAAACAACATAATTGTTTATAGAAAAAGTAAAAACGTATCCTATTTTATATAATTTAAAACAGCCTGATTAGAAAAACATTAGAAAGAATTACAAGATGTGGGACGAGATCGGAAATGAGTTTAGTATAGGTGGTAAGCAAATATAGTTGTCACAAATTCATCCAAATCCGACGAAGATGACATTTTGACGATTACTTGCTGAACAATTTGGAAGAAGAGTGTGTAGTTTGTTGCAGCAAACTGCTTATCTCTGTAACTCCGAAAGTGGTATCGTGGTCGCGCTGGTGTGAATAAGACAGCGGGATCCCGCTTCGCGTGGGTTTCGCGTGCTAGTCGCTCCCGCTTCCCGCCGTGCTAGTCGCGCCGGTTTGAGAGAGCCTTAAAACCATTTCTATTATTCAATTTTACACACGCATTATCATTCAGTTTAAATATTTCGAACAAAGGTTAAATTCCGCATTACGTCTCAGTTTAGGAAACAAGTGGAGATCTCGTGCGCATAATGCTGTCGCGATTAATGACCAAGGTTGCACTATAACAAAGGAAAACCTCGCAGTTGCGATGAGATAATTATTAATCACGGAGTTATCCAAAGAATTAATTGCCGTGGTCTTTCAGCGAATGCGTTCACGGCCAAAGTTACATCTCGAATTGCAAGGACGCTCTCGTGAATCGACTCCGGTCAATTCGAATTAGTCATTCCTAAATTCTGACGCTCGTTTCGCAACGGGAAATCCCTTTAACAATGCAACATTGTCATTACGTGAATATAGAACGCTCATTGTAACTTAATGCATATATTTTATTACATACGAGCCGACAAAGCGTTTTTCGCCCAATCAATATTATATGCAAATGATTTACACAAAGAGTAAGAAAATCTAGATATGAGGAGGTCCATATCAAAACTCGTCCACTCATACTGCGTTGGCGTGTAGCAGACTAGTTTGTGTTGTGGGCCTCCTCAAATAATGAATAATTCGGTGACCATATTTCGTACAACACATTTGTTTTTGGTGCAATGGCTAACCAGAACAAATAACTTGGAAAACTACTTGGAAACGCTGTCATTTGAACTTGGCAAGATGGGTTAATAATAATAATGTCTGCAAAATTTCTCCACATCTGGTAGACTTTTTGCGCAAGTTTTTGCGACTTGTCGAACACCTCTTGTAGTAATGTTATGCTATAATAGTGCCAATAACCTTGCCAATGCATATAATAGGTCTGTCTAAAACGAGAAGCTGAAACACATAGGTCGATCCAGTACAATTCAACCATAAGCGTTGCTAACCTAATCTAAACTTTCCTGCTTGTGGTTGATTTTTGTTACGTTAGGGTACGCTTGGGTTACGAATGCATGTGTAGGGTTAAGGATCGACCTAGATGATTTAGTCTCTATTATTCTCTCCGATTCTATGCACTCTGTCTAGGTAGACTGTGTCCGTCTAGATATGTTCTGAACCAGGTCTAGCAAGATCTTTGAATCTATGATTGACCTCGTCAATGACGACTATTTATTTAAACTCTAACACACTCCCGTATGTAGTTCCAGCGTGACCCCTCTGTTCTTACCAGCGTGACAGCATGTCTAGTGAGACAATAATTAAAACGTTTGAAATCAATTGTTGATTGGGGCCCCTCTGACGTTCAGGGCTCAAGACATATGCCCAATTTGCTCATTGGACTGTATTCACTTATATGTAGGGATGGTAATATATATATATATATATATATATATATATATATATATATATATATATATATATATATATAATATAGATATATTTATCATACGATATATCGAAAGCCATATATCGATATATTAATTAATATCGATATATCGAATCATTAGTGTTTACTTGAGCGACGTTTAACCGTTTAACCCACTTGAAGCATCAAATAACATTGAGGTAATGAGGTACAAAGTAAATAGTCGTAAACACTAAAAAAATCAAAAATACATTTTTATTGAAAAAAAAAATCATTTCCACAAATTTAAGTTATCAGGCACACAGTTTAAAAATAATAATTTGGACAGCCTTTTTTCCGTGAAACGGTTACTGCTTTTTGCTGTTGGTTGGTTTTGCTCCTGGTTTTGAAAATGTAATATCTCGAACCCACTGCTCTATATTAGTTGCAGAAAGCTGAAATTGAATTTTATATGTTTACTTCACTGTTGTGTAACCCAGGCCAGCTGGTGAATATATTTATACCTGAAAACGAGAGATATTAGGTAAATAAAACATGTATTGAGAGTTAAAGAGAGATTTTGTTTTTATTCATCAAAAGAAATGCAAATAAATCTATATGACATGTTAACATTTTAATACCAATCAATACAGAACAAACAACGATATAATTTAATATTAATATATTTTTAATAATGAATAATAATATTTTTTTTTTACCCTAAAGTATAATTGAAAATATGTGTATCTTTGATGGTTTATTTTACAACTTCTTTAATATAAGGAAACTAATTCTTCGGATAATTTCGACAGAAGGAAAACTATTTGATTTTATCTTTAAGCTGTTTCTTTGAGTTGCTGTTTATTATAATTATGTTTTTCACAAACAGTTTTATTATTTAACTTGCGTAAACTCATTTGTCAAAGTGACATCGTCAAAAAATAAAACGGCCAATGTGGTGAGATTTAAAAATCAGAGAAAGTCCGAAATCAAAAGAAAAATGAACTTTTCTTTCCACTGAGTCACAATAATTAAGTTTTAATTTGAGATTTGCTGGTTTCATGACAAGCAAAAAATCTTATTCCTTTGAAGTTTTGGCGTAAAATAAAAGAAAAAAAGTTTTTCCTCTTGTAAACTCAATCCGGGGACATACTGTATATGTATTTTTTCATAATATTTTTTAATAATAATTCATAATTTTTTTAATATGCAGGCAGACAACAATTTCCTAAGGCCAGGCGTTTTAAACAAAAGTAAACAAAAGTATTTATAGGTTTTGTTTATTTCATATCCGTAAAAAGGTAAAAAGGAACGCTGAAATGGTTTTTGCTTACTTTCTCATTATCAAGACCTAAATGGGAAATAATTATTGAAAGTGTTGTAGCGAATTTCTGTAATCAAATAATTTTCTTTTTTTAATGTTAATTTTTGCAATAAATCTGAAATCACTTAATATTTCCGAAACAGTTGAAGATAGGTATAGGACATTCTACATGAAATATGTCTAGAATTTTCTGAAGAATCCAAAAATTGAATAATATACCAGGTGTTGCATTTTAAATAAGAAAGTTGGTATTGGCCACGGTCACATGACACACCCTGTATAAAAAGTTTTTGTTGAAAAAAATGCGCAACTAAAAATAACAATCGACGTGTCCGAGCGTTTTTTCGAACACGCCCCCATTTATTTATTATTGAATTTATTCCATTTGGCTGATACACCCTGTATATATATATATATATATATATATATATATATATATAAAATACGTATCACGGGCCGAAACGTAGGTTTTAAAAAAAGGAACTTTTATTTTAAAACTTAGAATTTAATATGTTGTTAGTACGGAATACGAATATAGTGTGTCGTGGCAAGGCCAGCCTGTTAGTAATATAACTTTATTATAAATGAACAATAAAAGATAATATATAATGCGTGGGATGCGCTCATATGCATCCGTCTTAAATTATACTCTTTATATAATAATAAAGAAGCTGATTGTTTGTGACCGCAGGTAACTCCTCATCCCTCAGATTCTGGCGTCGCCTGGGAGTTGAAGATTTGGGTCCGTTGTTGATCCTTGTTGTCGTCTTCTTCTAATTTTTCTTACAGCTATGTAGCTTATGACTCCGATCATGGCGACGTACAGGAAGGTGGTCCAAATACTCGGGGTGCAGAAGTCTGGGGTTTCCAAATCGAGTGGTAGCTGCTGGATTACTGGAACATCTTCTAAATTAAGTCTGTCTAATTTTATTTTGAACCCTGTATAGTTTGATTTATACAGGAGCATGTTGTTGCCGTTGATAACAACAGGGCTCCCGAATGTTGGGCCGTGATGATTAATTTCTTGATTTCTAAAGAAGAGCAGACAGTCTTCTTTCTTGATTAGGTAGATTCCAGTAAGTTTTTTCACTTCAGTTTCGTCCTTGCAGCGGAATTTGAGTTCTTCTGGAGTTTGGAATACAGCCAGGTATTGATTTATTATCGGTATTATCTCAAAATGATGTTTGTCGATTTTGACATTAGTGTATTGACACTTATCGTAGTTTTTATTTAAAAGAATTTGTTTTTCACATTCTGCCTTATAGTTGGTAATCAGGTAACTTGGACACTGATAGTATTTTGCACCTCGAGGGCATAAATCGTTTAGAGGCCAAATGTCATCATTTGATTTCAATAAATACTTGACCTTCGGTATTATTGTGACAAACTCGGTCGATTGTTTAGAGGGATTTGGATTTAAATAGTACAATTCAAGATTAAGCTAATAATTTATTGGGAGAGATGGGAAATAAATTATTCGCATTGATTCAATTTTGCAATTAACATTAATCATGGATTCGAAATCTAGAATATTATCAGATTTTAATTCAAAGGGTAGTTGTTGGTTATAAAGTATGGTATTCTCTTAATTTCAGAGAATACATCTTTCGAATCAATAATACTGGGGCTCAAGATTTTGGCTCTACAGAACAAAATTGAGTCCTCGATATTTTTGAAGATATTTAGAATAATAGTGTAAAATATGATTAATTGGTTAACAAATCTTTTGTATAGGAGATGTGTTGGTGATCAACTTCACCTTTCAAAATTGCACTTAATTGCATGATCCTCCACCTCAAGTTCGACTCATTGTGGTCAATACTTTTGATAGTATTATTAAAATTCTTAATTAATTGGGTACTTATACTGTACCCGTATTTTAACTGATTTGCTATGTGGTGTTCGTTAGTTTTTAAATGATTTAATATTGCAACAATACGTTCACCGTCTCTGGCATCTAAAATTCCTGTTACAATTTTTACAATAGTGCCTAGTCCGTCGATTAGGCCTATTCGGTTTTTATTTCTGGACATACTATGTATGCGGAAATTATTAATTTTATTATCAATCGCTTCGCGAGTGAAATTTAATATTCTATTATAATTATCAAAATCCTTTTAAAATTGAGAAATATTCTTTATTACAGTAGCCTGCGTCAAGGAGACGAGGATCGACCTGGAAGAGAATTACTCATTTTATTTTCGCCAGTAAATGTGGACATTAATACTTGTATCTTTGAAAACGAATTCAATCATAGGTTTTACAATTTCGTAATTTAGTTTGTCTAAACCGCAACCTAGTTTAGGTATAGCTAATTGGGTGATGCCCCTTAATTGACAAAATTCTTTCATTTTTATTAAGGTGTTAAATAAATTTTCGTAACTTCGTTTATCGTAATAATTTTGTTTTGTTATTAAATAAATTATGTACCGTCCTTCTTCTTTTAAGAAACACAGCGAATTGACCTCACGTTTTTGGGATTAAAGTAATTCTACTCTTCCAAATCTTTCTTTAAATTGCAACGCTATGCCAGCGTTCATATGTAAATCGGTAGAAACACAGTGTGCTAGTGAAAACTCTCTTGGAGCAAAGAACAATTCGTCTTGTATTTCATTTACATTTTTGATTACTATATTTTCTCTACCATTTCCATTATTCACATAGCTTCGACAATTTTTATAATTGATTTCTTTTATATTGATCTGATTAGTTTTCTGTTTGAATTTTAAGCGTGGTCTTTTAATATTAGACAGGTGGATTTTCTCGACGGTATTATGGTGTCGAGTATTTATCCTCGCAGTTTTTAGTTCAGGATTGATACATTGTAATTCTTCCTTCTTATATTTATTTTTCGTCTTAGATTGTTTTTGCCTATTTGCTACAAATATTTCTGTTGGTATATTAGGCAAATTTTCGCGGCTCTCATTTCTTTTATTAATAGTTTTTTATTTATTAATGTTATCATTATCAATTTCGTCTGGTTCCCCAGTTTCAACAATTAATAACTCTGTGCATTGTGCATTTTCTCGATTATCAAGCAGACCTTCATCAAATGACCCTAAGTAAAGTCTGCTTGCGTCTTTGTTTTCGTCGTGAACGTTTATCTCTAGCCTAGACAGGAAGTCCGCATTCTTATTTAATACGCCTTGTTTATATACAATTTCAAAATCGTATTGTGATAATTTGATTCGCCATCTGGTAAGTTTTGAACTAGGGTCCTTAAGGGACATGAGCCACTGTAGGGGTTTATGATCCGTTATTATTTTAAATTTTCGCCCGAATAAATATGGTCGAAAATATGTTGTGGCCCAAATAACTGCCAAAAGCTCCTTCTCAATTGTGGAGTAATTTATTTCTGATTCATTTAATGTTCTACTCGCGTATGCAATTGGTAAGTCGCTACCAATAATTCCTTGTGACAAAACAGCTCCGACAGCGAAATTACTCGCGTCTGTAGTTAAATTAAACGGTTTAGTAAAGTCTGGATATTGTAAGAGTGGTTCGTTCGTAAGAATACTTTTACATAAATTAAAGCTATTTTTGTAATCCGAATCATTTACATTTATAATTGCATTTTTCTTTAGTCTCTTAGTCATTGGTTTAGTTAATTTAGCGAAATCTTTAATAAATTTTCGGTAATAACCGAGGATACCTAAAAAGCCTTTAATTTGTTTCGTAGTTTTTGGAATAGGATAATTTTGTATAACTTTTAATTTTATCCGTCTTCGGTTTTACGCCTTCAGGAGTAACAATGTGGCCAAGGTAAGCCACTTCTTTTCTCAAAAACTCAGATTTATCGAGTTGAATTTTAAAATTTGACTCTCTTAAACGATCGAACACCTCTCTTAAACGATTAACATGCTCTTGTAAGCTTGTGCTGAAAATTATTATGTCGTCCATATAGACTAGACATTTTTCATTTTGGATTCCTCGCAGGATATTATCCATGACTCTTTGAAAAGTAGCTGGAGCATTTTTCAGCCCAAAAGGCATATGCATGAATTCGTAATGCCCATTTTCAGTATTAAAAGCTGTTTTGGGAGTGTCACTTTCTTCAATTTCAATCTGATGGAAGCCAGATGCTAAATCAAGGGTCGTAAAATATTGAGAACGCTCTAATTTATCGAGTAGATCATAAATGTTCGGTAAGGGGGATAACGGTCGCCGATTGTTGTCTCATTTAACTACTCGTCATTTTTGCTTACCAGATGCGTCTAGTTTTTTGGGAATTACCCATATTGGCGAAGACCATGGACTGTGCGACGGTCTTATAATTTTATCGTCAAGCATTTTATTTATTTGTTTCCTAACTTCTTCCCTATGAATTTGGGGATAACGATATGATTTACTATACACGGGTAATTCATCCGTGGTTTTAATTTGATGCTTGACTTTATTTGTAAAGGTTAATTTATTATTATCGACATGAAATATGTCGGAATATTCCTTAATTAAATTCATTATAACTTTTTTCTCTTCGCTATTCATATGCTCATTGCGAATTATTAAACTGTACATTATTGTTTTTCAACAGGTTAAGATCGGGGTGTGTTGAGCCCAACTGCTGGCAATCATATTCATTGATTGGAGCAACCACTAATGGTCTCGTAACCCAAATTTTGAGATCTTCTGTTGACGGATTAATTATTGTACAAATTGCTTTATAATTATTTACCGTAGTAATACATTCTGGTATTTCCAGAGAATCGATTTTTGAATACGGGATTATTACATCACCGTTTTTTATATTTGCGATATCTATTTCAATAATTTGTTCGAATCTCCCACGTACAAGTACCTTTTGTACACCCGAAATTTCCTGGGAATTAAAACAATTAATTTCTTCGCGAGCACCGGCCGATACTTTACACTTCTCGTCCGGGTCTCCACGAATTCTAGTATAATTTATTTTTATATCGCAGTCAGGTGTATTTATTTCACCTTTAGATAAATTAATATTTACATTTAAATATTTTAAATTATCGATTCCAATTAATACGTCGAAGTTTGAATGAAAGTCGAAAATAAAGCATTTTATATTCGCTTCTCTTGATTTAAATAACCGTTTTAGTGGTACAGTAGTGCTAAACCTTCCATAAGTAGTGCCATGTGCGCTGGACACTTGAAAGGGGTCGGTTCTGATTTGTTTTCGGAACAATTTGTATCCAATTTTAGGATTTACAAATGACCTGCTACTACCTGTATCAATTAATATTTTTAAATTATTTAATGGATCGGTTACATACGGGAAACGACTTTCATTATTATTTATACTATTTAATTCTATTCGGGTCGGTCGTTTGACGGACCCTCTAAGGCTAAAAAAGGATGTTTAGGAACATTTGGTTCCGTGCCTGGTTCCTCGTCGATATTATATAATTCCTCCGAAATAAAATTATTTGGCCGACCTTGGTAACCTCTATTTTGATTAGGTAAATGTAAATTTTGTGTAGACACCGACATAGGTGTGGGTCTATATTGGGGTGTCGGTCTAGATTGACTGGGGCCGACCCTCTGATTAACAAAGCTTTGTTTTGGAATATTATGATTACCATTAGGAGGTCGTGTAAAATTAATAAATTTAGGAACATTATATTTATTTCGGGTAAAATTATTATTTACATTATTATTAGGAACTCTTACGGGATAATTACTTCTAAATTTATTGGGGAAACGTGGACTTACTTTATTAAAATTGGATTTATTCACAGTAATATCTAAGCACGAATTTGTGCACCAATTGGTTCTTTTAAACCACGGAGGAAGACGCGCAATGCATTTTCATGAAAAAAGTTCATTAGATAATGTTGTTCTTGTTGAGTTGCGATATGAGCCCTTACATATGATACTTGCAACTTCAGCAAGTGTTGAACCGTAATATAAAATTCGAATGGGGTTTCAGTGAAATTTTGTTTTAAATTAGTTATTTCAAAATTTAGACTATACTGGTCTCTTTTATCGCCATACGCGTTCAACAAGGCTGTTTTCAATTCTTGCCAGGAGATGATCCTGTTTGATGAAATATTAACTGCCGCTTCTCCTTTAATTTTCGACAGAATGGTCGACATTAAATACTCATTTAGAAAGTCCGTGGGATCTGCTGTGTTATAAAATTTGTTTACCAATTTTTCGCTGATTTCAACGAAACGCGACAGTAATTCTGTCTCGCCGTAGAAATCGGGAATCATAGCCAAATACTATGATTTCAATGCCATGTTCAATGTGGGATTTTGTGGACGATTTATTGGGGAACGGGAACGATCTCGATGATCAGATAAGGGAATTGATAACTCCAATTCGATGTCCGAATTTGTCTCAGCAATGTCTCGTGCATTCATTAGTCGAATGACGAAAACGAATATTAAATGGATAATTGAATTTAGGCACTCGAAACAATTTATGTACTCACAGTGCAAATATTCAGTCCATCCGGCGCCGTGAAGGTTGAATCTGCGAAGCTGGACGTGGGCGGTGTTTCAAGTTTGGAATCCTGCCTGGGTCCTCAATGCTTGTAGATTCGATGCGAAGCTGCGGTGTCTCGAAGTTCGGAGTCCTGTAGTCTTCGCTGGTTCTATCCCAATTAATTCGTAAACGAAAAATTTAACAAATTTGATATTCGCTCAAATTGTTAAATTTTGGGAATACGTTGCCGACTGCGCCAAATACGTATCACGGGCCGAAACGTAGGTTTTAAAAAAAGGAACTTTTATTTTAAAACTTAGAATTTAATATGTTGTTAGTACGGAATACGAATATAGAGTGTGTCGTGGCAAGGCCAACCTGTTAGTAATATAACTTTATTATAAATGAACAATAAAAGATCATATATAATGCGTGGGATGCGCTCATATGCATCCGTCTTAAATCATACTCTTTATATAATAATAAAGAAGCTGGTTGTTTGTGACCGCAGGTAACTTATATATATATATATCGAAAAGGACCTTTTTCACGACGTTTCGGCAAAATCGCATTTGCCATCTTCTGGTGGATTCTTCTCGAGTGTTAGGAGAGAACTAGTTCTGCGAGACTAACTAACTAGAAGATGGCAAATGCGATTTTGCCGAAACGTCGTGAAAAAGGTCCTTTTCAGGACACACAAAACAATACACGGAAGTTCAAAGGCCCGAAACATGTTCAAACATATATATATATATATATATATATATATATATATATATATATATATATATATATATATATATATATATATATATATATTATATATCATTTTAATAACAATATGGTATCTTTCCCAATTCAGCTGGAAGTCACGACCGAAGGTTCCATTCAAATTTGTTTTTATATATTTTTTATGTTTTATGTAGTGGATAATTTGAAATTTATCCCTGACTTGTTGTTTATTTTTATTCATTATTTTATTTTATTTGATATGAAGTGTTGAATTTTGTTAAACATTTAGTATTTTAAATTTCATCACTTCTTATTTTATTTAACTCACACACACACACAACTGGACGCAAAATTAGTGTTTCGACTCTGAAACCTACAGCGTGACGATACTGATTTGATCTGGAATCGTCTGTCACGAGCGTAGTATGTGTGTTCTCCTTTTATACCAATTTTTCGTCTGGCAGTTAACTTTTTTCCTACATCCCAGTGAGCATTAATTTCTTTGTGATATGTTGATGTGTTTTTAATTTTCCTTAATTGAATTATTGAATTAGTTTGAACATAGTGAATAACCCCATTCAATTCTAGAACCAGCTAAATTAAATTTGTGTTCAAATATGCAATAAATAAGTGATTTATTTACTGTTATTCCTGGTACTAGATTTTCAGGCGCACGGAATTTGCTAGGCAGAAGTCCCTCGTGTTAAACCCATCGCCTCATGTGGACCTTTGTTATCTCATTTTCTACCTGCTCCACATTTACGCTGCCCCCAAAACTGCATTTAAAAACTTAGACATTTTTAAAAAAGTCACTGGACCCCGGTGTTATTATTACAAAAATAACCTCTCGCTGGGCCATTTTTTGTGATGTGCCCATAAATTAAATGAATGTTCTTCTGTTATCATCTGCAGACAAATCAGAATATTCTCTTTCTGAAGATGAATTTTCAAAAACATTTATCTCGCGTTTATGTGTCTCATAATATTTCTTCAAGGCCTGAGTATCCCTAAAATGTATCTGTTTAAATCGAGGAATCAACATTGTGGCAACGGCTGGCAGAAAATATAATTTCTCAACTGCGCCAAATCTGTTTAGTCCAGCCAAATTAGATTTTTGTTGGAAATAAAATATATATTTTTGAAATTTGGTGTACTTACTCTTAAGTACTCAGGAATCGAATATCCGTAGAGTTTCCCCTCGCCCGGTGGGGGCTTCATCCCTTAATATTGAAAAAAACACCCCTCAAACGGTGAACTTGTTCTTCTTCTAAATGTTTCCTAATATCGTTAATTCTCCGTTTAATTGTATTATTTTTTAATGGTATCGCCGAAAATAAACTTTTTTCCTTTATTCCGCATAAATTATCTACGACATTTTTTAAAGCGGGAAGTATAAATTTTTCTCCAGCATTATGAGGATACCCAGTCTCAGCTATTAATTTGGGAATTTCAAAAACTGCCAACGTAAGGTTTTATTTGACTGGTGAAGAAAGAGTGCATTTTTTTTTTTTTTTTTTTAGCAACAATCAATTCCTTTTTCTGATCAGCAAAAAAGTTACTTGGCTTATCAGAGTACTCAGAATGAAGTGTGTCCAAATGCCGTTTCAACTTTGACGGTTTCATACTTTTATTTGAAAGTTGCGAATTGCAAATAACACAGAGGCAAATTATTTTGACTGCTGCTGGCAATGAACCCAAACCGTAGATATTCAATGGCTTCAATGAGTTCAATTGGCTTTACGCTTGTTGTTTTGGCGCTGTATATCTGCCTTTCAGAGGCTTCAGACAAAGTATCTTCATAATGGTTAGCTATTCTTCATAATGTTTTTATCATGCGTTTAGCTCGTCCATTTTCGTCGATAACTTTTGTACTAAGATTTTTAAGGCAATATTTTGAATGACGAAATCAAAGAATACAAATATCAAAGGTCAAATCGCAGGCAAGCAATCGCAAGCATGTGCGTGCGTGCGTGCGTGAAAAGGGGAAAACCTAGCAACGTTAGAGCAGCACAACGCGCGGGCGCATGCGATAAAGATATATGAAAGAGTACAAACTACAAATACACACTTTGCCACTATTCCCAGTGTCTAACAGTTAGACTTTAACTGATGTATATTTTTTTTTGTGTTTTTACAATTTATTTTGCGCGACCCGGCAAAATTTTTCTATGACCCAGTGCCGGGTCATAGACTTTACCTACACTTTGGGAAACTCTGGTATAGTCCATATCTCATGCTTTTTCGAACAAGAATCGCGTTTTCTATGCTCGTTCGCATGCTTAAGGTAAATGTAATAGAGTGAAATGAAATTCGAAACGTATGTCAGCTCTCGATGGGTGACTTTCAAATAAGAAACAAAACAGTTGTTTCAAAATTTTCATATAGCTTTTTTGCTTATAATTTTGTCAAAGGTTTTTCATAAGATTCTTAAAAAATATCAATAAACATTATTTCATAGTTAAAAAAATCATCGTAAAAGCTAATCTGTTCTTGGGGACAATCTTATACAACTTGTTATTTTTAATGTTAAATTTCCTTTTGGAGTATCTTTTATTAAAATATCCCATCTATTTGTAGAAGAAAATAAAAATACAAATAACTTTTGAATAAAATCGAAGAAATTATGCTTCTGCAGAAGAATTATCGGGTCGCTCTATACCCTATAAGTTTAAACATAAATAAATAAATTGATGTGTCACGGGGGTTTTGTAGCTATAACTATCGATTATTCATATTTGGTAGTTTGATCGATTGATGGCTGTTTTAACGACGTGAGTATGGTTATTTAGTTCTATTCGCAGTCGCGCAGTCGTCGCCACCGTCGGCAACGGTTTTTTTAACATGGCAAAGTAAAATACACAAAGTGGTCAATCATTGCACCTCATTCAAAACGAGGAATAACATTACGTTATAAATTTATTTAGTGTTACCATAAACACTAGATGGCGTGTCGCACCCGCGCCAAGTACCACGAATGGTTCGGGGTGGCCCGCCCCGCCGCAAATTTGGGTTACCTGTCCGCTGCAAATACGCACATACAAGATGTACTGTTTGTCGTTGAAGCGTGTTGAGCGTTTTATAAAGTGTTTTTTTATTATTTCATTTATAAATTTGATAATTATTTCAATAAAACGTTATGTATGAAGCACAGATTACAATTGAATGAATTATTTCCGAAACAACTCATGCCAATGTTCAAGCATGGCACCATGGTTGAACATTGGCACACGTGTAGTATCGTAGTATCCGACATAACTGATTCAACTGTTTTTATTAATTACTAGCAGGAGAGAAAAAATGATTGCCAGGTGGACAAAATAAAATTCTCGGGTGAATGAGAAAGTAAATAATGACATGACATGCTAGTAGTGAAAACAAATCTTTATCTTACTACACACACGCACATATACAACTGATAATGTCAAATAATAAAAAGGTATATTTTAATTATGGAAATAAAATAGGCTACTATTGAATAAAATACATATACAATAAACCTAGATGGACAAAAATATATATTGTACTACGAAGAGTTGCAAGAAGCATATGAACTGTTGAAAATCAGATTGGAGTCAATTTTTTTAGCCTTGAATCTCCAAAACAGATGACGGCAGAAATTTTAAAAACATTTCAGACGATAGAATTTAAATACTTACAAGCCTGTACCAAATTTTAACAATTTTTGATAAACTGTTTTCAAAATATTTAACCGTATCCATACTTTTTAGCGACCCTGTATATTAATTCTTCAAATTTAGAAAAAAAAATATATATATTTGAACTTTCAGGCACTTTTTCTTTTTTTTTTTTCAAATGTAACATTGAAAATTTTATACCGTTGAAAAGAGAATATAAAGTACTACCTAAATCAATAACACAAAATAGAAGTTGGCAATTAAAATAAATTTCGATAACTTTAAAAACAAATGACGCAACAAGATGAAAATGGTGTAGTATAATGTAATTTAATTAAAATCGCTATACCCCTTTGAGATTCTTTTTTCAGAAAATTTATTTGAACGAATGTATGCTTACTTTACTTCCACGCTGTAGAAAAAATCAATGAAAATACAAGATAAAGATTCCTGTTTAATTAGATAGCTTGGTTTAAAATTTTGGATTTTTGTTTTTTCTGAATTATTTTTTTCAATTATTAATTTTCATCCATCATGTTTAGCAATAGTAAAAATAACATTTAATTCTTTTTGTAAATTATCTGTTCACCTAGGTATGTTAATTAAACTGAATCATAGTGATATGCTGCTAATTTATGTGTAAATGGGTGATTGGAATTGTGATGTATTGTTGTGTAAACTACAAAATCATGTTTATGATTCATTCTTGTAATAGTCAGATCTTGAAAATGTAATTACATTTTATGATTTTGTATCCATATTAAAATTAATCTTGTATGTTGTGTATTTACGATACTTAAAAACGAGTTTAATGTCGGCAATAAATGCAATGTTTAAAACTCGAGTAATTTTCTTATTCTTTCCTCAAAATTGTTCATGAACATTTCGATCATTAGAGGGTTTAGAGGGGTTTCCCGTGGCTAATCCTCTCCGTTTGGTGATAAGTGTAGGTACACTGTAAGTATATATTATCTAAGTTTAAAATGTCCGACGATGATACCAGGTAATTCCGACGGGTTACTATTATTGTTTGATAACTGATTCTTAATTTTTGCGATTTCTTCCCTTGTCGGTACGTTAGTAAATAGATGTTTAACATCAAATTACTAACTTAGTATTATTTCACGGGAATATTTTTAATTTTAATAATTAAATCAAGATAATTTTTAATTCCAAATTTAGATTTAAATTTGGTGTGTTCTATGATTACTTAATTTAATTTCTTCAAAAGTTTGTAACAAGTAGCATTCACATATGATACTACCGGTCGTATTGGGTTTGACTTGATGCTGATGAATTCATACTATTCATAATATTGAATAAAAAATGTTAGAAATACAAATTTTTACTTATTTAATTATTCTTTGTTTTATATTTTGTTGGAATGTTTAATATATAAGGTTAACAAAAATGATTACACTTTGTTAACATAATCAGTTTTGTACATTGTTTTGACTGTATTACCCTTATCAACTTTACTGAAAATGATATTTTCTTTAGTGATACTTGACGTATTAATTTTGAAATTTTAATTTCGTTGTTAGATTTGTTATTTCTATTGGTCAAATTTGTCAAATATTGTACAAATTTGTATTCCTTCCTATATTATGATATTCTATTTCTTTAATTATAGTGTTTCGGATAATCTAATATTGTAAACCTTTTTAATTCTACTTGACTTGTATTGTATATGATACATTTAAGAATCATTTAAAAAACTTGAGGTTATAATGAATTTCATTTAAAACTGGGTATAAATCTAATATTTTTGTTATTATGTTTTGAATTTTAGTTATGGAAAAACAAATTTTATTTACTTTATTTATTGTACATTCGTAATCTTGAAACTGTAATGTAAATTATACCTACTTCGCCTGAAGCAGCCACAGTGTGCCGAAACAACTGTTGCGAGCGAATAACTCAATACGAATAAATATTTGTAAGTATTTTTACAAAGTCCCTTTTTTGTGATTTTTTAAATGAAAATGAATAGAGAGTTTTTTTATCGTGCAACATAGGGTTAATCATTTTTATAGGTATGCACTTCTGCCACAATGACAACAATGTATCAAAGCGTCATTTTTAAAATGCAACATACAAGTAAAACTAATTCTGTCAGGCAAATATTACATTTTACCAGGTGAACAATGGTAAGCCGAGGTTTGCAGCATTATCCATTTGAATAACTCGTGAAGCTCTACCCAAAACAATCTTTGAAATGCAATACGATTGATAATGGTGAAAAACATAAAATACATGAAGCATAATCCACGTGTACAGATATAATTAAATGGTATAGAAAGGAATTTTCAAAATAACTTCAAACCACTCATTTTAGGGATAGGTTTGTTTTAAACTTTTTGGTAGAAATTTTTTCTGTTCATTTCCCCGTCATACAAAAAAAAAATGTTATTCCATTAAAAAATAATAATTATGAATTATGACGTTTTGTAGTATACCTGCAAAATAATTGAACTTTTGAAATAGTACCTACTAGTACAGTCTTCTACTTAAAACAACAAAGTTAATGGCCACGTCAGGTAGAACCAGAAGTGCATGTATTTTATTTTGGAAGATCACGATGAACCATGTTTTTTTCAGATTTTTATTTCATCAGGAACCCCACTATCTTTCAAATCATGATTAAAATCAACTGATTTTTTTTAAATTAGTCATTGTTTTTGCACGGTTTGTATAGGTGAACAATAGGTGAACAATTAAAAATATAATGTAACTATAGAGTCAGCATGCTTTAAAATAGATAAATGTAGGTAAGTAAAATATTTTTATTATCTTCCATTTGTTGGTCCATCACATTGTACAGATACACAGAAATTTGTTATAATCGTTAATTCTGGTTCAAATTCAAGAATTTATTTAAAAAAAACATAAGATTTAAATCGTGATGTAAATCAATTGATATAAATCACATCTACTCTGGCAAAAACTGACAAAAAAAATAAAAAAATAAATATTTTTTTAATTAATTCATTTTTGATTTTTAAATCCAATGATTTATTCCAACCCTGGTTTCAAAGCTAATTTATATTTTTATACTGCAACACTGCAAGCAATATATTGCGATATAGTCGTAGGATAAAGTTACATGCTTCATCGAAATGCAAGTCTTTATTATTCTGGTATTCCAAAGTTTCATATATTTGCGGGTAATATTTACCAAACTCTGTATCACGATATGAATCATCACGTGCACAAGGCATATTTAGGGGATCTGAGTAGAACAGGGTAAATTTACCGCCCTCTTACTCAGAATTCCGTCAGGTAGATCGCTACTGCACGCGAAGAAACCAAATCAGACTCGTAGAATTCCTTTTTGAAATGAAATTACAAACTGATAAATAAGCTGCTGTAAAGTATAATATCTCTCTAACCAAGTGCAATATAAATAACATCCATTGTCGTCAATGTTAGCATAACCCGTCACAATTTTTTTATCTCTTTCTTCAGAGCTCTGTGTCATCATCGATAAATGCATATTATAAACTTCTTTATTTCTCCTAAATGGCTTGATCAAATTTTTACGGAAATGTAACAATGGATTCGTGGCAGTACTGTTTAGGAGTCGCAAATAGGTGTTTCAATTTATTCGATTAGAATTTGAATAATATAAAAAACATATTTTTTGTGATTTTGATCCTATTTCAGTTATGATATCGCCCATTGAATACGATTATTGAATATAGACATTGTTTTTGCTCCGATCAGTACCAAATTTTGTCTTGACCTACCCACAACACGCCTTTCATAGTGTACCAAAAATAGAGTCCCGATCACTATTATTTTTTCGGGAATACAAGTTTTAATAAAGAAACTCATATCACAATTTGGTGTACCTATCAGTGTTCATATATCGTATGCAATACTTAAATATCGCAACTAATGATCGGCCCAGTTTTGAAAAACAACTGCTTAAGGGCGGGGAATCTGACGGTGTTTTCTTTCTTCATAAAATTTTCGCACACTATACATAAATGAATTTATAAAATATGCAATTCGTATTCCTCTTTTGCTAATGCGTGACATGATCTCCTTAACAAAAATTAAACAAAAAATTGCTATAAATAAATTTGATTACTCCTAGTACAAATTTAAAATCCAATGTACAAAAGAGACATGACATAAAGAATTAAATCTATAATTTCATATTTTCTCAAGCCTGTTGAGCACTTATTATTAAATTTGTGCTTCAATGAGACGATTAAAACAATATTCATAATTTCTCTTGTGAATGAATGATTTTTTTTTTCTAGTACTATTTCAAAGTTTAATTGTTTACAGGAACACTGCAAAACGTAATCATTCTTTTTGTATGGCGGGGCAATAGATAGAATAATATTCTACAAAAAAGTGAAAAACAAACCTATCCCTAAAATGCGTGGTTTGACAGTTATTTTACTTTTTTTCGGCTAAAAGTCGGCATCATGAGATTTTTTTTAATTATTGATTTGTCAGAATTTACAGAAATCACGCAAGATATCAATGATTATTTCATTGCTGTTAGTTTTAGATTACTGAATAATTTGAAGGAAATTTATTTTCCAAAAACACTCGAAATTTATTAAATATCAATTCACCTCATTTAGGCCACTCAAATGGAACACATACAGGGCTTTTGTAGAACTATAACAAAAACTTAGAAGGTGTAGATTCATATTTTTAGAAGCTATTTAAATAAAGTTTTTATTTAAAAATATTGCTCCTAAAAAGCAAGTTGCATCAAAAACTTTTCAGTGATTTAGGAACATTTAGGAAAATAATAAAAATCGGTCACTGCAGTTTAATTTTAACTTAGGTACCTAATTGCAACTTATTTATTGTAGAATACATGTAGAAAGCCTCTGAAGTGCCCAAAAATGCCGAAACTAGTTAGGCATACATAAAAACCCCTAAAGATATAAAAAGATCTTATTTGATGCATCATAATTGTGCGTTTTTTTCAACATCAACCAACATCGTGTAGGACACCCTGTATACTTTTTACTTTAATGATAATCTTCAATGAAGCCACGCTTTTATATTTTAGCTCGGAACAATGCGATAATATACCGGAAATGGAAAGTAATGAAAATATATTCAACAATGCGTGGGGTGATGATCAAGAATTCCAAGAGTGAGTAAAGCTCATTTGGGTAACTGGCCCTTTTTTGCTGAAACTGTAATACTTACGGCGATGATTTTTAGAGGCACTTTGAGAATACTAGCACACGTGAATCACCGTGAATTTCTCGTCAACTTATTTGTTCAAAAAGTGCACCAAATTCATGTAAATTTAGGGATTTGTATTTTAAGCAAGCCAATTGTGCCGAGAATTTATAGTTCTGACAGTTTGATAGTTAATCTCGTCGTTGATCATTTAGGACAGTGTTCTAGAAATATGTCATAAAAAAATCATCGATGTAAGTACAATAGTGTTCGCAAAAAAATCCCTGTACCTCGATAAACACAAACATTACAGTAATTTGTTAGTGTATAAATGATAATAATATACAGGGTGTCCAAGATAAGGAT
Organism: Othius punctulatus; assembly: GCA_951805005.1. Lineage (NCBI taxonomy): Eukaryota > Metazoa > Arthropoda > Insecta > Coleoptera > Staphylinidae > Othius > Othius punctulatus. The sequence goes on along the minus strand of OX638147.1, from coordinate 7,207,589 downwards.
CAACAGCATAGGGATATCGGACCCCGCAAAAGTTACAAAGGCCGTTAATTGCTCTAATGTTTCAATGTTTAACATCTATTCCTGCTAACTTATTTTTATTTACTATTTGGAGTTAAAATTAGATAATAATTTGTTTTCTTCGTCGTCATCATTACAACGCCTATTACAAGAAAATGTTTAAAATGTACCTTTTTCTGAATAATAACATTAGAAACCATACTGTGATATGAATAGTTGAATTAGTAATAGGAAATGCTATCTAATACAGGGTGTACATATTTTACGGGCCATATAAAAAAATAAAGTTGATGATGGTTTCTTCGAAGCAGCATCAAAATTAAACATATGTTTAGAATTAAAAGAGAATGGTTTAAGGTTAAAACGGTCAGATATTTATTCTGTACACCCTGAGAATACACCCTGTATGAACATCACTGTAAGCATAATTATATTTTAGGTACAAGGTCAACTGCATATATGTAATAGACTGCAGTGCTATTTTGTGGTGTACATAGATAACAAACAACCTATTTTTATTGAAAAAATTATGAAGGATAATGATGCATGGATCATGATGTTGCCCAAACTTGTGAAGTTCTACAAAACCTGCATTTTGACGGAAATAGTTTGTGGCAATGTCTTACGAAATAAGAAATGTATAGAGCCAGATTTGATCTTGGCAGCACAAGCTAAAAAAAATGTAATTGAAAATGTCTGAATGAGAGATGAACATAAACATACAAATCACATATAATTTTGATATTATTCAATTTTTTGTCATTTTTTTAAAAATCAGTATTTTTTAGCCAATAAAAATTATTTATCTATTTTATTATCTTATTATCTATTATTTATTTATTTATATATTTTAATGTTCAAAGTCAAAAATGTTAAAAACAATTTTAAATATAAATGTTAATTGTATGTATGCAAATTATACTTGTATAAATAATTATATAAATTGATAATTCTAAATGTAAATTTAATAAAAATTATTTCTCCCTCAAACTGTGACTGTTCATATTAATATAGTATGTATTATCCTATTTCCTTTTATTAACATACAATTGAAATATTTGTATTCTTTGAATGATCCAAATGCATGATTTAAATATTATATTTGTACGGTATAAATTGCGATATATCCATGTTAAAATTCTGCCCCTAAACGTCACGATGGGCCTGCAACGGGCCTAGATCAGTAACGTGAGAACAATTTGGCAGCAGTTATCTTTACGACCCTACCATAAAAAATGCGGTCTTCCGAATTTAATTCTCGACCCATGCGTTCTTCCGAATTTAATTCTCGACCCATGCGTTCTTCTCTGTCCATCAGAGTGATTAAGAGATATGGGGATATTTTACCAGATTCGATACTTGAACGACGGACGATGGTGAGGCTCGTCATATCCTTGCTATGGCCCACAGATTTCCCCGCCTTAAAAATCACTAGTACCCTGCCCTTTTCGTGGAATGGGCGTTCTCACGTGAACATGAGTCCTCTTGGTGGTAGGTCTAGTTCTTCAGGAGGCTACTGGTACAGGAGTGAGATGTTTAGAATTATTTTTCGTGACGTGTGGTAGGTAAAACGCAATGTGTATTCTATTTTCGATAAATTTCGATAGTTCCTTGGTCGCCAAATAGAACGGGGTGACGTGCGTCGTTCCGTGCCAATTTTCAAGATGGAGTGACATGGAAAGTGGACGAAATTGTAACTTTTGACCCCGAGGCTTGGAATTGTCGGCCCTTGGCGGTGATATGGATGAGGGAGCGCGTGCAGAACCAGAGCCCCAGAGTGTGATAATTTTCTAGACAGTTGCGAACTCACGACCACTTTCTTGGATTGGAAAACGGTAGCTTGGCCACGGGCCGAACGTACAGGCTGCGGACATCGCGGCGTAGACGGAGCGACGGACTCCTTGGCTTGATTCAGTTTCAGTCGCGCGACTCAACTCATCGAAGGCGGTTCGTGCAGTGCGGTCCCAGCTCACAAATCAGGCATGGTCATTATCGTCATGCTATGATCGATACGTGCACAAAAATACCGTAACATAAGATATAGGACGATTTTAATAACGCAGTCGACTCTTATAAACGCAAGTTATCGCGTCAGTTTTCTAGTGGTTATCGACGCTCCTTACGCTGTTTCCTTCGACTGTAATCAGTTATATTTAATCCGCGCGGCGCGCATTTGCCAATTTACTTTTGGCTCTAATTTGTGACCTTCAGTGTTATATGTGTGTCTAAAGATCCAACCGAAAATGCTTACCGTGACGGATCATATGTTCTTGGTTCCCGAAAGGGCACTCTCGATGGACATAACGCGCCTGCAGGAGGACCTAGCTGGATTAGACTTCGATGCGCGCCTTCTACAGGTGGCGCCTATGGGAAATGTGTGGATATGTAAGTTATGTTCTGTGGTGTTTGAACATTCCACAGTTATAGCCGTGTTTTTGTATTTGGGGCACACAAAAACGCATCGGAATGCTCCTCCGCACTGTAATTATATTTTTGTGTAACCATTTCTTTCCGCGCGCGCGCGCGCTTGCCGTGTGGTTCGAATGAATGGTTTATCTGGGGATCAACAGCGTTTACATATTGCAATAGAAATATCAATCTTAATATGATTTTAATTGTTCACAACCGGTAACATAACTCTTCTAATTCGAATGTGATCTAAATTCACCGCATTCATTCCACTCCAAATTCATACATTTCATGCATAAATATTGGAGCATGGTGAATCGACCCACTAATTAATAAATTTCATGTCCGACTAATTGCCAGAAAGTATTAATTGTTCCATTAACTGTTTCTTTAGTTGATTAAATATTCGCCTCTCCGCTTCGCTTAATTAGTTGCACAAAGTTTTCGTGAAAAAAAATATCAACTTGATTCATCAATTACGTATTTTTGAGAAAGCCAAGTGCTCACAGTTATATTATTTAATTCCGCCACAAAAAGTGTTTCATAACATCGAGGCGAACGATTAAAAACGTATCAGCGTCCGTGATGGAGATGCCATTATTTTTGTGTTGTGTCCGCGCAAATCGATGAAAAATGAATCAACTTTTTTTTGTGCGGGATCGTCCTCTGTGATTTATTAAAGCGGCATTTCCTGCGCGCACATGCAGATAATGCAAAATAATACACATTATTTACGAAAATGTTTTATTGCACTCATACAATGACCTCAACCTTTCGCCATGCGATATGCTGATTAAAATTACACAAACGAAGCGTTTTGCAAGCGCCGCGTGCCCTTTTCGACGAAGCTAATTCCAAAATCATTTGAACGTCCCTCTGCAACGCGCACAAATTTGCAAAAGAATACGTACAATGTAGTCAAGGCACGTAGACTAGAGATGATACAATCGTATCAGTTTCATCAGCTGCGGTCGTTTGCTTTTGCGCGTCTCATTTCTCATTATCGCCACATCAACTAGAACCGGATACAACGGATACATGCCCCATCATTCCGCAATCACTAGCGCCACATAATTACCCAATACAGGGTACCCAGCCACCCGAGAAAACCGTGAAGTCAGGGAATTTCAAGTCGGGGAAACGCGATGAAAATCATTAAAAAAAATCTGAAATTGGAATTTTGGATATATTTCTGGAAATAAAGCGGCATAACTCAAATCTTGATTACTTATTTATTGCAATTAAAAAAAAACGGCAAATTAAACGTCCTCTGTTATGGAATTATTATTCCGTTAGTACATTTCATTATATGAGGTTGAAATCTAGTAACTATTATGAGGTGGCAATACAGTGTCAACATGGCGGCTTTCTTGGCGTAATCTATCAAAGTCCTTCCGACGAATATACAACTCTAGCTCGTAAAACTTCTGGATGGACTAGCTGCGAAGTGACCACTCAGCTGAAGATCACTCTGCTGATATATGCACTTCGTCGTTTTTCGTTTCCACCTCGGCACGGCTTTCAGCGCAGTGCCTGCTTCGCGTTCAGATCAGTTTTCGTATATATGTACGTATAAATGAGTATAATATACATTTAGCCACGTTAATATAATTTTAAAGAGAATGTAATTTAAATAGTTGTTAAATAAACAGAATTTTTGTAAGACCGTGGTGGATTTAATACGAAGCGAAGCCAGCTTAAAATTTGCTCGTAACCGGCGATGCTGTCTGCGTTAAATAAGTGTGCGTGCACACTGCGCGCTATGCGATGCGAGGCGATGCAATGCTGTGAAAACAAACACACGGAGACGAATGTGAGCGTTCACATTGCGCGCTATTAGGAGCGATGCGATGCGATGCTAGTAGCAGCGTGTACGAGCGATGGTTTAAAATTCAAACATGTTTGATTTTATAGCGGCTACTAGCCGCTTGCAGTGGCAGTGCATGTACAATCGCAAGGCTGTTGACATGGATGTTGAAAAATTAATAGGTGCCGTTCGTGAAATGCCATTAAGTATATACTGAAAAGTATGGTGTGACATTCGAAAATGGTCATGGAATTTACAGGGGTCCTCTCGAAGTTCTTCAAACAGATGATGAAATTCTCCGAATCTCGACCTGCTCTCATTAATTTTATGAACCCAGGTTTTTCTTTTTTTACATTTGTTTTTTAAGAAAATATATTTCAATGCGGAATTTTCCATTATAAGATAACTACGTAGCGCATTCATGACCGAACGCGGGATCGCTTGAGGTAGCACTGTATGTGAACACCCCTATTTTTAAAGCGCGCGCTGGTAGCGCGAAATCGCATCGCATCGCGTCGCATCGCATCGCATAGCGCGCAGTGTGCACGCACACTAAAACAGCCAAAACGAGATAGCATCACGACGCTCTTAAATATATACGTGTTTATTTTTTGGCGAGTAAATCAGTAATTCAGAAGAGGATGACATTAGTTTGACATTGCGTTGCTTAACCAGTAGCTCTAACAACCTAGAGTTGTATATTCGTCGGACGGACTTTAGTTGACTGTATATAAATACTACGCCACACTTGTAAGTTAAACAAAATAAAATACCAAACTCTAAACATTCTCGTATTTTTGGGGGACAGTATAAATGTAATAAATAAAACGATGTACTTCATTAATATCGCTTAAGTATGTATTTCTGTGATTTAGTAGCGGCTACAAAAAACGCGCTGCACTTTTTGATTCAACTTTGCCGTTTTCAGGGTTTGTAGAAGAGCTTAAAAGAAAACCATTTGTCCGTAGAAACAATTCGATATCCGTGGAAACAACAATATTGCGGCGCCAATATGACATTCTTTGATCGCCCATAACTTTACTTCCGATAGTCGAAAAAATTGATATCTATTGATGAATGAAGATTTTCAGGAAGTGAGCTGGAGTTATCAGGCACATAGTAATGAAATGTTGGAAATCAGGTTCTCTCGCGCGGATCTGTGCTGGTTGCTGGCTAAATTTTTCAATGTTTACAGTATTAGGAAGGCGCGCGAATTATTTTCTAAATATTAATTCTTCTGATAGACGCAGTCGAATAATAATAATTACTAATTTTAAGAATTTGTTGGATAGATGAGCAATTTAGTACCACACACAATTTAAAATATTCACACACGCAGATATACATACAGGGTGGCCCACCTATCCTCGCTCGGACCATTGCTGCTAGACTAATGAAAATTTAGGAAAACATCTGATTGGAAGTTATTGGACCCTTGATGTGCTACCTTTTAAAATTATTTTCGAATATACAGAGTGTACCATAAATCCGGGACACAACATTTGGTCTCTTTTTTAAATTGATCACCCTGTATATTATTTCATTTTTAGAATCTGCTTTATGTAGGCTTCACAAACCATTTTTATTTTTTGAGATCAGATACAACGTTGCCAAGTTATTCACATTTTAATAAAATTTAACGAAAAATCATGGACGTGGAAAAAAAATCAACAAAACCTTATTATAAGGGACCAATAAAAGAATCTGCGTATGCAAGTACCTAAGCAATGTGCCAAAACATACACAATATTTTGAGTCACGTAGAATACACAGGGTGTTCTGAAACAACGATACAATTTTGCTATTTTCAAATTACTAACACTATTTTTTTTCAAATGGAACACCCTGTATATAGCATCATATTCTGAGTGCTCATCTAATGAGCTATTCAATGGTAGCATATGGACTATAATCTAATAATACTTTTTAATAGGTAAATAACGATCAATCTCGATATGTTTTATCCATTTGAAAATAGCAAAATTCGACCGTTGTTTCAGAACACCCTGTGTATTCAACGTGACTCCAAATATTGTGTATGTTTTGGCACATTACTTGGGTACTTGAATACCCAGATTCTTTCATTGATCTCTTATAATAAGGTTTTGTTGAATTTTATTCTTGAGAATATGATGCTGTATACAGGGTGTTGCATTTGAGAAAAAAAAAAGAGTTTTAGCCATTTGAAAATAGCAAAATTGTACCGTTGTTTCAGAACACCCTGTGTATTCTACGTGATTCAAAATATTGTGTATGTTTTGGCACATTGCATGGGTACTTGCATACGCTGATTCTTTTATTGATTACTTATAATGAGGTTTTGTTGATTTTTTTTTCCACGTCCATGATTTATTGTTAAATTTGATTAAAATGTGAATAACTTGGCAACGTTGCATCTGATCTCAAAAATAAAAATGATTTGTGAAGCCCACATAAAACAGATTCTAAAAATGAAATTATATAAAGATCAATTTAAAAAGGAGACCAACTTTTGTGTCCCGGATATATGGTACACTCTGTATACTCGAAAATAATTTTAAAAGGTAGCACATCAAGTGTCCAATAACTTCCAATCAAATGTTTTCCTAAATTTTCATAAGTTGAGCAGCAATGGTCCGAGCGAGGATAAGTCGGCCACATTGTATATAATATTATTACTCTCTGGTAAACTCCCGTATGCTTAAAAAATATCATCTGTCTGTACAGATCCATCGTCGTGGAACCTCTCCTGAATGGCGTCAATTTCCTCATCACCATCCTCAGTTTTAGTGCAGTAAGGAGAAAAACTCACAAACTTTAAACATTGTTTCAATGTAATGAAACACTTAGGTGATACGATTAGCATATTTAATACGCAATATACCTCAATGTAGAAACGTCTTACTGGTAGGTTAGCAAAATGTATAAATAAATGAAGTAAATAAATATTAAAACAATAAATTTCTCACCATTGATTATATTTGTTTTTACACTGACGTCCTCCTGTGCATTTCCCACAAAGGAGTGTACATGGTACTTTGGCTCTCCACATGAACAGCGTGGACCACAATCATTGCAGGAGCACTTCACAACTTCTCGGCAGGATTCCCAAATAGAGGCCAGGCTGGATCATACGGGTCTCCACTCTCCTCCAACTAAACTCCATCGACATCCTTCAGGTTCGGGAATAGCACCATATTTTTCACAGACTCTTCCCCAAACTTGCCCTGCCTGATATAATACTCGGAGACAATGTTCCCTTAAAGCTTCTCTCGTAGGCGGCAAGTTTTCAACAGCTCGATTTGTTGTTGTTAAAAGTAATTTTCTGACTTATTGATAGGAAGTTCATTCAATTTCATTTCTTAAATATAGAAGAATTGTGAATCTCTCTAATAATTCAAAATTGTGCTCGGTCAAAGTTTGTGGGTGACAGACATTTATAAACGCAGGTGTAGCTTCAGGGAAGCATTTCCAAACATTCCATGCGGTCTGCGCCTTTCAACGCGAAAGATGACGTTTCATCACAGCCAATGCATGCGTGAAAACCTCTCAGACCTTTTACCTTACTCGCAGCCAATGATCTATAAATAGAATTTATATTTATGTAACGCTGGGGTTTGCCAATGAATCAAAACTTGGCTACGTCTTCGAACTGATTCTCACAGTATTCCCCAAAAGTTGGATGCTGTGGGAAGAATTGAGTGAATGAGTGCTGCCCCATCGTATACAATGCCATCACTGTTCCCATCTAATGTAGGCTCAGCTAATTCCTCTAATATTTTCAATAACTGCGACTTCTGGCATATTGTTAACACACCATTTGATAACAGAGAAGGTGATTTGATAACAGTGATAACAGAGATAACCTGCTCCATGCTTTTCATATTCAAAATTTTTGGCCAAGAATTTTTGTCAAGTCCATCTCTCTATTTTGACTAACAATAAAAGCCCTTGAAAATAGCTCAACATCGTTCTTCAAATTAGTGATTTTGTTCAAAGCAGTTGTTTTGCTGCTGGATCCAAAGAACTTTGTATCAGCTTTTTCCAATATATCATATACACTCTTGATTGCTGTTGTACTTAATCATTCTTTTATGTAAGCATCATACAAATCCGTGGCTTTCTACTCTGCGTTTCCTAGGGTTGTAGCACGTTCGTGACCCATCACAACTTTGGAATCCTAAACCACAAGAACTCTTGAAGCATGCTGAAAAGGATTGCCAAATTCCAAGAAGCTTTGCTTTAGGAGTGCGATGTGTTGTTGATATGTTCTTTGAAAAGATGAAGGCTGTTCATGATGTCGTTGTTCTCCTTTTTTCCCCTGCTGTTTAACTACCTCGAACTCCTCAAGTAAGGCTACTAATGGTGGTCCTGCCAGCATCCACCTTCTTAGCATAGCAGGATCGTGTAACAGTTCTACTGTACCTCCGTCCCTTTTACTATAGCATTACTCTGCTCATGAGCTTGATCTACAGCTAAAGCAGAAAAATCATTTTTCATTTTTCGAACCACAAATTGACCTTGTGATACAGAGTTATGTACTTAAGGTGCTTTCTTTTCAAGTTTTTCGAGGAGAAAAATTTTCTTTTTGAGAAACTGTAGGTACCGAGTGAAATCACCAACCCTGATTGATCGGACTAACGATAAAAGTGGAACCTCCAAATTAAGCGCTAATAGCCAGAACTGAAATGTAGGATGTAGTAAATGCTTATTTGCAATCCACTGCTCGAATGAAGCCACTGGGTCCTCTTCTATGAATGCTTCATTGAGAACGCTGTATAAAACAGCAGCAGTTTTCTCATGTGCTGCTGCGGCTTTGGCGACATAATTCACTTTTAAACAAGCATTTGCTGCAGCTTCAGTTTATATTTCTGAGTGGTCTATTGAGGATTCAAAAACTTTATCACTTTGTGTATTATATCCATTGCTTGCCTCACGATAGCTGGGGACGAAGAACTGTTATAGAACAGAGGAAGTAAGGAATTGAGTGAAACTGCAGAAGAATTATATCTTTGCATTGAAGCATAATAAGTTGCCCAGGAATAATTGAATGCCTCGTCTTCTGAACTTTTGGCCATCTGCACACCATTTTAGAGCATATGGTTTCTTCAGCTGCTTGAATCTGTGGTACTTTTCTAATGCATTGGTCACAGTATGATAAGCTTGCAACAGACTTACGAGGTGTTCCTATATCACCTAGCCTGGGAATTTGGAAAATAGAAATGCCACTTCTATGAAATGAAACTTCACATGTCTTACTACTGAAATTGTGGTCAATGTTATTAAACGCCCCAATCACAAATACGTCATAAAGTAATTTTGATGGGAATACCACCCCATCGGCCTGTGCTCTTGTCACCTCCAAGTGAGCAAGTAACTTCCATGATTCTCGTTGGAGAAATTGAGATGCCATTATCGAACATTTTTTCAATTAGTGCTTTGTTCCTTGTTTTGCTAAATACAGAAAGGCCAACATACATTGGAATTGGACGTTCATGCTGTTTTTTTTTTTAAGAATGATCTCTTCTGTTGGTAAGCGCTGAGTATGATTAAACAATATCAATTGGCTGATAGTCATAGCCGGCTGCGTTGGTTTATTCTCAACAACACCTGATTCATAACCATGAAGCAGCGAGGTGCTCAGAGCCAACAAGGAAGGTGGGACACTCACCTGTCGTTGATTGCGTTTGAGGTTGTCGTCTAATGTGACTTCGCACCTTGATATATATTTTCTAATGCGCCTAATAAATCTCTCGCAGGCAACTGCATCATCATCTAAAGTGTCACTAGTGAGAGTACAAAAGATAGCACTTCCAATTCGATAAAAATAGTACTCCTTGCCTGAAGCTCCGTTTTCAAATCGGGAAAGTGGTTTAAAATTCTTTCGCGCATTCATGTTGTGTGTGGCTTGGGACATCTGGCTACATCTGTATATAGTAACTAAATGGGTGATTTTACATACAAACTTAGTAGTGTTGCTGTCATCACTTTTCTCACTTGGCATTCTCAGGCAGTTAGTCACATTGGTGTAGCATTTTGTATAGTACTTGGCCTTTTTAGCCAATAAATCGCGTCCCTCGAGGAAAGCACCTCTTATAAATATAACATTAAAACTAAATATATTTGAATTACAGGTAATTCTCACAACTAGTGCAATTCGGTTTAATCGGGAAAATCCTTACTGTTATCAATGGTTGTCAGGTCCAGCATACAGATATTAAGTGGGCTTAAATCATAATAATTAAAAATTAACAAAGTGAAGACGTTCAAACTCAATTTTTGATTATTTATATTATGCTACACGTCTTCATAAAAACACGTCATACATTTGACGACACTTTTTACAACACCATGTCTAAAATTGTCTATTGTAAGCGAGGGAGAATTGCGTGACTCGCTCTTCAGCCAGCGCAGCCCCGCGCGAGAGCCTGATTCCCAACTTTTCTTAACTATGTGCCTGATAACTCCGGCTCACTTACTTTAAAGTGCATGTTGTTATACACAGTTGGATTTATCTTTCGACTTTGTTTCAAGAAAAAAATCGTTTTTCTTGACCGTTCACAAGTTCAACAGTTAAAAATTAAATCAATATTTGTAACGGGTCGGTTTTGACCCCGACGAATGATGTCTTAATTTTTAATTGCGCTCACGGACCGTCAACGTAGGCAACCGTTATGCACACGTTTTTTAAACGTCGACGCGTTTCCGGTCTGCGTATAATTGTGATTCGGCCACGAGGCGCTGGAATGAAGGCAGAACGTAGCCGACGCTCTACGAGTGTAAAAGTGTCGGGAGGTACACGGTTTTCTTTGGGCTTATCGCCAACCGGTTTCCGGGATTTTAAATGTGTCCTTCAATAACCGCCCTATGAGGGATTGACGACACCGGCACAAGGCGAGGGAGAGCAGCAATAATCGGCTATACACGCTCAAACACCAGAGCGTTTTTTTGGGTAGGGGCAGAAGCAACCCAGCCAGTCAGGTTCTCGGCTAGGGGCGACGACCACCCTGCCAGAGTTTTTCTTAAGACCACAAATTAGTGGCGGCGTCCACGGCGATTGCCAGCAGTTCGAATTCCTAAGAACCGAGTCACGGTTACCGGAAGCAGAGGCGCCACGTGGATAAGCAGGCCAGATCTATAATTTTTTGTTCTCCTTTATTGTCTTCAATTTCTTTGTTATATCATTTTCTTTTGTATACATTTGCGTTGCGTACTTCGTGCCGTACGTGTTTTGCGTTTTTGTAAGAAAAAAAAATAGCTCCGAGAGCACTTTGCATCGCGCGATAAGCGTTACGCGGGATTCGGCCAAATTCGGGTAATGCGCCGTGATAGATCTACGAGCGGAGGTATTTTCTTTCAGGGAGCGCCGACACGGTGTCCCGTCTTTTGTGTTTAATAAACGCAGATAGTTTACAACCACAAAATTCACATCTGTTATTTTTTTGTTCCCCCACGTTTTCTCAATTCGTAATTTCTGAACTTCGCTGACTGTCTGCCGTCAACCCACGCAGTTAGGGTGGAGCCCCCTTTGTGACGAAGTAGTGGTGAGGTTAAAATTACGTGCTAGCTACTAAGCCTTTTTTTGAAACTAAAACTTTTTGGCCCTTTGGGTTTTTTTTGTGCCCTTTTGATTGGGAATACATTTTTGTGGTAGGCCTTAAGTTTGCGCCAAGGAAACTGAACTCCCAGTTGGAAAATTTGACAGTATTTCAATATTGAAAAAATTTGGGGTTTTTGTTTTGTGAGTTTTTGAGAGTTTTTGTGAGTTTTGTTAGTAACAAAGTATACACACAGGAAAATATTTTGACTTTAACTTTAACTTTGTTAACTCAAAATATTTAAATTTGGAGAATATTTTGGCCTGTTTCTAGTTTTTTGTTGGCATAGTTTCTACTATAGTGTAGAAATTATTTTAATATTTGCTGGTTATAGATTTATTGTTGGTTTTTGTAGAAACTTGGTGAGATAGTGAACGGGCGACCACGAATCGTACATATTTGATTGGTTGATTTATAATTTGATTTTTGGCGTATGATTTTGTGGGTTCGAGCTCGCTACGACTAAGTTAATTTTTGGATTTTGATTGTAATCGTAATAATTACGATATGTTTGTTTAAATTTTTGTTCTCTCTCGGTACACGTATACCGTTTTTTTTTTCAATTTTGTTCACTAGTCCAGTAGTGGTGATGGATTTCAAAGTAGAAGTTATTAGGCTATCAGCCGATGAGCGGGTGTATGAGCTTGAGGGTCGAGGAGTTACAGGGGTAACTACTGCTGATGCGCAGCGTAGCACCTTACGAACTCTAATTCGATTGGAGTCTTCTGCATCCTATGTGCCCGTGCCTAATCCTTTTAAGATAACGGACGACCTAGCGGCACTAGAATTGAAGTTGGCGGAGATCGAGGGGTTAGTAAAGGACTTCGAGGAGCCTACTGCCTCTTCTACCTATTTGAAGCTCGCCACTAAGTGTGGACACGCACACGGGCGCATTAATCGTTGTATCGCTACGACTGACGAGGAACGAGCTAAGGTTTCTACACTTTTGCTACGGTTAGCAACGTGCGCCGCTACTTTGCGTACCGGAGCTAAGTTAGCTAAGCGCAAAACCACTACCACTCAGAGTTCATTGCTTAATTTATCCGTAATCCAAGCTGTCGCTCACTCATCGCGTGTAGTTGCTGAATCGGGTAGTTCTGGTTCAGATTCTGATTCAGAAGATGAACATGCTAATCTGCCTTCTACTGATGTAAAACCTGTCGCAGTTAGATTTTGGAACCTCACTTTTGGAGGAGAGCAGGGCAAATATTTGTTGTCCTCATTTTTAGAGCGGGTAGAAGAACTACGCGTTGCGCGTAATGTGTCTTCTGCATTATTGTTTGCGTCGGCGTTAGATTTGTTCACAGGGAGCGCCCTTATTTGGTATCGGGCGAATCGTAGATCTTTTGGGAACTGGGATGAGTTAGTCCTAGGGTTGAGAGAGGCATTCCAATCTCCTGATTACGAAGAACGTCTCTTCGAAGAGATCAAATCTCGCACACAGGGACCTAATGAGACCATTAGTCTCTATGTCTCTGTCATGAAAAATTTGTTTATGCGATTGCCTAATCATCTCCCTGAAGATATTCAACTCAGAACCGTGACCAAAAATCTACATCCTAGATACAGAAAGGCTTTCTGGTCACTAGATATTGGGACATTTGCTGATCTACTTATATTAGGACGTATGCTGGAGGCTAGTACGGTCGCGAACGAATCGTACACACCCCCACCAGGGAAAGGTCGTGTGTTAGAACCAGATTTGGCGTATGTCGAAGCTGTGCCGAGTGTGTCTTGCCATGAAGTCACGACTCCTACAGATATTCGTCCGCCCTCTCAGTTACGTTGTTATAATTGTCAAAGACCGGGACATTTTAGTCAGGATTGTCGCGCGCCGAGACGCTTACATTGTTTTGGTTGTGGAAAAGTAGGAGTAATGAAACCGAGATGCCCTAATTGTACTCGATCGAATTCTTTAAACCAGTCGAGGAGAACTTGAGCCGTATGAGTTGTTCCGTGGGTTTGGGAATTTCGGCAGATAGTCTTAAGCGACTTAGTGAACGTTCGCGTATTTGTTTGAATTTTGTGTTGTCTAGTTCGCGGGGCGATGAGCGTCCATATTTGAATGTAGTTGTTTATGGGGTGTCATTGTTGGGATTGTTAGATCCAGGAGCAAACCAGACTGTACTTGGTGGTCCAGGGTGGCAATGACATTCGATCGGCTTACTGGCAGATCCCTGTTCAGGAAGAATCGAGGCAACTAACAGCTTTTACCGTTTCGAACCGTGGTCTATATCAATTTTGACATATGCCATTTGGCCTTCATAATGCGCCAGCTACTTTTCAGCGACTCATTGATAGAGTGATAGGTGCTGATCTCGAGCCGTCATGTTTTGCATATTTGGACGACATCGTGGTCGTAACTTCGACATTCGAGGAGCACATTAGAGTTTTGGAAACTGTTTTGAGTCGTCTGACGGAAGCCGGTTTAACGCTGCGGCGCGATAAATGTCATTTTTGTAGGCCACAGTTACGTTTCTTGGGTTGTTGTTGATAAGGGAGGGTTACATGTCGATCCAGAAAAGGTTTCGGCGATTCCTAACATGCCAGCACCCACTAATGTCACAGCTGTACGCAGAGTTATCGGTATGGCTAGTTGGTACCGTAGGTTTATCCCGAATTTTTCAACAGTCACTGCACCAATGTCAGCATTAGTCAGAAAAGATACTCGTTTTGTGTGGTCGGAAGAATGTGAATTGGCATTTAATACTATCAAAGATTGCCTTGTTAGCGCTCCTATTTTGTCTTGTCCTGATTTTACTCTACCTTTCGTCATTCAGACTGACGCTAGCGATTTTGGGCTAGGCGCCGTATTGACGCAAGTTACTGATGAGGGAGAGAAAGTAATAAGTTCTATTGGTTGTTCATTGAAAGGACCGGAGAGGCATTATAGCGCTACGGAGAAATAATGTTTGGCCGTAGTATGGGCCGTAGAGAAGTTTCGACCTTACATTGAGGGTGCTAAGTTCACCGTTATCACCGATCACTATTCCTTATTGTGCCTTAACCGTTTGCAGAGTCCTTCTGGTCGTTTGGCGCGTTGGAGTGTTCGGCTTCAACAATTTAATTTTGATATCATTCATCGTAAGGGGAAGGACCACGTGGTTCCTGATGCGTTATCACGTTCAGTGCCGGTTTTAGACGCTGTAAACGTCGTTGATCCTTCTGAAGGACGCGTGGTTGGTTAAGATGCGTGACGCGATCGCGAAGAGACCGCGAAAGTTTCCTCTTTGGAAAGTCGACGCCGGTGTCGTATATAAGTTTTTGCCTCCTAGGTTTGGGAAACTTGAGGAACCACAAGACTCGTGGAAAATAGTAATAGCAATACCGCGTCGGCGTGCCATTATTTCGGAAAACCATGATTTACCAACTGCTGGTCATGGAGGCGTGTATAAGACCTGTCAAAGGCTTAGGGCACGATATTACTTGCTGAAGATGAAAGCAGATGTAGCTCGGTATGTTCGTGGGTGTGAGGTGTGTTCGGCGCACAAGGTTGAACGAAAGGCTCCACCTGGCTTTTTGGCGCCTAGGGCTCGAGCGACGAGACCCTGGCAAATTTTGTGTACTGATTTGGTGGGACCTTTGCCGTGTTCAACCAAGGGTAATTGTTATATTTTGGTTGTGGCCGACACCTTCACAAAATTTAGTATGTTTTTCCCGTTGAGACGAGCTACAGCTTCAGCTGTCACGAAAGCCATAGAAGAACAAGTCTTCCTTGTATTTGGAACCCCTCAAAATATTAATTTCGGACAACGGTGATCAGTTTCGCGGTAAAGAGTTCTCTAAGATGTGCGACTCCTATCGCACTCGGGTATTGTATACTGCTCGGTATCATCCGCAGGCCAATCCGGCGGAAATCATTAATCGGGTCCTTAAGACTATGATCGCATCGTATGTGAGCGATAACCACCGCGTGTGGGACGCGAATCTTCCAAAGATTGGTTGTGCCATTAGGACGGCAAAACACGAGGTGATTAGGTAAGGCCATACGCCTTACTTCGATAATTTTGGGCGAGAGCACGTATTGTATGGCGATACTTTTGGTGAACCTCCGGATGTTGACGAATTGTTGGAGGACCCCATCAGGGACCAACCGCGCGATCCTGATAAGTTAGACGCATTACGAGAAGAGATAGCGGGACGTTTGGTGAAAGCGTATCAGAAAAATGCGAAATCGTATAATTTGCGTAGAAGGCATGTACAATTCAAGGTTGGCGATCGAGTGTGGCGTAGAAATCATGTTTTGTCGAATGCTCTAGACTATTTTAACACGAAGCTGGCTCCTAAGTTTGTTGGTCCTTTTGTAGTGGCCCATAAGAGGTCTTTGTGGACGTATGATCTAACTAATGATTTTGGTGATCCAGGAGGGACATGGCATGTGACAGATTTGAAACCTGCTCTGGACGATGATCATTCGCTTTCGAACTAGGTGTTTGTTAGATATTTCTGTTTTAGTGTGGTTTTAGTACTTTTTGTGATTTGTGATAATTTCTGAACTTCGCTGACTGTCTGCCGTCAACCCACGCAGATGGGTGGAGCCCCCTTTGTGACGAAGTAGTGGCGAGGTTAAAATTACGTGGAGCCTTTTTTTAACCCCCTATTCTCCAACATCGAGAGCCTGGCCCTCGCCGATGCTTCGAAGGGTCCCTCCACTCGCTCCGCGGCCTAACGCGCTGATAGCCCTTCAGGCACGTCACATATTAAAAAAATGTGTTTTTTAATTCTGCAAAAACGGCGAGGTTCAGCAAAAACATTACGAAGAATTGAAAATCTTCACTCATCAATAGCTATCAAATTAAAAAAAAAAAACATTTTCGAATACCGGAAGCCAAGTTATGGACGACCATAATTGTCATATTGGCGACCCTTCAACGGCTGCCATTTTGTTGTTATCCGCGGATATTGAAGTGTTTCTAGGGACATATTGTTTTCTTTTAAGCTCTTCTACAAACCATGTTTGAGGTTGAAAGTTGAATAAAAAAATGCAGCGTTTTGTTTAAACTGGCCTTGTAGCTCCCGTACTAATTATAATTTATACCAACTTCCTAATCTTTGTCAACCTGTAATACACGTTAAAAAATCGGGTCATACCAGAGAATGTGTGAAACCTAAACTGGAACTGATCTCACTTCTGCAATACACCGCCCTCCCGCAGAACCGGCGGAAATTACTAGAGCACACTCTAGCTGGAAATCTATTTTGAGATTGCTCGTTTTTTTTTTTTAAATACGATATGCGAAGACAGTGTAAACATGATGCAGATTTACACTTAAGCGTTTTAAGGAGCCTGAATATGATGCGAGACAAACCATTACTGATTTGTTCTGTTACCGCTTGTTCACATTTCACACACCGTCCTTTTTCTGTTTCTGGCTGGTTAATATTGTCCAGCGAATACTTTCTGCAGTTGATATATTTAATGCCTTATATGATTTAAAACATTAAAGCTATACGGATGTATGTTATGACATATTTCACGCGTTCACTTTACATTCATAATGTATCGATGTATGATTTTGCGACAGTTACTGTAAAATGCAATTTATTATTAAAGTAATCAATCGGTCATGCAATACTTCCAGAGCAGCCTTCTAGATAACTTATCAACTTATTTTTATACGGCCCGTAAAAAAAGTACCGTATAAAGTTGACGATGGTTTCTTCGAAACGAAGCTTTGTACTGACAATTTGTAAACGCTGTCTTTATAGAACTAAAAAAGTGGCAACGAGAAAGTGCCTTTTGTTTTTTTATACCTTTTCCTTTTTTTATTCCGATTTTGTCGAATATCTCCGGAAGTAAGCGGAATTGTTTTTTTCAACAAAATATTATTGACCTGTAAATTCGCAACTTTTTCGTAATTTAACCACCTTTATAACTTTTACGGTTTCCGAGATCCCCATGCTATTCATCCTTATCTTGGACACTCTGTATATTAGCATAATAGTGTCCATTTATTTTTGTATGTTTGGAAATATCGATTTTATGCTTAATTTTATAACAAAATATTATTAATATGTTGTCTGGAATTTTCATTATATGATCCTGGAAAACTTGCCTGGGTACCCTGCAATAAACCAGGTTCAAATATCTGTTTTTTACTCCTTCGAGTCAATTATTTTCGAAAAATGAATGTATGTACGTGAACACTTACGAAGCTGCTGAAGATAGATATTGAAATTAATATTTTTAGAATGAAGTCAAGATGTAAAGAGGTTTTGGAAAAAAAGTAACTCTATCTTATACATGGTGTTTCCTATACATGGGGCTAGAATTAAAACGGTTGTCCTTTGGCTTATTTCAAGAATCGTTTGTGATTTCATGATTTTTGGAATGCCAATTTGTTTTGGAAATAGGAAGGAAATAATTTTTTTGACAAAACAAATGAATTAACAAATGTCTCTTAGATCTAGTTAGTTAGTCCTGGTAGAATAACCCAGGTCCTGGTTCCAATTAGCCAGTTACCCAGATATCCAACCCAAACGTTCAATGAAAACTGTTTTAACTTCTGAAGGAATAGTTTCTAAAGACTTTGACAAGATAATTTTTTTTAAATTGGGATTCCTCACATGCCTTCGGAGCATCGCAGAAAATGCTACAAACCATCCCCCTTCATGGATATCGCAGATATGTAACTACCAATCGTACAAAACAATATGGTTTTTATTTAAACGACCAGATGATCGTGACGGTATTTTCTGCGCAACAATTAAAACAAGTTTTATAAACAGTAGTCTATTAACATTAAACCGTTCACGCATTCATTGACTAATCGCGCATGTCGTGCATGTTCAGATGTTAGAAACTATGATCTAATAATTGGTGATAAAAGGGTCCCGTTGCGGCCGATGAGATAGCAGTTTCCACCAGATAACTCGCTAATTAAACACATTAAGAAAACAATCGCTTATTGATAACATTGTTTGCATTCTAGGCGAGATTAACTAGAACGAGTGTAGGAAAGGTTCACGTTTCACATTTCGTCCTGATTTTTCTAAATGCGAAATTGGAAGTCTGCGATAATTCATTTCTCCTTCAGCGACTTTTATTGTTCAATTGCAAAAATACTCATACAGGACTTTTTCCTTTTGCACATTAATATCCGTTTCTTGCAAATTAATCCATCTTTCGTCTAGCGGATTATTGTGGTAATTGAATCCGAAGACCTCACTTCCCCGATAATTGCGGATGTTGGATGAGTAAAAATAAAAGACAATAGACCACTTTTTGTGCTAAACTATGAGCTCACTAAGCGCGCTTTTCCTTATTTGCATAATACCCGTAATCAAACTGTTTGATTGCTCCCCGTTTTAAGACAATCTTCACTCAATAAATGGGCTGCGTTGCAATTTCTTCTCTATCGCGATGTTGCAATAAAGTACGCGAACTCTATCGATGACATCTTCGAACTTGTTACACTCCATGAATGACTGTAAGCAATTTAAATCGTTTTTACTGTAATTTTATAAGTACATATGGTTGTATTATGAACATAACACACAAAAACTGTCATCACAACAATGTTTTACAGTTAAATCAAGTCATCATTCTGTAAAAGTACAACGCTTTTACAAGCGCTAATACTCGCTATTCTCAGCGCCGCTAAGTTGGATGGGCTCTTCAATTAAACTTTATAATAATATAATTTTCAATATAAACTTTTAAATTAAATGTGTAACGCTTTTGCACCTCTTTTTTCGCTTCGCTATGTACGCTGTCATTGCTGTCTTCATCCCATGCAAACTCATTTACATATGTACATTTGGTTGCTTTTGTTAGGGCGAGCACATCGCCATCTATGGGCATTAGCGCTTTGGTTTACTAACATATTACTCTCTGGTATATGAACTAAAATTGGAACTATTGGGTTCAAATTTCAGATTTTAGAAAAACAGTGAAATGACATTTTTTTGAAACGAAACTTTAAATTAATATTATTATGTTATGATAGTATTATCGATTTCAAGTTTACAAAGAAATATTGTAATTATTTGCAATAATATTTCTTTGTTGAATTTTTATCAATTAAATTTAATTTAAAATTAATGAAACATGTACTCACTGGATGCTCAAATTTCCATTGCTCTATAAAAAGTAAATAGGACTATTACTCTAATGATAATTGATGCCGCTGTGGGTCAGCTCCACTTCAAAACATGCGTAGAATCCCGACGATTTCCTAATGTTGAGAGAAGTTTTAGATTTGACTGATTTTGCTGAATTCATACACCATTATCACAAATAAGCTCGCACAATGTTCGAGTTCGAGTCCAATTTTTGGATGGTACCTTGTATGTGATGAATTCCGTGCCGCAATTACCCATGAACCCATGATGCATTGAATTCCTCGAGGCAGTCATTAATCGCGCTATTGCAGATTGCAGCCTCCTTGAGCGGGAAACGCCAATAACTTTGTCGCGTTTATGGCAAGGCGCTTTCTCAGTCAATGGTCTATACCCGACTCTGAAAATTGTAGAAGTGACTCATATCACCGTGTCAGGGCCCCGGCGGGGGGTGATCGGGTCGGGGCGCAAATTCCATAGGCGTCCGTTCGGTATGTAATTATTTCGTTTGATGGTGTTTTTTATTAAAAAAAGTCGTACAATTTAAAAAATATATCTGAAATCGTCGTTGGCAACGAATATTTATTGGTAAAAAAAACATGCAAAAAATATAAATTATATAAAAAAGCATGCAAAAATATAAATTATACAAAAAAACAAAACATGTAGAAAATATAAATTATACAAAGTGATAACTATTCATAATCCATAACAAAACCACAAAGGCACAATGCAAAATTTCCTGGTTGATACATCGCTCATTGGCAACGGTAATTAAATAATAAGTCAGCAGAAATCAATTAATTGTTATTATTTACTGATT
This sequence comes from Othius punctulatus, assembly GCA_951805005.1. Taxonomy (NCBI): domain Eukaryota; kingdom Metazoa; phylum Arthropoda; class Insecta; order Coleoptera; family Staphylinidae; genus Othius; species Othius punctulatus. The sequence goes on along the minus strand of OX638147.1, from coordinate 7,186,894 downwards.
GGGCTGGGGTTAGTATTGTGTACTCAGTTATAAAATGCAAGGTCCATGGTTCGATTCCCTCTGTCTAGATGTCTGCGGTCATATTTTTCTGGATTTTCTACATTGGTATTCAAGGTGAATGTTATACTGCATACAGATATACTGCAATGATAATCATAATTATTATTATATTGCAACTATAATTAAATCAAATTTGATAAAACGCTGATTGTTTTAAAATTAAAGCAGGTTATACCGTCCAATAACAACAATAATAATAATAGATGGGAACTGAAGCAGGCGATCCCGTATACTGTTATATTATGCGTGCACGTTAAAAAGCTCCGTATGAAGAAAAATCCATAAATGCAAAATTTCGGAGTGTAGTAGATCGCTTCTTGGCGACGGCAATTAGCCATAGCATCAGAAATGGCCACCCATCGGCGTTATCATTATTAGTATTATACAGTATAGGTAATATCAGGGTTGGAATAAATTATGATTTATCAACAAAATAAAAATTCAATCATATAAAAAAATGAATTATTTTATTTTTTATTACTAGATGAGAACCTTTTCAAGGTAGATCTGATTTAGTGCAATTGATTTACATCATGATTTAAAGTATAAATACACCTTATAGTGAAAAATACATCGTAAAAATAGCATTTTGCATACAATGCAGTCGTCTTTATATACCGGGTGATTCAAGTTTTATTACCATGGGTTTTTAGGCATTTGGAGTTGCCCAAAAAATATGAAAATTTGGATTTATCCAGGTCTGATACTAATTTACGGAAAGGCAGTTTGACTTTTTCGATATAATTATATAGACGGTTATAAAATTTAAAAAAAGTTTTTTTCGGGCAAAATTCTCTATCGTTATTTTTGCCCTAAACTGTTTTATTTTATTCATAGAACCCATTTATGAAATCAAAAATTAACGAAAATGATTAGATTTCAAATTAAAGCATTTTTTACATTACTGACAAACTTTCCTCGGTATGATTTATGATTTTGTAAGTCAAGAGCCCCACAAAGCATTGACCGCGGGTACGGTTGGAACGTTTTATGACTTTATGATTCCGCCAGTCGCCCGTGGGTTGAACGGGCCGCATGGTCATAAAATCCACAAAATCCATTATAGGGACTATTACTGGTAGCACCCGTCATATTTCACTGTTTAGTAATAAATCTTACTGTTGAAATATCAAAATTCATTTAATTCAATAATTGGTGCAATTTTTTTGACTTGGATTACACTGGAATGTTTGGAATAGCATTTAAGTATGTTCTGACAAAAACTATATAAATAAAATTACGTATTCTTTGTGAAATAACGTATAAACTACCGGATGGTTAAATTATTTTTTTTTATCGTCAGCTTGGGCTTCATCAATATCTAAACATGTGTACTTATTTTGGATTTTTTATTTTATTAGAAGTCGCCATTTTTGGCCTGGTAATAAAACTTGAATCACCCGGTATAAAACCTTCTACATACTGACGTCCTGTTCGAGATAAAAATAATCCAATTCTCGTATACATATACTAGTATACGAGTATACGTAGTATATTAGTAACCTGGTATTATGTAACTTTTCATTAAAAAATTCCAGGATCATGTTGTACTAATTGTACGAAAATCTTGATGAAAAAGGTGCAAAAATCAAATCACGACATTTTCCTTGTTCGCATTTTGCTATTATTGGTTTTATATGAATACTAGTACCTACATTCGATACCGCTTTATTGGGACACATTGGGACAAGAATTATCCAAAACATGCCCAAATACCAATTTGGATTCAAACACGGACACTCGACAACACTATACATACTGACAAACAATATACAAGCGACATACCTACAAAACAGACAGACAGCAGCACTATTCCTGGACATTAAAAAGGCTTCGACACCGTCTGGCACTTAGGACTATTGTACAAAATGAACATTCTACAAATGCCAACATACCTCATCCTCTTCACCCACAGTTTCCTGACAGACAGACAACTACAGATATGATCGAACAACATATACTCGAGACTATTTGCCCCAGGACAAGGACTGTCACAGGGTTCTCCGGTCTCACCTCTCATTTATAACATATACTGCCACGACATATACAGAACACGTAAGCAGATTTGGAGCAATATATTATACAGTACGCCGACGACACAGCATTAATATCATACAAATAACGACTGGACGATACAGTAACCACACTTCAAACACTGACTGTCAAAACAATGTGCTGGTTCAACAGACAACTTCTCATCCCCAACCATAGAATTAATGACAACCCACCCACCATACAAAATGCAACGTATTGTGATTTATTGCAGTACTTGGCACTACTTTATTTTTGGTGGTTGATTTCGCAAGTTCGATCGTTGCAAACTGATCCCGTACTTGGTGCTAACGGGAACACCGCATCCGTGCTAAGTACGTTATAACTTAATCAAATGTGTCGGCGGGAAAATCCCGATCGATCCAACGATAAGCACAGATTAAATAATGAAGTTTTAAAAATAAAGGAAAATGTTCTGCAGTGATGATGTTTTTATTTTTGCTATTAAATTAGTAACAATCTGCTCCTATACTTGGTGCTAGCGGGTAAACCCCGTCCGTGCTACGTACGTTGTAACTTAATCGAATGTGTCAACGGGAAACTCCCGTCCGATCCAACGAAAAGCACAGATTAAATAAAGAAGCTTTGAAAGATAAGGGGAAGCTAAAGATAAGGCGTAATAATTATTTTGTCGCCATTTTGTGATAGCAAATAAACTGTTCTATTAAAATTTGGGCAGCGACTTCGTCCGCACTTACTAACTTTCAACCACCAACTTCCCCGTATGAGCCCTGAATTTTGCTTTTATATGAATGCCCCGCAGACGATCAGCTCAGTCGTCGTCTTTTCTAATCACCTATTTTGTGGCAATACTTGCCTGAGGTGCACCTCTGGAGTGACCAGCACCCTTGGAATTCTAAACACCATGATCGCTTGCTAACATCTGTTTTTAATTCTTTGTTCCTGGAGGCACCACTCGAAATTCCAGCACAATTTTACTGTATACGGTTTCGTATCTAGATTCTAAAATATTCATGCAGTTTACTACTCTAAAATAATACACAAATAAACATAATTAAATAACGTTTTCTATTAAGCTTATTGTCGTTTGTTATTTTCTTCATGCCCCCCTCCTGTCCCTTACAACATATCAAACATAAATCTGTACATCATTATCAAAATCATACCCATTCAACAAAGAATTGACAAACTACGAAATAAACTCCAACAAAGACAGGACAGGATATATATATATATATATATATATATATATATATATATATATATATATATATATATATATATATATATATATATATATATATATATATATATATATATATATATATATGGGACACATTGGGACTAGGATATTTTGGCCCAATAAAACAATGGATTTCTTTTTTTAATGTTAATTGATTAGCAAATCTTCTCTCCACAATCCACTGGCTGTAGCGGCAAGCTGGAACTCCATTACGAACGAATGCCGAACCAAAACTGATCATCCCCCCGCAGGCTAAACGATGGCTTGCTTGAGAGTGGGGGAAGCAACAAACATGGCAGTGCGGTCAACAGCCGCGCCTAAAGTTTCTCTGCGGTCCGAGCGCTTTAGAGACTTTATTGTTGTGATTACCCTCGTATATTACTAAGCGTTTGTTGATTCAATGATTCGGAGACGTCGAGGAAATCATGCCATAATCTATCAATCTTAATATGTCAGTCAGTAGTTAACAAACAATCTGATAACATCCATCTATATCTTTGTCTGACTAACTATTGGATAGCTTGAAATAAAATACACTGTATATTAAGTGTTGTTTTTAAAATTTAACTTTCCAGTGAGGGAATATTTGAGTATTTAATTTAATTGGGAATTTATTTATCGACTAAATTAACATGTTATGGATTCATTCGAATGTGAGGGTTTTATTTACTCGTTATTTACTTATGAAGTGCACTACATTTATCGAGTTTACGTGAGAATGCAATTATTATTAGTATTATTATATCTATGATTTAACACCATCAAGTGGACGTTCAATTTGAACTTACAATAGTTGAATTCTGTATTCGTCAGTAACCATACTACCATACTTGGCAAATTATGCTTTAATGTACAATATCAACATTAACTAATTATGCATTACTGCTTAATTAGTTAATGTTTAATTAGATTTAAATACCAATAATAATCAATGCTTTTACCTACAATCCAAATCAAATGTGTCAACTACGTTTTTGTAAAGCAACTGTTTTAAGTAGCACAACTAATAAATTAGCTGATATTGATTAATTAATTTGATGTGTCATTAATTAGATTTTGATACAAAGCGCAATAATTAATCCTATATTTTTGGTGGACAGTATAAATGTAATGAATAAAATAATGTACTTCATTAATATGCCTCAATGTATTTCTGTGACTATAGTTTCTACCAACTTACTAGTCATTATCAGTCTGTAATAAACGTAAAAAAGGTCGGGTCCTAAACCGCAACTGATCCCACTTCTGCAATAGACCGACCTCCTGCAGAAGGGGAGGAAATTACTAGAGCACACTGCACTGCAGCTGGAAATCAATTTTGAGATGTGCCCGTTTTTTTATACGACACGTGAAGGCAATTAATTGACATGAACCCTTCGTAAAGTAATAAAATGCATCTAGCCTATAGACAATGAGAGAGAACATGATGCAGATTTACTCTTAAGCATTTTAACGAGCCTGAGTTTGATGCCAGACTAACTATTCCTGATTTGTGTTGCCTTGTTCACATTTCAAACACCGTCCGTTTTTCTGTTTCTGGTTGGTTAATGTTCTCCAGCGAATGATTTCTGCAGTTGATATGATATTTAGTGCCTTATATGATTTAAAATGTTAATGCTGTATGTATGTTATGACATATTTCACGCGTTCATTTTACATTCATAGTATATCGATGGGTGCTTGATGGGTATCGATGCTTTTGCGACAGTTACTGTAAAATGCAATTTATTATTAAAGTAATCGATCGGTAGTGCAATACTTCCAAAGCAACCTTCTAAATAAATCTACTGCAACTAATACATTGAAAATAGTAGTGTTTATTATTAAATGTGGAATGGATGGAACTTAAGACTGATTATAATTTTCTTTACAATTTGAGAAGTTGGAAAAGTTCTTAAAATAAATTAAAAAAAAACAGAACACATATTATATGCCTGTTCAGAATAATTTCTTGAAAACTGCTAAACGTCAGGGAGTCAGGGAAAAGTCATGGAAATCATTAAAAAAATCTGAAATCGCCCAATTTTGGATATATTTATGGAAAAAAAGCAACAGAACTCAGACCTGAATTACTTATTTATTGCAAAAAATATTCATTTTTAAACTTTTTGTTGTTGTAAAATGAAACATCCTTTGTTATGAAATTATTATTCCCTTGGTACATTTTATTATATGAGGTTGGTATCTAGTAGCTATTATGTGGTGGCAATACAATCTCAATGGGGGCTTCTTGGCGCAATCTATTAGTTGACAACTGCGCCCTGTATATTAATACTATAAATACTGTACCATCCTTCTTTAAGTTTCTTAAAATACTAAAAAAATATTAAATCGTCCAAAACCTAATGATGACAAAATTTTTAGATTTATAACAAAATGTGTATTTTCAAAATTAAAAATCCTCGTGTGAAGCTTTAATTTCCGAAGTAATGAATTTATTCCATACTTTATGAACACCCTGTATATATTTTTGAACATTTTTTATAGGTAATATAGCATTTAATCATAAATCAACAAAACAACTTTAAAAAAGTTGTTGTAATGGATTGTTGTAACAATTCACGGCATAGCTGTTTTATTAAGTTGGAGTAGTGATCGTCGGAGTTGTTGAGGATAGAGTACGCACTATGGCCATATTGTATATCTAAAGTGGAGATTAGAAACCGTCGGACGGCTGGAGGATGTGGAAGTATTTCAATGTTACAATACCGCAGAGTAATGGCTGCGTGTCCCCTTGTGACATTGCGAAACATTAAGCGTCATATAAATTCTATTGTCATCAAGCGTAGAAAGTTTTTTCGCCTGTCAAGCGTTTCCAATACAGCTTAGTAGGTTCACGTTTAAGAAATCGTGTTTTTGGTCATTTTTGTCGAAAATAGTTTAGATTAATTATCGCAAAAAAATAATAAAAGTTAAAAATTAAATGATATGAATATAATTATATATTGCGGAAAATTTATAAAAAAATCCAAATTTAAAAGTCGAAAGGCTGCGACGAAGTCTACCAGAAGTTTCTCTAAAGTTCCCAATCTTCTGGAAATATATGTATTTAATTTTCTAATGCATCTGAAATTTCAGAAAATGCCAAATACTACTATTGAAACTTTATGAACATTTCTGTTTGTGCCAACATAAGAGTCATTAATTCCAGAATTTCAATCAAAATATCAAACGTAACGGAAGGTATATTTCAAAAATAAGTGAGGAACCTGAACCTTTTAGTTACAGAAAACTTGATTATATGTAAATACGAATACATACTATCAAAATATACAAATAAATATGCTAAATTTTGTAAGGGCCCAAGATGACCAAAATATAAATGTTTAGTAAGAATTAATTAAATATAAACCCACGAAAAATAAATGATTATTTGGGATAATTGTAGTAAATTTGAATCATTTTATATGCCAGGTGATAATAATATGCAAGAATGCATAATCAGTTAAAGGTTCTCGAGGAGCGTGACTGATGTTACACTTGAGATGAGGGTCGATGATCGGTTATGGGAATTCCCAAGGAATTGTATATAAATATTATGAAGTAGGAGTTACTTCTGGGGCCATGATAATGAATACCATGCTTGCATTTAATGAACGCGGACAATATTTTAGTTTAGGCTGAAAGACTGAAGCGAGATGTGTTGATTCGGGTTATGAGAAGTCATGCAATAATTATATGAGAATTATAATAATTATTATAAATGCGACTTTGAATTTCAATGGGACGTGCGTAGACGGGCATTGATTCGGAGGAATACAGAAAGTTAATAATATGCGGGTAGTCCAGTCGGAATTATAGAAGGAAAATAGTGGGAATGATTTAGTATAAATAGGCAAGATTTTGAAATAAATGGGCTAGTTAATCCAGAGCGACCAAGCTAACATTACGTTAGTATCACAAGTTGAAAGTCGACGCAAGTATCAGTAAAAAGAGTATTATTCGATTTATCAAGAATAAAGTTAAATAAAAGTTACATTTCTGAATAAGTAATTAATAAATATGTTACTACGAAATTTTATTAAATTCTCGGCGACGCTTTAATGTGTGTTAGTGGGAAAGATGAAATGAATACAATAATAAAAATGTTACCACGAAATTTTATTAAAAACTCGGCGACGCTTTAATGCGCGTTAGTGGCGGTGGGGAAGATAAAATGAACTTAATAAAGGTATTATAAATTAAAATAAGGAATTATTGAAATATCAACCAAATCAATAAATAAAGAAAAATAACAAGAATACTCTTCCGGGAATAAGTATAAAAATTCAAAGAATAATTTCGATAACATCTTGATAAACAGGGTAGATAATATAAGATTAATCGAGGGCAATGAAGTAGAAATTAAATCAATTAGAGTAAATTCACTTAGAGTTAATTTCAGTATTAAAAGGGTAATAAATTCAGAAAGAGTAACGAGTACAAATTAAATATAAATAAAACAAATTATATATTAGATTCAGGTTAGTTCATTTCATGTCAATATTAAACTGGTCATAAATTCAGAAAGGTAATGAGTAAAATTTATATAATAAATTAAATTAAATAATATTAATTTAGATAAATAATAAATGGTCGTAAATTCATGAATTGTTAACAAAACGGTGCCATGTTTCACAGTGGTGACATATATTGAGTAGTTTTGCGGAAACGTAGAATTGATCAATGTTTGAAGTCATTGACGTTACTAGAAATAGCCAAATGATGTGGCGGACTATGTTGATGTACACTAGCTTTAAAATTTGCTATGCTGTTTAAACATACAACTGCTTAAATGCACCTGTTGTCCAAAAACAACTAATACTTTTTGAGTAAATTTGTGAGTAAATAAAATAATAAATTTTGAATAAATAAGGAAAATCGTCAAATTCAAATTTGATGTTTAATTGTATAGCAAAAATTCTTTAATGTGAATAAATTACACTCAATCCATAAATCTGTGTATTTTATTAATGCTATTGTTACTAACCCACACCGTTCTACCGTTACCGTACACAAGTTCTACCGTTACACGATCACACAAAATTATAATAAAATAATTAAATCATGAGCCAAAACAAATATCATAAATTATAATAATTTATCTTTATCACGAATTAAATATCTAATTAATCGAATAATTGGGTATCCGAAACCTTACAACTTTTCCAATAAAGTATGGTTTCAATAAAGTTACACACCCTTTTGTGCGCTTCAGAAATTGCCAAAACGTTTTATGGAGACTAAAAATTTCTATTATATCAAGAAAGTCAGAATATCTGTAATTTTAATGAAAATACCAAAATTATTATAAGGTAAATCTCAACAACCAAATGCAGGGTTGTCGCCATAATCCGGATTAATGAACACGAGGCCCATCCGAATAATCGAATAATCTGCATTATTAGGATCCGGATTTTTAAGTCGTATTTTGAAGTAATCACCGCACCTGCTTAATTTTTTATTTTATATAGGTTGAAAGAAAAATAGTTATTTTGGATTGTTTTTGTTTGCGTAGATATTTTCTACGCTACAGAGTTTCTGCAGTGTTATGATAACGGCGAAAGGTATTTTATTTTCTTCTGCCCATTGCAAACAAGTATTAGAGCTTTTCAGTTTCACTATCTAAGGGCTCTATGTCTTCTTCTAAGTTAATATTATTCTGATCATCCAAACCGTCTGTTTCTACCAATTTCGCATCATCATCAATCCAATCGAGAACAACACTAGCATTCACTTCCACATTCCCTATGCGCAGATGCATGCCGAAACCTTATAAATTTCTTCTGCTGTTGTCTGTTGCTTAAAATATTTAGAGGACTCGTGTATTCTGGGTCTTCTTCTTCTTCCAGACTATTGCTAGTTTTAAGAATATATTTCCCACTGTTTCCCAACGTTTTGGATGGGATCTTTTGCCAAGCGTTGTGAAGGAGACATACAGTCATTTTTAGGTTTAAGCTTTTACGGCATTTTGCCAGTCCTTTCGTTGTTTGTTAAAATTTCAGCCAAAATCCTTTTTTGATAGAAAATCTTTGTCAGACGAATAGGAATTTGGTCCATGGGCTGAATTAACGCAGTCGTATTTGAGGGAAGACATTTTACTACAAAATTTCCATCGTCGCGATTCAGTTCCTGTTCATCACAGTGGCTGGACGCAGTGTCTAGGAGAAGGAGTGTTTTCTCGAGTAGATTTTCTGCTCTCAGAAATTTCCTTACTTGCAGAATAAAACATTGGTTAAACTATTGCTTAAAAACAATTTTAGTCATCCAAGCTTTAGCAGTAGCTTTGTAGTCCACAGATAGCACTGTCTTTTTGAATGCCCTGGGAATTTTTGCTATTCCGATTACAAAAAGTTTGAGTCTATCATCAGAATTACAGCATGTTAAGAACGGAAGTCGCTCTTTGCTACTTAATCTCCCTAGCTCAGTTTTTTCATTGGAAGTAACTAGCATTTTGCTCGGAAGCATCTTCCAAAATAAATCTGACTCATCACCATTGTAGATCTGGGAAGGCTGAAAAGCCAAATCTTTAATTATTTGATCTAAAAATTTTATGCTGCCTAATTCTGTATCTTTTCCGAAAATTTGAAATCCGGCCCCTGCTCGCATTGAAGTTATCTCTGCCATAATATTTATCATAAAATTGTTTACCTTTTGCTGCTAAAAGTTCGTCTGAGACAGGGACTTGGCGATTCCTGAGATTTACCAACCAAGAATGGAGTATCTTCTCCATCCTTGGATTTTCTGCATTACTTAAAGTATTTATTTTTTCAGACCCAGATACACATCGCACAATAAATTTTACATAAAAGCGAAATTATTTCTCATTGTTCAGATTTCTTTGTCATTGTGAATTTTTGTACTCATCATTTAATCTTTTCGTCATTGTTTTTAATGTCAATGTGGTTTCCACGGCGTACTTAAGGGCTAAAATTTTACCATTCCGCGATGTTAGCTATAAATTATTTCATATTTATCTCTTAGTGTTAAAGTTTTGTGACTTTGCAATGTGGTTGTGACGTTTGCAATGTGCCATCCATTTTTAATTGTGTCTACACAAGTCACTGCATGCAACTAGACGTAGACCCCTGTAGATATACCCCTATTAAACTGTCCATTCACTATGTCGGAAACGCGCCGCGCCGCGGTTAAGATGAGTTTGCAAGGGTAGATCCATTCGCCATAAAACGCAGCATTTTTGATATGTTCTGTCAGCTTGATAGTATGTATACTTACCTATGCAATCTCTGATCTTAACCGCGGCGCGGCGCTTTTCCGACCTAGTGGACGCACAGCTCTTAAGGTGGGAAAATCTAATATTAATCAATCAATAATCAATTAATTATTTTAATCAATCCACGCAAATTACTCCGTAGATATGTTCTGTAACGAAAATTGATCTTAACAAAAGTTTTATGGCTATCAGGGGGACATTTGATGCCGACCTTTAACTTGACCTTGAAGTTGACTTTCAAGGTCATTTCGAGGCTAACTTGAAAATTTTAAATGATAACCCTATTTTTTGAATTTTTATTTTGAACGTGGGTCATCATATTAGTATAGCTGGTCAAAATTTCAACACCTTCCATAAGAAAATTTTCGAGAAAAGAAAATAACGAAAAGTTTACTAAAAGACTAATTAAAAGTTTCAAATTTCACTTTCAAAGGAAACTAAACAAATAAAGCCGTATATGGCAAGCCGTTGACAATAATAACAATAAAGGATAAACTATTTTTTCCTAAAAAAAAAGGTTTTTGAACTATTAAGAAAAAGTTAAATTTATTTAAAACACTAGAGAAAATATGATTGATAGAATCCAAACCGCCAGGACTTTCAGCGTCAAAATAATTTATGTATCCAGCAAAATAGAAATGACCCTGAATATATTTTACAAATTTTTCTTAATATTTGTTCAGAAACCTTATAAATGTCTTTATTGTTTACTGTTTATTATTGTCAACGGCTTACCTACCATATTACAGCTTTCGTAGAGTTAAATTATAACAACTTATTTAGAACTTTTGAATAAGGCAGGACCTGGTTTGTAGGAAGTTGCACGAAAAAATCACATCTGATTTCGACAATATTTTATTTTTGAAATCATTAAAAAAATATTACTCAAGGTGGAAATAAGTTAATGTATGGAACAAAAAATATTTTATAGCTTAGTTTATAAGCTTTCATACCACATATAATAAGACCCGTTTGGGACGGTAACACCGTCAAGGTGATGTCGCTAAATTAAAAAAATCGAATTTCTGACAACGCTACCTATTGAGAAATTCATTTTTTTTTTATTTTGCTGCATCACCTTGACGATGTTGCCATACCAAACTAATCTTACTCCATGTACTACAAATGGCGCTTTTCCGGCGAATTCAGGAGGCTTATAACTTAATATATATATATAGTCAATATATATATATATATATATATATATATATATATATATATTGACTACCTGTGATGGTTCATTAAATCGGCGAAATTACTCTAAGAGGGTATGGTTTTTTCGATGGATCTCTTGGTATGGAATGACAAATACTCAGACATTTTCATCTATTTTTTTTTAGATTGTGCTGCTAATATAATCTAGATCCATACATCTCTTATTTTATATGACGTTGCCACGAACTATTTCCGTCAAAATGCAGGTTTTGTAGGACCTCAATTAGTTGAGGTCTAACATCTTAATTAGGATTCGGATAAATAAGCACTAAAAATTCAAAATTCGCGCTTAAGGCGAATTAAGAAAAAATAGCAATAAAACATTGGAGTTTCTCTCTAATTTTTCTTTAATATGGCCATGTAATAAATTTCCTATCTCCTGAAGTTTTGAAAACCCCTCACTTTTTCTGAGTACACCATCAAATTTGTTGCGTACTATTTGCTCAATTTGGCAAGTTCTTCTTGAAGGGATATATCAAAAACTTGGACAATCACGACAGGTTTCACTAAGGACAATCCTTGCTTTTCCAGTTTTTTTTTTATTGAATCACTAATCAAAGCATAGTTAGGTTTTAGAAAGCTAAATTTTGTGGCTTCAGCAGACGATACATAAAATTCCAAAACCTACATAGCCACATCCAAATACCACATCTAGTGATGATTGGTTTCGGAGGTAAAGGTATATGGGATATATGGGAGGTATAGAGTGACTTTTAATTGTGCTCTAATTATTTCCGCTGCTCTATTTAATCCATGTGCAAGACATGTAGAGTAAATTACATTTTTGTGTAAAATTTTTCAAGTGGAACCGAATTTGGCAAAAAATAATAAGAAAAAATACAGATATTTCGATAAAATATGAATAAAAACAAAACAAAAAAAGTAAAAGAAGAGGATGTCTTGGAAAGATGGAAAGAACATTTCCAAGAATTATTAGTGGAAAGGGACATAGGAGATAAACAGGAAAATCTGACACAGACAAAAAGCAGCAACAACAAAATCAAGGACAGTGAGTTAGAAGATGGGGAAAATATTACTGAACAGGAAGTGAGAGATGCTATACAGAGAACAAAAACAGGGAAAGCTGCGGGACATGATCAAATTACAGCAGAAATGATCAAAAATCTAGACGACATCGGGTTCGGAAAACTGCATCAAATAGTTAGGATCGTGTATAAGGGAAAAAAGATACCCAAGGATTGGGAGTATGGCATAATTATACCAGTATACAAAGGTGGAGATAGAAGGAACTGTGGCAACTATAGGGGTATAACCTTATTATCGGTACCGGGAAAAGTATACGATTCTATACTTGAAGGAAGACTTAGAGAAAGGGTGGAAAAGGAATTGGAGGAGAATCAAAGTGGATTTAGGAGAGGGAGGAGTACTCAGGATCATATATTTAGCATACGGCAAATTATAGAAAAATACAGAGCACGCAATAAGGAAATATTAATGTGTTACATAGATTTGGAGAAAGCATTTGATATAGTAAATAGGAAAATGATTTGGAAGACCTTGGAAAAACTGGGAATAGGAGAAGAATTAAAAGAAGCTGTAAGGAGTATCTACCATAAGAATCAAAACTATGTGAGAACAAGAAACATGACATCGGAAATATTTACCACAAACAAAGGAGTTAGACGGGGGGGACACTAAGCCCACTGCTTTTCATAACAGCACTGGATGAAGTAATCAAAAAATCAGTACCTGAGATGAGGAAACTTTGTGTGGGGTACAAAAACATGCAGATAGTGAGCGCCAACATATGCGCGTTTGCAGACGACATGGTGATATTTGCAGAGAATGAAAGGGATCTACAACACAATATAAATATTCTGGAGAAACAACTAGCCCCCTTTAACCTCAAAATTAATGAAAAGAAAACGAAAGTGATGAGAATTGCAAGAGAGAAGAGGGAAAGACATTTAAAAATAAAAATCGAAGGCAAAGAAATTGAGCAAGTATCGCAATACAAGTACCTAGGAGCGATTGTAGAAGAGAACGGTAGTTTGGAAGGTGAAATTAATAATAGAATAACAGCAGCCGCGAAAGTGTTCCATAGCCTAAGAACTCAGTTCCTAAACAACAAGGAAGTATCGAAGAAAACGAAAATAGTGGTGTTTGACGCAATATATATTCCAACACTCACATATGGAAGTGAAACGTGGGTCACAAATAAAAGACAAGAGAGCAGACTACAAGCACCCGAAATGAAATATCTGAGAAGAACGGAGGGTATTTCAATGCTGGGCAAAATCAGAAACACAGATATTAGGAAGAACCTAGGGGTAGCACCGATAAAGAAGAAAATAGAGGGAAATAAACTCAGATGGTTGGGGCACCTTAACAGAATGATGGAAACAAGAGTCACAAACAGAATATGGGAAGCAAGACCGGTTGGAAAAAGAGGGAGAGGTAGACCTGCAAAAACATGGAATGGAACAATATGTGAAATTTTAAAAAAACAATGGTATAGATTTTAAGGAGGCAAAGACTAAAAGTGCGGACAGAAGTGAATGGCGGAAGTGGGTGAATGACAGTACAAAAGGATAACAGGACAAAACCTCGACACCCAATGGGTAAAAGAGGGATGGATTACGTATGTATGTATGAATAAAAACAAAAATGCGAAAATAAGAAGAAAAAGCAAAACAATATAGGTATAAAAAAACTCAGTATTTTGAGATCCGTCTACATTTAAAAATATGTTGGTGTGGTATTAATATACGTAAAACGAAAATTTACCAGAAATCCAGACCCTAATCATGATCCATGCACAATTGTCACTGAAACCTTGTAAGTAATTTTATTGTCAGTTTTGATGTTTTATAAAATCAGCTTTCAAAGCTTATTATGTCGCTAATTGTGTAATGATACGTCATTTTCAAGACGCATTCATTAATGAATTTCACAACTGATAGTAAAATTACAAGTTTCAGTTTCAAGTTTCACTGTCATTGCTATAACAGTTTTTACATATATTTATCACCATTTAATTTTCACATTTTCTCATCTCCGGTAGCACGTCGATTAACATTTGTTTACCCTTGTACTTTTTCTCTAAGATAATCAGGGAAACAGAAATATGCACAAATGAGATTTTAAATGTTAAATTCCTAACAAAACCAATTCAACACCAGATGTTCTCGTAGTCTGCGAAATGACAAAATACCACAATTGGTATTGAAACGTAAACGTATTGGATAAAATCCTCTTCTTGTTAAAAAACAGAACTTCATAAAATTGACTACCTAACTATGAAATATATTTTTCTTTATTTCCTTATTATAGATTTATTTCTCTATGTTCTACTCTCTGTTGCACAATTAATTTTTAATTTGGACTACGAGTAAATTTATTTATAGCAATTTTTATTATTGTTTTAATGTGATCATTGTTTGTGACGCATTAAGAAAAGATGAATACAAATTCTATTTTTTTTAAATACAATTATGTATTAATATGTATATATGTGTGAGACAGTGCCAGTACAGTTTTTCCATTACATGCAATATGTCTGTATGAAACATATTTGGATCCGGATTAATGAATCAATGAAAATCCTGACTACAAATGACTACAACATACATAGTAAGAGAAATCCAATCCGTATTACTGAAGCATCAGTATTGCCGCGGATCCGGATTATCGCGACACCACGGTACATGATTTTGAAACTGAAGAAAGTGAAAAAAAAAACTTTGACACTTCTAGAAAATTTCTTAGAAGTTTTATGGAAAATGAAAAGATCTCAGAACCAAAATATGCAATCAAAATATATGTTAAATGTCCAGAATTTTAATATAAATATCGAAAGCATTACGAGGTTCAGAAGCGGTTCGCACTGTTGCCACAGTATATTAATTGTGAAAATATAATTGTTTGTTTTTAAAAAGTCTACAAAAATGTTCAAGGTATTCCTCAAATTTTCATAAAATTGCAATGGACATAATGAAAAAATGTTTATCAAAATTAAAAAAGAAAAAATCTCCAGACTTCAGATTCCCAGACAATCTATAGATTTTAACTGAAATTTTCAAATTTCTTGAAAATTTTTGACTGCTATTCCTAAATTTTAACAAAATGTGTGAAATTTTGTCGGCAGATAGCAAATTCCACCTGTAATTTTAACAGAAACTGAAATTCTATTGTCCTTTGTCACAGTGCAATAGTAACAATGATAATTATAAAGGTTAATCTGAATTATCAAATTCTGACTGCAGCTATCAAATTTGATGCTAAATGTTAACATAACTCGTCAGTATTTTACGATTTTACCTGAAATTCACAAATATGAGCTATAAGTGTTAACTTTTGACAAGTCTAAAACTTGAATCAATTCTAAGTGTGGATATCACATTTTACCAAAACATACAAGAGAACTGGCGAAAAGTAAGTTTTAAAAATATATTAAGCAGGGCCGGATTTAGGTCATTTGACACCCTTAATAGTTTTGAGGCCCTCCACCCAAAAAAATGTTTATTTAAAAAAAATAATGCGTTAATGTAAAAAATACACTTAATATTAAGTCTGTATACATAATAAATATAAATACTTATGCGACAAAGAAAAAAAATACTTACAAAGTTGAACATATTATTATTATACATATTATAACATATTATATATTTGTTTGGGTGTAAATGCTACTGCAAAACGTTTCTGATCTAAATGCTTTGATGATTATTAATTTATTACATCCAACTGCTTCAAATCATGATATAAATACAGTACAGTACAGTACTTTCACCGAAGCTCGTTTCAATTGGTTGAACCTAAAAATACAGCAACCAGATATGCTCAGTTACTGAGCATTTGAAAATGAGGCAAGATGCAGTATACATATACACCTATTTTTTTGATTTGATTGACTGAACTTGAAGTAATGTATACAGTAGACAGTCCATTCGCTATAGCGTTCAATAGGTATTCATATTGGTAGCACAATACGGGTTCGTTCTTCTAGTATAAGTTAGGCATAGTTTTCTTTAATCCGGGCCTGCCTAATTCGTTGCCTAGTGCGCATATGCGGATTTCACGTCATTATTCGAAAGTGAGCCGCGGTTTTCGGCCACTAGACTTTCTACGATTCACAACACACGAGGAGAAACGCGTATTGACGGCGGTGTCCGATCTCGAAAGTTTAATAATTGAATGATTAATTAAGCCCTCCATTGTCTCACTCGCGATGAAGTGATTAAATACCAATCAGGAGATGCTGCGGCTATCCGGCGTTCGAAAGAGACCCGCTTATCACCGCGGGGTTAATTAATAATAGCCGCGTTTTTTTTTTTATTTTCACGAAAAGCAAACTCGCTGGTCGATGCCTTTGGTTCCGTGCCGAGATCGATCCCTGAAAAAGCTGTTATTGCTCACGGCAGTTTCCATGAGTCGTATATTCCTGACTCAGGAAGTAATCAAAGCAATATATCGATGCTCAAAAATGTAAAATAAATTGCAAAGCATCAGAATGGTTGCGACCATTACTAAGTGGTAATCCATAGAAAGAAACGCTTACAAAGCACTAGGCTTGCTGCCAGGACGAAACCACCAACAAAACGAACCTTCTATGTTTGTAATTTGATATAGAGCAGTAGTTTCCAACCTTTCTTATATATTTTGAAAGATAGAAGGTGGGTATTACTTTCAGTAAAACAAGAGAAAAAGCTTGTCCTAGAATTCGTTTTAAGGATTTAAGACAGTAGTTCCTATAGTGTGCCTCCGGGAGAGCCGCCACGGCTTTGCAGGGAATATTGCAAAGGTTTATAATCAAGTCGAATAAACTCCAATAAAAAAAAAAACCTGTCTATTTTGCGACACACTTGATCATTTCCAATGAGACTGCTCTTAATCATATTAAATAAAATATGAAAAAATAATTATAACTAGTAATGCTTTGACTTATATCGTATTATCCTTTATCCTTAAATCCAGCATTCTACGAGGGCTGTTTGACGGAAGAGTGACTTTTTAACGAAAACGTTATTTTTCTGTTCAAAATCTATTTTATTTTTCAACATAACACCCTTTTAACTGTACACACTTAGCCCAGCGAGTTTACAGTTTTGTTTAACTTTCCAAAAAGAAATCTTTCGGAAAGTCTTCAAAATATGCATTTGTCTCGGTTATCACCTCTTCATTTGCCTAAAATCTTTTTCCACTCAGCCATTTTTTTAAATTTGGAAATAAGAAGAAATCACTGGGAGCCAGATCTGGCGAGTATGGTGGATAAAGCAGTAATTCGTAATGCAATTCAGCCAATTTAGTTGTAGCGATTGCAGACGATTGTGAGGGCGCATTATCGTGATGGAACAACACTTTTTTCTTCATCAAATGCGGTCGTTGTTTTTAAAGTTCGGCATCTAAACGTGTCTGCATAATCAGCATAATACTGGCCAGTAATCGTTTTTCCTTTTTGTAAACAATTAATAAATATTACACCTTTAGAATCTCAAAAAACTGTGGCCATGACCTTATTGGTGGAAAAAAGTGTTTTTGCCTTTTAAGGAGCATTTTCGCATGGAGAAATCCATTATTTAGACTGTATTCCTGTTTCTGGAGTATAATGATGTATCCAAGTTTCATCTACTGTGACATTTCGACGAAAAAAACCCTTTGAATTACGTTGAAGACGGCCAAACATTCTTCTGAATTCTTAATGCGGGCGCGAATTTGATCACCATTAAGCAAACGCGGCAACCATCTCGTGGATAGCTTTTTCTTATTGAAATATTCATGCAAAATATTGTATCCCCGTTCGGTTGAGATGTTCACTTCATTAGCTATCTCACGAACTTTTATTCGACGATTGCCAATTACAAGGCCATAGAGTTTATTAACCATTTCTGGAGTAGTTACAGTAAATTATGGTTTCGGACGATCTGCATCAACCGTGCTCATATGGCCACTTTTAAAAGCAGAAACCACTTACAAATCATTCCATGGGATGGAGCAGATTCTGGATAATATTTACGTAACTTTTCCTCGGTTTATTTAATTGTTTTTTCACGTAGAAAATAATGTTTAATCAACACTCGAAATTATTTTTTCTCCATATTTACACAACAACGAAAACAGTTTTCTTCAAATAAGTATAAAACATAATCTATCTGTCAGATTGGTGCCAAATTTTGACAGTAGACCTCCGAAAGACCTCAGGAGCTATCAACATAATCATTATAGGGAAAGTGTTACCAACCTTTGAAAAGTCACTCTTCCGTCAAACAGCCCTCGTATTATAATAGGAAATGCTACCAATTGGTTAATTATTGTCGATATATTTGTAGGTAAATTATATTATTCAGTATACAAAATATAGAATTTGGGATTGCAAAATAAATTATAATAATAAATAAACAACATACAACGCGAAGATTTTCATTGCAAACTACAAAATTTAATTGGAAACTTTGACATCTTCATACAAATTACAAAATGTTATTGCAAACTGAAAACTGCGGGAAATCCCTAAACGATAGAACGATAGAACAATATTAGAATATAGAACAAAAGATGTATTAAAACGACAAATTATGGTCCAAAATAGCCTTTTTTTTTAAGATATGCTGAAATAGTCGAATCGTCGGTGAGCGGTCGTGTTTCGAGCCACAGGGCGCCGTAGGGAGTTTGAGGAGGTAGATGTTAATGATTTATGCAGTATAATGGCATTTATTGGCATCCAGAGAATATATTACAAAGAGTGCGGTGGAGCGATAGTTTATACGCGAATGGCTACAAAGGTGGTTAAAGTCTTGATTGGCGAGTTGAACTGAAACAGTCAGTGTCGCGGCGGCACTCGCACTTGAAGTTTTTCACGGGGCGAACTGAAATTTGTCAGTGTCGCGACGTACTTGCACTTACACTACACTTTGGCGAGGGCGAACTGGTTAGTCCCGGACTCAGCGAATGCAGAAAGAGCTTGAGGCTAGAGAAAGGACTGTAGTCAGTGCCAGTTCTTGACTGCCGGTTTTCAGGGTGCTGATGTTCCTCAACCTCGGGGCGCAGTCCCCACTTAGTTTAGGGGTGCTTCTGATGGTCGGGGATGAGTCACGCGCCGCTCCTCCGAGTCTCCATGTCTACGACTCGCCTCCGTTAGTGAGCCGGGGTTTCGCCAACCTTCGAGCGCCCTACACAGTAAATATTGCAATTTTTTAATTAAAAATACAAAATTGTATTATACATTCCAAAACTCAAAGGAAACAACAAAGTTGTCATGATAAATTACAGAATTTAGTTGGAAATTGCAAAGGTTTCATTAGAAATTACAAAATTTTCGTTAATAATTATGAAATTGTTTTAATTATAAATTTCAATGTTTTTTGAAACCTGAAATTTTTAGTAGAAATTATAAACGATATATCACTCGCTAAGTTTTTAATATTCCAATAGAAATTTGCAAAACTTTTAATGGAAAATAGAAAATTTTCATAATTCAAATAGAAATGATGAAATTTTGGTTGCAAATAATAAATTTTATACAAATTTTCTGCATTTTCCTTACAAATTACGAAATTTTATTACATATTGTAAAAGTTCACCAAACCACAAAATTGTTATTGAAATTATATCAGTCCGATTGTAAATTACAATGAATGTTGCATTTCTATTGAAAATTGCAAAATTTTCATTAGAATTTAGCATAAATATAAAAAAACATAAGTTACCGAAATTAATGGAACCTACAAGTTTTTACTTGAAAATTATAAATGCTCAGAAATCATATTCCTTATAAAATTTGCATAGAAATTTGCACAAAAATATAAATGGAAGGTGTATCATTATCAAAATGCCACCACTTATACACATACTATATTAATATTAATAAAGTATTCGGAGAGAATTTTCATATTGTCTTTGATGAGCTTAAGATGGAATTGTAAAGTCGCAGCCGAAAGTCCCCACGTGTAAAAGTGTCCGTTTAAATGAATTTCCCTGTTTATACACATCATATCCTTGCACAAAGGATAGTATGTGTACATTTTATACGTAGCATTGGCATTTGAACTTGCTTAATTGAAAACGTAAATGACCTACTAACGCGTTTTCGCCATATTCGGATATTACCTTCCTTTCCTTGGTATGTTAGAATTTTTTTATTTTGCTTTGCAGCAATTCAGAACGCGGCGTAAATAAAATCACCTTGTATGCGAAAATTGTTTATTGGGAGGAAGAGCGTCGGAATTTATATTTTATTATCCGACCTTCAAATAAAGTAAACGTTGCATTTTCACTGATTTCTTGTGAAACAATCCACTAAAATTTTGTAAATCAGAATTTTGTTGCACACCAATATAATTTCCTCATGATCTACATACACGATATATTTATACTAAAATAAGAACATCATGTTCATTATTGTTATATATGAAGACTATTTTTTCAATATTACTGATGTTGCTCAACCGTAGGGGCGCAGTCCCCACTTAGTTTTGGGGTGCTTCTGGTAGTAGGGGATGAGCCACGCGCCGCTCCTCTGTCACCGCGTCTACGACTCGCCTCCGATGGTGAGCCGGGGCGGCGCGATACTTCGAGCGCGTTACGCAGTGAATATTGCAATTTTTTTGAAAATACAAAATTTGTATTATAAATTCCAAAATTTAAAGGAAACAACAAAGTTGTCATGATAAATTACAGAATTTAGTTGGAAATTAGAAAAGTTTCATTAGAAATTACAATATTTTCGTTAATAATTATGAAATTGTTATTATAAATACAAAATTTTAATTATAAATTTCAATGTTAATGCGTTAAAACTAAAACTATAGATAAAAAAAATATGTTTCCTCAAAGATAATTACATATCAATGCCATTTAACGTAGTCGTAATCGACATTGAGGCTCTTATCATATCGGGGCACCACCTTGTGTGTCCTCTCGTTATGGAAGGTCACCGCCTGGGTGCTTATCATTCATAATACAGATTAGCAGTCTCCTTTATTGTCAGTTTTATATCTTCGAAGTTTGAACCTCTTATTTTATTTCTTTATTTAATCCAACATCAACGCTGTATACTCAATAGTGACACCACCTATAATCTCTATAGGAATTTCCATAACCTGTTGTACGTAAGGAAAAGGGTTGTGAATTAAAAAAAGCACTTTTTTTCCAATAAATATCGTTATCAATGTTTAAACAATTTATATATTTATGTCCCTTCACTACAATGTTTCTGATTTCAAATAGTATATTAAAAAAAAAACATTTAAAAAAATGATCAAAATAGGAACTGTGTTTGAGGTTAAGAAATAAAAACCTTCATTGATTCGACTAGCATGTAAAAAATGTGTCCGTGCATTTGAGTTCGCTACCAGCTTAAAATTAGATCAATAGGCCGGTCTCGCGCAGATACTATCGCTCGGAAATCTGCAGAGATTGCCGATTGTTTTCCCATAAGACGGAGCTCTACCGATCTGTGTATCACTTCACTGTCGTTATTCGATTTCTTTATAAATTTTAATTCTTTTTGTAATCCTCTTGAATTGAAGGCGTATGAAGAAATGAATTATTTGAAGATAGCCTTTCTAATTGGTTATTTGATATGCGATTAATTGCCAGAGCAGAATTTTAGTTGATTGCGCTTGTATTGATTTCTATTCGTTAAAATTCTTTTCTCAAAAAACCTCTGCTCGTTTAATTATACCATATGTTCATAAGAAAAGTCCATCAGGGTTGGCTGTGGAAACTTAAACGTATGTCCGTGACGATTCACATTTATAAAATTCAAATTGAATGTTATTGAGACCAGTGTCAATCTAAAAAAAAATGGCAAAACTGTGGACGTGTTCCGGAAAAGTAGCAGTGTAGATCGAAAAATGGGAAGCTGCCGGCCACAGCGCGTACGCAGGAAGTCATTTCTGACGTGCAAGAACGCTTGTTAAACGAACCAACAAAATCATGGCGGCGACTTAGACAAGAGGTGTATCACTTGTCTCTTGTCGCAAAATTGAAAATCTGAAACCGTTCACGGACTGCGTTTCAATTTACACAGCCGCCCCTGATGGACTTTTTTATGACCATAGGGTACATTTTTAATGGGCAATGCGCGGTCCGTGACGGCAATTACAATGTAACAAAAATATTAACATCGTTCTACATAATCGTTCTGGAATGAAGGTATTAAGCGTTAAGCACTATATAAACCCGACAAGAGTGATTTTCTCTTGTTCCGCATAGCTGAAGATTGTATTCATGTTCGTACTTTTTGAAATTTCTTGTGTCGACATCGCGCGTACTCGCAGCAACTTGAGCATAAGAACTGGATTCTTAATCCAGAGGCTCCGGATTATGTCTGGGCGCCGAAAAAAGTCCTCCTTCCGAGTCCTAATGCTGTTTATTATTGCGGTCGTGGTGAAAACCACCGTTACGCTACGACAAAAAGCAAAAAGGCACGTTTTGTAGTGCTCGGCCATCGGCGCTAATTAATTATTTGCAGTTTAGCGCGCGCACCCACGAAATGGTTACGTGTTTGTAAAAATGTAATGAGAATTTTTCACCTTACTCAAGTGACTCAGGCATATGGGAGTGCTGTAAATGTGGAAAGCGTACTCGCACACGTATATACATATATCCGCAGTGGCGTTCACATAGCCGCAGAAATTCCACGGGATTGTGTTTGCACAATCCGATTGTGCATTTCACAAATCATACTTCACCAATCAATAAACGCGCAACGCTCCGCAGCTATCCGCGGTTTGGTAAACATTTGACCTGTACCCAGTCTCCATAAATAATATGAAAGTAAAATAGGCGTCTGGCTTCGCTTCATCGCCGTATAATTATTATTTATAATAGTGCTAAATTAAAGGTTGCGCGCTGCAACAATTTGTAATTAAATTTTTCGTTCTTTCCGTTTTATATTTATTGAGCAACTAATCTACCGCTTCTTGCGAATTAAAGAGGTTAGATGTATATTGTCATAAATGAACTTTCCTCTCGCTTCTATAAACCGTTCAACGGTAATTTGTTGTAATGGATAATGTTTAAAGGCTTTTATAATCATTTTCACTTTCCAATGCTAGCAAGAGAAAAAAACAATTAGAGGCTTCAATACGTAAACGTAACTATTACGCAACATAAGAAAAACGACAGATTCGAAACTGGAACTGTAACCAATCACATTTTCTTTAGAACACTGAAGATTCTGATCCCAAATATTCATCATCTTAGAAGACCTTTAATTTGTCTTATTTTCTATGCATCGGTGATTCATCAAACGCAACCTGTGCTACACGTGCAATATCGTGACTCTGTACAAATCAAAGGCGCGGCACCCATTAAAGTGACATGATATGTGATCTGGCAGCATTTTACTGAATTGCATTGCGTCGCTTCTTGCACTTTTACGGAAAGACAACATGTTACATCCAGGGGTTAGAGCAGATATTTATCTTGTGTCGGTTTTCATTCCGATTCAATTAAGAAAAAATCTAAAAATCCAATCTAGAATTAGAAATCTAGAAATTTCGTTCCGGCAAAAATAACGTTTTTTTTCCGGTTTTAAGTTAAAAAAAAAAAAATATAGAATTCAATGTTAAACTTGAATATTTTTTCAAATATTATCGTTAATCTACTGTATAGATTGGAAAATTCGATCAAAATCGGAATATTTTATTGATTCACACACACACCCACTCACACACACACATAAGTACCGCGAAATCGGTAGCGGTAGTTTCGCGGTAGTTTTCATTCGATTTTTTTGTCATTTCTTTTAATTAATTTTATCTCTTAATCTATTTTATCTTAACTATATCATTGAGACGTTTTTTTGCAACATTCGTTCTTCGTATTTAATTTTTTTTGGATAAGGGGCATGTTTTTACTGTAACAAAATATCACAATAAATATACATAGGTACCTTTACAGGGTGTCTCAGCTAAAATTTTCCTCCCCAAAATCTTCGTTTCTGTTAATATATAATAAAAATCCTGAAACACGTCGAGTTTAGATTGGAGGGGGACCATTTTTGCGATAGTAGCAAATCCTGTCACACCTACCCTCGGGAGGAGGCGAGAGTCACCCTTATAATTTTAAATTGGAACATGGGTACAGACGCACATCATTTTTTAGCTCTGTAAATTCTCTGTGCGCAATTTTTAATAATTGTGCTATACTTTTAGAAAAAATGGGTTTCGAAATAGGGCTAATAGGGGTAATTACAAGGTAACAAAATATATCGCACTATGCGACAAATTATGAAAATTCGTTTTGTTTATTAACTACGTTGGTATTTAAAGACATATGTTTTCAAGTTTCCTGCTGATTTTGCGCAGCAAGAGATTTATTTCAGTAGAATACAAATTTATTTTATTATCAAAATTATTAAATGCTGGCCATGGTAAACTGGTGGATACTTCTTCACTGATCTTGGGCTCCATTATAAATTTAATATAATGTACACAATAGAACTACACAATGCCACAAATTTTATCTTTGAACACTCTGCCTAGACAGTTGATACCGCAATGAACCTAATAATTTATAATGATTTACTGGCTAACTGTGGTGAAAAGCTGTGCAAGAATTATGGGAGTACACATTTCGTGGCATTTTAGGTTAATTTACGACCCTTCTAATCCTGTTATTGAAAAATAATCCCAACCCTTATTAAGACATTTATTGCACTTTGGGCTTCCAGGTATCTATCTGCACAAGATAATCACTTTGTTTTCCTGAGAAATATCTTCGAAAACGAACACAATCGGAAAGAACTACCGCTACCATACCGAACATTTACGGTAGATTTTGAGAAAAAAAGTACCGAGGTACGGTAGTCGATACTTTTATTTTTTAAAGTACCGCGGTAATTGGTAGTCCAAAAAGTACCGCGGTAGAGTACCGCGGTCGAGTACCGCGGTACTTCTACCGCGGCAGTTCCAATGACTGATTTTGGCCAGATAAAAAAAAAAGTGTCAGACAAATGATATAAGATAGTTCAACGGTTTTATAAATGTTTTATTTTCAAAAATCGATAGTGTGGTTTTCAACATATCTTGTTTTGAAATTTTTGGTCGGTCGCTATTTTGTTATTTGATAAAATCGAAAATATTTTTTTGTAATTAGACGTCGGCATATGGTGTTTTTGGATTACACGGCTAGTCAATTGACATGAAGTTCTGTTAACTTCCGAAGACGGCCTGCTTGTGGTAGGTTTGCACATGGAATTCCCTATTCACATTCCCGAATTGTCCGATATATATAGGGTTTTTTAAAGTATTTTGCCCACAAAAAATGTTCACTATATCTCGTTTTGGCAGCTGTCCAACTATGTTGTAGATGGACTTTCGAATATTTACTTTATATGCCATTTCGCAAACGTCAGACAAAAATGTGAAATGTCAAACAAATTGTCAAGATCCCTACCAACATGTTTCTCCATAGTTGACCAGATGTAATAGTTTTACTATGTCACGAAAAGCATTCAAAATAATTCCCAAAACTTATGTAATAGGTGTTACTGTACTGAGCTCTTCAAATTCAAAATCGCGAGACACGATTCCCCAACAATTTTAAATAAATATCCCTTAGCTATTTTTACAGATGCCTCCCACAGGCGTCCAAAATGAGGTGACCGCGGTGACATGACATGAAGTGCCATTCGATTCCCTGGCTTCCGCTCTCATACGCAATTTTGTCTTTTACTATTTGATTGTCAAAGAATTGCTTCAACCCTCCTAATTCGGTAATTGCGCCAACAAAGTTTGTGGCATTATCTAAATAATGAACTTTTTTTTTTTAAATGTCAAATAGCTCACGCAAAGTCACTACGCAAGTAATAATTTATTTTGCTCAGGTATATCGTCTTTGTTTGTGGTTTGTACAGTTGTCTTGATATGTGCTTCCCTTATAAAATGTGGCCCATTCCACCACAAATCATTCTGTAATCGTTCCACATGTATAATTCGATACAGCCCCTTTAAAATGGTAATTATCTCGTCATTATCATTATCTGCTAATAACACTGGTCGACAAATTTTGACAAATGTGTTGTCCCTTCAATTTAAATGCATTTTTCGGAAAGTATTTACTATGCATATGTTCGAAATGCGAAAAAAAATGTTTGAAGTCAATTATTTTTTTATTTTTTACATAGTTTTCCACTATTTACTTACAAAAACACGTTCTCGGTTAAAATTAGGTTAGAAAAGTGATACCGGTAACTGTCGAACTGAAATTTGAATCCAGTCATGAAACTGACTGACTGCCGGGTCTAGCAAAAATCTGCCCCTTGCTATCCCATACATTGATTACAATTCTGGCATAAGCTAGCCGACCGCACAAATCTTAATCTCGCTTCCGTGTCCATTTCCCTAAAACGTGGACACGCGTAAATGTTATGATCTGCGCGGCAACATGAACATGTTTTGATTTTAATGTTTACTAAATGCGCATCAACTTTTAGCGGGTTCTGATACCTTACCTGCGCTCTCTAATGAGTCAAAGTTTCTTTGGATGAAATCGTACAATTTCTTCGCTGTGGGAAATATGTATTTATCTAGTGTTCTTTCGAATTCGCTTAATGTGACTCTGTCAATTTTCTTGCTAATTAGACGCCCTTGTGCATTTAAGGCTCGGACGTGTTTTTGAGTCCCTCTAATGATTTGTTTCAATACTGTCGGGTTTTCCTTGGCTGTTCATGGTAAATCGATAATGGCATCGATATGCGTTGCGCCGATATTGCGCTCATTATCGAAGGGCTCAATGAGTGTATCCCATGCAGTCTAGTAATTGGCATCGCAAGTGGTGAATGAACCCAAAACCTCAGCGGCTTCGCCTTTAATGGCGGAAAATAGATAGTGACATTTTTGCACATTTGGAAGTGAGTCGGGTTCATGTACGAGCGATTTAAAAGTAGCATAGAACGGAAGCCACTGATCGAACTGCCGTCAAACTTAGGCAAATCAATCCGCGGCAACCTGATTTCGCTATTGTTAAATAAAATGTTTGCGCTTTCTGTGAGTGCATCATATTTATTTTCGAATTCGGTTATTTCGATATCTACGGCTACATTTTCAAGATCGTTAATTTGGCTTTGAATATTAATTAACTCATTGAGTGCGGTGCTTATACGATCAACACGCGAATTTATTATGAAAGGTATGGTCTTGTCATCCACGGTGTTTAAGAATGTCTCAAATCGCCTCAAATTTCCGCGAATAACCTTTTGGTTAGACTTAAACTTATCTAACGTAGACATGCTGATAGATGCTGTTTCAAATGAACTTAGGATAGTATAACGCCCGCATAACTAGTAATAGTTCAGGGGCCTATGGCAAAATAAAATGTAATTGGGTCAGAATTCTCTGTCAAAAATTATAACAGTAACCAATTACGCCATAGGTGGAGGAGTAGTACGGATTATTATTATTTATTATAAACAATAATGATCTAACCGTTTTCTCTTCTGTGAGATGTCTGCGACTCCTTGCTCGCTGGCTGTCGGATGCCGGAAGACGGTGATTCCCCCAAGTGCTGTCTTCTTCCTGTTCTTCCTGATCCGTTGCTACTTGGCTTCTGGATACTTGAGGAAGATCGAAGTCTGCGGCTATTGCCGGACGATGCCTTTCCGACGTTGTAATGTGTGTTGTTTTCAACGTACACTACATTTCATTTAAAAACACGGTTCGGATGATGATCTTATGATCATTCGGGTCGGAGGACCATGTTACGATTTGAGTGCTTGGACAATACTCCTTGCTTATTTGTGTAGGTGTGTTAAATGAAACACTTGTTTGTGGACTGTGGACTCTGCTCGTCTCTGCAAACTCGGCACCTTCACGAAGGGTCGGTTTAGCGCTCGCACCCTGCACAGTAGTCTAGTATTTAACAATATATTTAGTTAAAATATAGAGCATTCATGATTTAAAGAACTAATGTATTACTATTCCAAGATTTAGTAAATTTGCATGCATCAGTATAGTGTCTTGACATTGTTAGATCGAAAATATTATACCGTATGTTCATTAAAAAAGTCCATCCAGGCTGGCTGCGGGAACTAAAACGTATGCCCTAACTTGAACCACAAATGTATTGGATGGTCGTACGAATATTGCCCATTTTCCAGCTACCAGAGTTTTATGGCACTTTGCAAATTCGCGCTTGATACCATATGTGTACACATTGTTGACCTACCTCGATATCATCTACGAGTGTCCCAAAGTGCCCTATGCACCATAGCTTAACATCCTCGCAAATCACTTTGCGCTCATCGTGTAGTAACTTGATTCAGATTCAGATGCATAAAGTGCACAGTGTACTTGGTGCAGCATCCTCGTAAAGCAGTCTACTCCGACATGCCATCTGCAGGACGTGGAGGCCTGCAGTGGCATAAGTGCAGGACTGAACTTATGTCCACACACTATGGACACGACACATGGGCGCCTCGGCTACAATACGAGCGGTGAGCGGCTACGTCGAGCGGTAGAACATAAAAACAAACGTTTTCTTTACGTTTTTAATGTAGCGTGATGGGAAAACTTACGTGCTGGACCAATCTATGTCATCTGTAAATTTATGTAAAGGCCAATCTAGTAAAACGGGCGGAATTAAAAATAATAATATGGGGATAATTGATATTTTTAATTAGAATAAAATTTCTTCCAGCATCCCCATGAGGCAATATCCCTCAATTCCACAAAAAACTGTCCGCTATTTGGATAATTGGATTAAATACTATTTATCCAAGCTTTGTTAATGGTTAGAAATATAGGTTCTAAAAACACAAACCCAATCGATTAAGACAATATTTGTCTTCAATGCTCTCCTTCGAAAACGAAGTATCAATGTTAAATTTAAGTAACCGGAAAAATATACTGGTGAGGGAAAACATGACAATGCCATCTAGCGCTGCTAACGTAAAGAACTTAAAGAATTCCCACTAGTGGCAATATTTAATGTAACTTACTAAGCAACTTATTAAGGGGATACCTGTGCAACCTTTTGCTTTTAATCTTCATTACAAATACTTTCCCTGGACACAGCCCAGTCCAGAAATACCTTAATGGTGACATGGAAACCTAATTCTGCTCCTGCTGCGGTGAAATACAGCCGTATAAAGGTAAACATGCAAAGAACGCTTATTTAACTTATCGAGCGACCCATATACGAAATCGACGAGGGTGGAACCTGCCCTACCCCAACCGCTGCCAGCGTGGAATTTATTTTTTATTGTCGTCTGCTCTTAATTATGCGTGGCGTACCTGAAATCGCGAAGCGTATGCGTGGGAGGTAGACGGATTTGTTTTAAAGCCTCGGAGAGATCGATTAAACGGTACTTGCCCACCTCTGCAATAATACGTCTCGATATGTGAGTTAGCATAGCAGTCTGCGCGTCTGTCTGTGGGTGTATGGGTTTTTAAAATCCGCCCAAACGCAAAGTGCCAGGGCCGGATTTAGGTACTGTGGGGTCCCTAGAAAAAAAATCTCAATTATCAAATTCTGACTGCAGTTATTTAATTTGATCCTAAATTTTAACACAAGGAAATTTTACAATTTTACCTATAATTCACAAATTGGGCTACACATGTTAAATTTGGACAACTCTCAAACTTGCATTCATTCTAAGCGCACATATCACATTTCATCTAAAATTACAACAGAACTAGCGAAAATAAATATATTTTTTTCCAATTTATATTTTGCAGACCAGCGCAATGTTTAATTGATCGAATTGAACATTAGACATTAGAACTTGAAGAATAAAACTGTTTAAGATTTTGATGTTATTCACAAATTTGGACGAAATTTTGACGGCGATTCTTAAATTTTTAAGCTAAAATTTTATCTGAATTTTCCACATTTGGTCAGAATTTGCCAAATTTGGACTCTAAAACACTCAAATTCCACATTAGTGATCAAATTTGAAAGTAATTCTTTAATTTTAACGACTTAGTTAACTCTGTTTTTTACCTAGTTTACCTCTGTAATTTTCAAATTTTAACAATTAATGATAAATATTTGTAATTCATATATTTCAAACAGAAACCCGGTAAAATTTGGTCGGAAGTTGTCCAATTATAACTGACATTTTATGAATATTTATCAGATTCCAAGACAATTTATAGATTTTAACTGTAATTTGCAGTTTTCAAATTTGACAGTTATTTCTAAATTTTAATAAACATGTGCAATTTTGTTGGCAGGTGGCAAATCTGGCCATCTGTAATTTTAACAGAAACTTTCAAATTCCTTTATTCTTTGTCACAGTCTAATGGTAACTATGATAATATAAAATTTAATCTGAATTATCAAATTCTGACTGCGGTTATCAAATTTGATCCTAAATGTTAATACAACTTGTCAGAATGCAAAGCAAATTTGATGATTGTACATGAAATTCGCAAATTTGGGTGACAAATGTTAAATTTGTCGATCATTTATAGGCACCTGGCCTGTAAAGGATCACTTGCCGAGTCAGTCTAGGTGACAGTAAACGAGCTTTTACATGTCAAGAGGTCATAAACTTGCTTACTGTCACTGTCACTGTCAACAGGACATCATTTGCTTTACTGTATTTTGATTCAGTTAGATTCATTCAAATTGGAAGGTATAATTAAAATGGGTTTATTAGAATTTTTTCTTGTTTAGGTCTGTACTATCGCCAGTCAAAGAGTGGAAAGTTGTTTTTAATAACACCTTACATATGCGGTATAGAGGAAATATTACAAAGTTGGAAATACATATTATATTTTTGGCGGGCCCCCCTATGCGTGGGGCCCTAATCAATTGCTTATTTAGCTTATCCGTTAATCCGGCCCTGCCTAGTGCAAACAACTCGATGAGGCAGCGCGCTGCCTCATCGATGTTATGCAATGATTTAATTGTTAATTACAAAACTTTCGCATATCTCTACCCTTTATATCCTCAAATTTGTTGCCGTTCTAATTTTCTGCTAGTGTGTCCTGAATTGTCCCTTTCACTATTATGAAATTATGAACGCCCCCGCAGCACAATCCCGCGGGCTTTTTTTGCATGTGGCAAGCGTGTAGTTCTCACTGGAAAGAGGACGAAGCCCGTGAGGATTTTTTTACCGTCCCACTTACCAATCTTTTGTGATTTGTGCGAACTTCACCGCGAACGCTTCATTCATTATAAGATATTGACCTTGCCGCAATTTATTCCGGGCCAATTGAGTGTGAATTTCGATTACAAATTACGCGAGAATATGCTTGTTACGATGTCGTAATACCTGTACATGGATGCATTTCTGCTGAAGACGCATCCTTAGAGATAAGATAGCTACGCTCCGCTCCATGAAATGGATCAATAAAATAGTACGGTTTTTTAAAAACTTATTTGTTATGTAAAAACCCATAACTTGCTGTCTGAAGTATAAAAAAAAACTGATATGTGTATGCTCAGGATTAAGGCATTTGTCTATATGGTTTGAAAGATCGCGTGTAGCAATACGTTTGTTAATCCGGTTCGAAGGACCACTCACGATCCGATTCAGTGGACTATGCGTAGTAGTAAGATATGCGCTGATCTGGTTAGAAATGCTGCTACTAATAGTTCGAGTATTTTCTCTAAGACATCTCGCCTAAACTTATAATAATTACTTATAATAATGTAGACCTATGGACGTTGATTAGACGAATTTCGTTGCAGATATGAATAATATATTGTTGCACCACTACGCATTATGTGGGAAGCATTTTCGGTCAGTGAATTAATTCCAGATGAAATAACCGCATTCACAATTTACAATTGCCTATTTAGTAAGCGACATGTAAATAGTTATGACGCTTCACCTCACAATACCCAATTCACTGTCCACCGCGATGCGTATTTTGCATTCCCATGACACGTATCTTCCGCGGATTTATGTGAACTACAAAGGACACACAGGTATGTCTAATCGAGGTCGAACTGAGCCTAAAACGGCGATGTTGCGCAAACATTTCATTCGGGTATTATGTAGGAACGCCGATAATGCTCAGACACGTTATCGCGCTTGAGATAATGCAAATCCACGTAGACTGATGTAATCCTGGCTGTTGCAATTCCGTATAATTACACGTATCTGCGATAATTGGAGTGAGGGACCAAAAAGCACCTACATTCAATACCCAATACCAACTACATTTATGATGGTGACACACCCCGCGGTTATAAACGACCTCTGCCCCTCAAGGCGGCCCTTGCTTCGCAGCAGAGACCCTAGTTAAAATCTCGACGAACACTGTTCTCTGACGGATAGGTACAAAGCAACACCGATCTCATTCATTCGTGGTATCTTCGTCGGGCATCGTGCTTCAATTGAATCCGGTAGATGAGTTTTCTTAATCCGACAGAATTCCGCCAGATGGCACTAAAATTACAATCCTACATGATTGTACTAAACATTTATGACATCCATTGTATTTAATTTCTCAAATTCACACCCTTGTACGGTACTTATTCATTTTCTGATCGACTTCAACAGAGTTGAAGTTTGAAGTGATTCGATTTAGAAGTTCTTTATCCAAATCTGTTATTTCAGCAGATTTTTGATTAAAATAGAACCGTCTGGCGGTGTTACCATCTTTACTTGTGTGAAGTCTCTGTTTTATGATAACAATATTTTTCATTTTTCCATTTTTGAAAATCTAAGCACCGAATCGGTGTAAACCCCCCTTTATCGGCTGCCGTAAACTGCATCCCAGTAAATAGATTTGTCTGCACGTGGCATTTTTTTTCATAACTTATGTTTTTCTAATTTTCCGGAAAAATGTTAACTAATATTATTGAACAGAGAGTTGTCATAAAATTCCATAGGAAACTTGGACAAAAGGCTAAAGAAATTTATGAGTTATTAAATAAAGTGTATGGCAACGAATGTTTATCCCGTTCACGTGTTTTTGAGTGGTATAAACGTTTTAAAGACGGCCGAGAGGACGTTGAAGATGATGCCCGCCCAGGTCGTCCTGTCACATCAAAAACAGACAAAAACGTGGAAAAAATTACTTCACTGGGTTCCAGAAGGTCAAAATATCAATCAGGTATACTACCTTGAAATCCTTGCTCAGCTGCGAGAATGAATTCGTAAAAAAAGACCCGAATTATGGAAAAATAAATCATGGGTGCTGCATCAAGACCATGCACCAGCTCACACTGCATTGTCAGTTAAATCATTTCTCGCGAAGCACAGCATCCCTGTGTTGGACCACCCGCCTTATTTACCTGACCTGTCTCCGTGTGACTTTAACCTGTTCCCCAAGATCAAATCCGGGTTAAAAGGGACACGTTTCGACAGCGTTGAAGAAGTTAAAAAAAAAGCGGCAAACGTCATGAAAGAGCTGACGAATGAAGACTTCCAGCAATGTTTCGATCAGTGGAAAATTCGTATGGAGACGTGTAGGGATCGTGGAGGGGTGTATATTGAAGGGGATAACTAATTTATATAAATAAATTTAAATCCTTCCTTTTACAGTGTGTCTTGTTATTTAATAGCCACACCTCGTATATCGCCTTGAATTCCCGCGGAACAACGTACTCAGATGTACAGGAAGTAATTTTATTTATTATGTGGTATGAGACGCACACTTAGTTAAAAAAAAGTACTGATGAGTTTATGTTCCTATTGTTACTTTAAATCATGCATTACATCATGTATATGAAGAACTGCCACTGCGAGATGTACAAAATAATAATTTTGTACATACTTAATGTACAAAATGCAGTTATGTGCAATATTATTATATTATTTTCACACTATATTTGGAGTTAAACGCTAATACCCATAGATGGCGATATATATATATATATATATATATATATATATATATATATATATATATATATATATATATGTATATGTACATATATATACAGGGTGTCTCTAAATTATGTGGAAATGGCTTAACCACAGATTACTGTGTTACAAAATTTGATTTTAAAAAGAGAACGTTTGCATTGATTTGGATGTTGTTTGGTATGACACTTTATACGGGTATAACTCATATTTTGACTTAATATTGTTATTGTCAGTAGACCGGTTGTGTATAAAACAAGTGAGGCCCATTAACATTAATACATTCATATTTTTTAATAATAAAAGCAAATAAATTTAAAAAAAAATCAAATCGGACGCATTCATAATTAGTTTTTTTTTTGTATCTTTATAGTTTTTTATATCTGTTACAGTTCCGGCACAAAAAAATAAAATATGAGTGACTGCCCTATACTCGTTCGGAAACAAATGTAGTCTAGTTACCGGGTTGATGATGGTTTATTCACAATAATGAATATAAAGTACACTTACGCCGATAAAACAGATATTTTGCTGGTTTTAGGATTTTAGGAGCCCTAATAACGAGGAAGAAATGTAATAAAATGGTTACTTTTGTGAAAAATATTGAATATCTCAACAACTGTAGTGTTCAGACATAAAATATGCACCATCAAATTAAAGAGAAGAAAAAGACTTACCGAATAATGACATAAAATATGGGGCATTCCATTTAAAAAAAAAAGGGTTGTGCCGGTTTGAAATTTGCAAAGTTTGGCATTTTTTTCTGGACACCCTGTATTACTAAATACAAATTTCTCATTACAAAAAGGTTGCTTATTAACCACACTGCGACTATTGCTAAAAGTTATTCTTACCTTTAAAAAATGAGGTGCATGATAGTTTGAAAAAAAAAATTGTAAGTTGGTAACACTGTAACATAATCCAAAACAAAAAAATAGACAACATTGTAGGGGTTGAAATATGTCATCAGAAAACTTGAATAAATACAGGGTGTTCTATTTAAAAAAATGTTTGATTTTGTTATTCCGCAAAATTGGGACACCCTGTATATTTGAAAATAATTTTACGGCATAAAGATTTTTAAACCAACTTTTTGTACGAAACATTTTGTTCTATCATTGACGGGAAACGCGCTAGGAAAGCCCGACGCACTGTTGCAGGACCCTGTATATCGATGTATATATAATGTATAGCTATACAATCGGTAACATAGAACAACGGCCAGAGAAATAACTGCTTTGCATATGATACAATGACGTATATTATTTTAATACTGTGAAAGTATTACAGTTATATAATATATAATATAATAATATAATATAATATAATATTCATATAAAATTCAGACAAATAATTAAAATTACTAAAAAACCTATGCAATATAAAACGAGACCTAACTAGTTTTCTGTGTCAACATCTCTCGGGTGAATTAACATATTTTAGAAAATTTCAAATTCAAAGAAAACATTTTTGGGGTTTAGAACTAGCTTTGAAGTTTGAACTAATTGTACGCGATAAAATATGAAGTACTACAGGTTCTACTGAAACAACTGTTTTATACATTTCTTCTCGACCACAATGTCAACAGGTTCACGTATTGGCATGATTCTAGTGTATCTAGGGTCAACAAGTTCTGGTAAGATGCAATCAAAATAAAATTTATTAAGTTTTGGTAGCATATTTTCCTCCCAAAAAGTGTCGTCCCTATGAATACGTTCAATTAGTATCGGTTCATTTTCATATCCAGTCCAAACGCCTAAAAGGCAGATTTTTCTGTTTGTAATTTGCAGTTGGCCCTGTAACTGATAATACCAACTATCGTTTTTATTTACTGAATTTTTTTGTAACTTTTCGTCAAACTTCCATTTTATTTTTTTTAATTTAATAGCATTTGCAGGATTCATATTGAAAGCGGAATATGGACACTTTATTTCAACTATTCTTTCATCATCAATTACACCATCAGGTGTAGCTCCCAAGAAGCACAAATCTTCATGAATATATAAACCACATTCCTTTATATTTACATTTTCTTTGTTCGAAAGACAATCAGAGCTATCTTTTCAAACTTTTTGCCATGATGAACTGAAGGTACATTTAAAATATACGAAGGTTTGTACAGTAGCTTTTGAACTTATTTACTGCAGCTGGTTTTCTTTTGCATATTTCTCCAAAATTTGACGCAGTTAACAATTTTCTTCTTTCCTCCAACCATTCCCCAGAATCAGCTTGCAATATTGTTTTACGTTCAATTTCGATTCTTTCTGCTTTCGTTTTTGTCAGACGCTTTACGAATTTATCCATCTCTTCCTTTAAGTCGTTGTCAGACAAATCTGGTCTTTGACAACTTTCCCCGTAGTTTGGATCAGTTTTTGTACCCCTGGCTGTGCTCTTTTTTAATTTAGTCTTTGTATTCAACCGTTTCACTTTGAGTCTTCTATTGTTTCTTATAATATTTCGACGAATTTTCATTAATTTGGTGTATTTGCCAGGACTTTTATTAACACACAAAGTTTTATGAAGTTCAAAATGTGGACGATTTGTATTAAATGAAACGACTGCTCCATAGCAACGAGATGCATATGATCCACGACTTGGATAATTAATCCGTTTACCACCTACAAATTTTGCAACAATGGAATTAAACTGTTCTACACAATTACTATTCTAATTTTCTATCAAACTTCGGGCATTATTTGATAACTGTTTGATTATAAGCTCCAATCGAGAACATACTTCTTTGTGAAGAATTATTGAAGAAATATATACATTTTCTTCTTCTTTCTTTTTGGAGAAATATTCGGCACAATTTTTATGTTCACCGAAAATATGATATATATATATAATTAGATATATCTGATTTTAATTTTTGTATGGCTTCATGGCGATCTTTTTCATTTCTTCTAAAATTGATTGCACCTGTAATAGCATTGCGAAATCTCGCAATTCTACTATTTATTAGTTTTCTTATTTTTATTTCAAACCTCGTATCCTGTGCAAGGTTTCTCAACTTATTACAAAAATTCCTCAATAAGTGGTTCGTACATTCTATTTTTTCTACCGTGATATCGGGATAGGGCCTAATTTAAAAAAAAAATGTATGTTCAACTGTCTCCATCTGCAATTAATTTATTGTACTTCATTCCGTGCATTTGTAGGCTAACTTTAAAGCCTTCAGCCAAACTGTCACTTTTCATGCTTGAAGAACTTTTTTCGTAATTTTTGTAACAAATGTGTTCTACAGCGGTTTCATTTTTTGTTTCTGCCCTCGAGCACATAGAACAAAACTTATTTTTTATCCCTACGTATAAGACCTGCCCAAATTTTTGTCCTACTATCGCAGCCACTCCAGAAAGAGAAGAATAATTATTTCTGTATGATCGCTTCGACCAACATCCATCGGCGACGACTAAAATCATTGGGTTTCCATTTGAGTCAACATTGCCACTTGCTTTCGCATATTCTGCTTCTTTCAGTGCAGCTTCCTCCATTTTCTTAATAGCAGTCTTCTCCCAGCCATCGTTCACATAGTTGTGGTATTTTTGATAGGTATTTGCAGACATGGATGGTACATTCAAGGAACCTAAAAAATCTGTCAAGTTCGAGTAACCGCACCCTATACTCATTATTCCCGAAACTGCGGCTGTGTTCGCATCCATATGTTCTATGCCATAAGGCTCAGATTGCAATTTGAATATGCCATTGCACATACGAGGTGTGGCTATTAAATAACGAGACTGACACTGTAAAAAAAATATTTTGAATTTATTTATATAAATTAGTTATCCCCTTCAATATACACCCCTCCACGATCCCTACACTTCTCCATACGAATTTTCCACTGATCGAAACAGTGCTGGAAGTCTTCGTTCGTCAGCTCTTTCATGACGTATGCCGCTTTTTTTTAACTTCTTCAACGCTGTCGAAACGTGTCCCTTTTAACGCGGATTTGATCTTGGGGAACAGGTTAAAGTCACACGGAGCCAGATTAGGTGAACAAGGCGGGTGGTCCAACACCGGGATGCTGTGCTTCGCGAGAAATGATTTAACTGACAATGCAGTGTGAGCTGGTGCATTGTCTTGATGCAGCACCCATGATTTATTTTTCCATAATTCGGGTCTTTTTTTACGAATTCTTTCTCGCAGCTGAGCAAGGATTTCAAGGTAGTATACCTGATTGATATTTTGACCTTCTGGAACCCAGTGAAGTAATTTTTTCCACGTTTTTGTCTGTTTTTGATGTGACAGGACGACCTGGGCGGGCATCATCTTCAACGTCCTCTCGGCCGTCTTTAAAACGTTTATACCACTCAAAAACACGTGAACGGGATAAACATTCGTTGCCATACACTTTATTTAATAACTCATAAATTTCTTTAGCCTTTTTTCCAAGTTTCATATGGAATTTTATGACAACTCTCTGTTCAATAATATTAGTTAACACTTTTCCGGAAAATTAGAAAAACATAAGTTATGAAAATAAATGCCACGTGCAGACAAATCTATTTACTGGGATGCAGTTTACGGCAGCCGATAAAGGAGGTTTTACACTAAAGAATGGTGTGCCGTACAACCTTTTGACATGCACAGTTCGTCTGTAATCACAAGTCTCGTTATTTAATAGCCACACCTCGTATTGCATTTCATTTTAAAAATGGAAAGTAATCCGTTTCTCTTTTCAGAAATACAATTCAAATTTATCAGAGAACATCCTAAATTAGGTGCATTGTTAAAAATTTGGCGAAGATTATTAAAAAAAAAATCACATCAATTAACCGTCTACCGATTATGCGAAATTCTGCATTCTCCATGTTTTGTTCAGTTTCCGGGACGAAACCTTCATTATTCTGAATGTCCATTAGTTCTTCAACAACTAATGTTCTGGAGAAGTTATTTCAAAATCAGTATTGCCAATCTCACATGTTATCGTGTCATTACAATTTTTCCCACTTTCAACGCTAATTAAAAAAATACAATATTTGAAAACTATTTAATTTATCTCTTCGTATTTATTACATACCCGTCACAGATTTCAATATTTTCCCTCAAATGATTACTCATATAGGGCAAATCATTTTTTTTTTACATCTATAAAGAGATTTTTTTTTGTCAACATTTGATTTAAATGTTGTCAGTGAGTATAGAAATTATAAAGAGGTGTAACGCACGTATATTCTCTGTTAAGAGCTGGCTTGGAGCTGGCTATCTTTGGCTCTTCGACTTTCGACGATTTCAACGGTCAGGTATCTTCGTGATATATAATTATATCACCTATTATCGTGTGTAGTCGTTGCAAATACCGCAAATACTACAATAAATATTGAATATAAAAATACTTCAAATATTTTATTAGTACATTAACATAAAATATTGTAAATTTGAATTCGTTATAGTAGTCACCTATTAATTGTAATTCAACATCATAAGTTAATTGAATTATCAAAATAACACTATTTTTATAAATTCCGTAACCCCGAGCTAACGATATCGTTGACATAAAATATAATTTGTAATACTGAAGCGATACCACACAAATAGAAAATATATTATGTAATAAACAAACTAATGTACATACAAATGATTAGTGTATTAAAAACATTTATACTCACAATGCTCATACCGTGCTTACAAAACATACATAAAATATAAATTTGTATACAAAGTACAGTGTGTCTCAGTGACTACCAGAGAGCAAACTCAACATTGGGAAATTATTTAAGGATCAACTATGGCCACGAGCTACATATTTTTTCTGAATGGTCAAAACAAAACATTTAAAACAACAGAAATTTACTACTGTCAAATAATTTTATATTACATAATTATTTAAAGGGATATTGATAATTAAATGGTGATAGTAATATTGAGTCAACAAACTCTAAAAATAACAGCAATCTTACAGTAATGTAAATTTGATTAATTCAACTGACTGCTCTGTTGTATTTGTGAATTCTGTTGCGAAATGTAGGAAGGAAAAAAAATTGAATTGGAACTAGCAAGTTTAAATGAATTCGTTATTGTAAGTGTAAAAATTTGAACCTGACATAAGCGAAGTTCACCATTGCCGGGTATACTTTTTATGAAAATAAGCATTATAATGCTTATTAAACGATTTGATGTTAAAACTTTCAGGACCTGGTGCAGGCTCAGGAAGCATGGTACAACATTTTGGTATAAAGATTTTCGACTCAGAATTTTATGACCAACATCGTACATCGCCACGTGTAGTTCTTTTGCCAAATTATACACACCCTGTATAGGTATACAAAAATATAAACATACAAATCACACAAAATCAAAATGAATCATAATAATGCACATTAATTGTTACATAATTTTCGTATTTTTCGATGCGGCTTTAACTTTGGTTTTGATATTATTCGACTATCGGCAGAAGCCCATTTTAGTTGTCTATACATATATTTTCATTGTAATGAACATGTTAATAATGAAATCTGTGTGAGGCATGCACTCTCTTCTAACAAGTTGGTTTACAAACCAACTAAAATGGGTTTCTATTGATAGTTTTTGGTCACCAGTAATTAATTTGCGGATATTTGGCCGCAATTAGACTTATGAAATAAAAATGTAAATTCTTTAAACATATGGTCAAATACATTTGCTATTTCATCAGTTGGCCTTCTCAAAAAAGCAATATTTTGGTCAGTGGAGTAATCTTTATATAAAATGAAAAATTCATTTTTGTTAATCAATTCTTCTCCATCTTTAAATTAGTTGGAAAAACAAATGTGGCAGCTGATTTTCTTTGCAATTTATGAAGTATGTTGCCTGCCACATAAATATTGGATGAAGTTTCCAAAGTAAATGTATTTGGATCGAACAAATTTTCTTTTGATGTAGTAGCTATAGCTACAAATTCTGCAGTGTCTGTTCTTCTAGATGCAGATTCTGACTCTTCTTCCAGTATTAACTCTTCAAAGTCGTCCATATTAATATTTGCCGACTTTTGGATCGTCCTCATGTCCTCATAAGAAAATCAAAAGTTGACTATGAAAATTTGGGCATAAGTTGGTGCAGAAAATGATTTGCACTGTCATCAGAAAGCTCACGTCGAAAAATGTAAAAGCGCCTAGTTTCGTAAAATTTTCTTCAAAAGTAGAAAAGTTATAAAAGGAAGTGCACTTTTTCGGTTTTTCAGCGATATTTCAGGGACTGTGCAAGATATCCCGGATTTCTTTTCAGAATATTAAAAGGCATGAAAATAATAGTTTAATAGATCCTAATGGCGGGATCGTAAAAGTGACCACCTTGTATACCAAAAACCAAGTACACTGCGATTTTTTGAATAAGTGCCTGCAAACGTATAAAAAAAAACTTCTGAACGTTGAGAGCGAATTTCAAAAACTAAACGGATTTGTAAAGACTAAAATAATAGGCCTAATATTCTAATATGAACAGTTATACAGGGGATTCTATTTAAAAAATCACAACTTTTATACTTTTAAGGCGTTTGTAACACCCTGTATAATATGAAATTAATTTTAAAAAGTAAACATAATAGTAGTGATCGGCTAATAATTATAATACTTATAATAATCGAATAATTCGATTATTGGTATTATTCGGAATAATTCGATTATTACAATCATTCGAATTATCATTCGTGAAAATAAATCATTCGGATTATCATTCGGTAAAATCATTCCAATTATCATTCGGATTATCATTCGGTGCAAAATCATTCGGATTATCATTCGGTAAAATCATGTCCAATATCCTAAATTCTAGAATTGGTCCCCAAAAATAGATAGGTTCGTAAGGTTAGTTTCGCTTTAATTAATTTTTAATCCGGACATTTTTCCGGCCGTCACGACGCCTGTTACAAACAAACAAATTTCTTATTGTTTTGTCGCCAACGCAGCCAAACTGACAACGGCCAAAAAAACACCCAGAATCTATGTACTTCCAACCGATTCGGGCGGCACATCAAAGAGTTATACATATAAAAAAAACTGTCATAAAAAAACAAACAAGGGCTACCGTCAAGGCAACCGCGTCGGTCAGCGCCGGTACATTTCGTTTGCGGCTAAGTGTCGGTAAAAACAATCAAAGGAATAACTGCGGTCTTCTCAAATAATTCGTGAAAATAATTCAAATTCGTACCTATTATCATCCAGTAAAATCATTCGAATTATAATTCGTGGTAATCATTCCGAGTATCATTCGCTAAAATAATTCGGAATATCATTTGTGACAATAATTCATAATTCGCACCTATTATCATCCAGTTAAATCATTCGAATTATAATTCGTCGAAATCATTCCGATTATCATTCGCTAAAATAATTCGGATTATCATTAAAAATTCAAATTCGTTTTGAAAATTCACAAAAATAAACGCAAACAACGCAACGGTTTGGAGCTCGCAGAACGTCGCTAGTCCGCAGCCGTATTGGAAGTGTGAAGTGTTTTGCCCCCACCTCGGGCGACCGCTCGGTGAGTTCTCAGATACTGGTAGCGCGAACTAGGTGCGAGAACTTTCATCGCTTAACACAGTTCAGGCCTCCTTGCGTATCTATATGTATTTAGTTAATCAATGATGTTGTTTAATACCTAGTTTCCGACGTTCTGACTACTTATATGTAAGTAAGTGTCGCTGTTTGAGACAAACTAACATTATTTTCTTGAAAAAGTTTTGACACCTGTGTTCGAACTTTATTCAAACTAAACTACTTATCCAAATAGCATTAATCCGAAATTTATCTCAAATGTACATATACATCTAAAGTGTCTATGTTATTTGACATTTTATTTTTGAACCTGGACAATCTAGGTGATTGTTTGCATGACTATCGTAATATTCTAGAACACAGAAGTATGTCGCAGCGAGTGACAAAAAAGAGTCACTTCGCTAACTTAGATTTTAACGAAAATGTCAACATTTGACTTGACATTTGACATTTGACGACATTTGAAAAAGTATCTATTTTCCACAGCCGCCAAAAAATAATGTCCTACGCGCAATTATACTTCGCACACCCCGGTGCGCGAAATATTTACCATCTTGGGCTTTTTTTATTCTATTTTTTTAATGCACAAATATATAAAAAGTATTGATAATGATTCATGGGTTTTCTAATTTAATATTCTTCTTAATTAAAAAAATTAATAGTATCAAGTTCATTTCAAACACGAGGGTCAAAACCGCTAGTGAATTATACTGAATTTCTTACCTATTAAAATTCTGTAAATTATTACATTTTTTACGTTTGGCCCACAGAGGCAAGCGTTTTTTCTTTCCTCTTCTAGAATCCATGTTGTTCTAGCCCCGGTTGAATATTCAAACTTTTGAAAACACTTTCACTTTAAACTCTTACCGCGTGCTATTATTTGTACCACGTGCAATGTGGTATATGGAATATGAAAAGAGAATGGGAATGGGCGTCAACGATTCTAGTATTGAATTAATCTGCTAGAGGCAGCAAATCTCGGCCTGATTATAACGGCGTAAGACGTTCAGAATAATACCTATATTTTCTTCGTGGTTAATATAAAAAATATTTTTGATATAGCAATCG
The DNA here is from genome assembly GCA_951805005.1 of Othius punctulatus. Classification (NCBI taxonomy): domain Eukaryota; kingdom Metazoa; phylum Arthropoda; class Insecta; order Coleoptera; family Staphylinidae; genus Othius; species Othius punctulatus. The sequence goes on along the minus strand of OX638147.1, from coordinate 7,142,879 downwards.
TCAAGAGAGAGGTTCAATCTCTCTAGTGTTGGAATTTTCAATTTTGCAATTTAAATATTAAATATTATTAATCAAATATTGACTTATTTCCTCATTTTTGAGTACTCACAACTTTTTTTATTTCGACATAATAAAAATTCCAACACTAGGCGCACACGGATTGATATCTTATCATTCGGTGGCATTTCGAATTTTAATATCTTTATTGATGTCGGTGTAATAGGTATTCTTCCGATGCGCATTTCAGCGCATATTTCTGGCTGTGATGGATCCTCTTAAGCATAATATTTGTTCAACCTTTGCGACTGTCTCGTCGGGCATTGACGATCTCCTGCTTCTTTCTTCGTCGCGAATTACATGCGACGATTAACTACTTTTGCATTCAAATACCGAATAACTGCGCGAAATAAAGTCGACGTATTGCCAATTGCCATCCCCCATGTGGTCGATAGCTGCATACAGCACGAATGTTATAACCAGGCGCGGAGTGGGGGTGCGCAGTTGACCAATTTGTGTAGGGGGCGTGCACTTTATCGCTTCAGAGCGCGTGCCAGTGGCTTTAGACAGGGGACTGGCCACTAGGCACAATCCCGAAATTCTTTGTAACTGGACGAACATGCTGCGGTCGTATTAAACTGTCTGCACTTAGCTACCGGACAGGTCAATAGGTTTCGTTTGTCCAGGCCCGGCTCTGATTTTTTATGGGCCCTATCATAACCTATAGCCGAGATTGTACATACATACATACATTACTATTTTACATTTTACCATTGGGCTTATTCATAGCAAGGCATACCCTAGTTTATTTAATACATTTTTAAAATAAAATAATACATTTGTTTATTTCCATTATTTATTAATCAATTGCCTGACACGATTTTCGGGGAATTTGTCCCCACTATGAAATAAATAGTTTAGAACGAGGAAGGGTTGTAGATTACATTGTATTGTCATCTACAACCCTTCTTTGTTCTTTGTTATTAATTTGATAATGGGGAGAAATTTTCGGCAATTGATTGACAAATAATGGAAATAAACAAATGTTGTATTTTAATTCAAACAATGAATCATCAATCCCTTCAAATATGTAGCAGATTAATTATACTTTATTTAAATTACGCATATTATTATCACACAAATTTTAGTATTTTATTTTATCGGTACGATAGTTAGACATACGTGCCCGCTGAAAAAAATGCGTTAACGTTATACAGACCATTATTTGTTGAAATTGTGAGGAAGGGTGCAATTTTGTATTCAATATGAATAATTTCTCAAACAAAGACAGAGTGTTGATGGTTAAAATATATTACAGTGGAGTTAGTTTGCAACAAGTGAGATCTGTTTTATGTTAAATTTAAAAACTGTATAAAACATATGAAACATGAAAATAAACATGGAAAATTTATGCGAAAGAATAAATTCATTGCTATGGAAACGGCCTTATGAACATTAATTTAATTAATTTGCATTGTGACAGTGGCAGTTTATTTGACTTAAAATTAACTAGAAAGTTTTGAACTGGAAAGTTCTCTAATATCTAATATTTTATAAACTGCAATATGCAAATACGGCGCAAAAGTTGAATTCACTTGACTAGTCAGGGAAAGTGTTTCTCTGCTAAGGAAAACTATCTGTCACGTTAGAAACATAGAAACACAGTACTTGATAGGTAGACACGCAGAAAATCTCTCATACAATTTATTAAATTAATATATATTAATTTTTATTATAATCGGGGGCTTCAGAAAAAAAAAATACTCGACTCGTCAGTAAAATGTCTTACTTTACTCGGAGCCTGTAAAAGTTGTGAGGGTCACGTAAAACTTCATCACCGTGGCTTTTTTTAAATCAAGAATACACATACTTTTTGTAACTAAAAATAACCAAAACAATTCAAAATTCTGCTGGGGGTATTAAATACACGATATGGTTTAAGGACAACAAAAAATATATACTTTGTACCAAAAGGAGCACAATAGCTGTTTATGGTACAAGTATGTTACAAAGGAAATAAGTCACGAGAAAAAACGGGTAAGCCTATAACACACAAGTTCCATACATACTTGTATCCAATACTTCCAGACTTTCGTTAAAATACATTATATTTCTGATGACAGTTGACATTTCTATTCTACAAATTAATTTGAACATGCCAGGTAATTATACATCCAGTGATCAATGTAGCTGGATCTGAGGGCAAATTTACTGAGTTACATTGAATATTAATGTGAATGTAAATAAGGAGTAGGACAAAGAATCGTTTATTTATGAATTTTAAGATTTCCGTGAGCGTGAGTTATGAATCATGTATAACTCACGCGTAAGTTATAGGGTACATAATTCAACTGACATCAGTGGAATTATGGTTGTATAATTAGGAGGTGTTCGATGAAACATATAAAAACAGGAATTGAAATATTTTTATAAAGACCATAATTATTTACCCGTTATAATTGAGTAGGGAAAGTAATATTTTCTCTGGGAGTATCATTATTCATTGCAATTAATATTATATTAATAATATATGCATATAATTTAATCGGTGCCCGAGAGGTTAGCGCACGTGCCAAGGGTCGCAGGTTCGAACCCCGTGGACCCGAGCACTTTTGAGCGATTGAAATTCTCTAACATCAAAGTATGGTTTTTTTGGAGGGGAACTGAAGCAGGCAATCCCGTGTACTGTTAAGTTGTACATGCACGTTAAAAAACCCGATACGAATAGAGCGAAATTCATAAAGGCCAGATTTCTATGTGTGGAAGATCTCTCCTTGGCGACGGTGTTTAGCTATAGCAGCAGAAAATATTATATTAATATGTTAATTTCTTAATATAACAAAGTGTTGAAGATAACAATAGTAAACTTGTTATAAAAATTAATAGAAAACAGTTTTATACCAAGTGTTATATTGTAATCTTTAACCCTTCTTTGTTTTCATTCCTTCCTTTGATAATGGAGAGAAATTCCCTTGTTTCTTCTTCATTTCTTCCTGTAATAATGGAGAGAAATTCCCCGAAACACGTGTCTGAAAATGATTAATAAATAATGGAAATAAACAAGTGTTTAATTAATTAAGCACATTTCATTTCATTTCATTTCATATGAACTGTTTTTCTGCTTATAGGTAATATTTAATAATTATTATAAAATTATACACAAAATATTCTGTTATACTTATTAACATAAGTACTATGATGTTTTAGATTTTTAAGAAATTTAAAAAAAAAAAGTTGATATTTTTGTATGATGATATTTATGTCGACTGGTGAATGTGCATCTTTACCAGCAGTATTTCAATTTTAACATAAAACGGTCGGTTGTAAAATTGAATGAGAAGATTTTAAAGAAAAGGTCGTTGTATACCAAACATCTGTTGTTTAATTCTGAGAAACACGAGACCCTACACATTCCACAGCATTTCGTAAAGATATTTACGCGGTAAATAGCATATTGAGAAGTATTGCAGAATATTGTGCTTTTTAAATAATTCAAAGAATTTATTAGAGAACGGTTACTGTCAATCAAAAGATTACTTCAGGTATCCCATGTCCTGGAAAGTAGAAAAAGTCATCAGTGGCAGTTGCAAATATGCCATATAACTTTATTTCTGTAATTCATTAATTAATCAGGGAACATAACCTTGCAATTTCTTTCATATCTGCTTACAATAATAGAAGGACATATATCGACGGAAATGTTTAACCACTCGAGTTTAACGGAAATGTTTACCCTGAATAATAAGGGCGAGGTTCGCAGCACTTCTTCGAACCAACCCGTGGAATTCATCGTTGGTTTACGTCGAATATGCTAATCAATATTTTATGTTATAAGGCATGAACAGTTCATTAATTCATTGAATCGTTCATTTCAAAAACCATTTAAGTCATTTTTTTGCTAAATTGAGTTATTACTGTGAACCGCATCTACGAGGTTATTTATATCTTGTGTGTAAAAATCACACAAGTCCCATAACACATTCATTAAATACTTCGGTCTCAATTGCAGTATTCACTGCAAAAACCTGCAAAGAAATGATCAAACAGGTAAAAAATAGTGTCATTCAAAAACACATTGCATTCTATGAAGGAATTTTCACTGGCCAACCGGAGAGGAAATTGATGAAAAACGACGAAAAATTCTATTGTGTTCCATAATTTTTGATTATTAATTTAACTGCCATACTATATCTTACAAAACACCAATAATCCATTAACCTTAATATTTTTCTATACACTGTGTATCAGCCAAATGGAATAAATTCGATAATAAATAAATGGGGGCGTGTTCGAAAAAACGCTCGGACACGTCGATTGTTATTTTTAGTTGCGCATTTTTTTCAACAAAAACTTTTTATACAGGGTGTGTCATGTGAACGTGGCCAATACCAACTTTCTTATTTTAAATGCAACACCTGGTATATTATTCAATTTTTGGATTCTTCAGAAAATTCTAGACATATTTCATGTACAATGTCCTATACCTATCTTCAACTGTTTCGGAAATATTAAGTGTTTTCAGATTTATTGCAAAAATTAACATTAAAAAAAGAAAATTATTTGATTACAGAAATTCGTTACAACACACTCAAAAACTAATAAGTAATACTGTTTATTTCTTGATAATGTAAAAAAACAAAAAAAAACAATAAATTTCAATGGAGGAGATGTTCAAAATGCTCGCCGTGAACGTCTTGGCAACATCCTAATCTTAAATAGAAATTTCTTCTAACGTTACTCAACATCTCAGGCGTGACCGATCTAATCGCAAGCATTATTCGTCTTAATATACACTTAATATACTTAATATAAAAGAAAAACATATAGAAACAATGTTTTATTTGACGAGTTCTACCAATGTTTAAAATTAACACACGTATTTCTGTTACACCCTGTATTATAATAAATAATCAGTTTTGAATATCGTAATAATTTCACGCGCGCCTATGACTGTTTCCGCCACCAATGTGCGCGATACAGTGCCAGCTTATGATATTCGTGCTGTAAATTTACATGAATTGTCTAAATGTGGCGGCTGTCATCTTCAACTAATCCGTATCTGGTATTAATGGTCAATATAGCTAATCTTCTTCTACTAATGGTGGCCTCCTAGTTTTTTTTTCTGTTAGTATTAAAAGCATAACTTGTCTTGTTGAAGTATTAATACCAACTTGTATGGGTATCCTCTTCATACCAGTAACGACTAAATTTTTTTCTCTAGAGAAAAGTCGCGTTCTGAGGGTAATTTAATGTTTTTAACATTATTAACATGAGTAAATATTTGTATGGCTGTTTTGGTCTTGTTTACTAGAATATAATTTTGGCTCGCACACGTTGACTAAAATTAGTACTCGCAATAACATTTATTGGCGCAGCTTTGTGTAAATACTAAAAAATTACAATAATTGCAGTGCTTCAAAAATTAGATGTACATTTTTAGAATAAAATTTGTTTTTCGTCAAGTTTAATGCCGTTTACCACAAAGCATCCTTTTTTTTAATCAAGTAATTCTGCCCATAATTATTCCTTTGGCATTGTCGATTTTTTTTATTCTTGACTAAAATAGTACGTGCTTTACAATATACCCCTGTTTGCGTGAAAATATAGCAAGGCGCGGGCTCTCGTATTTATATTACCAGTATTCCCCTCATTCCCGTTGATCATTTGATCCGGTTTGGACGATTACAAGCTTCAGCTTCGCGCACTTCTCCAAACATAAATATTTATGTACGCCTTGGAACATTCGGCTGTTTTCCCTGATTATAATTTCCCTGGTTGCATTCCTGCAAGTCTGTCTAGATGGCCTTTGAAATTATTAATTATATCGGAAGCATTATGGTCAGTGACCAGTCTCTTCTTTTCTGGCGAATCAAAATAAATTTAAATTTATTAAGAGGTCAATATGTAACGTTGTTATTTGGCCTTAAGTACACAGCCGTATACGTAGGCTGCATATATTATAAACTGCATCTTCGGCATTTCCGTGTTCGCGGCAGCATTGGCCCCGATATAGATTCATTCACAATTGGTTCTTTCAACGGGCAGGACGTCCGCCATAGTTGGAATCTGGTGGTGATTCAAGTGTCGATATTTGCGACACACACGCACACACACACACCTTTTCGGTCTGATGACCGGTTCAATTCGAACTAAATAGACATTAACCTAAGGGGTCACATTTCGTCTCTGGTAAGTTTATCTTTTTTTACGTGGTCCTCATACCGCTATTTTAGGCCCCAAAGCTGCCTAGTTAGACCAATTCTAGTACCGACATATTATAGACTTCAGTACAAAAGTACTCCAGAACCCTGGCGACATTATCTATTATTATTATTATCTTATTTATTCAATGCGTCGGCTCTACCTTGCTGCACACAAAGTTTAAGGGTCCTTGCTTCTTACCCATCATGTGACTGGCTCGAGCCGGAGTTTGGCTTCATTAAAGTTGATTTGGGCTCCACTAGGTTTCTACCAGAAATTAATATTGACAGACTGCTGTTCTTGTCCCCCATGCGACTAGCTCTAGCCGGAATTGTTCGGTTTCATTAAGGATAGGTTATTTTGGGCGCCATTGGGTTGTTACCCGAGATAATATACTTGGTGTAATGTGGAGCTGTTAAAAAGCGGCTCCTGCACCGGCCAGACTGGGCTAAAAAATATGAGCAGAGTTTAACCATCAATACACGATCCATCCATCCAATCCCAGTATTGGAATAATCAGCATACCAGATTATTATTATCCAATTGATCCAATAAAACACTCGACTCTTTTATACGGTTCAAATAATCGATATTTTGAAACCGTTAAAAATAGGCGAGTATTTCATACAATTAATAGTATATTACTTTACGAGCACGTAACGTAGCACACTCGCGAGGATGAATTTTATACACGACCCGATGACGAGTGAATTATAACAGTTACGTGCGAGTCATACACGACCTTTTATCTAAAAGTCGTGAAGTGAACATGGTTGACGGAAACGTGAACACTGACACTGAAACTGATTTAATCTGTCCCTGTGGCAAAAAAGTAGTAAATTATGTGTTGTGCAAAGGGTGCGCCAGGAAATGCCATCCAGGATGTCTGGAGAGGCATAAATGCAGCCTATCTGAACCCAAAATATCAACCGACCTGAATGAGGTTATAACTGGCAAGCCAATGCAAATGGATAAAAACGAACACGAGTACCTGTTACTGAAGAACGAAAACGTGCTATTAAAAGCGCTGGTGGAGGAAATGAAGAGGACCAACAGTATCCTTATGGAAAATAGCGACTTGCTAAAAGAAAAAAATGTTCATTTGCAATCTGCATTAAACAGTAAACAAAACGCAATTTTTTTTGAAAATTCGCAATCGTTGCAGATTCCTATAGCTCACAAGCAGTGTACGCGCACTCCCGCTGCACAGAGGGCGACATTGGAGCCGATTCCGTGCACCGCGGTGAGGAATCAGTCCCAATTAGAGGACCAAAATCACACACCTGGTATAAGTAAGCAGCACCGGTCGGAGGAACCAGAAAAACAGCATACATGGACGGAAGCAATGAAGACCAGAAAGAAACGGCAGAAAATATACGGAAATGCCGAGAGTAACACACTAGATGCCTACATGCCTACATCGTATATTAGCGTTTCAAAAATAAATCTGAGCAGATCGCAAACCGATTTAATACTGTACATCAAGGGAAAAATTGATGTGGAAATAACCTGTGAGGAACTGAAAGTAAAAACTGGAACTTATAGGACATTTAAATTGGAGTACCTGCCAATCATTCCAAACAACTTCTCGACTCTAACTTCTGGCCCACGGGTTTGGTAATCAGAAAATTCAGAGAATTCAATAATACAAATTTTCAAGATCGACAACACCCAAACCTGGCCACGTAATCAACCGAAACAAAAAGGCAGCAGTCACGGAGAATCATCTCGTAATACTGCATCAGAATATTCAGTCTCTGCTGAACAAAACTAATCAACTACTAAAGTTCACCTCGGACAACAAAACAATTGATATAATCTGTCTTACCGAACACTGGTTAAGCACAGATAATATAAAGTTACTAAATATCGTGGGCTACAAACTGGTTTCCACGTACTGCAGGGTCAACAAACAACATGGAGGAGCTGCCATCTACGTAACCAGTGACATCGAAGCAACCAGTTTAGATGAACTGGTGCGCTTTGCGAGAAGATGATATATTTGAGTGTGCGGCAATAATTTGCAAGTCCAATAAAAGAAAATTGGTAGTGGTATGTATCTATAGTATACCGGGAATCAACAAAGCGCAATTTCTTCTGAAGCTGGACAGCATCTTGGAGCACCTAGAAACTATGAATTCACCTTATATGATTGCAGGCGATTATAATATTAATACATTGGGCAATAGTCGAGAAGCAGCTGACTTTAAAAATTTAATTGTATCTTATGATGCCCAATTGCTAATTAATGCCCCCACGCGTGGATCACACTGCCTGGACAACTTTATATCGAAATTCAATGACATCCGTGAGGCAAAGGTGGTGTGCATGCTGGCATTTCCGACCACACGGCGCAGCTAGTTAAGGTATGCAATACTGTAACTAAATACGTAATTCAAGAAAATGTATTTTTAATGGGAAATCCTCAAGTAGATAAGTTCGCCAGTCTGTTGAGGGACGAACGCTGGCCTTCCTTGTTTGAGATAACTTGTATTGATTCGAAGTTTCAAAAATTTATGTCTATAATCTTAGATCATTTTTATAATGCGTTCCCACTGGTTCCGAAAAGGAAACTGAATGCAAAATTATATTTTAATACGCCCGACATCAATCGCTGCAGGGATAGAATTGCGCTGCTAAGCGTATTAAGTAATTATGTACCAGAATGCAATGACATATTGAAACAGTATAAAAGGCAATATGATCTACTGCTGAAACGGGAGAAGCAGAAGTATTATGGAAACGTAATAATGCTTGCAGACAACAAAACATCTGCCGCATGGAGAGTGGTGAAACAGTTATCCGGAAAAGTAGGAGGAGATTCAATGCTTGTAGACATGGAAGATGGAAAAGACCGTGCAGATGCACTCAATATTCACTTTGCTGAGAAAGCGCAAAAACTGGTGAACAGGCTACCAGCAGTTCCTTACAGCCACAACTTTAGAGGCCATGATAGGAGTTTTTATCTATTCCCAGTCACACCACAGGAAGTTGTGGAAGCCGTGAGGGGGATGAAAAACAAGCGCAGTTCAGGTCATGACCATGTGTCAAACAATTTGCTGAAGAGGGTGGTAGGTTATATTAATCAACCACTGGCCGTGCTGTTCAACGACTCACTACAAGTGGGCGTCTTTCCCAATATATTTAAATGTGGACTAGTCAAGCCGCTACATAAAAAAGGCGACAAAACCAATATCAACAATTACAGGCCCATAACAATGCTATCCTCATTCTCAAAGCTGTTTGAGGTTCTAATCGCGAATCGATTGCTGAGCTATATGTTAAATGAAAACCTGCTCAGTGAGCGACAATATCTGCCAAAAAAAAAGCATCGACTTAGCTATTTACCGATTCATCGAGCATATTTCTCATGGATTAGAACAGAAGCTGCTAACTGTAGGAGTCTTCCTAGATTTTTCGGTCGCCTTCGATAGTGTTGACCATCTTATACTTCTGAGTAAGTTAGAACAGTACGGCGTGAGAGGTGTAGGGCTAGCGTGGTTTGAGTTCTATCTCAGTGGAAGAAAACAGATTGTAGAAGTAACTACAAAAGCCGGGAAAGTACGATCGAACTCAATTGAAATCAAAAGAGGCATCATGCAGGGCAGTGTCTTGGGTCCCTTGCTCTTTGTTGTGTACCTGAATGATATATTCAACCTACGAACATGCGCAAATAACCTTGTGCTGGCATACGCAGATGACACTAACCTACTGCTGACAGCGAAAACTGTCGATGAACTCACAAATAAACTAAAATCGGCACTTAGAGAGTTAAATAGATGGTGTGCAATGAATAAACTAGTTCTCAATAATGATAAAACAGCATACATCCTATTTTCAAGCGGAACCACGAATAACCCAATAAACAGACTGTATACGGAAGACGGACAAATTATACTGAGCAAGTCCGTTAAGTTCCTGGGCCTATTCATGGATGACAAATTGAAATGGCGAGAGCATATTACCGCTGTGTGCAAGAAACTTAGCAGCCAGTGTTTCAGTTTAAAATCGCTGAGAGAAACGGTCACTAAGGACGTGCTATTAAATGTATACCACGCTAGCTTCGTGTCTCTGATGAGATATGGAATATTACACTGGGGATCATCCAACTATATTGATGAAGTCTTCAAAATACAGAAAAGGGCGGTCAGAATAATACTCAATCTTAAGCTGGGAGTATCCTGCAGAACTAAATTTAAACAAGTGAAAATTCTGACAGCACCAGCCCTGTACATATTAGAGTGTTTGAAATTCTGCTACACACATCGACATCTATTTGTGGCCTTGTCTTCAAGAAGTGCCTCAAGACAGTGCGGCTTACTGATGTTTCCCAAACACAGCCTGACGTCTACGGAGGGTTGTGCGTTCTATGCCTGTGTGCGCTTTTATAATAGTCTACCACCTCGGATACGCGGGTCTCACAACCTTGCAAGTTTCAAGAATGACATTTTCAATATTTTGTACACGCTCGAACCATACAACATCAATGACTTTTTGGGTGCTAAGCTTAATTAGCCGACCATAGTTTCAAGCCGGGTGACTATGTCGGTTTACCATTTCATGTACTCCATTTCTTGGTACTATCGAATAAAGATTATTATTATTATTATTATTATTATTATTATTATTATTATTATTATGACTAAAAAATACATAGGTATAGTCGACCCAAAAATCTAAGAATATTACGACTTTGACTTTAGAAGTTTTTGAAGTATTTTATGGGGGTTTTATTAGGTGTTGCCATAAAATCATAAAAGTCCTGCTAATATTATTCAGTTATCTGGGGTTGCCCGGCTGTCTTTCTGGTATTGACGACGGCGTGCGATTCTTCCGTCTTGACCATCCGTTTGTTTTATGGTGACCCTAAATTAAACCCCGAATATAACTATTAAGAAGTCAAAGTCATAATATTTTTAGATCTTTGGGTCAAGTATAATACCAGTGATTATAATATCCTTATAGATACCCAACCCAATGTAAATTTTGTACGAGCCTGGGCCCATCGAAAAGGAGACAGAATTGATTTAGTAGGGAGACGGCCCACGCTAGAGCGAAGCGCTTGCATCGAAATTTCAAAAACTTAACGCGCGATTCATTCACGGATACACCGGCACCGCGAGCGGCCACGGAGGGGGGACCGCTGGTATTTCCAATATTCTCAATGATGGATTTGGGTGGTTCAGGGTTGCTGAGGATTAAGAGATAATATGGCGTCCCACAGCGCCCCGTGTACCGATCGGGCACGTATAAAGGGTTGTAAATGTTTATAACTAAGAAAATGAATTCAATCATCCATTCAAATCCATTCATATCGGTAAATTACAGAAAATTCAAAGTATCTCCAATACTATAATTCTAAACAAAATTTTAGTCCACATATTTTTGTCAATAAATTAGTCAGCCATTAAAAATTGGAAATATTTTTCTAAATTAAAACTTCTCATAAGTATCTATATTGTTTACAAAATAAGTTAAGTTCAGTTTACTTTGTTTTCTCTATTCAACCTGTATTCGTATTTTTAAATTTAAACTGTTTCACATCAAGTCAACTAATATAATTAGAAAAGAATTAGTAAGATTACAGCATAGACTATAGTCTTTACTCTGCTGCGAATCTCTGCTGCTGAATATTTAAACATACAAGAAGTAAATCAAGGAATGCACTATAATTTGATTTATAATTTATTTTTATAATAAATCTTGAATGCATTCGATAGTTCTGAAACTCTTTTCATATTGATTCAATTTTATGTTATTTTCTTACATCTTAATATTTATTTTGAAATATACAGAGTAGGGCAAATGTGCCAGAACACCTGATTCTGTCTAAACTTTATTATTATTATTATTCTTAAAACAAATATTAGTAGTATTTCTCTCTATTCAGAGGCATACTTTGTTTTCCAACAGCTAACCTACATATATTTAGATATTTTTACATTTTCAAATACACTTTTTCAACATTTACAATGATATAGGGTTTGGTGGGTGTACGACTTGTGGTTTTTAAAATACTAAATAAAATAAGGAGAAATAAATAATTACTATTTAATGAAAATAAAATTTGTTGTTTATTGAGAACTTTAATATTGAAAGAAAAATTAACAAATCTTCAAACTCGAGACCTTTCGCAGTCTAACAATATCCTAATCGATCAACGATGTTCTTTAGGAATGCTATCATCAGGGTTGGAATATCGTGATAAAAAAAAAATCAAAAATCAATTATTGAAAAAAACAAATAAATCATGATTTATTTGATTTACTTGATTTTTTATATATTTTTTAATACTGCAAATGACTCGAAAAGTAGGTTAGCTATTGGAAAACAAAATACGCCACTGAATAGAGAAAAAAGTACTAATATTTGTTTTAAGTAATAATAAATAATAATAAAGTTTATACAAAAATCGAGAATTCCGACACATTTGTCCAACCCTGTATAATACTCCTCTTAGATCCGGCTTTTAAGTTTGCTTATTTCATTTAAATTGTTCCTATACAGGGTGTCCCGGGGGACACCCCGGGACAGGGGTGTTCCCCGGACAAAATTTTGAGTTTAAATTATTTCTTGAATTTTTTTTTTAAATAAATTTAACATTTAAAAAAAATTACCGATGGAGTTTCAAACATATGCAAATTTTTATAGTTAAATTTTACACGATTATGACTGCTGGGGATATTATATTTCCCTAGGTACCGTAGAGTGCTATGGGAACATATTAACATTGTGGACATTGTGGAAAATTGTGGATCTTATTGAAATTGAATGATATTCATAAATCCTATATAACTGACTTGCTACCGAGTTAAATCTTTCGTATATTCTTACGGGAATAACGTTATATAGTTCAATATACCCTTGCTCGTGGTGTAATATTGAAAAATATTACTTGCTCAATAACGTTATTTTAAGATCTTTGTAGAGAAATAGAAAAATATATATAATTATTGGTCAGTTTGTCGAGGAAACAAGATTTGAATAATTTGGCAACTGTATTTTTCACTTGAATTAGTTGTTAATTGATGTTTTGATTTAATTCAACTGTGTAACTGTGTAACCCCAAACATTAATGCTATCTTTTAACATATTGGACAAATTTTCAAAGGTGAGGGTTTGCAAAATAATTAGGGAAGTAAAATATGTAACTATATCAAAAAAGCGCCGGTGAAAATTTTTCTGCAGCATATTTTTTAGAAGGTGGAGTAACAAGGAGTACATTGAAACTATAAAATTATATTGGGACATTTATTTTAAAGGCTGGTCATATTTAGACCAACTGTGTACCTTAAATATCTCGCAATCGAAATGATTGTGAATGTGATTTTTTTTTTAAATTTTACTACATCAGAAACCTCATAAACTTTTCATAAACTCAGAAACCCACATATAAAAACATTGCGTGAAACAATTTTTGATAAAATTACTAAATATCTTAGTACGGAAATTAATTTCCTGGAGCACAATTCTGAATGCCACGAACAATTATTTATTAATTTGTTAATAAACACAAATATCTTTAAAGAGTGTAAGTGGAGATTTTCAAGTGCTGCGGGAAACAAAACGGATGACCTTAAGGATCGCCCTAAATTAAAATTTTTAAAACACTAGTAAATAAATATTGTTTTTTATTCAAAATATTTTATATTATTTTCGTATTACCTATTTACCCTATAGTTACCCTACACTTATTCTAAATATTTTTTTACGGAACTTGATTTTATTCTTAGCAACAAATAACATATGTCAAGATTCCAAAATATGTATTGCAATTAAATGAACCTTACATACGTAAACTACATACATACGTTTATATTTAATCGACCAAACAAAAATATGCATTGTTATTTAACATAGAGTCCTCAAATGACAGCAATCATGCCAAATCAAATGAGTGTCAAATAAATCTGCAACTTCGATGCTTTTTAAAATGGTTTTGAAAACATTTTCTTGAGCATAGAATTATATATATATATATATATATATGTATTTAATCCTTCATACGAATACCTATTTGTTTGTAAGTGAAGACAAAATTTCCGTTTAAAATTAGTTAAAACAGCTTAAAAATCTGTAGATCTTGACAAAGAGAACTGAATGAATTGAAAAAGGGCATCACATTTTCCCCTTCATATAAACAAATAAAAACTTTTCATCAGTCTCAGAATTGCAGTTGTTCAAATTAAAAAATTGCAACTTTTCATTTGGAGCTGTATATAAATATTAGAACAGTTATAGATGGAAATTAGAGATTTGACATTGGTTCTAACATTTTTGTGAATTACTTGTTTGGGTATCAATGGAACGAAACTATTATTGCTCATCTAATGATAAAAAATAATAATTTTCCTCGTTTATTTGTTAAAAATATGAATTTAAAACTCTCTCTTCGTTTAAGTACTTCATTATTTATTTTTAAAATAAAAAAATCGAACCTATCGAATCGAATCTAAAACTACGAACGGTATATTTCTTGTGGGTGGCACATATTGTAAATGTATTATTTGGCTTCTGTATATTTGTCGTGTATCGTCTTGAACGAATTAGTAGATGATGACCAATTAATTAGTCGAAATCGGTAGCAAAAGCAATTTAAAACATTTTAATTAAGGAAATACATGTTTTTTTACTGAATAATCTGAAATAGGTACCTTAATATGAGTCAAATACAAAATAATAAATTATTGAACTACAATTATTCATTGTTTTAAATCATAGCAACTTAAAAACATTAAAGAAAATCAATATATGTTCAATAAAAATCGATAAAAAAATATTTATATATTTTTTTATAAGTCACAGTGCACAGCTTCAGAAAATAAATCGACTCGGCGGCGGCAACCAGAAAAATAAATTGGTTTGCTGGCACCATATCTTTCAAATCCTGATACCTGTCCGGTATCAAAAGTCGGAATATTTACATACCTATATATATTTATATATGTAGAGAGAAAAAAAATGGTAGCGGTACTAAGGTCCTGCAGCACTTTTGCCGCGCCGCCCTTGTGGTATGATTTTTCTAATTATAGGCAAACAAGTTGTATCTACGCTTACAGCACGGACTATAAAGGCGTCCATAAAAATATATTTTCGGGCTTGGGTCGTCCGAGTTGTAATGTTTAGATAGAATATGCTCTCACAAAAGTGAGAGCGCGCATTATCTCCATCTCCTTCCCAGCCTCCCACCATCACAAATAATATGATAGTGCGAAATTTCGACAGGCAACCCCGGAATTCAACCTCTGAACACGTTTGAGTTAGGCAAATTCGTAGCAATTGGTGCCACCATATACATCGGGTATCTATAAGGGTATTATAATCAATGGTAATACATTTCTACCAACCACTTAGAATTGTTAGCAAACAAATGTACATATGTAAACGAGTTTGCATGGGACGAATGAAATACAACATATATAGCGTACGTAGGGAAGCGGGAAATAAAGAGGTACAAAAAGCGTTACACATAGTTTAATTGAAGAGGCCATCCGACCTAAATTAGCGCCTATGAGAAAAGTCAGAGCGTTGTATTTTAACAGAATGATCACTTGAAAATATTGTGATGACAATTCTGGCGTTTTATTTTCATAATACAACCATGTGGAATTATAAAGCACATTATGTCACCATAGTTACGTACATAATGAATGTATTATTTGTGAGTCATAGTCATAAATTTAAAAAATATATTTTAAGGGACTTGTTTTATTACGCTAGTTGTGGGCGATAGCGAACTCACTAAGCCACTACACGGACTTCCTTGTATACATCGAATTGTTATGTTCATGCACACTTTAACAATCATATTTGTATCCAACACTAAAATAAGTGAAGCATTATAGCCACATCAAATAGACATGTAAACTCCCACCTTGACCAAGCTCTAATCAATACCAAGAACTAATTCCGCAGAATGGGGCCACCAGTGTAAATGCCGGCCAGTGTAATATATATATATATATATATATATATATATATATATATATATATATATATATATATATATATATACCGGGCGATTCATTGGGAAATGCGCATACAGTAATGGTAGATACGGCACACCGAGGTAATTCTAACTAATCTATATTTTATCGGTCTATCGTTGTTTATAACCAATATTTAGGGTGATTCATTAATTTTGTAATGATTTGTAATTTAATACATTTTTGTAATATTTAGTATGTTCTTTATCCACTGTAGTGTTGATTAACATAATAAATTACAATATTATTCTAGGTCCGGCTTAAAAAAAATAATAAGTAGGTTTAGACTCGAAACAACACCCTGTATATCAATATTTTAAAATTTTGTTTGCATATTTGGAAAGAGCAGAAAAAAATAAGTAATACCAGTGAGTATAGAAATTATAAAGAGGTGTAACGCACGTATATTCTCTGTTCTCATTCTATTCACGTCCCCTTTCCCCTCGAGTCCTAAAACTGCACGCGTGCAAACTAGCGACACTCGCAAATATGCGGACCTTCCAAGAGTTACCCGTTTGCCGCGTAGACGTTCGCAGGGTGTAATAGGTACACGCAAAGCCAAATAATCGACTTTCGACGATTTCAATGGTCAGGTATCTTCGTGATATATAATTATATCACCTATTATCGTGTGTAGTCGTTGCAAATACCGCAAATACTACAATAAATATGAATATAAAAATACATCAAATATTTTATTAGTACATTAACATAAAATATTGTAAATTTGAATTCGTTATACTAGTTACCTACTAATTTTAATTCAACATCATGAGTTAATTGAATTATCAAAATAACACTCTTTTTATAAATTCCGTAACCCCGAGCTAACGATATCGGTGACATAAAATATAATTTGTAACTGAAGAGATACGACACGAAAAGAAAATATATTATGTAATAAATATACTGATGTACATACAAATGATTAAGATTATGATTACATACAATGATTAGCTTACAAAACATACATACAATATAAATTTATATACAAAGTACAGTGTGTCTCAGTGACTACCAGACAGCAAACTCAACATTGGGAAATTATTTACGGATCAACTATGGCCACGAGCTACATATTCTTTCTGAGTGGTCAAAACAAAATATTTAAAACAACAGAAATTTACTACTGTCAAATAATTTTATTACATAATTATTTATAGGGATATTGATAATTAAATGGTGATAGTAGTTTTGAGTCAACAAACTCTAAAAATAACAGCAATCTTACAGTAATGTAAATTTGATTAATTCTCTGTTGCCTTTGTGAATTCTGTTGCGAAATGTAGGAAGGAAAAACAATGAAGAAAAATTGGAACTTGCAAGTTTAAATGAATTCGTTATTGTAAGTGTAAAAATTTGACACTGACATAAGCGAAGTTCACCATTGCCGGGTATACTTTTTATGAAAATAAGCATTATAATGCTTATTAAACGATTTGATGTTAAAACTTTCAGGACCTGGTGCAGGCTCAGGAAGCATGGTACAACATTTTGGTATAAAGATTTTCGACTCAGAATTTTATGACCAACATCGTACATCGTGTACACGTATACACGTGTAGTTCTTTTGCCAAATTATACACACCCTGTATAGGTATACAAAAATATAAACATACAAATCACACAAAATCAAAATGAATCATAATAATGCACATTAATTGTTACATAATTTTCGTATTTTTCGATGCGGCTTTAACTTTGGTTTTGATATTATTCGACTATCGGCAGAAGCCCATTTTAGTTGTCTATACATATATTTTCATTGTAATGAACATGTTAATAATGAAATCTGTGTGAGGCATGCACTCTCTTGTAACGTTTACAAACCAACTAAAATGGGTTTCTATTGATAGTTTTTGGTCACCAGTAATTAATTTGCGGATATTTGGCCGCAATTAGACTTATGAAATAAAAATGTAAATTCTTTAAACATATGGTCAAATATATTTGCTATTTAATCAGTTGGCCTTCTTAAAAAAGCAATATTTTGGTCAGTGGAGTAATCTGTATATAAAATGAAAAAAATCATTTTTGTTAATCAATTCTTCTCCATCTTTAAATAAATTGGAAAAACAAATGTGGCAGCTGATTTTTTTTGTTGCAATTTATGAAGTATGTTGCCTGCCGCATAAATATTATATGAAGTTTCCAAATTAAATGTATTAGGATCTAACAAATTTTCTTTTGATGTAGTAGCTATAGCTACTAATTCTGCAGTGTATGTTCTTCTAGATGCAGATTCTGACTCTTTTTCCAGTATTAACTCTTCCGAGTCGTCCACATTAATATTTGCCGACTTTTCCACTGAACTTTGTTCTGCATCGTCCTCAATAGGTTGTTTTTCGACATCAGTGGACGACACTCATCCACTTCGAGTAGGTCAGTGTCGTTCTCTTGGTGGTCCTAATAATCTCAATGCACCACGATTGTTGCCCCCCTTGGTCACACACTAATACCATGGGCTCAATTTTTATTTATAGTGCCTCTATAACATTTTCCATGATTACTTTTAGTGATTTACTCAAGACATTTCCTTTCGATGTGAAGTAACAAAATGGCACTTTCCAGTTGTGGAGTAATCCCCGAATTATAACAACTAAACACGAAATTGTTAATTTTGGTTCCCGCTCAAGAGTAGATAAATCTTGGTAACCCTCAATTAAGTCTTCATGATGGTTTAGATCCAAATTTGGTTTTATGGCAATTTCATCAAACATTACAACCCACTTTCAGTAGTTTCTTAGTAACATTTGTTCTGACCCCTGTCCTCAAGTTACAAACCTTCAGCCAAAGTTGTATGGTTCTGATAGATGGTAGATTAAACTTAAGATTTTGTCGCATATGCTTGTATCCTCCTGGTGATTTATAATGTAAAGAAAGTGCCAACTGCGTCTCTGCCTTTGTACACTTGCCCCTCTTTTTATGATATAGCTGCATATTAATAAATGTTTTTACAGCTTCACTCTTATCACATAATAGTTTATCAATGACACTACTTGCAAATATTTTTATTTCTTCTGCTGGATTGAACTAGCTTAACGTTCAGTTTTCTTCTAAGTCCCATTTTTTTTCTTTAAAATTTCGTTTTTCGATGATGGCATTTTAATTATACGATCGTTCACTTTTGAAGGTGAGCTGGCAGAACTTATCAAACTTGAAATTTGTGGAAATTGATTTTTTTGAGTATATTCCATCGTTTCTATGTCTAAATTAGAAGCTGTGGAAGTAGAACTTGATCTCATTTTTCGGGAAGCCTTCACGTTGTTCACGAAAGGAAGCCTTCACGTTAAAATTCAATATTGCGGCCATAAGAAAATCAAAAGTTGACTATGAAAATTTGGGCATCTAGTTGGTACAGAAAATGTTTTGCACTGTCATCAGGAAGCTCACGTCGAAAAATGTAAGAGCGCCAAGTTTCGTAAAATTTCCTTCAAAAGTAGAAAAGTTATAAAAGGAAAAGGAAAGTGCACTTTTTCGGTTTTTCAGCGATATTTCTGGAACTGTGCAAGATATCCCGGATTTCTTTTCAGAATATTAAAAGGCATGAAAATAAGAAACGGAAATATATTTCCGTTTAATAGATCCTAATGGTGGGATCGTAAAAGTGACCACCATGTATACCAAAAACCAGGTACACTGCGATTTTTTTAATAAGTGCCTGCAAACGTATAAAAAATAAATAACTTCTGAACGTTTAGAGCGAATTTCAAAAACTAAACGGATTTATAAAGCCTAAAATAATAGGCCTAATATTCAAATATGAACCGTTATACAGGGGGTTCTATTTAAAAAATCACAACTTTTATACTTTTAAGGCTTTTGGAACACCCTGTATAATATGAAATTAATTTTAAAAAGTAAACATAATAGTAGTGATGAGCTAATTAGAATTATAATAATCGAATAATTGGATTATTGGAATTATTCGGAATAATTCGATTATTAAAATCATTCGAATTATCATTCGTGAAAATAAATCATTCGGATTATCATTCGGTAAAATCATTCCAATTATCATTCGTGAAAATCATTCGGATTATCATTCTGTCTAAAATCATTCGGAATATCATTCGGATATCCGAATCCTTTCCTAAATGATAATTTTCCAGCTTTAATCAATAAAATCATCAATTTTCTCATATTCTCTTAATTTCTGGATCCTAATCTTAATGTAAAACGAGAGGACAGGTCCGCATTTAGGACAAAATATTATTACCAATGACCAACTTTCAAACACCCTGTACGTGTAAAAACATATGATCAAATATATATGTGTGTATATATATATATATATATATATATATATATATATATATATATATATATATATATATATATATATATATATACAGGGTGATTCAGACCACCCGTCCCAGGCCTTTTTCTCGGTAATGTGACGTCTTAGAAGTTCGTGAAAAAAAATATCATAACAAAAGCCTACCGGAAGAATTTAATGGAGGTTTTTCGATTTCCGGAAGTAACCGGAAGTAGGCCTAACTGCATTCAACTTCAGAATTTTAAATGGGAACCTAGGTCGTGTGTGACATCGTTGGATAGGTATTTTAAAAAGAAACATATTTTGTAGGAAAAGTTTTTTTTATAAATGACATACTTAACGGAATAAACATTATTGTGTCGGGCAACCAGCCCAGGGCATGTTCTCGAAAGTATGACGTCATTGACGTTAAAAAAATGCATAAAACAAGTATACCCTATGAATTTAATGGTAGTAGTTTTGTTTTTCGGAAATCACAGAAAGTAGGCGTAACTGCACTTAGCATTCAAGTATTTTTGTAAATAAAATACCTTTTCTCCTCCGAACACTGTCGAAGTGAAGTGTTTTCAGGCTTTCTTACTGTCTGCAAAGTCAACAATTTCAATAAAATACGTTATTGCTGGGCAATTATTCAATATGGTGTTCTCAAATTTTTAAGGGTTTGATAAGCTGATGGTGCTGGGTGAGTGTAATCAAAATTTATTGATTAATTCATTTTATTTACAAAAACTATTCCAATAAAAATCGTTTGTTTCTGGTTACTCTTAAAAAAAAAAGTTTCTTCTAGAATGGCTTAGGTTCCCATTTAAAATTCTGAATTTGAGTACAGTTACGCCCACTTCCGATAACTTTCGAGAATCGGAACTACCGTCATTAAATTCATCAGGCAGGCTTAAGTCTTGCTATTTTGTTTCGGAACCTCTATGACGTCATACTTTCGGGAAAATTGTCTAGGCTGGATGCCCGACACATTAATGTGTATTCCGTTAAGTATATCATTTAAAAAAAAAACTTTTCTTACAAAATATGTTTCTTTTTAAAATACCTATCCAACGATGTCACATACGACCTAGGTTCCTATTTAAAATTCTGAAGTTGAGTGCAGTTACGCCTACTTCCGGTTACTTCCGGAAATCGAAACAACCTTCATTAAATTCTTCAGATAGGCTTTTGTTATGATATTTTTCCCCCCATCTTCTAAGACGTCACATTACCGAGAAAAAGGCCTGGGACGGGTGGTCTGAATCACCCTGTATATACCGACCGACTGTAAGAAGGTTACATGCATATCAACAGGTTTTAACAGATTACCAAAGATTGTGCAGCAGCCATGCACTTATACAGATTTTAATTGATTCATTAAGGCAATTTATGAGGTGTTGATTAGCGGTGGGATGTTGATCTGCATGTTTCTCGCGGCGCTTATTATTAGCTTTCTATGTTGTAATTAGTGTTTTATTACTGGAACTGCTTGAAGACAATGTGCCATTTTTAGTGTATCTGCATGGTTTGCTAAAAATGGGCGTCTGCTGTCGTGCATAAAAAGAAAGTCGGATGAAGAGAAAAACGTCTCAATTATGCTGTTAACTAATGAAGAGGATACTGTTATGGCCGTGTTTGGATTCCTAAATATTTTAACTAGCATGTTTGTGTATATTAAAATATTGACGATACGTTTTTTTATGCAATTAAATTAATAATAATACGAGGGCTGATCAGTATGGAAGACTTAATGAGCGATTATAGAGAGTGCAATCAATTCCACAGAAATGAAAATACGAGTTGGCTATTAAGAGGTTTTAGAAATTGCACTAGATCACGAGCTTTATAAATATTGAATGAAAACATTTACATTCGGTGTTCGGAATTTTTCGGTATCTACATGGAACTGGAACTTTCTTCACATTGTGCACAACTCAATTTTTCTGCAGCATGTAATTAATAATCGGTTTCGATTTCTGGCGTTAGTTATTGTCTCGCTGACTGCCACAACTGTGGCCGGGCTTTATTGTAATTCCTGAAATTGTTTGGACCATACATTGGTTAAGAAGAGAAGGAAGCCAAGCATGAGCGGTCCAATTACGAGCTTGTGCGGAGCTAAAATAACGAGCAGCTAATTAATACAGTTATTTCTTTGTAATGAAAATGCAGGCCCATTTTACAAGCTCTGATAAAACAAATAATAAAGTATTGCAGGCCGGGCAACGAGCTACTTCAGGTCCCCCGTTACCATTTGTACTAACCATTTTCTTATATCCTTCAAAATAAATCCATAATCTCGTTGTTAATTCTACTAATTATGTAATGCATTCTTAGTAGCATTGCAACTATTTATATGCTACTTAATATATAATTACAGAAATAATATGCGCAAAAAGAATGCAAATACATCTACATCGGTTATAAACATAATTAACTGATAACACCAAAAATTGAAACCTGAAGAACCTCTGCAGTAACATAAATTACTGTTGGTATTATAATACTGGATATATTGATAAGATCGTGTGGCATTGTGAGTTAAGACTCCGACTAGTCAATCGTTTCATCATTGACGACGTTTTTTAAACAATGCTGTTAAAGTTCATTGATGAGTGATGAAATTTTGTCTCCACTAACAAGTTAATTATTATGATTCAGAAATATAAGCAATTCTTTTAATGCACAAATTTTCGTTAATGCAATAGATAAAAAAATAATATACATATTACCAGTTATTCTGGGCTTGATCCCAGCAAAAGTCAACACTGTTCACAAACGACATTGTCAACTTAAATACTTCCTCAGCGGTGTCCTGCAGCGTAAGTTGCCAGTACTGCATTCGTCGAAGAACGCCCATAACACCGCATGGGCGAGGTATACCGTGTGAGTCTGCGATATCGGATTGTAGGCCAATAACTGGAGCGAGAACGAGCGACTCAGTTAGAAAGAATGAACAAATTCCCGTAGGCATGGTAAATACCAATTCCGATTAGCGGCTTTCCCGGAGTGTATAACAGGTAACAGATAAAAAGAGAATAGATAATAATAATAATAATAATAAAATAATAATCAAGGAAAAAAACATCTCTCAATAAACACTGTGTGAACGGCGATCCCACTACTCCACAAAGCACCCAATTCTTTCGCATTCGGCTTGCACATCTATACGCACCTTAATAGGCCAGAACGAGCAGGACTTGCAGTTACTTGTGTTATTATTTATGTCCTAATCAAATTTATTTAGACCACCAACAATGATAATAACGATTAATAGGTTTTGTATTCCTTGTCACGTGTTGCGTACCCTCAGACATTTAAGGGAAATGCAATTGAAAAGTAACAAATTATTTGGCAAGGGCTATATCGACAGAACGAAGATGACGTACTTTCAAGTGTTTTATTTTTAAACTTGGAGAACAAAAAAATGTTACATGCACTCGAGCGAACACAGAAACCCATTTTTCTATCAAGAACTGGTTGATGGGGATGGCTGCGTGACAGGGTTTTTTTGCATCATCTTGGCACACACCTTTCTCGTGTCCAAATTTGGAGTCAAAATCTGATGGAGGGTAAAACAAATCAAATTTAAATCGATACTCATCAGCCTCAATGTTACTCTTTAATCTTCGACCATCAATGCTAACACTAGTGTTGTGGATTCTACATTCATAACAAAAAAATGATGTGCGATTATGTACATGATGATAAATTTATACCACGATGGAAGCTTGTCGATTGCCAGCAGTAACACACACTTCATTATTGATTTTTTTTATCTGCCTACCAACATTTTCTGATAACGGTTAGGCTGTTTGCTTAGGGGGTACAAAAGTCGAGTACATTGATATAACCGCATTTCGGGCTTTTTATGTTACCTGTTGTAGGAATTACTGATAAATAATTATGTGATAAAATGATACTGCTACAAATTCTTACGAAAATTAACTGCCCCGATATAAAAAATGCACTCAAAACGTTGGCGTAAAGTATAAACTGTGCAAAAAAATTTAAACTGTACAAAATTACACTCCGAGATTAAAGAAGAGTATTTCACAAATTGTTCAAAATTTAGCTTTATATTATTATATTATTCAGACTATAATCATATTCATGTCGAAAAGTATAAAATGGTGGCATGATTTTTTCAGAGCTTTTCAAGACCATTTTCAAATCTAGATTATATTTTAACATTTTAATTTCATTATTTTATTAAATATTAAAATCAATATTAAAATGAAATTGTAATATCAAACATGTCCTAGTTATTTTTTATATATCAAAACGGTATTTACCATATTTATACCCATGTTTATAACCATGTACACAGATACTTTGTAGACTGACGGTATACGTTTCAATTTTTTTTTTGTATTTATGCCAATTATATGTTTTTGTGCCGGTTCTTGCAAGATTAGTAAGTAGTGACTACGATTTGTTTGCACTTTTAGCAATTAACAATTTGCTCATGCATGATAATGGCCATATTGGTTTTTAATGCCGGTTGTTATGCGTTTTAAATAAAAATTGGAATAAGTGTGCTGTATTGTTCAGAATATTCACTTCGAACGGCTATGAATGCTGGTAATTAGCGCGCTGTTCTCATGAGGTTACCTTGGAGTGGTCTTAGCATTAATTAATTTAGTCTAGTAACAAACTCCGCGGATATTTCGAGCGTCAATTAGAACGTTGCACGTTTGCCTTTACATCGCGTTGATCAGTCCTATTTTTGGATCACCACGATGCCCCTAATATGAATCCTTGGTAGTGCCCAGTTCCGAGCCTGTGAGCTCTAGACATGGCTAATAAATCATTTTCTTGGGCTGAGCAAATATTTCCTGCAATAATTGCTATGTGCGTGCATACGTTATCCCCATTCCCGGAGCATAACTAATTAATTGTGTAATTATATGAATCCATTTCTGGAGGTGTTCAGATCGATCAATTTTCCGCTTCCTCGGAGCCGATGAGACTGCCAAATGGAATGAGCCTTGCATTACTAGCGATAAATGGTAATAAATATTCGAAACTATCTTTATCTTATCGTGTATAGTGCACAGTTTACCAACAACGCTGTATTACCGGCTCGTAGACTGTGGCCGGCAGTTGGTGTTTGGAGATTATGTGGTTCGGAATATCATTCGCGCAGTTTTACACCATGATTTCCGCAATTACAAAATGTAAATTATAATTATGTAATAATTACCGTTTAAGAACGCTTACTCATCGGGTCATTCCAATGCCGTTTGGTAGATGTCGCTGCATTCGTTGTGTTTATAGTTGTCCTTAAACAAACATGAAATAAGTTCGGACTGGTAGTTGGTGTTTGTTTGTAAATTTTGAATTAGAGGCCCTTTACTTTATCGTAGTAACTATTCTAAGTGGTTATTGCGTTTTTGGAATCCGTTCCTTTGGTGTTTTGGTTCATCAGTTGTTTACAGGGGACTGCATGCGAGTTTAATTAAGTTTACCTTATGTGTCGCGAGTAAGTAATTAATATTCATAATACCCAGGGACGTGAGACGCGCGCATTCGCGGAGTGCTTTACGCAATCGAATGTCAATAGTTTATTGGTCAGTGTGCATGAGCGCGGTTATCTTAAGTGTGTAGTTTTCGGTTTCCTCGGCGATGCTATGGGACCAGAATGAACGTCGGAGGAATACCCAGCAATACCCTGGAACACCTTAGGCTCGTCCTCATCGCTTGCCTGCCCGAAGAAAACATCGGCGTGTTCGACAAAAGTAGGGCCAGGCGCCTCAAAAGAGCGCTCGCCAAAAACGATGGTTTAGGTGAGAGTACTCATTTTACATCTTTCAACATTCCTCTCAAGGTTGATCGCCGCATCAACTGGTTCTATCGGCTCCCTCATGCTCCCAGCCGGCCTTTATAAACGCCCGTGCACTATTTTTTTCTCATCTCTTCTTGCTTGGCTAACGTCCAGTATCAACAACACAAATACTTTTTTTAAGGCCTTACCTTGAACGGCTTTGATTGCTATGATTAATATTCGTCAGCTGTGCCATGAATTAAGAAGTATCAAAATATTATTTTGTTCAACAATAGAAGTCTCTAAATTTATCACATAGCACCAGACATTCCAATCATATGACTATAATGCATCAAAATAGCCAACAGCATATGCTACTCCTCGCACGTAAATGCAACATTCACACCCATAAAGAGAGCTTCATGTCTAATTAAATATTTAGTACACTCCACTCTCTAATCACGTTATTTTTAGTTTGCTTCAATAGCAGGATCCATGTCATAAGTGTTATATTTTGCGTCAATCGAATGTTTAAAATAGCATGAGTTATTGCAAATAAGCGGACTTAAGTAAACACCATATTTTCGCTATTTAACTCCATTTAAGTAAAATTATCTGCACTGAAGATTATAAGATTAATACACTACCTCCACTACTACTCCACCTAGTCTGGATGAAAACTGCGATAAGCAAACGATGTCCGAAGTTATCAGTAATTTGAGAAAAGAAAACCACAAAAATTACATAAACTGGCTAAGAAAAGTTCTCGAAATTTGTTAAATATACAACAAACCCATATTCTTGCATATTTTGTTTTACAAGATCTACATACCAAACCATGATGCAACAAATATTTTAGATTATTAGCATAAACACTTCAATATCACTTTCTATAATTTATTAAAAATCATCATAAAACTAGTAATAATAATCTTAACTACCCTTTTATAATGTTGTAATAAATACCTACACCCAAAAATAAATAATTTGTCAGAAT
The DNA here is from genome assembly GCA_951805005.1 of Othius punctulatus. Lineage (NCBI taxonomy): Eukaryota > Metazoa > Arthropoda > Insecta > Coleoptera > Staphylinidae > Othius > Othius punctulatus. Next base: position 7,115,673 of record OX638147.1, on the reverse strand, counting down.
TAACTTTTCACAAAATCAAATTATGTAAACTCGTTAAAAAATTCTAAATTATACATCTGCATTATGCAATTATAAATTACGCATGATGTTTTTTAAGATACATATAAAATTTTGAACTGGTTAAAATAGCATCACAATGATAAAATTTGTATGACAATGGGCTTGGAAAAACTGAAAAAATATATTAAAAAAATACAATTAATTATTGGACTTCATCGGTTTAAACCCAATGGTCGTTATTTCATTTAAATTGGGTAAGAATTTATGGAGTTATAAAGGTTTGAAATAAGACTTTGGCGCCTCCATCCGCGCTAGTCAGTCTAGTAGGATTGGGCCGTTGATGACGTCAACGTTGCCCGTTGCACGCGGATCTTGCGTCCCTTGCGATAGCTCAATGCTTATTCAAATTTGATCGCCCGAGTTAGTGCGTTACAGTCAATTGTTTTGTGTGTAATATGGATAAGGGATTTGTTCGGGGTCAATCAGACAACTTGCCTAAGATTGACGCAGTTACATTTGCTACTTTTTTTGCTACGAATAGTAATTTCATCAGCTCTGAGATTCGCGGATCGAAAGTATCTAGGTAAGCAATAATGTATTAGTTAACGTCTAAAACAATGTTTTATTGTAAAATTGGATAATGAATTTTATTGCTATAAACAAACAACTGTAAGATGTTTCATACTATACTATACGACCATTCATAGTATTATTGAACCGATGTTTTATATCCTCCTTATAGCTCAATTAACAGTGTTTATTGATTCACTTATAAAGGAGAAATTAATGATTTATGCATATTTGTGCGAGTGTAAACTGACACGTATTGTTTTAAGTAAAGGCCCATTCCGAGTCACATAATATAACATAAGAAGCCATTGAGCGCATTTCTTATATGGAGCAGGAAAACGTCAAATGCGACGTCTCCTTATGTTATGTGATTCTGAATAGGCCTTAAGAACAAAAAAATAAAAATAAATCACTCAGAAGTATAAATTGTTAATAAATGTTCAAAATTATTGTACAAGTCAATAGAATTGAAATTAAATGAAAAAATTGCATTGTTAAAAAACATTAAAAGAACATTAAAAAAAACAATTAAAGAACAAATTCTTATTTTTTATTAACAATACAATTTTATTAGAAAAATATATAATTATTTGAAAAAACTAAGTTGGCATTCAAATGACCTTGTAGCTAATATAAAAATATATATACAGTAGGTACTTTATTTACTCCCTCGAAATAAAATAAAAACTTTTATTTTAAACATTTTCGCCTTAAATAATAACTTCTTGAATTATTAACGATTATCTAGTTACATTCCGCACCATGTATCGTATAGTAGACTCGAAACTACGGCAAATTAAAAACTTACTTTCATGCACCTATAAAGTGGACACGATTTAGTGGACTTACCTTTTGTTAGCATTTGTTAATTTGAAACAAAATCTAATATATTCGTTAAAGGAGCACATTCATAGCATATTTTAAATTATTATTTGTTATTTTAAGCACTTTCTGGTATCTATCTTCTAGTATTTTTTTTTTATGTTTCCTACTAGTTTCGGTTTAACATTCAGCCATCATCAGGGGTTTTTGTAAATTAAATTATATTTTTGAAGATTATATTTGACTATTTGTGTCGTATCAGTTTAAAAACCCCTGATGTTAGCTGAATTTTAAACCGAAACTAGTAGGAAAATAAATAAATAAATACTAGAAGATACCAGAAAGTACATAAAATAAAAAATAATAAAAAATAATTACAAATATCTGGTAACATGGATAAAATACTATCAAAAATATTTTAAAATATGTTCGTTTCTCAGCAGTAGCCATTCGTTTCCCGCCTCTCGCCCGACTAGAGTTGGCAAACTCGAATAATCATTCGTTTTCATTTTTTAAGGGTCGCGTTTCATAGACATTTACGAATATTTTGTTTGGGGTCGAAATAGTAGTATTTGTACATCTAGGTATAATTCAATATTTATAACGCGTTTTCTCTTTAGACATGTTAAATCCAGAAGTGCGAACTGGTTCAACGTAGGTTCCAGTATACTGCTGGGCGTGTGAGCAACCGTGACGTCACACACGCCGCGCGTCCTGAAAGGAAAAATTCACGCGTGGTCAATTTTACCCGACTTCAATAATTAATTGTGAAGCCAGTTGAAGTGCTAGATCAAAAATTTCAACGACATTATTTAAGTTTGACGGTGTATATTCAAATGCAAAATTAAAAAAAAAAATGCGTTTGCAGACCCATTCCTTGCAAAGTTTATGAATAAGCCACTAGGCTGAATTTGCCAAATACACAAACATACAACTATTTTTCAACAGAATGCAATTCCACAAAATGTATATAAAAAATTATAAAAATTCAACAAAGAATTTTATTTAAAGAAAAATAACAAATTATCCTTTTTCACAACGACATTTATTTCTCTAAATTTGTACATTTGTACTGAGGAGAAAACAAATATAAAGAATTTTATATTCTTAATTTTTTTAACTTGCGTACGATTCCATAAAAATTACTTGCAAAAGCTAGGAGAAAAACAATGAAAATTCAACGGACAATATATATAAAAAAAAAAAAAAATATACAACAAAACTAAGATGTTTGTAAACTGCACGAACATCCACAAAATTTACATGAAAAATCAAGAAAAATGAACTAATATTTATTATTACCAAAACTACAAGTTAGTCACTCTAAACTTCTCCATAATTTATAAAAAAACATAAATTATATAAAAACCACTAGAATTGAATAAGCGATTTCCAAATTTCCCGAATACCGAACTTTTTATAAACTAAATGAATTGTTAAATTGACGACAATATCAGACGTCGTTTCTTTATCGCTTTGATTTACTGTATGTAGTACTATTGTACAAGGTGTATCTAAATGCTTGTAATTACCATGTAAAATATTTTTGTTCCGCTCCAGTAAAAATAGTTCTATTTTTGATATAGGCAACTTAATTTACACTCATTAGACAATTCAAAAGCAATCAAAGTTATCTTCATGCTATTCTAATTTCTATTGTGAAATTTCATATTTGACTGCTGAAATACGAAACTATTATTAGTTTCAGCAATATTTATAATAAGGGCCCGCAAGTTTAAATGTACATAATTTACATAACCTTACTTTTAAAATCGAGGGCATTCTTAAATTGTGTGTACATAAAAATAACCAGATATGCATGAAAATGAAATCTTCACAGGCAACATCCCCAAGTGGGGCAGATTACTCCACGGCACAAACAAACTGTAATCTGAAAATAATACAGGAATCAATGAAATAAACGAGCAGCGACAAATCTAATGATTGCTCCGCTTTAAATCTGACAATGTTACAAAATGTTTTACTATTGGAAATTGAGGACTAGCAGACAATAAAACAATCACATATAGTTCTTATAGTAATCAAAGTAATTTATTTAATAAACGGAAACAAAAAAGAAGTAAAGATTCAGAAAACATAATTAATAAATTAAATATATAATCAAAGCAGATGTTGAAAATGTGTACCATTTGCTTGTAAACATATTTGCACTCGTCTTCTTTTATTGTTGAATATATTAATAAGCATTTGAGGAGTTATGGTTCGGCAAACATTTACGATTTCTGCCATTTACTCTTCCAACGTATGCAGTCTTCTTTAGGAAACCCTATCTTCTAAATATCCAAAAATTGAGTAGTCCAGTGGAGTTAGATCTGGAGAGCGTGGCGGCCATAGTCCTTGACTAATTAGTCTATTATCAAAAAATTCTTGTAGATGGGCTAACGTTGCTTTTGCTGTATGAGCTGTTGCACCATCTTGTTGTAAATATCCGTTCTGCAATTCTTCATCATCTAATTGGTCTATGTAAGGCTGGACAATTTGTTGCCGATATCTCTCACCGTTTATTGTGTCATGACAGAATATAGGCCCAATTATTCTACGGCGAGACACAGCTAACCAAATTTAAACCTTCTGAGGATGCTCTGGTGCTTCCACAAAAAATATGAGGGTTTTCAGCATGCCAGCACCTATAGTTTTGTGAATTAACATATCCTGATAGGTGGAAACAAGCCTCATCACTAAAAATGTTAAATCGAGCAATTGATCGTCATTTAAATTTTCCATAAACCATCGGCAATAACTCAATCGGCGTTGAGGAGCCACTGGCAACAATTCTTGCACCACTGAGACCCTATAAGGGTGTAAATTGAACCTCTTTCTCACAATTCTATGGCAGGTGCTCCAGGGAGTTCCAGCTTGCATAGCCAATTTACGAATTGACTTTTGAGTGCTTACTTCCAGTCGTTTACGAACATCTGCAACAACCTCTTCTGATACTGAGGATCTGCCTGACGATTACCCTTTCTGAACACTACCAGTTTCCCTAAAACGGTGCACTATTCGTGAAATATGTATTGACAAAACCGAGTATTCAAATTGGTGGCAGGGACTTGTGTTGAAATTCCCGAACGCACTCTGGAAATGAATAAATCCATTCTCCATTTTCAAATCGTCCATTACGAAAGTAAGCCTCAACTATAAAAGTGTTCTTCTGATTTGTGTACATTTTAACAAACTACTGTTATTATGATGTCTGACAGTTGACAGGCATGGTTGACAGTGACAGTTCTCAAATAGTACTGTATAGATATTTCAAAGGTGGCACAATTAAATTGAAATGATTACATAACAGCAATCATTTAGATATCCTTGTAAAATATGCAGTATTCCAATGACCCATTACTCTTTTATCTTGAAATTTGGGATTATCATTAACTAAGACCTTTTTGTGTTTTTAAATATTTTGAATTATCTAATTAAGTATCTAATAAATATTTTTTTAATATTTGTTATAAACAAATTGAAAAAACATTTTTGAGAAATTAAATAAAAACTACACGGTACTCCCTAGGGAGGTCCTTTTTGTAATTATTATGTAAATATATATTTTTAAATCTCCTATAATAATCGCTAAAAATGGATTCTAAATAAATAATGTTGGGTCCGTATATGTGCGCCCTCCGCATCGAGCTTGCTAAACTCTACGCAGACCCCGCCTCCAAGGGATGTTTTATTTATGACGGGCAGTATTTTTGTTGCGAAACCTCTCAACCCTCAGCCCGACGCCTCCCAAGTTTATCTTACTCGGGGGTGATTAGTCCCATTAAGCGATAAATTTGCGGAAACAATAATTATATATAATGGCGACTTCTTCCACACATAATATTTCCATCCTCAAGATTTCTCTGACTTATCGTAATCATAGATTCGATTCTCGCCTAGGACAATACCAACATTATATTTTTTTCTCTCTAATTAAGGTGACCAGATCCTAACGAACCAAAAGCGTGACAGCGCGAGGGATGGGGGGGGGGGGTGGGGGGGGGGGGGGTGATTTTTAAATTAATTAACAATGAACGCAAAACGCAAAATATAAAAATATACAGGGTGTCTCCCAAAAACGCCGCGGGCCAATAACTCCATAACCCCCTAACTATTTAACTATTTATTGCCCGATTTCAATAAAAAAAAACAAAATTAAATGTCCCCACATGTTCTACAAAGGGGCCCTCATTTTCTTTTTTTTTTTTGCAAAATCAACTTTCATTACAGCGATAGTCTGCTAGATTTTGCAAAAAAAAAAAATAGGGCCCCTTTGTAGACATGTGGAGCCGTTTAGTTTTGTTTTCGTTTTATTGAAAGCGCCCAATAAACAAAGGAGTTATCGCTAGCGGCGTTTTTTAGCAGACACCCTGTATAATATTATATTACATATTTTTTTTAATAACATGAAATATAATGTCATATTTACAAATATAATAAATACGAGGCATGTTTTTAAAGTACTCTTTTGTATTTTGGCCGCTGCAGCGCTGCTACCAAATACAGATATTGGTGAAATATATAAGCTGATAACTTCAAAATAGCGAATAAAAGATCACCCCGAAAAAAAAACCCCAATCTTTCAAAAGTCGGGACATTTTTGAAACGTCGCGGGACGCGGGACAAATTTCTAAAAATCGGGACTGTCCCGCCAAAATCGGGACGTCTGGTCACCTTATCTCTAATACGATTATTGTAGCATATGCCAAACATGAAGTCTTATGGTTCCGTTTTGTGATCTGGCGTAGCTCCAATTTCAGATGACCTTCTGAACTAAACCGCTTCTTAGTAGAAACATTGGCATTGGTTATGTATGATCACATATCAAACTGTCCTCACATCTTGCAAATGAAGCCCGTTATTGGCACGTGATTCGAGGAAGTTATTTGACATGTTATGTAACTTGTTATAATATATGAATTTCGCACAACAGGTGCTTTATTACAAGTCAACAATCTGCCTCGAAACTACTGACATATGCACAAGCATAAACTTTCCGATTATCGTATATTATGTACATATGTTGGCGGGAGTTTGCACCATTTGATACTCTTTTCCAGCAATGTAAGTAAATTGTTCCAGTTTTCTCTGCTCTCATCAGTCATGCCAAATGTTATATAAAATTACAATAATAACACTACAACTCTGGTACTAAAATTTCTTCAATTTCTCTCAGAATATCGGTGTGCAAACACAAACATTGCAACATTTACTTTTTTCTCCTGTTTATCACGTAAACATCAACGCTATCTACCAAGATACTCCAGAAAAGTTAGAACCTTTTTCTGGGACAATTCGGTATTGCTAGTTTTTTCAGACTCCCATGTTATAAAATGGACGAACAATGAGAAGAAAGTTGCCGTACAAGAGTAAAATCGACATGCGTTCGCTTGATAATCTTCCTTATGTAATACATTAATCCATCCCTTGATTACCTCAACGCGCTATTTTTGTATCCTGAGTATCGATGCGTAACGTGTATTCCACAAACTTGTATTAGTCACAGCCTTTTCGGAGTGTTACTGGCATTAATAGCATGTACAATGAGTGCAATTAAAGTCACTGGTGACCAACCGTAATTCTTATGGTGAATGCTTCTTATGGTGTAGATTTGAAGGCTTTCGCCGTTGTATTTGTCAATTATGGATGCACGCTAATCGATAATCTTACTATTTCATTGTTGTTTCCACAATGTAATACTTAGCTTTGTTCGAATTGTCGCTTGTCTAAAAGCTCGTGTAATCGACGTGTAAATCAAGTTTGTTTAACGCAGTCTAATTTTGGCAGTGCATCATAGATAAGTTGGGGCATATTAACCTCAAAGCTAGCACAAATGCGCCAGGCGTAAATCTCTGCGTTCTTCCGTTGCAACTAGGCCTGGAGAAATCCGAAGATTTCAGGATCCGGATATCTGAATCCAACAGGATCCGAGTACCCAAATATCCGAGGTGTCGGATCCGGATCCGATTCACGACGATCTGGATCCACTAGCCGACACGTCGAATCCGGATCCAGTATCCGATATCTAGGATCCGGATCCACTATCCGACACTTACGATCCGGATCCGATATCCAAAGTGTTACATACTTACATAGGGTGGTGCGCCCGACAACGCACCATAGTTAACTACATGTAAAAATTTAAATCTTTAAATATTGTCTTCCTTAATTATTTTAGAGAAAAACTTCAATGAACTCTTTTGTAGAGCAAAAAATAATGCGTCAATTTATGCGAATACTTTTTATTTTTCATTATCCATAACCTAAAAAATCGACGAAATAAAAGTAACAGTAAAAAAATCATAGGTGAATTGCAATTATAAAGTAAAGAAAATGCATTTTACATGTGTCAGTTAGGTTTTTCTTTTAAGCGTATTACAATTGTCTCTATTTTATGCTATATATATTTTAAATGTCGGGGAGGACTCTTATGAGTATAACGACATTTATATTTCTTAATGTTTGGTACGGAATGATCACTAAATATTAACCGAGCCAAAAAGTAACTTATTTACATTTACATTCACAACGACACTTAATAAATAATTAATGTAATGATCTTTTACTTTATTACTGTAGTGCTGAAAGTATTACTCACCAAAATAATCGATCACAAAAGCTCTATTTAAGTTTTGTATACACATATGTATGCATTGTATGCACATATACCAATCATAGAAGGAGAAACGGACCGCACATCTTGGAAGAGGAAGAAACTGGACGTAGCAATAAAACGAATGAAAGATGGGAAGGCGGTGGGGCCGGATGACATACAAGTTGAAATCCTGAAACTGTTAAGTGATAAGCATATCAAAATACTCACCAACATATTCAACAAAATATACAACTCGGGCAGCATACCAGAAGAGTGGCTGAAGTCGGAATTCATCTAATTACCAAAGAAAGTAGGAGCAAAAAGGTGCGAGGAATATAGAAGTATCAGTCTCATGAGTCACCTCCTCAAAATATTTCTAAAAATAATACACAAGAGAACACAAGAGAAGAACAAATCTCCGCAAATCAATTTGGATTCATCAACGCTGTAGGCACAAGGGAAGCGCTTTTCTCAGTACAGGTGCTCTTCCAAAGATCTAGAGTCGTAAACTGCGATATCTACGTATGCCTAATTGACTACCAGAAAGCGTTTGATCGGGTGCAACATCACAAGATGATAGACATCCTAAAACAAGTGGGAATTGATGCCAAAGACCTCCAAATCATCACTAACTTGTACTGGAACCAGACCGCATCCATGAAAATTGAAGAGGAACAAATAGACGACATTGAAATAGCTAGAGGGGTAAGACAGGGGTGTATTCTTTCTCCGATTCTGTTCAATTTATATTCCGAACAAAGAAGCGTTAGAAGGCATAGAAGAAGGCATTTTACTGAACGGGGCTAGATTGAATAACATCCGATATACCGACGACACAATGGTATTCGCTGACTCTCTTGAAGGACTTCAAACACTATTGAACAGAATTGTAGCGGCTAGTGAAAAATATGGACTTAATATCAATAGCAACAAAACAAAATTCATGGTCATAAGCAAAGAAAGTATAACCAATGCAAATCTCTACGTTCACAATCAACAAATAGAGAGAGTGAGACAAACAACATACTTAGGTACACTTGTGAATGAAAACTGGGACAATAGCCAAGAGATAAAATGTAGAATTGGGAAAGCTCGAGCTGCCTTCAATACAATGAATAACCTCTTCAAAAATCACGAACTCCATCTTGATATCAAAGTACGCATGTTGAGGTGCTACATATTCCCAATATTACTTTACGGAGTCGAGTCCTGGACACTAAATGAAGCAACAACAAAAAAGATTGAAGCCTTTGAGATGTGGCTATATCGACGTATCCTGCGGATATCTTGGAAAGACCGGGTAACAAACATCGAAGTTCTCCGCAGGATGAAGAAAGAGAAGGAGATTATGGACACCATCAAAACCCGCAAACTCCAATATCTAGGCCACATCATGCGGAACGAGGACATATACGCCATGTTACAAGTCATCATTCAAGGCAAGATACTCGGCAAACGAAGGCCGGGACGAAGGAGAATTTCATGGCTGCAGAATCTCAGGGCGTGGTACGGGAAGACTTCGAACGAGCTCTTCAAAATAGCAATAAATAAAGTGAAGATAGTCATGCTCATCGCAAACATCCGAAATCGGATATGCACATGAAGAAGAAGAATATAAACAAAGAGCCGCCATCTATCTACAAAAACGATTGCAAAAACTTATTTAGTTTACGGGTATAAAAAAGTGTTCCTGAATCTTCACTTTACAGAACATTGAACTGCAGTATTGAATGGAAAACTCTTTGTCAAAATAATTGATTTTTCATTTATGTACTTATAGTGTTTTTACTTGAAATTGAAAATGTACCTGCAATGAGGGCTTATTACGGTCAAGGGTTATCCATTCTATGGCGTGCTGCGAATAGGCGGGCGTCCAGGAACGTAACCAAATAATTTACTTTCGACGAAGATGCTACTTAATTGTTTTCTCTTCGATATATACACAATTATATCACTATGAACATAATATAAAAATGATTTATTAATTAAATTGAATTCAATAATCTTACAACTATCTACATCGTTTTTTATGAGTCGGCCTACTTAATCTTTTTACAATTTTTACTTATTTTTACAATTACAAGACTACAGACGCCAGTAGATAATTAAGAGCCGTCACCTACGAAACGGTTTTAAAATGATTATACATTCGCCCATGCAATTGAGGTTCATTGTACCTTAATTGCTGGGCGAATATGCAGTCCAGGTAGACAATCAGTTAAGGCTGCCTCAAATAGTCTACATCTGTCTTTTAGTCGGTGTGAACCACATTGCAACAGTACTCATTTTACATACGTGTGCATATTATCATTTATAAACTTGTGAAAAGGTAGAGTTTATTAGGTTGGAAACGTCGTTAAGTGAAACTGCAACAATTATTTCATCAATTTATAATGACACTCAGTTCGACAATCTATTTCAATTATGCGAGGAAAGAAGCCATTCCGAAAGTTTTGTTGAAGTCCCTTCGACAGTCTACACGGGGAAGCTGTTCTCAAATTGATTTTGATAAATTTCAAAACAACCATCATCAAATGGACACATCAACTATAGAAAATGAAAATCAGGGATTAATAAAGCATGCTTTTCTTTCAACTGATACTAAAAGGATAGTCGTAAATATTTATAACGCCCTTATAAGCGAGAATCGTGCATCTCCACTGCAAAGAATTTCCATTCTGACAGGAATATCATATTCAACGGTTTGGAGAATAATTACGAAATACCGCTAGAAAGGAGAAGAAGAATAAGTTCCAAATTTATCGAAATAGACGATGCCATAGCCAAGAGGATCAAAAATATAATTTACAATTCTTATAAATCAGGTAATCCGGTTGTGGTACCCACGGTCCAATTTATTTTGGAAACTCTTGGAAATGATTTTCCATATAAGGAAACTACTTTGTATAAATACCTACTTAGTCAGGGTTTTAAGTATAAAACTTTAGACAAACGAATTGACATCATGGAATCGCCGAGATTATAAAAAGAGCGATTAGAATATTTATATAAAATAAACGAATATAGAAGTGGAGGGAGATCGATAATTTATTTGGATGAAACATGGTTCGATACTCACGACGTCGTTTCCAAGGGATGGGTCGATAATACAAATAAGTGTCACCTTAGAGCACCGTGCAATAGAGGAAAAAGAATTGTTATTCTTCATGCAGGAGGAGACGCAGGTTTTGTGTCAAATAGTTTGCTCTTATCGGCCAAGAATATTGCATCAAGCTCGTTAGACTATCATCAGGATATGAACCCCGAATTATTTGAAAATTGGTTTCGCAATCAATTATTGCCCAACATACCCTATAACTCAATAATCGTAATGGATAATGCAACTTACCACTCAAAGCAAATTAATAAAATCCCAACCGCCGCACAGTGTGGTATTTGTACGTTCTAGCGGGATTATATTCCTACCAAGAAAATATTTGTTTTATTCTTAATTTATAGAAAATTATGGAATAAATAGGCGCAAAACCAGGAATGTACACAAAATTAAAACTTTTTTTTTTCAGTTTTATAATAATTTTTCATTTTAAATACTGACGTCAAGAATTTAAATTACAATTTTATACATGTTTCGCTATCGATCCCATGTCCCATATATTTGACCACATATATTTTTATACATTTTTCACAAAAATAAAATATTTTATTAATAAATAAAGTTACTAGTAAAATACAAAACAAATTGAAATTCAGTTATGTAGTAGAAGATGCCAGATAAACGGTTTAAAACAGTTAAAACAGCTGCGGAAAAGAGGCTCTACTCTCATTTAATCTTCTTGTTGCTCACTAATGACTGGTCCTTCAAGTAAGATTAAAACTTCGGGCTTGATTTTTCCATGTTTTGTTTTCAGAGTTGCTCGCATACTTGATATGAGCGGATCTGATGTTATTAGAAGTCTATGCAGCAAATCTGTATTTGTACGAATTCTGGACGTTTTTCTAGTGAACAACTCACGATATTGTCTATTGTCTTTATTTCTCGCTTTTTGCGCTTCTTCCGAAAGGTGACCTATCGGAAGAATGCAGGAAGCTATTATGTCCCTACCATGATAGAGCACTTTATGTACACTTACTGGCATCGCGCAAACCGTCTTGAAACGGTTTGTTTGGCTTTCCTGCCAGATTTTTAGAACCAGCTTGTGAATTTTCTAGAAGAGCTTCAAGTACTACATCCCGAAACGTTACATAACTTTCGAGCCACTTTAGATTTGCAGTAAAAAATCGATCTCTGTGTCTTGCACATTTCGAATATTTTTCTTCAATTTTTTGGCAAGCACACCGTAATGTCATTTTTATATACTTGAGCACTTCATCTGGAAACGATACTTCTCCAAACTGATGCAAAACATATGCATATATGGCATCAAATTTGCCGCGTTTACTGCTTTCCGCCCATATGTCGAAAACAGCCCTCCGGGAAATGCAAGCATTCATTCTAGACTAGCAATAATATATGAGTTGCGCAAGTGTGCGCATGTTTTTTTTTCTAAAACGATTCATCAATGAGTGAATGTTTAATGCTAAACTAATGGCAGCTCTGTATAATGCAGTATACTATAAGTAAAACGTTACTATTTGCGAATGTTTTGAAAAAAAATCAGCAGTTTTAATGTATTATGTAAAAAAATATAATATAGCTTTATACTATTCTTTTCTATAAAATAAAAATCAGAGAGCTTATCTTAAACAATTGAAGATACACGTCAAAAAAACATAAAATTCGCTAATCAAATATGCACAACGAACACGTCAAACGAACTAAAACATGAGAGCGTAACGAGTCGAGTTCATGCCCTACATGGCCGGACAGCAGCAGAATATTGCTCAGATCTATCGAACTGAGCAATTATAACTAATATATTACCAAGCATCTTTATAAAGGGATATTCATTTCTCCATTTACAACCACATAACAAAATTTAGAATATATATATATTTTTTAATTAAATCCTCCTAGAATGTTAAAATAGCACACTGTGCGCCGCTTCCAAGAAAGGCGATATTGCGGATTTTTGCATTCAAAATGGTATTGTTATTCCCCTAGGTGCAAAGAAAAAAAAACATTATTAGAACTTATAAAAAAACTAAATTTAAAAAAAAAACATAGGTGGTTGATAAGATGGCAGAAGAATTTGGTCACCAAGTGTTGCGCCTTCCACCTTATTACTGTATCTTCAATCCAATTAAGCTGATATGGTCAACTTTAAAAAGAAATTTGCGGAAAAACAATGCACATTCCAAAATGAGTTAAAAAACAATGTAACTGGTTCAGCGAGAATGCAACAACATTTCAAGTACCATTTGGAAAAACTGCATCGATAATCATGTGATTAAAATTGAAAACGATTATACACTTAGTGTACAAAGTCTAATTATTAATGTTCAAAGTGAAAGTGATAGCGATGAATCTAGTTGTGCGGAATAATATTTGCTTGTTACATTACGATTCATGAAAAAATTAACTGATGTTAACGTCGTTCATTTTTTAACGCAGTGAGCAAGTCAATAATGTTATGGCTAACTTAAGTTATTTGTTTCGCGAATCATACTGTATATAAATTTTCTATGAAATTATAACTACATTTGTAAAACACAATTAATTATATGTACACTTAAAAATACAATGAAAAGTACAATTTAATGATAATGAATCACTAATGTTAATTTTCTACGGGCACTGAATCTGTATTTTCTGATGTCGGCTCTGGACTCTGCTGTGGGATTCAAATTCATTCGATTCGCGTCGAATCGTCACAATTTCTTTCGATATGTCGATTCGATTCGATTCACCGCCTTCAAATCTGCCGTGATCGGGAAACGACAGTCACGAGGTGTAGAACGTGAGGGTGAAATCCTTCGACATCTCCGGTCATGCCGAACGGAGGTTCGATACTATAATTATCTCTCTTATACACATACACAGCCTTGTTCCGTCACTATTTCTCGGTGCGGTTATATTTGGGTGTATTTGCCGACCTCGATAAATACAGCTTGAGAATATGTTACTGGATATTCCATATATTTTTAGCTAGATATGTGTTTGTAACAATTAAGGAATCATTGTATATTCATTGTAATCTCAATCGCATTGAAACCGCATTACAATGTGCATAAACGTATCTCTGCCTATGTTTTGAAAATATTATTGTAAAATTAATTCATTAATTCTACAAAAATATAATACTTATTTACCTTTATTAGTATTTAATAGTGAATGAATAACTTGAATTGGAATTTAAGAAGTACCTACTATATTTTTAATTAAATTTCACAAAACAATAAAATAAATGAACTGTCTCATGCATAATCAATAACATTACAAAATTATTAACTATAGTTATACAATAAAATTAAAGCTATAATAACTATTTAAAGTTCTTATTCAGTCATATATTGCAATAATTTAATGAAAATACAACTTGATTTTATCTTTTACAATAATACACTTCTATAACATTGTTATTATCTGTCTTCCAATAATTTTCGATGATCACTGCAGGTGAGCTTTGTAATATACTTGCGATTATCCCAAGAATAGTGTTGAATTACAAGTAAACAAACCTTATAAAATCAGTAGCTACCTTCACGACTTTATCTGTTGATATCTTCACAGATGTTAAATGAGATGTTGCCACATAGGCTTTCGACACTCACGTTCTACAGTGAATTTGAATGCCGTGAACGCACCACTCTCGTTGTTCGTATCGAATAGCCAGACCCTTTCGACATTCACTTCGACAATTAATTGGAATCCCACCACTGCTCTCTTCCCATTACCCGTCATAAAATTCCGATCGCACAATGGAACGTGATAAACACCCTTCGTAGGTAGATTTTCAATTTCAAGTAAAAACACTATACTTTCCAAAAGATGAAATAAAGTAACATAAAAATTATCCTTTTTTTCAACTATCTTAGCGAATATTATATTTCATAATTTATTTGGCTTTCACATATTTGAGTTGTGTTATCATTTCAATAAATATTTCACTGATGCAAACAAGCATATCTGAATGTCGATCCACTATTAGGCACACCTCTGAATCCGTTTTGCTACTTTTTATTTTTATTTATTTAAAATCTTGTAAATGATTCCATCGTGGAAAATTACATCGTTCACATCTTAAAACTTAGCAATAACAATTATGTACAATATTTAAAATAAAATAGTCGCCAAGATGCGATATTCCAGGGTCAGATCCGGATCTGATATCCAAGGTGCCGGATCCGGATCTGGATCCGATACCACAGAATCCGGATCCACCATTTGACACCTCGGATCCGGATCCACTGTCCGATACCTAGGATCAGGATCTACTATCCGAAACCTCGGATCCGGATCCACTATCCGATACCTCGGATCAGAATCCACTATCCGACACCTCGGATTCGGATATCCGGATAGTTTAGGATCCGAATCCTAAAATACCCGGATTCGGGTTGCAGGCCTAGTTACAACCCAATAACGTGAGCACGGAAAACGCCAAAAGCCAGGTTGAGAAAGGTGGCCGATAACTGCCCATGGGACGAGTTCTTCAAATGTTGCGCTTCAATTAGAACCGAGGTACACATGTAATGAGACTCGGCGTGCGTGATGATGATAACGCGCTTGACGAAGAGTTGAAACGGGCGGCCTTTGACCACTTTGAACGTGCTCAGCCAGCGTAATTTTCATTTTGCGATTCTTAGTTTCCACACTCCGTTACTTCACTTCCTAAGGTTTTCAGCGTTTTCATGACGCTCGCGAAGTCGTCAGTTACCTTCGCGGTCATGAGACACGCGGCATCTTTTACATGAGCAGATATTTGTTGCCATGCTACCAGACAGGAAACTCGAGGATGTGCGAATTTGCATTTATGTGACATCCCTTCGAATCGTTACCTTCAAAAGACGTTTTCAAATTATAAATCACTTTTACTTTATAGCGATTTGCTCCCATATTGTTATTAAACTACGACGACTTGCCAATACCAATTATCCAATTGGAGATTATAATTTTTTGTAACAATAAAATTAATACACAGCTAATCACCACGATAATTTATTTTACCTGAAAGTATGGGCTTAGGTGTGCTTCTAGATGCATTTTCAATAAAGTATGATGAATTTCGAAGTTACACATTTTACAAAGGTTTGAGAAATGGCCAAATCGTTTTTTGGAGAAATTTTCCAAAATAAAAAGTTAACTGAAGGTAAACCTCCAGATTTTTAATTAAAATATGAAAATTATTAGAAGGTAAACTTCAAGAACCTGAATTCCGGAATGTCAATTCTGAAACAAAAAAGTTAAAACGTACAGAATCTTTATCAAAATATGAAATGTACTAGGATGCAGAAACAGCGAACTAGATATTAATTATCAAAATTTAAGTTAAAGAAAGTTTTAAGTATGTTAAAGAAACACAATTGTATTTTGTCTTACAACAAAAGCCCGTTATTACATGGCGAATACTTAACAAACATACGAAAAATACACAAAAAATCAAATTCTTAAATATTTATCGTTAGATTCTCCGTCCATTACCCTAAATACTCTAGCCTCAAGGCTACGAATTGCGAATTGCGGAACCATCGACGGCCAACATGTTGGCAGGCAAACCACCAATCTAAAAATTGTCTGTCACACAATGGTTAATTGCCGCTCATGACATCCCGCTGTTTTATTTCGATTATCGTTTTATAAATATGTGTGTTGGTCAAGGATAATGCCTTTGAGATTTTTTCGTCAGAATTCCTACTCGGGCCGAGTTTTTCGGCCAATTTAATTTTTGATGCAACCGGAAACCTTCACAGATTTCGCATTTATTGGATTAAGTGGGATTAATACTTATGATCCCACGATAAGGTAGGCGATTTAGCAGGCATCCTCTTCTTGGGCTCGTGAAAGTGAAATCCCAAGCTACATAGCTGCAAATTGTTTCCCTGAACTTTATTAGACGTCTGATTGAATATTATTAAATAAGTTATAGAGAGGGACTACGAAGAGTCTGCCAGAAACTTTAGAATGAACTAGATCTTGCATATTTTAGAAGGGATGAGATGATTTGCGGCGTGTAGGGTGTACACGTACATGGTTACACTGTTAAGCCATTAGTTAAGCCCATTGTACCTACCCTTCTTAGCAGCTCTCTTGAACTCAATTAGCCCTTATTGACCTTATGCAGGTGCCGCTAATGATGATATAGATGCAGATGGTGATGACGACCGTGATCATTGGGTGTTGTGAGTGTTCTTTGGCAAGTTGGCAACTTACACTGCAAGCCCCAACAAGGGGGAAGCTCGACCGTGAGTTTGTGTGTGAACTGTGTTCACCTGTTGCCTGGAATAGTAACCAGACATCCGACGTTTGGAATTGCGCAGCGGTCAGATGCCGAGATCATTGCGCCACGCTTTCAGATCTAATTCTGCCAAAACTTTTTTTTAATTCCTAAATATATATTTAAACTTTCGTACCTATAAATATACAAATTTATAAATATGTATAACCATTCTTATGTCATGGAATTAACTAATTTTGAAATTCTAACTTATAGTACTGGAATAAAAGTACTGGGAAACACTAATCCTAGATCTAATGATTCAAATATCTTACATTTTACAACTTTTTAGCTTCTGATTTACTTTATACAAAACTTAAATGCCCAATAATGATTTAGAATGCCCAATATTTTTGTCACGGACTGCAAAAATATAATACAGAAAATATTTAGTATTATTACTACACACAGCTGTTGGAAATTAAACTTTATTTCTTTCATACAATATATGTTCAAATCAGCCTCTTTCAATGTTTACTCAATATGTGAGAACTACTAAATTAGAGAAATGTAATGAGATTTTTGTGACAACTGAATATCGATTGCAAAAATTTAAACGAAGTCCTGTTGTAGGAAGAACTTGAATGCTTAGAATATCGCGTAAGCGATCTTGAATTGTTCGATTACTTTTGTGTGACTCGTATTTATTTGTTGCCACTTCTGCCCAGCTTTCTACGACACGATAGTTTTTTAATTAACGAATCTCTTGTGTGGTTGGGCATGGGGCTCAATTAACTTCGCATTTTCCGAGCGACCCTTTACCTACAGGTGATTCGTATTTTCAACGCCGTCAGTGTCACTAGATAATTACTCATTAATGATTAATTAGCGATTTGTTAATAAGCGCGGTAATTAGAAATCAGCAGACTGGAATAAAGACTTGTAATAAATCTTAGCGGGTATAATAAGTCTATTGAGAGTGTCAGTTGTATGTGCCGCGGTTCAAATTGATAGTTACACAGCGAGCAATTTTTACACTTTTCCTTCGTTTCTACGGAACAATTTTAATGGGTTTTAGGGAAAACACTCGCAGTTTTTCGCGCAACTGCTGCTTTCCAGGTTAACAGTTCAACACCACTAAGTTTCTACGAGTTCTCGACTTCATACTGTATCTAATGCCAATAATTGATATTAACGAGCTTATTGACAACGCAAATGTTGCCTTGGTATACGCATATTAAATCGGATTAACAAATTAAACGATAGTTTTTATCACTGTTGTACTACTTTTATTAGTACATGACTGCATTCAAATTTGAGGCATGTAAATTTCTATTCAATTTCATATAGAGGGTGTCCAAGATAAGAATCAACAGCATGGGGATCTTGTAAACCGTAAGAGTTACAAAGGCGGTTACAAAGTTACAAAAAACATGAGAAACCATACTGTGATAGTAGTAGGGCAACGCTGATTCGGCCCCATTTTCCCATAGTCGGCAGTTGGTGGTCGGTCTAGTTTAAATGTAAATTTAACAGCCAAGTGATCTGAGCAAAGGTCTGGTGTTACTTCGATGTCTCTTATATTATTTGTTAGATTGTCAGTATGTATGTAGTATATCTGGGGTGGTGTCATTATTGTTGGGCATGATGAGTGTTGGTTGTGTGTGTATTGTCTTCTGAAGTCAGAGTTATTTATGAACGTTTGTAGTTGACGTCTCTTCTAGGGGTTTAGATTAAAGTCACCAATGATAATCGAATATCTATTCAGGGGTGCTTTTATGGCAATGATATGTTCGATTGGTGAGTGTGGTTAAATGTATATCAGAAAGATGTGAAGTTTGTCATTGTCAAATGGGATCGCAAAGTAGATGCAATCATTTTGTGGGGTTGTTCAGTACTGGCGGGTTGGCTCTACTTGTGGTGTGGAGGATACCTGTACCAGGGATCTTCCGCGTGCATTGATGTTGATGTGTCCTTATTTTTGTATGATTTCCCAGTTTTGGTCTTTGTTTCTACGAAAAGGCAACCTTGAATGTTGTTATTCTCTATGTAGTTATTTATTAGTGTCCGTTTGTTACTGTAGCAGTTGATGTTTGCGTATATGAAGGTCAGTCGGTCGTTCTGTGCATGCATAATGGCTTGTGTGGTATGATTTGAGGGTTCTGTCGGGAGTACGCTATCTGGTGCTTGTTTGTCGAACATGATTATATACATTCTGTTTCCGGGAAATACAGCCTGTGTGTCAATGTCATAGTCAATTATAAAGCGTTTGCGGAGCTTTTTGAGAATCTCTTCTCTGTTAGTGTTCTGTGTGTTATTTATGTCATGTGTAGGTTATGGATTCTATTGTTATGAGTGGTTGACTTTGGCAATTCTGTAGATTTTTTATTTATGTTTTTGATAATTATGTTGGGGTTGCCTTCTATGAGTGTTATCGGTCTCTTTGGGCATCTGGGTGACCACGCTGCGTGGTCCTCTGCGTTGCAGGCATCATATTTCGGTGGCTGTGGCGAATCGCATTTAGTTGCGTCATGTACCCCTTGACACTTGGTGAATGTTTTTCCTTTCCTGCATTCCTCGGTTGTGTGATCGTATGCGGAGCACTTGCTGCATGCTTGTGGTATTGGTTTGGGTGGGGAGCTTGGTATGAACCTGTAGAACCTATTTAGGTAATACAGTCCTCCGTCATGTGTCATTCTTTCGAACGAGTCGATGTCTCCAGTTATAATTCTTATCATCGATGTTGGTATGTCTGTTGCTCTTGCTATAATGCGTTTGCAGTATCTATAAGTGTATTTCTTGTTAGTGAGTTGTTTGCCAATATCTTCGTCGTCTGGGGTTTCCTTTTCAACTCCAGAGGATTATGTAGTGTGATTCGGTGTATGTGCGTTGTGTGTTCGGTGTGGTAGTTAGCTGTTGTTGGGTTCGGGATGTTTTGATGAGATGTTTGCCCATCAGTTCCTGGAGTCTATTTTTAGATTCTTTATTGTTTGTTTTAAGAGTGAAGTTGTTGTTTATCAGTTGTATGATGATGTACTTGTTGTTGGGCATGTGCGTTTCAATTTCAATCAATTTAATTTATGCTCAGTTAATTAATAAAACAACAAATCGCCAACAGTGTAATTTACACATGGCAACACTGAAAATGATTTGGTTGAAAACTAATGTAAAATGATATTGAGGTTATGTTACTTCAAATGTCAATCAAAAGTATGGTTACTCAATCCTCATTTATGATGCGACCAATTGTTGCGTTCGTAGAACCTGTTATCAAATTTTTCCCTCTTATTATTTTTGTTTGTTTGAAAAAGGACAATTTTTAGTTGATAAAAAACGCACATTTGTGTGCCATTCGTTGCTCTTCCACTCTTCCGTTGTAAGAATATATATTTAACACAAACGTTTAAAACGGTACTTATCAGTTGACGCACTGCGCTAATCTCTCGCTTTGTAAACACACCGAAAATGAATGGACTCTAATTCAGTAAAAATATTTAATGTAATTAATATATAATAATCAAATCATTCAAAACTCGCGCGACACCGATGACGACAACCACCGACAACATACGATGATTCAGATAATAAATTATAATAATAATTATAGCGCTAAATTGACACATTTCGTAATTAAAATTAATTCGTGCCATACTAAAAATAATGGCGAGCCGTTGGGGGGGGGGGGGGGATTGCGGAGATAGGAGGAGCCGAACCTTGCGGAGGCTTTTGTTAGGGATGTAGCGACGTGAGTGCGCACCTTGGTTCACGGCGTTATCGTAAGTTTGAATTTGACGTTTGGAGCGCCATTTGTTGTGGCCTTTGTGACACACGACTGATACGGAAATTACAGGTATCATCGTCACATCTACTCTAAGTCTCTGTACCAAGCCAAATATGTGTTTTTAAAATAGGTGCTAAGTGTTCCTTCACTTTCCTCTTCTTATTTGGTTCATCATGGCTGGTTTGTCGGGTGTGTCATGCATACTGGGCATCTGCCGGTGATCGCTCGTAGTTAATTAATGCAGATATTTACCTATGTGTGTGAAAATATACACATCCTTGTTTAAATAAAACCGCAGAAGTTTTATCGCCAGACTTACAATTTTTAGTTGATAAAAACCCCTACACCTTTTCGCCAGGCATTAACAAATGAATTAATAACTAAATGGATTTTTAAACATTATAGTGTCACCTAGAGTTAATATTATTTTATTATCTTACACACCCCCGACATCTATTCCATACTTATCGAGAAAAACAATTAGACTATGTACGTTTTACCCGTTTACCTTAATATAATATTTAATTTATTTTTGAACTCTCGGTACACGTTGTTACCCCGATCCACCTGTACATGTTACGCCGGACTCCATCTTGAATTTACACTCGCATACGATTTAATATTTTACGGCCTCGTATATTGACACGAAATTTATTTCTCAATCGGTACCCGTATATTATCAAATCACAGGGATTATGAAAGATTTAAGTTGGTATGACAGTTGTTATTCTCGGTTATCATCGGTTATCTCTCGGTTATCGCTCGTTAGATGGGTTCCTTCCTTGCGGCGACGCGGCTTTTGGAAACAGCCGACACGTTTTTCTCCGCGGCCCGAGGATAATGTGGGGGGTGGGGCGCTCCGTGCTTACCGGTAGCAGTGGGGCTCCGCATACGAATATCCATGGGCGCATCACCCTCCAGCTCGGCGACTTGTAAACGAATTCATATGTGGAGTGGCGCGACCTCAAGTTGGCGTTCGCAGGGTGCATGCGTATGGATGTATGCCTTGCGGGGGGGCGTGCCCCGTGCTTGGCGATAGCAGGGTCCAACATACGAACCCCTCACCCGTGGGGCAACGCGTTGTACAAATCATAACCTCAAACCATAAACATAACCTCAAAGTCTGGGGACTGGAGACATGAGGGCCTTGCGAAGGGGGCCTTACGACTTGGGGATCTGGAGGGCCCTACGATCTGGGGACGAGTCTTACGACTTGGGAGCCTTGTGGAGGGGGCTTTGTGCAGGGGGCCCTGCAACATGGGGGCCCTGCAACATGGGGGCTTTGCGGCAGCGATGGGCGCCTGCGACGGGTGCAGGCAACCCATTGCATATCCCGCTCAATTCGAGGGCGGTCGCCCCTCTTGTATAAGCAAACCGTTGTACAAATACGACTCTTCCATCTCGACGACCGCAAAAACAAAATGGCTGAAATGTGAAATTAGACCCCCATGTTAATCCTTATGGAAAAATAGGGCCGAATCAGCGTTACCCTACTACTTGTGATTTAAATAATTGAATTCATAATAGGAAATGCTATCTAATACAGGGTGTACATTTTTTACGGGCCATATAAAAAAATCAAATTAAGTTGATGATGATTTCTTCGAAACAAAACGTTGTACTGAAAATTTGTAAAAGCTGTCTTATAGAGCTAAAAAAGTGGCAATGAGAAAGTGCCTTTGGTTTTCTTATACCTTTTTAAATAACTTCAGAAAAAAAGAAAAACGAAATCGCAAGATTTCGGATTTTGTCGAATATCTCGGGAAGTAAGCGGAAATATCTGGTTTGCTCAACCGAATATTACTGATCACTAAATTGGGCAACTTTGTTGTAATTTAACCGCCTTTGTAACCTCCAACGTTTCCGAGGTCCCCATGCTGTTGATTCTTATCTTGGACACCCTGTATACCTACCTCTTAACTTACTGGTTCCCAACCAGTGGGTCGCGACGGGTCTATTTTAGGGTTGCCGCCTTTACGTACAAAAACTCTTATCAAGAATATCAAAACTTGTTTGCTTAGATGCATGCCCTCCCATCACATTAATATACAAATTATGATTATTATAGACTTGTCTTGACTTGACTTGACAAACAACAAGTAATTTAAATAATAGGAATTAGTACAACCAGTAAAATAAATGTGTCGGAATACTGGCGAGAACATTTAGCTCACTCCCAAAAATGTTTATAAGGCGGTCGCAAAAAACCGTGTTTACTTCGATTGTCGGCGATTGTACGAAACTACCAAAAATATCAAAACATGTTTGCTCAGATGCAAGCCCTGCCATCACATTAATATGTAAATAAAATATTATTATAGGCATCTTTGTTCAATCTCTTAAATCAGTGGTTCCCAAACTGTTTCGACACGCGGCGCTTTTTCAACTAGGGTTTCCCATGGCGCCCTTCTGTTTCCATTATATTTTTTGCATTATGGCAATCCTATTATTATAATAGGATGTTAGATATAAGTCAAAGTATGACTAATTTTAATGTATCTTTCTCATATTTTATTTAATATGATTGAGAGTAGAAAATTGAGAAATGAAATAAAATTTATAAAAATTCATACTTCTGCTATTTCTGACATTAAAAATCAAATTGATTAACATTGCATAAACCGAATGTTGTCATGCTTCTTGATCTAATTTTACATTATGCATAGCGCCATCTGGCGAGATACTTCACCACATTTATTATTAGAATTACACAGTTATTATATAGAACCTTTTCGGGGGCGCTCTATTATGAATATATATTTTTAATTTTATATTTTCCAAACAGTTAAAGATATTCCCAGTACCGTCCCTAAGACTAGTCAACTAGTCAGGTTGACTAGTCCATATTCCATATTTATGCCCGGGCACCCACATCCAGAGCCCTGCACATTACGCCCGCTATGAATATTTGCATGAACCTACACCGAGGAATCCATGTTTTTATAATGTGATCGCGTTAAACAAAAATTTTGGTTAATTTACTTCAATTGTAATTCACTTCATAAAGTTGTTGTCTTCCTTACATACAACTTGGTTACAGGCAACGTAATAGGTAAAATAACGATGAGATTAAATTTTACGACATCGCGATGTGAACAGAATTTGTCACTGCTCGCTCGTAAATCTGGAATAATATTTCCTGCATGTACTGCTTTAATTATCCTGCAAAGATACACAATTTCAAGTAGGTACCTCATTTATATGACATCTCGGCGCTTTCGGAATACCTCCTATGTGGAAAACCTAATATTTTCCGGGGACGAAATAAACTACTCAAAACTATATTTATTTACTTTGTTTTATTTCTATAAGTGACTCTCACAGCAGAGTCATTATAGAATTTGTTGAACTTTAATGTAACCTTCCATGACAAAAAAAAAGAAGATATAGGTACAGAAGGCTTTCCCCCAAAAAAAAAAACAAAGACTGCACATAGGAAAGAGAATTGAGTTTAATTTATTTTTTAATATTGCCGGGCCTTTTTAACACAGCAGGTTTACCATTCGTAGGACGCAGGGTAGCCAACTTGACAGAAAAACACCAAAAAGTGAATATCACAAAAAAAATTTCACATGAGGTTCCGAAAGCGCCGATATGTCAAAATGCAGCTTTGCCATTAGACAGTTTTCAAGTACCGAATTAATTACGATGTTGCGCATTAATTAGAAATATGTTCCACCTATGTGTGGAATATGTTTCCATATGTTTCCCCGGTATTTTCGAAGATGCAGCAATTGGTATCGCCATCTTGATTGTCACTTGTTTGTTACGCAAGGAAGCCGTTAGCATTCCACTTTCTAGTCGGCAATAAGTTGTATTGCATAAGTGAATAGCACTAATTGCGGATTAATTCGTCCCGCAGTTGTGTCTTACTTCATTTAAGGCACGCGTAAAGCCAAAGGATCAGTGAACATACACTTGCTCCTTAGACTTAGAATGCGGAAGGCGGATACTAAGGACGCCTCAGGAATGTGTAGGTTTCGTAATAATGGCGCAGGGTCCCCATTTTGTAATTCTGTACAATTTGATTTGTATTATTGTTTTCGTCTATTCTCGCTGTCAACTGATATTCCAATTGGTTTTAGCATGCCGAAATGCAAGTTGACGCAACACAGTGGCCAAAATACATCAACACGCATAAAATGTCTCCATCTGAAACTATCTTAATATTCATTCTCCGACAAACATTATTGTAATTGATCTTCAGTAAACATTCCTGCACAATTTGAAAGTATTCATCATTAAGTTTCTCCAAGGTTCGAAGCCTTGACTTTGAAATCTGTAGTTCATTAAATTAGTTGCTTCATACTTCATATTTATAGATTTTCTAAAAATAATCCCTTGCTTCCATTTGGTTTGGGGGACTGTGCTTAAGAGCGATTCTCAGATATCCGGCTTCAAAAATCTTTCCTGTTCAACTCTCCTAAAACGTACTAATTTCTGCGTTTTGATTGCAGCTGGGTCCCGTCCATCGTCTGCTAACCGAGGTACGTAAAACACTACCCAAAATACCTTGAAAACAATCAGATGATTGTATATCATCTATAAGCAATCCCCTATTATTAAAACATGTTTACAAGGTGGAATGCATATTTTAGGTGGCACAATGCATTGGTTTGCGTATGTGGGGCCTGACCCCCCTTTAATCGAAGGTAAAATGTGTGTGCTTCGTCATGCATAAAGTACTCCTATAACGTTACTTATAATGAGTTGCAAGTTTCATTTCATTAATACCACTAATTGCATCCGTGTGATCCCGCATATTTAAATACTCGTTGGTAAATGTGTTATTAATTAATATCTATATTTGCAGAAGATAGGGAAGCAAGAATTAGGAACCTGAAAGAACGGCAGAACGAAGAACGCCAGAAGAAGCTCGAAGAAATAAAATCGCAGGCACTTGCAGCGCAACGGTATAAAGAACTGAAAGAGCACGAAAGGCGACAGCGGATAGATGACTTAAGGAGCAAGGAGGATTGCCGCAGGCAGCAAGTCGAAGAACGAAAGAAAGCGATAAACGAGGCAGAAAAGGACAGGCTGGAATCGATTTTGAAGAGAAACCAGGAGCGTGAGGCAAGGATCGAAGCAAAAAGGCGGAATGATCGAAGTTCGATGGTGTTTGCATTTGGATCATCAACACCCCGCATGCTGGAACCAACAGATTCAATTGGGTCCTTCTGGGGCCACAGGCGAGCCACTTCAACACAGAATATTACGTGTACTGCAGTACCGCTTACACGAAGACAATCAGAAAGGGAGTTAGATGGGGGAAGCAAGAAGAGGGCTACCTCTGCTGGTGGCCTTGAACGTTCTGGAGAAGGTATGTTGGTTACGTAATGAGTCATTGATGCATGCAACTTCTTGCAACTGGATAGATATTCAGTGTTTATTTGGCTACTTTTGTGTTTGTAGCTGCCTTAGATTCCCCAATACATACTATTTCTTTTACTTGGGTTACAACTGGGTGATTTGTAGGTTTTCGGTATTATTTTCCAGATGTTTTGCGAATGTCGACTGCTATCAATGAAATATTCAACTGGGGGAATGGATCAGATCCCTCAAATCAGTCTAGCACATCTGCACAAGGCATATTATTGACACGCAGCTCTTCAGCCCATTTTGGTATAACTTGTGCTGCTGCATTCAATCAATGTTTACGTTTTCATTTATAGTTGGTGCCTGATGATTTGCTGTCATGATTACTGCGCCTTGTATCATCATTAATATTTGTAAATGCTTCTTGTCCACGTGATGTTCAGGTTTTCCCCACTCGTTTACTTAGTTGTATCATTTTGTTTGTAGTGTTTAATGTTTAATAATTAAATGTTGAATGATTTAGCATGCAAACCGTATATGTTCTTCTAGTGAAATCACGTTAACCAGCCATTATTATGTTACAAATTTCAAAAGATACTTAACTTGGCAAGCAGGGATCATCCGAATATGTAGTTGCATTTGCACCAACTACATTAAATATCTAGAACTCACATTCCAGATCAATTTTCCTTGCTTCTTCATTATCATGTGGCTGCGAAGGGTCTGTACAAATTGCAGTAATTCGATACAAGAGTGTGAAATGTCTTTAACCAGGGTACCTTGCGACCGGCAAAAGTCAGCACAACAGTTAGGGAAATCATGAAAATTCTGAAATTGTCAGGGAATTTTGTATACATTTCTGAAAATAACGTGACAACTCAAAACTTACTAAAATTAAACGCCCTTTGTTATAGAATATATATAGAACTCCGTTCGTACATTTCATTATATGAGGTTGGTATCTAGTAACTTGTTTGGTAGCAATACTATCTCAACATGGCGACCTTCGCGCAATCTATTAATTGGCTACTGCACCCTGTATATAATTTATTTAATTACTGTACCACACCTCTTAAAGTTTCTTAAACAGAAACTAAAAAAAATCCAAATTTTGGCATGAGAAAAATTGAAGCAATTAGTCCTTCCGTTACAATAATTGAACCTCTAAATTGAACTAGTCCTCTATTTTGACCATCTTTGAGTTAGAGCAATAATTGAGTCGCTAAATTGAATGAGTTCATCAATTTTGATCATCGGTGACGTTATTTCTAACTGAATTACAATTGTTTTAATGTTTTGACCTATAATTTCTTGTAACCTATAATAATTACATCGTCTATAAAAGAATACTCAGTCAATAAATCTATGATTAGGTATCAGTTTTTTAATGTTTTCTATTGCTGTCGAATCAATTATAGTGGATGTTATAGTTAGAGGGCTGGGAACTGGATTCAATACTGCCGTAATCTTTGTCATTGACAATTGTCGGTTTGTATTGTTAATATATTGCGCTTAACTGTAACAGCCAGCACACCATTTTGCAACATTAACAATCAATTTTTTAATATTGTACTGCCTACAGAAGCAGGCCCGGCCCAAGACATTCTGGCGCCCCGGGCTAACTTTATTTTTGCGCCCAAAAAAAAAAAATATATATATATATCGCCAAAACGGTATATCATTTATTACACAAATAAAAGTATTAAAAATAATAAACAATACAAATTCAAAACAATACACAAAACGAAAATACAAAAACGAACAAAATACAAAAACTGAAAATAAATCTTCAACAAACAACATACCCCTTTCTTTCAGAAAACTGAAAATAAATCTTCAACAAAACAAAGGGGTGTGTTGTGTTTCAAAATTTGGTAACAGTACATTATTTGACAGCATCACTTTCAAGTATTAAATGCTGTTGTATCATAATTGCATTTGACATTTGAATGTAAAAAAAATGTAAAAAAAAAGTGCTGCGCGCGATGTATTATAGGCGTTCATTATAAACATTGCCATAGACGGCACTATTTTCGACAACGAAAAGTTCATTACGTGAAACTTGTATTTAAGGCTTGGGTGCGGAATCATTAAAATTAATTTGTTTTTATTTTAAGATATTCAAATATTACAAATGTATGTATATTTGTAATATTTTTACATTTTTTAATTATAAAATTTGGCTCGTTTTAGCGCCCCCTAAGTTTCGGCGCCCCGGGCTGTTGCACGGCGAGCCCGTACCTTGGGCCGGGCCTGTACCGAAGCTGCACTTTTCGTGCACAACCGAATCATGTGAGTTTTGTTTTTCATGGTACATACCAATGAGGTTCAGTTTGACTGTAGTCAGGAAGAGATCTTATTTAATTTGTTTTAACAAATGTTTTAACAATAATAATAACAAAGCACTTTTATTTAGATAGTTCAATGGTAGTTACATAATAGGAAATAGGTCACAAAATATTTTCAATTAATATATGTCCTTAACAAAATTTAATCTAATGTAATGGTTTATCTAATTAAGTTTATAAAGTAGATTAAACGTTCTCTGTTCAAAAGTCGTGTAGGTGGTTTCAATTTATATTTCATTTAGTAGATGGTTAAATATTTTCTTACATGAGTAAAATGTGTCACTTTACATTGAAATGAAATTCTGTCATTATGGTATTTAGGATTCACCCGAAAATAATGATAACAAATGACATAAAAATGTTGAATTGAACCTTGATTTACTCAATGTAAGTTGATTTCTGCATTCAGAAAAAAAAATAGGGAGCCGAGGTCTGCACCATTGAACACGACATGCTTCTATATACTGATTTAGATGCTAAACTCGAACTGAAAAGTTTCACTTTAATTATTGTGTCTGAACATTTTTTACCATATGTTCAATGTGGAACTTAACGCATGTCCGTGACTTGGTTCACATTCATAAAATTCAAATCGAATATTATTGAGCTGTCAATATAAAAAATATGGTGAAACTATCGACTTGTTCCGGAAAACTGGCAGCGTAGATAGAAAAAACGAAAGCTGCCGACCCACAGCGTGTAAGCAGTAAGTTATTGCTGATCTGCAAGAACGCATGATAAACGAACCAACGACATCATTGTGGTGACTTAGACAAGAAGTTAGTTTATCACTTGGCACTTGTCAGAAAATTAAAAATGTGAAACAAGTCACAGACATACGTTTGAATTTCCACAGCCCCCCCTGATGGATTTTTTTATGAACATATGATAGTTCCTTATCCGTTCCAGATGTTGGCAATCATTATCAGGGCTTTGAACCAGAATGAAACCAAAAACCGGTAGACTAGTAAAACTTGCAGGAAATTAAACCGGAACCAAACTTCCATTTTTGCTGGAACGGCAACCGAAACCGAACCGTTATTTTTGCTGGAATCAAACTGATATATATTTTTTAATTGAACTGATATGAAAACCGAAATGAAAACTATAATGGTTCAAAGCCCTGATCATTATTTTGTTTACTGCTACCCAGAAAAAGCTTGGTGAGGTCAGGTCAAACCATGTTCAAAGATTTTTCAGCCTCAATATCCTTTTTCCCATAGATCTTTTCCCTGCTACTTTTTTTTTGCAGTATTGATTTCACTAGTTGAAACCTGCTTTCATTCCTCATATGACCCAAGTTTCCTGCATTTTATTGTGTTAAGGACCTCTTTCTCTTTCTGCTCTCCATGAAGTATCTCAACTTTTGTTATGTGATCCTTCCATTAAATTCTCAAAATTACCACATCTCAAATGATTCTAGATTTTTGCTCGTAGCATAGGTTAGTGTTCACAATTTTATATTCTGTAGAAAAGAACTGAGAATGTGTCATCATTGAGGTCTTGATTTATTAGTAGGGAGCTCAATTTGTTGAACACAGCTTTTTCAATGCAAATCTTTATTTCTTATGAGCAATCCCACTGATTGTTTACACTGGTACTAAGATATTTGATCGGTGATGAGATGACAATTTGCTATAACAGATTTAATTATGATCATTACTTTTGTTTTATTGGTGTTAATATCTAGGCCATATCTTTTGCTTCTCTTCTGTAACTCGATTGACGAAATGTGGTGGAATGTTTCAATGCGCTCAGCAAATTGTATCATCCATATGATGTCATATGTTATGATGATGATGATGTGATGATGAAATTCTATAAACACTTGTAATGATTCACAATTTTTTTTCATATTTTCATAAAATAAAATATTTTCGTTTCGATTTTTATTCCGGCAATAATAATGAATTTTTTTTTTGGCTTTCGGTTAAGTTCCGAGTGATTGATTTTTAAATTATTTAAATGTTTTAAAAAAATCTACAACTGAAGTGGAAGTAAGATTGTGTATGTGCGGTTTGAACATTTACGGAACCGAAATAAATCGATATTTTTTCGGTTGGGCTTCGTTTTCGTTCCGGCAAAAATAACGTTTTTTTTTCAGTTTTTGTTACGACAAAATAACGGTTTTTTACAGTTTTCGGTTCTGTTCAGGTTCGAAGCCCAGCTTATTAAATAACAAACAAATCTTCTTAAGTCCACT
Source organism: Othius punctulatus (assembly GCA_951805005.1). Classification (NCBI taxonomy): domain Eukaryota; kingdom Metazoa; phylum Arthropoda; class Insecta; order Coleoptera; family Staphylinidae; genus Othius; species Othius punctulatus. The sequence continues at coordinate 7,084,760 of OX638147.1, read as the reverse complement.
TCTCCTGGAAGGTATGATGTTGTTGATAAATATTTTTGTTTTAATATTTGGAGGTCCGGACATATTTTATCTTCGGGCCGAGCATATGCTACGGAAAAATTCAATGGTGGGAACCACAAATCTCACTCGACGGCTGCAGGGTGGCCATGCTTGCTCTTGATTATCTTTCGACAGTCATTGAATCAGTTTGAGGATTTGAATTGATTTCAACATCAACAGATGGGGCTCACGCGTCTAAGTTGTTATATCATCATAAACTGTAGTACAAGATAATGTGAGATTTAACATAGCAGTTTAGTGATTTGATGGACTGATTCTGAATACTAACTTTATCTTGAATGTCCTGAATTTTTGAATATATACACCTACATAAGTGTGTGAGTTTAGAAGGTTTTTATTAAAATTTTGTCATTATGTTGACAATTTCCGCGTAAATGGTTTGTCATCGTATTCTTTGCGTCTTGCAAGTAATGTTGTAAGTGTTGTCTTTCCACAGGGACTCCCCCACAGACTCCTGCCGGCTGTGTCAGTGGGTACGTGGGCCGTAGAAGAACTGACCTCATGCCTACCATTCCATCGAAAGACTCACCGTCCTCGGGCACACGCAAGCCCTTTACTAGATCACCAGGTAGGGCTTACTCGATGTCTCGCTTAGATCAATTATCGAAGCCTCGTAAACGGCCCGACTTACCTCCGGTCTCGGAAACCTCAACCCCCAGACCTCTTAACCATCCCCAGTCCTCAGTTAGTCGAAGCATGAGCCACTTAGCTGTTAGTAAGCTAGGACCACCCCAAAGACCTCTACGCAAGTCAGATAGTTGCAGTATGCATCAGCTATCTCATGCTGCTCCTTTGCCACCCCCTCGCACTACGCGTGCTACTCAACTACGACAACAGAAATTAGCTAATGCCAACTCCAGCAACCAAATAGAAGGTATGCATATGAAGGAAAATAGGTAATTGATTATAGCTATCGCAGTTGCCATTTGAGTCTCTTAATTCACCTCATTAGCATAATAATATATGGTGGTTGTAATTAATATCTGGGAGAGGTATAAGCTTTATGTAAGTTGCACACATATTGCTTCTATAATCATGTTCTCACAGGTAAATATTCAAAAGGTGGCTGGTAGGACAACAAATTCTTCAACAAAATTATATTCTCTGACTTACACATTTTAATTTAATTCTGTTCTAATACTGTCTAGCTTACTAACATATTTTGTAACGCGACAATCCTCTACACTCTGCAAACCATAATATCCGTAAAAATGTATTAGTGGATTGTCGTGGTATTTAATGACCCATACTAATATGTATTTTTTGTAGCTCCATCAAGGCCCAGCAGTTCACTAAGTCAACAGAGTACTAGTAGTGTCACTAGCTCTGTAAATATGAGAAGTAGACCAATAGCAGCACCTAGAAGACCGAGACCAGTAAGCATAGCGGTTACCGGTGTGACCAGTGATAAAAATTTAGCACAGCTAGATAAAAACACTAAACCACCCTTACCAAAGTCACGAAAGTCAAGTTTAGTAAAATCGCAGGAGCGAATTAAAAGGAAACCTATTAATTCACCCACAGATGGTACGCCAAAACTAATATTGTCGCCGACATCCAACAATGCCCCATTAATCCAACTAACTGAACATAAACTGACAATTAAAATAGAACCTGAAATTACGAAATCCGAGGATGAAGATGTAACACAAAAGGCGGACATACAGGAAGAAATTGCCACAGAGTAAGTTACATTTGATCCTTCCCGATAACGTTGCTCACGTTTCTCATAATTATTTTATAGGCAACTTATTGACTTCTGCTGTCCACTACAAGAAGCTACAATCAGTGAGTCTGTCGAAAATATTAAACAGGAAACTAGCCTGCCAGTCGTCGATACTAGCATTGATGTTGAACAGATCGTAAAAGAGGAAGAGAAACCTGATCACAACGGTGAGGAATCTACAGATATGATAGACATGTCTGCTTCTATGACTAAAGTACGTATCACCACGGAAGAGGAAGCTAAAGCTGCTTTGGCAGAAAGGAGACGTTTAGCTCGAGAAGAAGCTGAGAGACTGGCTGAGATGGAAAGGTTGCGTATAGAAGAAGAAGTGAGGTTAGAATACGAGAGGCAGCAGAGGGAGGAAGAAATGCAAAGAGTGCTTATCGAACAGATGAAGGCTGCAGAACAAGAACGATTGGAAGAAGTACGTCTTCAGAGTTTATGGACACTCTTTTACTTCATACTCTTTTATTTAACATTTACTTATTGGTGGCCTGTGTAATTGTCTTTCACGTTTTTAATAGTTTATTTTTATATGTAGTATTAAGTTTAACAAATATTTTCGACTTGTGCAATTGTATTTTTCTAAAAAAAATCTATTTCATTAACATGTACAGACTGTTTAAGAAAGTGGTGTCAGCAACGTTGCAAAACATTTGATTTGCATCTTCAACAGTAATTTATTAGTTTCCAGTTTAATAGTTGACATCACTTTCTTGAACGCCTTGTATTAAGCTTAACGAAATATTGGTGGTTTGTGCAATTAGATTTGTCGAGTTTTTCATGGTTTGCTGTTCTTAAAATATATTGCCTTGGTTTTTGAAGACGCATTTTTATATGTTTTTATCTTTCCAATAAATGTGCGAGTTTGCTTTGTTGTTTTATATGTTATAACAGTGGTGTAGAAATATTACATGGAACGCTACTGATGTAATTTTTATTGATTTTACAATGCATGAATTAATGAGTACAGTATTAGATGTTGCCTAAATTAATTTTTCATCCATTTGCATGTTTATATTATGTTAACTAAAACGGAGCAGTATCACAAAATTAACACGTTGCCTGGTAGTAGTATGAACATTTATTCCATATACATGTTTACAGCATACTTAATACATATAATATACTAACTACATTGATGTATGATGTGATATATATGATATATGGAATGAGCTTGATATATGATGTGTTACATGATATATTGGAATCAGCTATTGACTTTCGTATTTCGGCCCATGAAGTGTTGTGAATATGAATGATTGTCTAATATTAGTTCGTGAGTTAGTCACTGTCTTTATGATTTGTCAGTCTTTCGTACAATGTTTGGGAGGGATATTTGAATTTAGGAGCTTGGTTGATGTTTCAGGTATGGATGAAGGGTGTAATAGGTTAGTTGTTTTTTTTGTCTAAAATCGATTTTAGACTAATTGAACTGGTAGACATTTCATTACTAAGATATACCCTCAAATGAGATAATTATTTTAAGGCTCATACATTCATAATAATCAGCTACTTAGGCTAATTATCTTCATTGCACGATTTGAATATTTGTACAATGATAAAAATTTTTAGGCAATAAGGGAGACTGAAAGACGAGAAGAAGAGGAAAGACTTAGAAAAGAAGAAGAGAACCGTCAAAAGCTCTTGAAAGAGGAGGCCGATCGTAAAGCAAAGGAAGAAGCAGAGAGGCAAAAAGCCGAGTTGCAGGAGAGGTTGAAACATGAAGAAAAGGAGAGGGAAGCTAGACGAAAACGTGTCGAAGCGATAATGTTACGTACTAGAAGAAAGAACAACAGCTCGACACAACCACAGGTAACTAATGTTTCCTGAGAAACTTGCTTGCGAATTAATGCTGGTTTTTCTTTAATGAAATTATATTCCATGTTTAAAATTGACACCTTTTGTTCAATTTGTTTTTTGTAATTCTAATACAATGTTGGATTTTTAATCAAATATTATCATGTCTCTGCTGTAGTGCTAAAATTTTTTATCAAATATATTATTACTCAGCGTCATTAAAAATTATTCTCCTCTGTCATGTTTCATGAAAATTTTGGCTATATATTCATAAAGTCTGTAATTATATTTTCTGTTACATGTATGTGTTCAAGTTTTTTTTAAATTATTGTATTTATTGGCTCTTAGTTTAATAAAGTTAAATTAATTCTTACGTTTTTGCTTCCCACATCGCTTCGCTTTTTCACAGGTGTAGTTAAATATTTGTACCGTAACGTAATGCACTTATATGCGTCTATTGAGTGAACTCGAACTGTTATTCACAAATGTTTTGTTATTATTTTTGTTAGACTGAAGATAAGAATGAAGAAAATAGTTCTGAAAAATTAAATGGTTCCAAAACGGACACCTCTGAGAATGGTCATAAAAACGGTAAAGACATTGAAACCGTTGACAATATGTAAGTGTATGTTATCCCTTTTAGCATGCATGTTAATGTATTTAATTTTTTTAGAATCCCAGTTGAAACCCTTAAGAATGCAAATACTGTAAACGTCGATAATTTAAGCACCGACGATACTTTAAATTCAAATAACTCTTGGCAACGTAACACACAAACTGGTGAGTCACTATAGTCCGAACGTTGGTTGGTTGGTTGGTGGTACAGTAGATTTTGTTAACTAGCCGTTTCTTTTTGCAGATTTGTTGATGTGAGTTGCCATGAATTCGTAAATAGGTGCTTGTAAATGGTTTATTTTTTTTTATAAACAAATGAATTTTAGTTTTCGTTTAAGTAAAATTGCCGTTTATTGTATCTTCTTTTTTATATGAAATATCACCGTAACAGTGTGTGCAATATGTTGCAAGACAGTAGAGAAACGGCAATTTTATTTAGGAATATTTAGAACAGTATACTGACTGAGATTATAAATATATAATAAATTTTTGCGTGCGCAAATCCTGATCAAAAACATATTTTTATAATTAGGTGGGTCCACTTAGATATAAATTATAATAGTAATTTAATAGCTTATAATTGGTGTTAGTTATTTGCAGTATTATTTATACTTGTTTGTCAGAATCTCAAGTGAATTGGCTTAAATGCTTTTAATTTAAGTCTGCGGCATATATTCAAGGCGGCGAGCTTTGTAAACATATTTGTTATTTTTTTGTAATGTTACATGGTTCTGTTTTACTTTAATGGTTGTGTTTGATCAGGATTCCATAATCTTCCATTATGTAAATGAGGTCGGTCTTTACTAGTCATCTGAATTGTATTATAATTTTTAAACTATGAAGAAACGAGAACAGATAAGTGAGATGGAAATAATTCAGTGTTGGCAATCCACTATCATAGAGCACAGATAGTTTTACTATAACTAGGATATGCATTTTTAGTCAGGGTCTAAATGCCTTGCATGGTTACTCAATCGTATTCTTTTTCTGTACATTTTGTGAAATTAGTAAGGGGCAGGAGAGAGAATTTGTTTTAATATTTAATTAACAATGTTGGCATTCTGCGTAATTATATTAAACATATGTATACCGAGTGTTCTCCAGACACAATAGTAGCCTGTGTGAGTGGACACTCTCTATATGTACTATCCTAATCTTATATATATATATATATTTGATTGAAACATACCCTTATATATTTATCAATGAAATACTTTGTAAGTGTTATTTATTAAGGTGTTTCTTTTTTTATAGAATAGACTAAATTCCGATTTAGCATTGCCTCTTATAACAACAATATAAAGGGCTACAATGTTAATCATATGTTACAATAATTTTAAGATAATCAATTACTTCTTGGTGTAACAGAATTTACAAGTATTTAATGTAATCTAATGCGATCATATGAATCGACTGCTTTTAGTGAAAATTGGAACATCAATTATCTTCATCTTATCATTCTGTTTCGCACATGGCAAGCTACCTGGTTTTCCACTAAAAGCTGTCGATTTTTTCTTCATTAACAGATATACCTAAAAAATATTTGTAAAAATGCTTGTTAAACCGTGCTTAATAAAAGTTAATAGATTTATTTATCAAAATTTTATGTTAAATATATTTTTAAATTATTCTTTCTGTATTACATGGTTCATTATTTCCATACCTTCATTGAACGTATTTAAATATCCACAGATTTACTGTTGGTACAGTGGAGCTTATTTGATAAATAATTATGTAACTCCCTTTTCTCAAAGTATGGCTCCCTATTAACCTAAACTTTCGCATATAATAACTACCTCAATGCTCGACTGTACTAAGAGCATGTTTATCGCCATTGTATAATAAACCATTTTTTTCTGACACCATTCCAGTTGTAAATTTCATATTTGAACTGTACTTTAAATTGTCGATCTGACAATTCGAATTTGGCATATAGGCCTAATTATACCGTCCCTAGAAATGATGGTTAATGTGTAACAAAAGCTTTTTTGAACGGATTTAGCAAATTAGAAGAATGTGTGTTTCAAATTAAAATGACAATATGATTGTAATTAGGTCATTATTGTCTTAACCCCTTTTTCTTTTCAACGGTTTTCCAAATATATTATATGTACATAAGTAGAACGGCTATTGTATCTAAATATAAACAAAATATACAGAATGTCCTCACTTATATTGGTTGATTAAATTATATCATTTTTAAAGTGTATATTGTACATTTCTTTCAATCCATCTTTGCATGTTGTAACTCATCCTATGATTAAATATTATTTACCTCATTTTTTAAATTTATTAATTGGTGTGGAAACCATGCGGGGCAAATATTGTAGTGAATTTAAATAAACTAAAGGATTACATTTAAGGTGCTTTTCTTTTACAAATATGAAGTGAGTGAGAACTGTCAAATTCAAATTGCCATTGCCTCTATATGTGAAAGTTGAGACCAATTTTAATTACCAAACCACCTTACAATGGTTGGTAATTACCAGTCATTGGAGCGGTAGTGCAGAAAACTACTGTGGTAGCGGTAGCGTTACTTTGCAATAAAAGTATTGGTATCTGTTACCGCGAAATCGGTAGTCGGTAGCTTTGCAGTACTTTTTATTCTAACTGTTTTGTTATGTATTTTTATTAGTTTTGATACTTTTTGCAATATTCTTCAAATATATTTATTCTATTTACTTATACCTAAATAAATTTACCGTGGAAGTGGTGTTTTTTCTGAAGATGAATTCTATTTTTCGAAAATAGTTTTTTTAGATTAAGTGTATCTAATTCTCAAATGTTGTTATTGAAATATAATCCCAACATTTATTGCAGTTTGGGCCTCCGTTTTGGTACCTTTGCAGGTACAAAACAATAACTTGATTTCCCTGAGAAAATCTTCGAAAACGAATACATCCGAAAAATTACTATATTATTCATGTATTTGAAAAGCCCGCCATATAAAAAGGTTGGTAGTAATGGTGAGGAGAAGTGATGATGGCAGAAATGGAAAATAGCAGTTGGACTTTAGACCATATACCGGGCTTTTTTTTTATTACACACAACATTCATATATGTAACTAAAATAAATTGTCAACCAGTTATACATTGTCCACTATCATTATTTTGGCATACACAGTTACACAGAGTGGTTATGTTTTTAATAATAAAGAAATCGCAAAAGTTTAGTTTTAAATTTTAAAATTAATTTATTCAAACAATTGTAACGGTAAACCAAACAACATAAAAGGTTAAGTGTGGTTAAATCCAGATGTCCCAGCAAGTTTTCAAAATGCTCTCCGTGTATATCAAGGCAATACGCAAGGCGGAGCTTTTTAGTTCATCCAGGTGACATACTTGCACGTTATTATAAATTTCACGGGATATAACCAACCGTGTTTTAACAAAAGAGGTGAAACTGAATATCCTATATTGTGTACAGGAAAGAATAGGATCGCTTTTAGATGTAGCCAGATAGTTTGAAATATCATACAGTTAGAATTTCTTCATTAAAACTGAATTTTTGCGATTTCTTTATAACCTCTCTGTGGTTTATGCCAGTTTTGATAGTGTACAACTGGTTGTCTTTACCTGTACTTACGCGTTGACAATTAATTTTTTGAAGTTACACATATAAACATTTCTTACGCGTATGTGCAGGCAACCAGTTATACATTATCACTAGTAAGCAACCAAACAATGTAATGTGTAATAAAGAAAAGAAGCCCGGTATAATTATAGACACGCCTTTTCCCGAAGCGGTGAAGCAAACATAACACGGCGCGTGTGACGTCACTTGTGGGCAGGCCACCACAGACGGCAATAGGTTTTGTACTGAGAGATTAACGAAATATAGCATTTTACAAACCCACAAACTTCAAATATTAATAAACCTTGTAAAGAGTGTTTTATGAGACATAACACAATAATATAAATAACAAATTTTTATTATTTCACACAATACGATTTTTTTAAAGCAACAAGTGTCATTCAACAATCTTGCATTTCATCTTTCACAAATTAAAAACTTAAGTCAAATCAATTTCTGGTGTATACATGTTTACATTAATTGGGATGTTATATTTTTAATAAGTTATAAATTACAGTTCCTTGCTTTGCATTAATTTTGGCATAGAGATTTTTTTTAATAAGTGTGCATACAGAGTTATAATTGGTGAAAGATTAAAAATATTTAAGTCTTCATTTATTTATAAATTTTACACAAATGTAATAATTTTGTTTTGTGGTCAATAATTATTATTGGCCACAAAACAAAATTGTTTTAGTCAGTTTAGTTCGAACTCTATTCGACCGAGGATTCATACATTCACCTTGATGGTATAATCTAATATTGCAGTAATTGGAACTAATCATTTTGATTAAGTTTGTATTATAGTTACATCAAGGTCATACATATGCTCTTTGTACGCATCACTCCGAACACTGCACATAATATTTATAACTAACTTAGTGTTAAGATTTTTGTGTGTTAATTTGTTGGTTTCGGCAATCATTCTTATTTCGCTTTCAGCACTTTACATATAGTAATCACATCTTTCGATGGTTGAATTAAGAATTGTTTCAAGACTTCTGTAAGGTTTTCCAATTATTAATTTAGATGTTAATCTGTCAGACTGAATTGCAGTTAAACAGATGTCACAATCCAGGTTTTTCTTTATTTTCCTCACTACAAATACAGCTATATATTCTACATCTGACACATATAGCGATAATTTGTTGGAATAACTTATGCTACTTAAGGCATAATCATGATCGTTAAATTTCTCTTCATCAATCTTCTGATGGTCAATGTTATTCGTTTGTACCTTATTTGTTGTACTAGCTGCTAAAATAATAGAAGGCATTTGTTTAATGCAATTAGGTTGGGATGAAGATGTCACTGCTGTGTGGCATTAACAGTTGTTTGTACGCGGTTTGAAATTGTTTTTGAGTTGGATTGTTATTGTATCCTCCATGGCTCCTTATAGTACTGAAGAAAACCTCAAGGTGATCTTGACATAGTTTATAATAATAATTATAATAACAATTTATTTATCAACGGGGGCATTCCCAATATACAGTAATTATATGATACATAAATTGCCTAAATATATACCGCGCGTTTTTTTTATCTCTGAACATAGGCCATGTTCAGTTTTAAAACGACAGTATCAATTGCAACCAGTTATGCAACCAACATTACATGCGCCAGCAACTCGATCATTTGAATTGTCAAAACTGTTGACAGAATATGTATTATACGCAAGAATTTTCCTGAGACACCAATCCCATCATTCCTGTTCAAATAGGAATCATCAACTGTTAATCCCGAAATAGTAACTCATTTGTAAAAGTGCCCTATTTCTTTCTTGCGTTGAATACATTTTCTGTCAATAGTTTTGACATTTCAAATGATCAAGGTACAAGTGCATGTAATTTTGGTTGCATGCAATTGTTATGCAACCAAAATTTCATGCACGTGTTACTTGTTCTTTTGAAATGTCAAAACTATTGATAGAAAATTTATTCAACGCAAGAAAGAAATAGGGCACTTTTACAAATGAGTTACTATTTCAGGACTAACAGTTGATGATTCCTATTTGAACAGGAATGATGGGATTGGTGTCTCAGGATAATTCTTGCGTTGAATACATTTTCTGTCAACAGTTTTGACATTTCAAATGATCGAGTTGCAAGCGCGTGTAATGTTGGTTGCATAACTGGTTGCAATTGATACTGTCGTTTTAAAACTGAACATAGGCCTATGTTCAGAAATTAAAAAAACGCGCGGTATAAATATACAGTATAGCAATCACTAGTTGTAGTGACGCTCAAGGAAGAATTTAGTTCCAAGGTGGTCATCTTGAAAAAGTCAATTCTCTCGTTTAGGTTTATGCAGTGCTGTGTTTTGAAGGGGAAACCAACTTAGGCAGCAGTTTCCGCTCTGTTTTATCCTCACTACAGTAATGTCTGAGCAAGAGGTTCCTGTATCCGTTGCGCAACGTATTATTATAAAGTTTTTATCTAATGAAGGAGTTAAACCGTCAGAAATTTTAACTCGTTTGAAGACACAATTTAGGGAAGCAACAGTGTCTCAGAACAGAGTGTTTACTTGGGCCAGAGAATTTAAAGGTGGTCGAGAACGTGTTGAAAACCAAAGACATAATCGACCAAGACCCGCCTGTCTGCCGGCAAAGTTCTTGAGGCGGTTTTCTTTGACTATAGGGGAGTTTTCCCTATAGTCAAAGAATTTGATTTTCTTCATGATTGATTTTCTTCATGATCGACGTATAATAAATATAGCTTACTATTGCCAGTTGTTAGAGTCAGTAAAAACCGCCTACCAAAACAAATGACGAGGTACGGCCATCAGAAGTGTAATTCTTTCTCATGACAACGCTAGGCCTCACACGGCGATTTTGTCAAGGGAAAAATTGAACAGCCTCCTCACAGTCTAGATTTGTCTCCCTGTGACTATTTTTTGTTTGCGCCCCTGAAAGAATCACTTGGAAGGGAACGATTCCAAAGCGATGTGGAAGTCGAGGAGTACGTGCACAATTGGTTGATGACCCGCCCGCAAACTTTCTATAAACAAGGAATGTTTAAGCTTCCAAATCGATGACAAAAGTGTGTTGAGTGTAAAGGAGGGTATGTGGAAAAAAACTGATCTTATGCATATTATCAATTAAAAATTTATATTAAAAAATTACCGTGTATATTTGAATTACCCTCGTATATAAATTGTCTCTTTTGTCACATGTGGAAATTTTGTTTGTGACGAGTTGATCGATAAATCAACTCCCAGATGACGTGCCATTGTGATATTTGTTGCAGCCTCATCAAAAGTAAAACTGGTTATCGTAACTCCAGCTGCATGTAATATTTTCAAACATATTTTTATCAAGTTGCTCTTTTGGATTCCAATTATCGGTCACACTGTTTAAAACGATTGCTTCTTTTGCTACTGCTACGGAATCATTTTGAAGCTCATTCCCAATACCAACATATCTATAACAGAAATTGTGTTCAATTAAGCTGCAATTTACTATACCATAAAGGGGAGAACACATCCACGCGATCACAACCATGATAGCGATAGCGATGGTAGTACTCAAAATAGACCAACAAAGGAAAAACAGTAAAATAAGTTTAGAATTGTGTAGTTTACAAGTAGAAGAAGCTCTGCTCCTTGCAGCATAGTAATAATAATATGCCTGTTGATGGAAGAAGAGCAGAAAATTGGCTTTCACTATACGTGAAAAATTTGTTTCTTATTTAGATAATTTGTAAAGTAATTTTATACTAAAAATTTATTTAAAAAAAAATACATTACTTAGCACCAGTGCTTCCTAATTTCAATTCTTTGGCAATTTCGTCAATACACCAATAGATCGTGTCAGTCTATGCGGGTAAGTACATTTTATTACTCATTCCGCGTTTGATCGCCACCGCCATTGCATTCGTGAAGGTGTGTTCACCGCTTAAGACTGCGGCTACCGTAGTTCGAAACTGGGGACATGTTCATTAGGAAAACAACAAAACAACAAAACATAAAATTTTCAGGAATCATTAATGATATATTTATTTATAAAGTGACATTTTTTGTTTTACTTTTTTGCAATATTTATATTTATTTATCCTTAAACAACATTTAAAATATTTTTTTTACGCTGTGAAATATATATCACTGTATAGAGAAAAAAGTGAACAAAACGAACATATATTTTTTTGTTTCATTTGCAAAAATAATGGAGAAGACATGTCCCCAGATTCATTAATATTTATTTTTTGAATCCTCACTCTTGACACCCGATCGGTCACATTCAGGCCACCTGTTATACACCACCCCACCACCGGTACCGCCACGGAATATACATGCTGGCTGCAAGTTTTTTGCACGAAAAATTTACTCGCTCTGGGATCTTTTCCTATTTCCCATATACCGTGTGTTCTACAAAAAGCACCCCAGACTATAGCGACTTCGATTGTTATGTAACCAGTGTAACCATCAACAAACATATATGAGTATTTCCATTACTTTTCAACTTTTTTTGGGTAAATATATATATATATATATATATATTGTGATGGTATTTGTATTATAAGTAGAGTAGATTAATTAGAATAGATTTATTATTATTATTAGATAGGTATTAGATAGAATTATAATCTTAAGGGCACAAGCTAACTAAAATTATTGTAAATATTGTAAATGTGAATGTGAACAAGTATGCACAAATCTACAGAGAAATGTGTAAGACATTTTATGGACACAGAAAATCGCAAGGTTTATGGATCCGCGGATGGAGGTTGTTGATCGGTTACTACGGGTGACAGGTGACTTCGTGCATAGACGCATGTGAGATTGAAGAATTGAAGATCGGAAATAATCAACAAGAAACAGATTGACGAGTCGAGGGTAGACGGTAGTGGGTCGAGAGTCGTGATGTTGCCCTAATACTAATAGATTACATAAAATTAACGCGTGTTCAACGATTGGACATAGGACTGGAAAAAGGCAGTCAACAAGGAGAGGACTTCAACAAGATAGGAGCCGTGACGGAGATATTCGAAAATCAGGACTTCAAGCCGCTAAACTTCGCACACAAAGTAGCTGTTTACTTTTGTGCGAATCAACAAAGGATCAGAAGACGAACGCAGGGACAAGAGGACGACGTAATCAAGTTACCAAAAGCAAGAAGATAACTGCAAGTATAGAGTTTGCGTAAATTACAAGAATCATATTCTCACATAAGTTAGCTTGTGTATATAGGATTTATTTTGTTAATGTTGGTCATAGTTTATTAGTGTTTTTGTTAATATAATTTTGTTTTCTATTGTTTTGGATTTGTTTGACTAGTTCACTTTATATTAGACGTTTTTAAGGTTTTTTGTTATTATTAATTCATTAAAGCATTTGAACAAGACTCTATTTAGTTCTGATTGAACCTACCATTGACCCTGAGATAAGAGAAATAATAAGGAGTTACAAAACAAGTAAATACGTAAATATTCAACACCCATAAAATAGGTAAAGTAAAAAAATAAAAACGTAACAATATATATAAGTAGTGGTAATTGGCCGATTCTAGAACCTCCTCGCGAATCAAGGTCGTGAGGTGATCTTTCGAATCGGCACATGACCTTGAAAATATCAAGGTCAGGGAGGGGGGGGGGTATTGGTGTGGGTGAAGGTCAAGGTTAATGCGTCAAGGTCAAGGTTAATGTAGTCAAGGTCGACGGCTCTACTGGAGCTTTGGACAATGTTGTCGCTGTGACGGTCTGGAAGTAACTGAAGTATTTTCAAGTGCATCTAGCATTATAGACAAAACTAGAGCACTAGGTCCCCACCGGGTCTCGAAAGTCTCGGCGATGGTGTCGATGTTATGACGTCTAGAACCTCCTCACGAATCAAGGTCGTGAGGTGATCTTTCGAATCGGCACATGACCTTGAAAGTCTCAAGGTCAGGGAGGGGGAGGTATTAGTGTGGGTGAAGGTCAAGGTTAATGCGTCAAGGTCAAGGTTAATGCGTCAAGGTCAACGTTAATGTAGTCAAGGTCGACGGCTCTACTGGAGCCCTGGACAATGTCGTCGCTGTGACGGTCTGGAAGTAACTGAAGTATTTTCAAGTGCATCTAGCATTATAGACAAAACTAGAGCACTAAGTCCCCACCGGGTCTCGAAAGTCTCGGTGATAGTGTCGATGTTATGACGATCAATCATGTGCGATTAGCAATATATATTATGTGTCGATGTGGTGAAGGTCAATCACATAGACAAATGCTGGGCACGACTTCTTCACCAGGTCTCGATGACGATGTCGGTGTGATCTGTGTCCAACAAGTGTCGAAATTGAAATCCAAGGTCTCAATAATGTGAGTGAGTGTCTAAAATTCCTTACCCGCCACAATTATAGTCGTGTCCTTGAAATTTCCTCTCATATGAGGTTCCTGAAATTCCCTTTCTTCATTAATATTAATCGTGAGGTTCTTAAAATTCCCCTTCTCCATCAAATAAAATGTATATAAGCGGAATACAGACAATATACTTTAGTGGTCGTTTGACATCCCAGCACGAAACCAGTAAGTAGTAAAATTATGCAAACTAATTGTGTTTTTACTTATATACTCGTTTATATTCTTAGTGAATCGTCAGCAACCATATGATGTTAACTATTCAAAAGTAGTTAGAGGAAATAATAATTCTAATGAAAATAAAAGGCAGTGCGTTAATGATGCTGCTACAATGTCGCAACCAAACCTGGCAGCATATGAAGACCTTGATCTAGGGTTTACTGATGTCCCACTTCTCGAAGATGTCTAGAAGTATAAGTAGAAGTGAGAGCTTCGGAGACATTCAGAAAAAAATACAAAAGTTTAACAAGCCGCTTCTGTCACCAAACACTTATTTTCTAAATAAAAGCAAATCAAAATGGATTTCCGTTGGTTTAGATATCTATGGGAATTTTGAACCAGTGATTGTAATGATGGGCTCCAAAGGACAAGGCATAAGCATGTCTGTAGCAACATGGAATGGGTTTAATGAAAACAGGAATGAAATAAATCAACTAATCGGAGGACCCAATCCAATTGGCATTTTCCGAATAATGAATGAATCCGGGAATGATTTAAAGATCTCATGCGTTTTCACGGATAATTGGCGGAAGGTCATGAAGGTGGAATCAGGAAAAGAAACCATATATTTGTCGTATGAGGGCCTTCGCGAGGTATGGAAATTAAACGACATAATTACATGTAGAGCAGAGGTATTAAAGAATTTAAATTTTGGTCAATATTATCACCTCTGCATTGGCATGCTATCTAAATTCGAAGGTGATTTGAAAAAGCGTTTTGATAGTGTGTTTAATGCGACAGCTACCGAATACGTTTGCATGACAAAGGAAATGATTTTGTATGGAGTGGATAAAATTTATTACGATTTGGATTTACATGCAATTACAGAAACCCATTTTAATGATCAGTAAGAAGATTGTAACAATTTGTGAAGAGAAAAATATATACTATAATATGTGTGTCTGGAGGTTTGCGTATAGAGAAGCCAGAAGAGGGGTCTGGAGCTTGTGCGCTGTAGATAGAGTAAGATTTCAAGATAGGATTAGAAATGTAGAAAAGGAAATTTCAAAATGTTTAAATTGTACCCACAGAGAAAAAATATTCAATGAAAGATTCGTGTTAGCGTAATGTATGATATATTAACTTTTTTTATGAATAAAATATATGTAATAATATTAATAAAATATATGTAATAATATTAATAGTATTAAAAAGCATCTTGAACGCTAAAGTTGTATTTGTGTTTTATGTAATTAGTGTGTAAAGTTTAAAAATAAAGTTTTGTGTAAATCTTGAATGGTGAATCAATTTAAAACAATGTATGCACATTATCCCATCAGTTCCTATCGATCAGTTAAGCGGAGAGGTGGTGGTATTCTGAACAAGTTGATAAATAAACTTCCATTTGAAGTTCATTTACCTGGCTATAACTTTTGCGGACCAGGCACCAAGTTGGAACAAAGGTTGGAGAGAGGTGATCGAGGAATAAACGAATTAGACGAGGCCGGCAGAGAGCACGACATTGCATATAGTGTAACGAACAAGTTGAGTAAGAGACACGAGGCCGACCGTAAATTGTACAGTGCTGCCAAAAAAAGACTTGGTAGTAAGGCAAAATTTGGTGAAAAACTAGCGTCAGCAATGGTCGCCGGTCTAATGAAGGCTAAAACAAAATTTGGCTTGGGATTAACGAAACGAAAACGTGGTTAAAGGCGTGCAAAGCGAAGGAGTAAAGGTAAACGACTTGTTGGTGCATTATCATTTGCCCAGTGTTATGCGTCAATAATTTCGATTTTCCTGTATCTTCCCGCTTTGCTCCAGTAACGTTTATTTACTTAAATCAGAATATTGCCGCATGAACTCGCATGGATCGAAGGGGCCTCTTTAGGAGACCGGGCGCTTATGTCATTCATTAGTACGCATTGATCTAGCAAGATTAGTAGTAATCATAAAAGTATATAGTGCCTGCCGCCCACAGAATTAGATAATGTAAGTACACCTTCGTAGATTGCACGGTAGAATAAGGTAGAAAGACTAACCAGTAGAGAGACTTATTTGCCATCGTCGTATATGGGATCCTGCACTCTACAATTATGAATCGCATATATTTTGCGGGATGTGTCTAGGAGGAGGTTGGGGACGTCGGTGTTATTGCCAATTATTTACGGATAGTTAGATCCCCATCTCTTACTCCTGGCCGGGCATAGGTTCCGTCCTCATGGGGTGAGTTTGAGTAGTCCCTGAGGAGCATTCGTTTATGGCAATATTGTTTATGGCAATATTGCCCACCGTGCAATTTTGGATCCCACAACTCTACATATTTGAATCGCATATATTTTGCGGGATGTGTCTAGGGGGAGGTTGGGGTCGATCCTCATCTCTTACCCCTGGCCGGGCATAGGTTCCGTCCTTATGGGGTGAGTTTGAGTAGTCCCTGAGGAGCATTCGTTATATGGCAGTCTCAATAGATATATATGATTGCAGAATGTGTCCAGGGGGAGGTTGGGGTCGATCCTCATCTCTTACCCCTGGCCGGGCATAGGTTCCGTCCCCAGCGGTGAGTTTGAGTAGTCCCTGGGGAGCATTCGAAATATGCAGTCTATATATGTGTATATGTATATGTTTATGTATATGTATATGTGCATGAGTATATTCATCACTTCTTTGGAAGGGTGCTTACTGAGCTTTGGCTCAGGAATATCTTCTCTTCGTTACAGAATCGTGCCGCTCCCGCAAAGCCCTGACACGTCGAAACAAACCCGGGGTGCCCTAGCATTAATGAAATAATGATTAATGTATTATTATAATAAATGTGATTTAAGAGTTCGTCTTGTATTAATGACGTATTAAACTTGCTCTTAATTACGTCCCTTTTCACCACTCAAATTATCGGCCTGACACCAGGCAGTTCGAATTGCAAAGAAAGCAGTCGATAGAAATCCAAACCAAAATGTACTTGAGTCTACAAAAGCAGCGTACCGTGCATTGAAAAGGAACAGAAATGGTATCCGTCATCCACGACAAAGGGTAATACCCATACCAAAGAGAGGAGGTTTCCTTCCCTTAATACCGTTATTTGCGGCTTTAGGAGCGTTAGGTTCACTGGGCGGTGGTGCCGCAGCAATTGCGAAAGCTGTTAATGAAGCAAAGGCCGCAAAAGAGCAACAGAAAGAAGCAGAGAGGCACAACAGGGCATTGGAACCCAGAGCCGTTGGTTCAGGTTTTTATATAAAACCTTATAAGCAGGGTTGCGGCTTATATCTTCCAAATGATTAAAAAAACTAGACATGAAGTTTCTTCGTCATCCCTTAACTAACATTGATATAGAACGTTACTCCAGACGACTAAAAATACCACATTTTAGAGGAGTTTTTATGAGAAATGCACTGCCTAAGAAAGTTCACAAGAATGAACGCGGTGTCGTGAACTTGGATGATAAGGATGGCGAAGGGACTCACTGGGTTGCGTACAGAAAGTACGGTAAAGTGATAACGTATTTTGATAGTTTTGGGGATCTGAAACCGCCAATAGAAGTAGAAAGGTATTTACAATCAGATGGAAAGGATAATGTGATTTATTATAATTACACGAGACATCAAAAGAGTGATGAAGCAAACTGCGGCCAATCTTCGGTTTTTGTCGGATAAATAAGAAGAATATACATCATCGTTAGCCAGTTGTAAGCAGAAGAATGGAGGGCGCAGGTCATTCATATACATTCACATTAACCGGGAAAAAATCCGAGCTGGAATGTGACTTCTATCCACCAATTTATTTGAAAGCAGATGAAGACTATGAGATGGCTTTACTAAATTTTGAATCTTTTAATTCAATACCCAACGTTGATAAAACCAATAATCTGTTCCATTATAAGACCAAGAAGGGCTATTGGAAACATTTGGAACTGCCAGTGGGAATATATGACGTTGAGGATATAGCTCACTACAGAGAATACAATCTGACCGAAGGTCCCACAGGTAAACAACCGCATATCCGTGTACATATTGAAGGAAACAATATTACACAAAGAGTCAGCCTAAAAACTGCATTAGACCTCGACTTCTCAAAAGAGAGAAGTATCGGGTCATTATTGGGTTTTAATAAAAAACTGTTGCCTGCGGGATCTCACGAATCAGATAATATCGTGGACATTAACACGGTAAACGCAATACAAATTTATGGTAATTTGATCACCGGGTCTTATAACAACGGAGAAGCAGTGCACGTATTGTATCATTTTTTCCCAAAAGTTCCCGGCGGATTTAAAATAATCGAGTCACCACATGAGCCTATATATTTACCGATATTTGAAAAAACAATCTGTTCTATGGTAGCGCGGGTCCTGGATCAATCTGGCAGATTAGTAAACTTTCGAGGCGAGGAAATAACACTTATTGTGCATCTTAGAAAGCTGACTTAAGAATGAAGATATATAAAAGAAATCTTGCAAATAGGCGATGGTCTTTCAGAGATGGATATAAACCGAGCGTTAATGTCAAGATGTCGAACAGTCGGCGAGGGATAGTGAAAGTGTTAACACGTCGCAATAGAAAATATTTAAATAATTTGGGTTATATAGTTTGGAAGTGATGGATATCTTGAACGTTACTGAGAAACTGAAAACAAATACCTCTATTGTAAGCTATGAATATCACATGCATCAACCTTTTGGATCTGCGAGTTTTGAGAATAATGATCAAATAAGGATAAGTGTTCCGGAAATTGATAATTACACCTTACCTTGTGAAAGTTTCCTGCACGTCGAAGGAAGTTTACGGAAAATTGGAGACGACGGAGTTGTATCTAGAATAGCGAGCGCAACTGCAAAATTAGTAAATAATCCGATCGCATTTATGTTTAGTGACATCAGATATATATTGAATGGAGTGCAAATCGATTCTACAAGAAATGTAGGTTTAACGTCTTGCATGAAAGGATATTTTTCATTTAATAACAATGAAATGAAGAAATTAGAAAACGCAGGATGGAATCCCACTGATGGGGTGTGTGATGTACTTGATACCTTAGGAAACTTTGAATTGAGTGTGCCACTACGAACACTATTGGGATTCGCAGAAGATTTCCCAAAAGTAGTGTTAAATAGTAGGCAAGAAATAGTATTGATAAGGAATAATGATGATTCTGACATTATAGTGCAAACTGAAGCCGGCAAAGACGAAAAACTTAAACTGGTGATTGATAAAATATGTTGGAGAATTCCACACGTCTCAGTGGGCTTACGAGAAGAATTTGTTTTCACGAAGATAACTGACAAAAATGTAAATTTGCATGTACCCTTTAGAAGTTGGGAAATGCACGAATATCCCTCATTACCGACGACGACAAAACACATGTGGGCTGTTAAAACGGCCCCGCATGTCGAAACTCCGAGATTCATAATTGTTGGTTTTCAAATAAATCGAAAAGGAGCAATAACTAAAAACATGTCACGTTTTGACAACATTAAGCTAACCAATATAAATGTTTATTTAAATGGAGTTCGATTTCAATATGACAATTTAAATGTTGACTTTGATAATAATCATTTCGCTGTTCTGTACGACATGTACGTAAAGTTTCAACAATCATATTACAATCATGAAAGTGAACCTTTATTTTCACCAAGTCAGTATAAAGAACTGGCACCACTAATTGGAATTGATTGTACATATCAGACTGATACTATACAAAAGAGTGCCGTAGAGATTAGAATAGAATTTACGACAAAAGTTGCAATTCCAGCCAATACTTCAGCGTACTGTTTGATTTTACACGACAAGGCTTATTATTATTCGCCCTTGACAAAGATAGTAAAGAAATTACTGTAAATAGTAGCAAGGTCAAATAAAAGATCAAAAAGCGACATGATCCTCCGCACATCGTCAGTATAAAAGCCACAACGATACAGATATCAACTGTAGAAAGATACACAGACATAATAAAATGTGATGGAACAATTACTTCATGTTAATAACGCGATCAGTGCATACATGAATGATGAAAAGTTGACTGAAGAGCATCTCAGATACTTGCCAAACCTATACCTGAACAAGATTGAGGGAATGGACCTTCAAACGATTTGGCATCTCCTACCACCTAACAAGATGAACGATATCAGTTTCCAACGGAGACTGCCCTGCTACAACCATTATAACATAGGTAGAACTCATGTGGATGGACCTCCAACGCCAATATACCTCTGTAGACAGTGCAATGAAAGATAAAAAACAAAATCCAATAAAATTAGTAATAAGTAATTAATAATTTTAATATTATAATAATGTATTTTTTTATTATGTCAATAAACAAATATATGTAGAATATTTTTTATTTTTTAACAAGTGACCTTATATAAGACCAGTGAATATTTATATCTCTTCAGTTGCCAACAAGTATCGAAGCAAAATACATCAAGAGAATATTTTTGTGAAATTAAATTGTAACATGCATTTTATAAACGATTGGATGAGAAGTCTACCAATATCCCAAACGATTATTAACAAAGTATGGGAAGTGATGCAGAAGTGTGAAGATGGAGGAAGAATTTCTATTAGTGATATGAAGTTTCTCCCTTTATCCTACATATTGAAGAGAGTAAGGCCAATAGATGTAACACTAGCATTTAATACTCTACCTGCGAGCTATCGTGCAAACCAGAGTCTGCAAGAAATATTGCCGTGCTATAAACATTACAATTGTGACGGTTGGAGAGATCACATTGACGGATTCCCTCCGGCCATAAGAGATTGTATAATGTGTAAAGATGAAAAAAATAAAGAATAATCGTACATAATAATTGTTATTATTCCTTTGAAATTTATGTCTATCTATACATCATCACGTCATCTTAAGTGAAGACCAGCTAAGCTAACCTAACATAACTTAACACAAACGACCTTAAAACGATCTTTAAAATGAGCTTGGCCTTGAAAACGATCTTAAAACGACCTTAAAAATAACCTTGAATTGAAAAAGGTGCCATTTAAAATGACCTTGACCTTGAAGATGACCTTGACTGAAAAAAGACTTTGACCTTGAAATGTTGACCTTGAAAGCAACCTTAAAAGACCTTGAAAATATTCTTGAATAAAAAATTGGCCTTTAAAATGTTAACCTTGAAAAACTTGAAAACGACCTTGAGAAGAAAAAAAACCCTGAAAAATATTGACCTTGAAAAAAAAATCCAACTTACTTGGCCGGCTGACCATGATTCTGAGTCGCCAAGGGTGTGAAAGTTATACGAAAGGAAAAAAAGAAGAAAAGGGAAACAAGAGAAAAAAGGAAGGAAGGAAGGAAGAGGATGAATAGGAATATGGGAGGTTCCCTTTTCCAGAAGCTCCTCCTGGGAACCTCCCATTTGTGGAGAGGGAAGAGTGGGGATGGAGTAGGGATAGCCACCAAAAATTACTACAATACTACGGCGCCTGGATTTGATCTCCCAGTGACTTGTGAACCTACTGTATCGGGGAATAATACCTCCCCCAGTTTGCAAGGCACTGAGATTTTAAATCTAGATAATCCTTCACTGACACCTAACGTGGTAGAGAGTGAATTGTTAAGACATATTCTAAATCAATCACTACCTCTACCAGTCCGTTCAAAACCTAGCACCATTACTTCTCCTGTGCCAGGTCCCTCTTCCACCCATCCTTATAAACTTGGCAGATATGGGCGCTACCTGTCTAAGGAAGTTTATAAGAACAAACGCAGAGAGGAGAAGCAAACTAAACTTTCCTTAAGGTCGAATAAACGTGTTAGGCGGAATTTGTTGACCGATGATAACTTCCTCTCTTCGGTCAGTGATAATATTTTAACAACGAATGTGTCCACTGAATTAATTACAATATCATCACAAGAATCCGTTACCTTATCCCAAGAATCCGTTACCTTATCCCAGAATGTCACCACTGACCGAGGAGAAGTTACGAAAAAAGTACAAATTCTTCAGAACACGGTAATTCTTCCGAGTATATCTACAAGTGTTCCCACTAACAAACCGGAATTATTACCTGATCATGCATCAACCCTTAATCATAATTTGAATATTCCTTCTGCTGTCCCCACTAACAAACCGCTTGTTCCTCTGCTGTCCCCACTAACAAACCGCTATTACTTACCGACTGCGACTATCTTGACACAATTCCCAATTACGTCACATCAGGCATAACTTCTCTATGGCCGATTGAGGATAATGTCAGAATAGAAGCAGCTGAGAGTAACCTGCGTGCGTGTAATGACAATATCTTAGCATTGATAACAGAAATCCGTAGCCGTAACATTTATCGACCTACTTTCATGAAAAATCCAGATGCATTAAAATACCTGGATAACTCTTCATTAAATTTAAATAAAATTTTAGAAATAGAAAAGCAAATTTTAGAATTGCAAAAAGTTAAGATATCGGCATTACGCGAATGTTTGTGAAGTGATTGTAATAAAATTAATTGAATTAAACAGTGTCTGAATGTGTGAAGAAAGTGTCTGAATGTGTGAAGAAAGTCTAATGGAAATAATATATTTAAATAAAATAGATTTAAATATGTTGTACTCTGGAGCTGAATTAGGGAAGAGTTGCTATAGAATTAGCAGTAGCGGGGACGAGAATGAAGTAGTGAATTGCCACCACATGCATCGAACTCGACGAACCTACACTGAAGAGTCTCTCCGTCTCATCGAGAAGGAAAACGGAGTTTTCTGAGGATTTGTTGGCTGTTGGATCGTATTTCCTGTATTTTTTTTGGAAACCTGATGAAAACTTGTGAATTATAATAAATAAATTCTAATTCTAATATAAATAATATGTAACGATTTAATTATTTTTTAAATTTATGAAATTACTGTTTTCACCGTTTACATGAGTCCCAGTGATAATATAATAAAAATATAATAAATTGTAATTTTCTACCAGTAACATTTAATTCGTCGTTGAAGAAGTTGTCAGAAATGAGTTCTCTTGCATTCCGAACACAAAGTGTATCCTTGCCGGTTCAAAATTTTGATGGTTCATTAAATAAAAATTTATTTAATAGACACAGTTCACTTTTCGGCGGTGATTGTAAAAGAGGATTAATTATAGGACCATCGGGTTCTGGAAAAAACAACGTTATGTTGTCTCTACTGCTTTCACCGAATGGTTTACGATACCTTCATATATATCTTTGCTCAAATTCATTATATCAGAAAAAATATGAATTTCTCAGAGAATTAATGAAAATAGTGCCAGAATGTGGATATTTTGAATTTCCAGATGTAGAATCTCTTGTCCTTACGAAGGATGTTAAGGAATATTCAATTGTAATCTTTGATGATGTGCCGCCTACAGGACATAATTCAATTAAAGATTATTTTTCACACGGTCGTCATAAAAACGTA
Source organism: Othius punctulatus (assembly GCA_951805005.1). Lineage (NCBI taxonomy): Eukaryota > Metazoa > Arthropoda > Insecta > Coleoptera > Staphylinidae > Othius > Othius punctulatus. The sequence goes on along the minus strand of OX638147.1, from coordinate 7,061,128 downwards.
GACTGTTTCTATCTGTGTGAGAGTTACAGCGCTATACCTAAACAATTGATTCGAGATAATTGTAATTTCTTGGTAATGTTCAGACAGGATGCCACTCATTTGAAACATATTTATGATGATCAACTCGTAAGCGATATGACATTTGAAGAATTTAAGGAAATATGTCGAAAATGTTGGATTGCTCCTCACGATATTTTAGTGGTGGACTTAGATTGTCAGAGAACAGAAGGTCGTTACCGTCAAGGTTTTGACAAATACATTATCATATAAACGTGTAACTATTTATTTATTTAATCAGTATTGTGACACATTTCATGATGGCACATACACATCAATATGTGGAGCAACTTGCAGATGCACGTGAAGCACTCCAAAATAAAATTCGTGCACTGAAGAGCGATATTTCAGAATCAAAAGAACATTTTGCAACTGCATTCTCACCATTAACTGAACAACTTAAAGAAGTGATAAGCAAATTAGATGTGCCTCGGGTCGATCCTATAATCTATAAAGCTGACCCTAATCAATTTGACGATGAGCTGACTTCGAGTGAAACCCACACACCTTTTCGCTTAAAACGTAAAATATCTAAATTATGCAGATCATCAAAGCTACCTGCACCAATGCGAGTACAAGAGTTGAAAGGTTATCCCATCAAGGAACGATTAGAAACTTCAGGTAACATTACTTCAGATGACCCTCAAGATTTTGATGAAACAATAGAGAGTTCTGCGTTAGTTGAAGAAGCAGCAAGTCCTACCGATTTTGAACGAGACGAAGAAGAAGAAAATGTTGATACAGACGAAGATCTTGCATTGTCATATGCCAAGCAAAAAATTGTCGAACAGATAGATTCTCCAGAAATGCAATCGGTCCTAGAACAATTTCATGTATTACCTCGTACATACCTTGTCGAATTTAAAACGGACCAAGAGGGCAGATTTGACCACAAGTACGGTGTACATGAAGTTGATGGAAATTTATTCATTGGCGACAGTGAAATTATATTTGATGGTCCAGACGTTCAAATAGGTGATTTTAAATATGCGGGTACAACTGGTCTTTTTGAATTGCTTTTTAAGAGAGAGCCAGGAAAATTCTTCCGTCAGGATGCTCGCAATTATAAAGATATACTGCTTCGAACTAAAGCCGCACGGGTTCGATATGATAAAAAACTTAAAATTTCGGCTAATCGGGGACACAAGTATGTGAACATTATTAAACCAATATTAACTGGTCAACCACCGAAAGTTTGGTGGGCAAAAAATTGGAAGGTTGGAGGATCATTACCGAAACAACCATTCCAAAGACAAGTAGTTCAAGGATCTTTCCCAGAATATCGGTATTGGGACGATCCCAATGAACTTGTTGACAGGTTACGTTTATTAACTGCCTCTCAATGGGCCGGTCATCCATCACACAATAACGAAGTAATTTCCATTATCGAGGAATTAAAGGAGGCAGGTATTTTACGTTAATATATCTGTAGAAATGCGATAAATCTCATTTACCACTCAACTGTTGTGCCTAACGCACGTGATGCCTCGTGATAAATTCGGACGACATATTTACAGCGATAAGACTCTAGACAAATTCGGCAAACACCTTCATGGTCACATCATATCAAAACATATGCAAAAACCATTGTTGGAAAAGGCGAGGAAAGCGCTGCAGAGTACAGAAAAGAAACATTTTATTTTAACACTAACTGGTATCGGTATGCAACCATCATCAGGAGACTATTATAGAATCGAGAATAAAGGAGGAGTTCACACGTACACTAATTCCTTATACTCTGGAAAAATTTTGAAGATTTTTACTCTGGGCAATGCGTTATTACTTATTAATGGTATTACTGACGCGGAGCACATAAGACCACCGGATAAAATTCGAGTTAAGCAAAACGGACCAACTACAAGTTATTACATAGAAGTGCTGATCGAATCCGATCATGACGTATATTAAGCAAGATGTTGTTAACGAGATACACGCTCCAGCACGAAGGAATTTTCAAAGACGTCGTGTCATTCTTAAAGGTTTGAAAGATTTGTATCAAGCACACTTAGTAGAAATGATACCATATTCTAAGCAAAACAAGGGTTACAAATATATATTGGTGGTAATAAATGCGTTTTCGAAATTCGGTTGGGCACGGCCATTAAAAAATAAAACTGGTAAAGAAGTTACTCGTGCAATGGAAAAAGTTTTACAGGAAAAAAGAAGTCAGATCCCTAAAAACTTGCAAACCGACAACGGCAAGGAATTTTATAACACAGACTTCAAAAAACTACTTCTTCAACATGGGATAAATCATTACAGCACTTACTCAACTTTAAAGAGCTCCATCGTCGAACGATTCAACCGAACTATTAAGGAAAAGATGTGGAAAGAATTTAGCATGCAAGGAAATTATCGTTGGATTGAATTACTTCCGACGATTATTAATACCTACAACAACACGGTTCACAGAACCATTGGTATGAAACCAAAGCAGGTTAATCAGAGGAATGCCGCCGATCTTCTTAAGACCGTCTACAGTTCCTTGAAAATGTATGACAAATCTGTCCAACGTTTTAAAATTGGCGATCATGTTCGCATTAGTAAACATCGACAGGAATTTACTAAAGGCTACACTCCAAATTGGTCTAATGAAATATTTAAAGTATCAAAAGTTCAAAACACAAACCCACGCACGTACTTATTGCAAGATGAAACAGGAGAGAATATTCTTGGAGGGTTCTACGCATTGGAATTGCGAAAGGTTAAACATCCAGATGTCTTTCTAGTAGAAAAGGTTATACGACGGAAAGGAAATTAGGTGCTTGTCAAATGGTTAGGATTGGATAAGTCTCATAATTCATGGATATCGAAAAATAATGTATTATAATTCTAATGCTTTGTATTAGTAACATGTAATAAAATATAAACTTAAAAATGATGTATAGAACATATTAACAAATAAAATGATGTATAAGCAAATATTTGTATTTTATTAAAATCCCAGTGTTTCCAGTTCCTCATTGACAATTGCGTCGATCAACTTGTCGCGTTCCAGTTCATCGATCCTTTTATGACCCCATGCCAATGTGGTGTACTTGTCTTCTGTAACGTATCTCTTATCATCATTTCCTGATAAGGCAATCTTATTTTTCAACTCTGTAAACATAACATGATAATCTGATCTAAAATTATACATTTTCTTAAATATTCGTCCTCCAGATTCAACAATTCTTTGATAGTCTGTGACAGCCAAATCTTTTTTAATAACATTTTTTTTCACGCCTTTCGCTTTCTTTGTACATTGTGTCAACAGGTTGACGCAATAAGCTTTAGCTCCAGTTCCATAAAACGAAGTAATTATTTCCCCACGATACTCATCTTTCATTTTTCCTAACACGGATTGGTTTACAGGTATGTTGTGCATGTTATCCTCGGAATAGTTGGACGTATCAAAATTTCCTGTTTTCTTTGATGTCGTCGTAAATATTGTCTGTATATACATGTAGAATTAGGGAATCTGTATCGGTATATAATAAATAAATTTTTTCGCCATATGTAGATTTCAGAAACTTATAATAGAAATCGTACATAACAATTTTGGATAATTCTAAAATAGAAAATCCGACAAACAGCGGTTTATTGTAATTTACTTTAACGACAGACATTTCAATTGCTACCAAGTTTTCACAAAATATTTTAACCGATTTGAAATTTGGTTTTGCTACAAAAAATTCCGCCCCTGGTTTCCGGTGTCGATTTTTCCAATGCGTTGATAGTTTAATATCAGTTCGGTTTTCCACATTCTCCATTGTCTTTCCGTACACAATATTATTCATACTTTTGTAATGATTTCTTTCAAAATCATTTTTAGCGTTTTGTCTTTTTTGAGTGTTAAAGTCAATATAATCTTTCATCCAACTTCTTTGTTCAAATTGTAAAATTCTGTGACTACGGGTCAAAACTAATCCATTTTGCAAGCACTGCTTTACATTTAAAAAATGTGTTACATACTTGTTCTTGTTGTACAAAGTAGGAATCAATTTTGTCACTTTTGATGTGACAAAATGGGAAATCATTGTGTTCATCGTGTAAGTGTTCTGGATATTCGAGGTCCACTTCTAACACGTATCCTATATCGCCATCATCTATACAATTCCATATATCAAAAGTCTCGATTTCTTGTTGATCGTGCCAACGAAATTTTCCTGTAGGAAGTTTGCAACGCATAACATAACCGTACAAGTTAGTAGCATCTAAATAAATTATATAAGAGTTAGGTGTGTGTGCGTCGTAGGACGATAAAAATGTGTTGTTCGCATCCGCTTTTCGTCGAGTGCACATACTGAGCCCTCCTCGAATACCCTTTTGAAAGAAATGTAACATGTCGATGTCTGTCAGCAGATCCAGTTTCACCCCCGATTTTCTAAGCAGGGCGTCCCATCCGAAACCTGGTGCGGTAAAATAATTTGCTGGATCTAACTTATAATTTTGTAGAGACACATTCCGAAAATTTTCAAATATGTCGGCTAACAGTAGTACGTCAGACGTTAAGTAAACTCTTGCGTAGTCTCCTAGAGTATTACACTTAAAAACGTTCCACACTGATTGGGCTCGAGCGTAATTTTCTTCTGATATGTTTTCGTCAGTTAAAGTATCATAAAAGTCTTCTCGGTCTGGCAACCTTGGAAAATTTGTCTTCTCAAAACAATCCATGAATCCATAAGGGAAAACTCCTTTTTGTCGCACCAATTTAAATTGCTCCTCGTCGCCAAAATATTTTCGGATTTCATTGCATTGGTCGTCCTCCAAATACGATCCCAATTTTTCAAGGGAGCACGATAAAAAACGAAAAGAATCGATAAACCTAAGTTTTATAACTTTTAAAAATACTTTCCTTTTTTTGCCTTTGTGATCCACCGTTTCACCTACGTGCACTTTTTTGCTAAATGAAATGTACTTCTCTTTGTTCTGTGCAATCACGTCCACATCTTCTCCACTTAAAGCAATATTTTTGACGAACATATGAGCATCATAATTAGAAAGATTGTGAAAGAAAACTGGTATAAACTTGGGTACTTTATAATTAATATTGCATACCGAATGTGCTGCACCTCGAAATAGACCGGTCAAATGATCATGATCATATACTTTGTCTCCAATATTTATTATCGGTTTATCACAAATGTGACAAATATTTGTTTCCCATTCTCGTTCCTGGTCTATTGTTAGGGGTTCCATGGATTTATTTTTAACTAAATGTTCTGTATAGATATTTTTAATGTCGATCTCCAACTCTTTAACAAATTCAACTGCAGCATCTTCGCCTGTGTATATTTGAAACTTGGAAAATCTATCGTCATAACAACATTTTATATAATACGAAAAGGCATACGGTTCATGCTGATAGCACTTAACTGTGTAAGGCTTTTCCGAATCAATTTCCACGTCTTCCCCAACAGGTTGCAATAAAGCTTCGAAATCTGCATACACAACGAAAGGAACTTTAATTTGTTTTTCGAAATGTTCGAATTGCAACACGTTCTCCATCACTTCCTCGCCCAGCTTATTTATACGTGGGTTTTCTTCAGGTGATACAGCTTTTACTTTTCCACAATCTTCTTGACTGTGACGAGTTAGGTTTTCCTCTGTGGTGAAGTACACGAGACATCCATGACATATCCATTTTTCGTGTCCATTGCGAGAATATTGCGACGAAATTAGCCGCGACAAAGTTTTTATCCAACAATAATGAGTGTTACCGTCATCATCCGAAATCAATAATAAATTTACGAATACAGAACATACCTTGCTCGATATTCTCAGTGGCACTATGTCAAATATTGTTTTTGCTCCTGTAAATTCCCTATTCATGCCATACACGTTCACGCAAATATCATTCTTCGCTTCAAATTTCTTAATATCTTGAATTTTCACTGGAAACTCCAATCCTGAAAAGTCACATACTGTCGAATAATGGGGGTACGAAGATGTCCTCTGTGATAATCCGTTCGGTTCTCTTAATGCAGAAGCAAGTGCCCAACCAAAGCAGGCTTGATCGTTATTTTGCACATTTATAACGGCTTTCTTTGCTTTTATTACATCTGGTAGTTCTATAAAACTCGATGCCCTCGTCGGATTATATTTGGTCATGCTAACTTCCAAACGTAAAATTTCCACTAAAGTCCACCCTGTAACATAAATTAAGTTTTAATTGTCGAATGTGAAACAATAAATATTGTATTACCTGAATCACGTTCCTGAAACTCTGACATTTTAGCCATGATCTCCTCAATAAATTGTTTATAAATTTCGTAAAGGTTTTTCTCACCAGTAATTATCTTATTTTTCGTATTGAATGATTTTACTTCAGCATTTTCTTTAACATCTTGAAAGTACAGTGCGAAACATTCTAGATTCAATTTCATACTGGAAAACACAGCTAGCTTTGACTCAATAAGCTTCAAAATATTTTCTCTTACTAAATAAGCGAATTGCAACATATCTGTATGAAATCCAGGCTCCGACACATTGTATTGAACAATATTGTCTTCAAATGCAGTTGATAATTGCTTTACACCATCATCTATTACAACAAAAGCGTTCTTCTTATGTGCATTGCTTCTAAGATGACCCGCCAAACATGATCTTTCAACGTTTATATCACACATATCACATCTAATAATATTTACTACATCACCGTGGCCATTCGAAGTCGTTGGGATTTCTTCCAATTTTCTCCTTTTGCATTTGCAAGAATTCCTTTGATGACGCGTCAGGTTATCTTTTCTCGTAAAACTTTTTCCACAGTGTTCGCAACTAAACATTTTGCGTTCTGCTTACTTGATGTTCACCCTTGATGTTCACTCCTCTCTATAAGAAGGTTATCGTTTGATGGATACCATTATATATCGAGAGTTGACATTCACCACCATCGCCACCTATAACAACCTTGATTGTGCATACTATAGATATTTATTCAAATATTACCTTGAAGCTAACCGGATCCAAATACGATGTAGGCGTAACCTTGAAGATTAATCTTCATCGTCTACATCAGTGGCCGTGTCGAAGTCCGACGGGTATGCAGATACCTCCATCCACGTGTCAGTTTCAGAAGGTTCGCGGAAAAGGTTTACACCATCCATTTTAAAAAGTGGCATAGCAAAACAAAATGCACAAAATCGATACTTTGGTCCAACCATTGCAGGATTTCATTCACATATATATGCATACGCTTGAAATACCGTACTCTGAATTAAGAAATAAATGAATTATTAATTATTCACTAAATTAATTATTCAATATATTAATATTATAAAATATTAATATTAATAAAAAAATTATATTATAAATAAATTAATGCTCACCTGAATAATTTGGTATTCCCATTTCTTTCATATGCCAATTTCCTGCAATGGGAACAATACCGTTCGCCATTCGTATCAATCCAAAATTTTATCGATAGCGATATCAATTTTCTTCCGATGGCTCCCGGATTCCTGATAAGGATATCGGATAAAACTTCTTTGCCTTGATAGAATGACCAGGCTACCTCCGGCACCATCCGAATACTACACCGGAAAGGTAAACCTATCCAGAGCAGAAAACGGTGTTGTTCCAATGGTCTCTCATCCACATAGACCCAGTTAATGTAAGACCACTTTTCTCACATTAACTTGGCAATCGTATGTGGAATTAAGCCCTGTTCTTCCAAATCCGCAATTTGAAATCGATTTTGTAAAAATTTCCCACAAACCACCTTCAACGTAATGTTTTTTAAAGACATTGGAGTGGAGGCATCCATACTGCGATAGACTGCTGGTGATTGATACATGTTCACTAACCTAAATTTATATCAGAGTGCAATTCTATTTATACTATTATGATATAACTTTCGAATCTTTGGACTACATGGCGATTCAGAACCATGGTCAGCCGGGCAAACAACAATCTCGAATCTTTTCAAGTAGGATTTTTTTATATCATTTTTTCAAGGTCATTTTTTTTAAGTTCATTTGAAGGTCATTTTCCAAGGTCTTTTTTTTGCAAGGTCATTTTTCGAGGTTATTTTTTTCGATTCAGGATCATTTCAAGGTCATTTCAAGGTCAACATAACAAGGTCAAGGTCATTTTCAAGGTTAACTTTTCAATTCAAGGTTATTTTAAGGTCGTTTTAAAAGTCAACATTTTCAAGGTCAGCTATTCAAGGTCAATATTTGACCTCAAATTTTCAAGGTAAGCGACCTTGGCCCTTTCAAGGTCAAGGCAAGCCGATTCTAGAACCTCCTCAGACCCTCAAGGTCGGAGGAGGTTCTAGAATCGGCTTGCTCCCACTACTAAGGAGAAATGCGTGGAGTTAGTTTGCCGAGCACAATAATATTTTGCGAACATGCCAACAAGATTGTCGTTAAACCATCCATGAAAAGTGGAATGTTGACGTACGAAAAAATGATTGTACTACTGCATTTTTTGTGCAAAGTGGATGGGAAAATTTACGATTCCACACGAAACATTACTAAATACTGGCATCCTTGTGTGGTGTTGGAGAATTTCAAGTTTCATGAAAGTAAACAAAGGATCGATGGATTGGAACACATCATTATGATGTCATCAGCAATGAATTTCAAGACTACGCATTCCGCTGAGGAGTATTTTTCACAAGCTCCACCTCACTTAAAGAGGATTCGCAATGAAATAAACAAGCGTCTTGAAAACATTATGCGTAACCACTGTAAACAAAAATCAATAAACAGTCAAACTTCTGTAAACAAATAAATCTAGTAATTTTTTTTTCATCATATTAGAATTAAGTTCATGTGTACTGCAATATGTAAAGAACTTTGATTATATAAAATATATAGTTTTAATTTTTTTTATTATGTATTATGATTATGTATTGTTATAAATAAATACTTTATACATGTAACATCTCGTTTAATTACTCCATATTTAATCAATTACGGGACAAAATAATATTGTGACGTGCCTGAAGGGCTATCAACGCGTTAGGCCGCGGAGCGAGTGGAGGGTCCCTTCGAAGCAGCGACGAGGGCCAGGCTCTCGGTGTCGGAGAGTGGGGGGGTTAAAAAAAAGGCTCCACGTAATTTTAACCTCGCCACTACTTCGTCACAAAGGGGGCTCCACCCTATCTGCGTGGGCTGACGGCAGACAGTCAGCGAAGTTAAGAAATTACGAACTGTCGCAACGGCTGACCATCTGGCGCCCACACCACCAGATTTAAATCTCGCAACGAGAAAAGGAAGTTAAATTGTAAAGAATGCCCGATTGAAAAAACGTGGGGGAACAAAAAAATAACAGATGTGAATTTTGTGGTTTTAACTGTCTGCGTTTATTCAACAACACAAACACACGGGACACCGTGTCCGCGCTCCCTGAAAGAAAATGCCCCCGCTCGCAGATCTATCACGGCACATTACCGAAATTCGGCCGAATTTCGCGCAACGCTTTCGCGCGATGCGAAGGGCTATCGGAGCCACTTCTTCCTTACAAAAACGCAAAACACGTACGGCACGAAACACGCAACGCAAATTTACACAAAAGAAAACGATATATCAAAGAAAATTAAAGATAGTAAAGGAGAACAAAAAAAGTTATAGATCTGGCCTGCGGTTCCTCGCGGCGCCTTCGCTGCCGGTTCGGGGCTCGGCTGTCGGACCTCTTGCGGCCGGCAATCGTGGGGATGCCGTCGCTAATTTTCGGTCTTCAGAAAAACTCTGGCAGGGTGGTCGTCGCCCCTAGCCGAGAACCTGACTGGCTGGGTTGCTTCAGCCCTCTGGTGTTCGAGCGTGTATAGTCGATTACTGCTGCACTCTCCCTCGCCTTGTGCCGCTGTCGTCAATCCTTCATAGGGCGGTTAATATAGGACACATTTTAAATCCCGGAAACCGGTAGGCGATATTCCCAGTCATATCTTGAGAACGGTCATTAGTAAAAATCTTGTCTGGTATTAAAAACGCATACTAATAAATCTAGTAAACAGCTGATAGATTGCGAGACGGCATTTCAATAAGGACTTCCGCTGATTATACAGAGAATATTCATATAAATATATTTTCCTTGCAGACTGAATTTTTTTAGATAAAGCTAATCATTAAAGATTTTTTAAATGCTATTATAATTTGCTATAATGCTATAAAATACAAAAAGACGTCACGTACACCTACACTCCTACAAGATATTAAAAAAACATACGACAGACGAACATACGGCATACGCCTTCGCAAACCACTCCACATCTGCTTTCACCGCCATCGGCGACCCTACATATAACAACGGTAACTTCACAAACGTGAACGACTGGTACGACAGACATTTTAACCAAAACACAGACAATAAGGAACCGCCAAACATAACAGAAGACGAATACTATGACATACTAGATACAGGTAAAAACACCGCCTCGGACAAGATCTTACACATGTGATACACATGTGAGACGCTGTGAGACAGCTATAAGACACCTCTGATACAGCTGTAAGACACCTCTGAGACAGCTGTGAGACACCTGTGAGATACCCGTGAGACACCTGTTGGTGGTGGTGGTGCTGTTGCCGGTGTGGAGGTGGTGGTGGTGCTGTTGCTGGTGTGGAGGTGGTGGTGGTGCTGTTGCTGGTGTGGAGGTGGTGCTGGTGATGGTGCTGGTGATGGTGGTGATGGTGGTGCTGGTGTGGAGGTGTTTTTATTTATTATCTTGTACTTTTGACATATTGTATGTATATTTAAATATTATTGTACATATTTTTAATGATTTTTCTTTATTTAATATGTTGTCCTCTCTATGCACTATGGAGGGGGTGAATAAAATAAAGTTTTTTTACATTTTATTATTATTTTTTATTACCGTATAAAATATTCATTACATAGTTGTACAACCACCTCCTATTAACGTTTGCCATTCATTACAATTAGGGCGCTAGTATGTGGACCCTCCCGAAGCCCCTCCGTACCCTCCCGAAGCACCGCCGTACCCACCCGAAGCCCCTCCGCCCCTTCACCACCATCAACATCACCAGGCCCTCCTGAAGCCCCTCCGCTACCACCAACATCACCCGCCCCTCCGCCCCTCCCGAAGCCCCGCCAGCCCCTCCGCCCCTCCTGAAGCCCCACCGCCCCGCCGCCCCTCCGCTACCACCAACATATACCAGCCCCTCCGCCCCTCCCGAAGCCCCACTGCCCCGCCGCCACCACCAACACCACCAGCCCCTCTGCCCCTCCGTCACGAGTATGTAATGGATATTTTATATGGTAATATCCGTTATACTATCAGAATGTAGCTTGTAGTATAGAAATGTTAAAGTACTGTACAACTATGTAATGAATATTTTATATGGTAATAAAAAATAATATTACAATGTAAAAAAACTTTATTTTATTCACCCCCTCCATAGTGCATAGAGAGGACAACATATTAAATAAAGAAAAATCATTAAAAATATGTACAATAATATTTAAATATACATACAATATGTCAAAAGTACAAGATAATAAATAAAAACACCTCCACGCCAGCACCACCATCACCACCATCACCAGCACCAGCACCATCACCAGCACCACCTCCACACCAGAAACAGCACCACCACCACCTCCACACCAGCAACAGCACCACCACCACCTCCACACCAGCAACAGCAGCACCACCACCAACAGGTGTCTCACGGGTATCTCACAGGTGTCTCACAACTGTCTCAGAGGTGTCTTACAGCTGTCTCAGAGGTGTCTTATAGCTGTCTCACAGCGTCTCACATGTGTATCACAGCGTCTCACACGTTACTACATTTTAAGAATATTTTAATCAGCAGCTAGTATGATTTAAGTCTGTTTAAATATTAAGCTATTTTATCATGAAATAATAGATATTATGTGTTTATGTACTTCGTATGATAGGCTTCGAAGAAGGTGTTTTGTGGTAAGATCTTGTCCGGGGCGGTGTTTTTACCTGTATCTAGTATGTCATAGTATTCGTCTTCTGTTATGTTTGGCGGTTCCTTATTGTCTGTGTTTTGGTTAAAATGTCTGTCGTACCAGTCGTTCACGTGTGTGGAGTTATCGTTGTTATATGTAGGGTCGCCGATGGGGGTGAAAGCAGATGTGGAGTGGTTTGCGAAGGCGTATGCCGTATGTTCGTCTGTCGTATGTTTTTTTAATATCTTGTAAGAGTGTAGGTGTACGTGACGTCTTTTTGTATTTTGTCTGTCGTTTAATTTTAGTCCAATAGGTTGTTCCTCGGTCTCTCTCAATTTCTTTGCATACTTCGAACCATGTATGTGCCTTTTATTGCCGTGTCATTGTCTGTATGGTTTTGTTTAGTCTATTCATTATTGTTTTTGTGTTTCTGCCCCTGTCAGAGTGTATTTTCTGCACGTTTGTCACTTGTACTTAATTAATGTAATTATGTACTTAGGTAGTCTGTGTTTGTAAAATGTTCCGTTTGTTTGGGGGCTATGTTTTATTATAGAGCTGGTGAGTTTTGTCTGAAATTCCGTTAGGTGATGTAGTTCTATGTCTTCTCTTTCGATTTCGTTCAAGTATATCAGCATGAATGTATTTACTGCCTTTGTATTTGTGAGTTTGAGATTGATTTTTGTCTTGATTGTTTCGGCAGTTCGTGGTCGGTCTAGTTGAAATGTAAATTTAATAGCCAAGTTATCTGAGCAACGGTCTGGTGTTACTTCGATGTATGTTATAGTATTTGTTAGATTGTCAGTATGCATGTAGTATACCTGGGGTTATGTCATTATTGTTGGGCATGATGAGTGTTGGTTGTGTGTGTATTGTTTTCTGAAGTCAGAGTTATTTATGAACGTTTGTAGTTGACGTCTCTTCTAGGGGTTTAGATTAAAGTCACCAATGATAATCGAATATTCATTCATGGGGTGCTTTTATGGCGATGTTCTGTTCGATTGGTGAGTGTGGTTGAATGTATATCAGAAATATGTGAAGTTTGTCATTGTCAAATGGGATCGTAAAGTAGAGGCAATCATTTTGTGGGTTGTTCGGTACTGGCGGGTTGACTCTACGTGCGGTGTGGAGGATACCTATCCCAGGGATCTTCCTCGTGCGTTGATGTTGATGTGTCCTTGTTTTTGTATGATTTCCCAGTTCTTGTATGTCACGTTTGTGTCGGTTTTGGTTTTTGTTTCTACGAAAAGGCAACCTTGAATGTTGTTATTCTCTATGTAATTATTTATTGGCGTCCGTTTGTTACTGTGGCAGTTGATGTTTGCGTATATGAAGGTCAGTCGATCGTTCTGTGCATGCATGATGGCTTGTGTGGTCTGATTTGAGGGTTCTGTCGGTGGTATGCCATCTGATGCTTGTATGTCGAACATGATTATATACATTCTGTTACCGGAAAGTACAGCCTGTGTGTCAATGACATATTCAATTATAAAGCGTTTGCGGAGCTTTTTGAGAATCTCTTCTCTGTTAGTGTTCTGTGTGTTGTTTATGTCATGTGTGTGTGTGATAATGATATGGTCGGGTATAGTCAGTGGGTTAGGGATTCTATTGTTATGAGTGGTTGAGTTTGGTATATCTGTAGATTTTTTTTTTATGTTTTTGATCCTTATGCTGGGGTTGCCTTCTATGAGTGTTGTCGGTCTCTTTGGGCATCTGGGTGACCACCCTGCGTGGGCCTCGGCGTTGCAGGCATCATATTTCGGTGGCTGTGGCGAACCGCATTTAGTTGCGTCATGTACCCCTTGACACTTGGTGCATGTGTTTCCTTTCCTGCATTCCTCGGTTGTGTGATCGTATGCGGAGCACTTGCTGCATGCTTGTGGTATTGGTTTGGGTGGGGAGCTTGGCATGAACCTGTAGAACCTATTTAGGTAATACAGTCCTCCGTCATATGTAATTCTTTCGAATGAGTCGAAGTCTCCAGTTATAATTCTTATCATCGATGTTGGTATGTCTGTTGCTCTTGTTATGATGCGTTTGCAGTATCTATAAGTGTATTTATTGTTAGTGAGTTATTTGCCAATATCTTCGTCTGGGATTTCCTTTTCAACTCCAGAGGATTATGGTGTATGATTCGGTGTATGTGCGTTGTGTGTTCGGTGTGGTAGTTAGTTGTTGTTGGGTTCGGGATGTTTTGATGAGATGCTTGTCCATCAGTTCCTGGAGTTTATTTTTGGATTCTCTTTTGTTTGTTGTAAGAGTGAGGTTGTTGTTTATCAGTTGTATGATAATGTCCTTGTTGTTGGGCATGTGTCTTTCCCATAAGCGTGCAAGTTGTATGCGTGTGATGGTGGCATTCGTTCTTATTTCATAGTTGTGTTTGTAGGAGTTGAATTCATTTGGTTGCTGTGATCTCGCCTGTGTCTCTGTTAGATTTGGTGTGGTTTTTAATTTCTTACTCGTTTCGATGTTTTTCCGCGGTCGGCGTCAGGGGCGTTTTTTTAGGTTCCTTGCTGTTTATAGGTGCGCTGTCCTCGTTTGATGGTGACATTGGCTGGGTGTCCATCGCACTCACACTTGATGCACGGCTCAGGGTTAATTAATTTAAAATAAAGTTATGTTACGATAGTATAATTTATTAGATATGAACAGGCGTAATCAATTTAATTTATACTCGGTTGATTAATAAAATAACAAATCGCCAACACTGTAATTTACACAAGGCAACACTGAAAATCATTTGGTTGAAAATTAATGTAAAACGATTTTGAGGTTATGTTACGGCAAATGTCAATCAAAAGTCGGAACATACCGTGGTGTGTTTATGGTTACTCAATACTCATTTGTGTTTTGATCAGGTGCTGCGTTTGTGGAATCTGTTATCGAATTTTTCGCTCTTATATATTTGTTTTGTTTGTTTTAAAAAGGGTTGATTTGATTGTGTTGTGCTTAATTTAAAATAAGAGATATTTAACATGTGATAACAATACCAGAGTTTAATAAATAATTAACTATTTGTATAATTTACAGAGTATGTTATAACCGCTTACAAAATTATCAATAGAAATTAGACGATGTTTAATCTATCGGTATCTATTTGTTATCAGCACGTTAGCACGCCTCCATTTTCATGTTGGTAAGATTGTTTGTATATTTATGTTGGTAAGAGGGACGTTGTTGTTGGGTGTTTAAAATTAATTTCTCTCGCTTGGAGTGGCATACGCCCTGATGCTGACGACTGTCGAGGCTGTTCTGTGCTCAATTCCGTTCTTATATTTTCGTTTCTAATCATGCCTCTTCTTGTTATCCCTTTTACCTTGCCGCGATCTCCAGGGCTTTACTTTTTTATCTTTGGTTGAATACCCGTGTCTCACATCCATATGTCAGAGTGAGCCGATATATGATTTTATATATCTTGATTTTTGTTTCTATTGACACCTCCTTTCCCCCCAAGTGTATTGCGTGATGTAGGTTGCCTGCCTTCTCCTTTCTGTGGTTTATGTTTATTTCCTATCTTCCTTATTCTTCAAAAGTTAGTCCTAAATAACGAAAGTATTAAATCTGTTCTATATTTGCTCTTTCTATGTATATATTTATCATTTCTTCTTCATTTGATATGCCCACAATTTTGGTTTTTGCTTGTTCATTTTATGCCTGCTCCATGCATCATTTCATTCCATATTTTTAAATTCTCAAGTAAATATTTTTCACTACCTGCTACCAGTAGTACATCATCGGCGAACGCACATTCGTGTATTTGTACTCTTTTTAGTTTTCTGTGTCCAAATACTAGTGGTTTTTGTTTTTCTCTCTGCTTTTCTTATTATTTTATCCATAACAGTAGATAATGTAATTGGGAGATGTTCCGCTTAGTGATGAGCCCATAGGCGTTCATTTGATAGAAGTTGTTGTTGAATACACAAAAAAGTTTTATTCTAAAGTTAATTTAATTAGGTTGAATATGCGTGGATATTGTTGTTTTTTTTGTGTATAATTTTTTTAATTCAGTTGGCAAGTAGGTGATTCTGTTATTGTTATATTTGTATATACATGTATTATGTCAAAAGAAGCTGGAGAGTAATATGTTGATAATTTTCATTGCTTATGTGGCTTGTAAGTCCTGTTCTGTTTTTAATTGTATGTTTAGGTTTTGTATTGAATGATGTTATTAATTATGCTGTTTATGATTTTAGCTATTTTATGAGTTGGCGAGTTAATTTATGTAATAATAGGTCTGATTGGTATTTCTTCTTTCTTTATTATTTGGAATTGGGTTTTGGTTATTGATTTTATTCTGTACTTTTCCTATCCATTTTTCCTATTCTCCTTTCATATTTTTTTTGCCTTTATGTAGGCGGCCCTTTAAGTAATTTTAATTCTTCAGTATTAAACGATTATTTGAGAGCAGTTTTAATAACTGATAGGTTGGTGCATTTGGTAACGTTCTTGTCTATCACGCGGCCGGCCCGGGTTTGATTCTCGGGTGACGTGCAAATTTTTATTAGGTAAAAATGATTTGGTTAATAATAATAATTAATAATAAATAATAATAATTATTAAAAATTATAATAAATAAATAAAACTCACGCGCTGTCAAATCCCTCGTGCAACACAACATAGACCCATAGGCAACCCGTTGTACAAATATCGGTCCTCGAACTGGACGGCCGGAAAAAACAAAATGGCGGAAATGTACTTTTAGACCCCCATGTTAATCCTTATGGGAAAATGGGGAGGTACTCTCCTAGCTATACTACTACCTTCATACATTGAATTACCTCGATCCATGAAACTCAAACATGCATGTGTCAATGTGAAGAACGACGACGAAGCCTGCTTCGCGTGTGCAGTTACATCGGCCCTTTATCCAGCCCCCAAACATGTTGAGAGGACATCATCCTATCCGCATTATTCAACTGTATTAAACATGAGAAACAAAACCATTCCAATGACGACTAATCAGATTCCACGATTTGAGAAACAAAACGATATGTCCAATAACGTGTATATTCTCGAGAAGTGCAATAGACGGCAGTTCCGCATCCTAATTATATACTTGACAGGCAATAAGCATAAACAACATGTGAACTTACTATTGATCCAGAATGTACATGATGGGGATGAGGATGATGTCTGCACTCCACAATTCCATTACGTCTGGATTAAAAATCTGTGTCGTCTGCTATCCTCGCAATTGAGTAAGGAGGATGGGTCTATTATTGCAAACTACGTTATCCTGTTGGGGGGAGTGCCAACGTGCAGTTTAAACACTAGAAAAACAAGGAACGTGCGCCTATTGTCATTTACGCCGACCTTAAGTGCTGTCTTAAACCGGAGGAAAACCAATACGGTTCCCAAAGAGGAGTTTATCAAAGGCATGTCCCATCTAGTCCTGGTTACTATGTTAGCAAAAAAAAGCTATCGCAGTGAGGATTGCACCAAATGGTTAGTTGAGAAATTGAGACGGTTTGCTGAGGATGTTGAGACAGTATTTCTTTGTCCGCTACCCATGGAGCTCCTTACACCTGCGGAACAGTTGGAATTCCAGTCAATTTCACATTGCCACATTTGCGAGCAAGAGTTTGACATTCGTGATGTCAGAGTCAGGGATCACTGTCACCTTGCCGGCAAGTATTGGGGTCCAGCACACGATAAATGTAACATCAACTACAAAGATACCCACGTGATCCCCGTTATCTTTCACAATTTGGGTGGTTATGATAGTCATTTTATTATAAAAAATTTAGCAAACGATTTTGAGGGAGACATAAGTGTGCTACCGATGAACAAGGAGCGACATATTTAATTTACCAAACATGTAAAGAAGACTATGATACATTATAGATTTATAGATTCTTTTAGATTTTTGGTCAGTGAGTTGGAAACTTTAGCTTCATATCTAGCTTTTTTTCCAAATTTAAAATCACAATTCCCTGCGATGGATGAAACAAAATTTCAATTACTAGCTAGAAAAGGTGTGTTTCCATATGAGTATATTGATGATATATGTAGACTTGATGAGCTAGAATTGCCCGATATTTCTATATTTTATAACGGATTAAACGATTCATGCATTACTTCTGCTGATTATGCACATGCTAACACCGTGTTTAATTCCTTTGCGTGTCGAAATTGAGGCGAATATTCAGACTTGTATTTAAAAACTGACGTTATGCTCCTGGTTGACGTGTTTGAGTAGTTCCGCACGAGCTGTCTGAAAACTTATGGATTAGATCCTGCCCACTATTATACCCTACCTGGATATACATGGGACTGTATGCTTTAATTTTCGGGTGTCAATCTAGAGCTGTTGACTGACGTTGACATGGTTTTGTTTATTGAGCGTGGTATTAGAGGCGGACCGAGTCAATGTTCGAAGCGTTATGCACAAGCTAATAATAAATATATGTCTGAGTACGATCCAAGTAAACTGGTAAATGTTTTAATGTACGATGATATCAATAATCAATATGGGTGGGCCATGCCTCAGTACCTGCCGCATGGAGGTTTTGAGTGGGTTGTGGATGTACAAAATTGTATCTGGGATGTCCCTGCTGTTAATCCCGAGGGATACATCCTGGAAGTCGATTTAGAGTATCCTCAATCAACTCACGATTCACATAGCGATCTCTCATTTTGTCCAGAACACCGCGCACCTCCAAATTCACGTGAAACAAAATGAATGGCAACTCTATTAAATAAGGAAAAATATGTAATACATTACCGTAACTTGCAGCAGGTTATAGATAACGGGTTGACGCTAACTAAAATTCACCGCGTGTTGAAATTTAAACAGTCTGCATGGCTTAAGTGTTACATTGACTTAAACACAAAATTGCGGATGGCTGCTGTTAACGATTTCGAGAAAAAAATATTTAAATTGATGAACAACGCGGTTTTTGGCAAAACGATGGAGAATGTCCGAAAATACTCCATCGTAAAATTAGTGACCAAATGGGAGGGACGTTATGGGGCAAAAGCGTTGATCGCCAAACCAAATTTCAAATGAAGTACAATTTTCGATCCAAAATCCACCGATTTTTATTTTAATAAGCCCATCTATGTAGGCATGTGTATCCTGGACATTTCAAAATTAAAACTGTACGACTTCCATTACTTCTATATGAGGAGTCGATTTGTGATACGGCTAAAATCTGCTACACAGACACCGATTCGCTCATTTACGAGGTGGAATGTCCTAATTTATATGAGACAATTCAACACGATGCTCAAAAATATTTCGACACTAGCGACTATCCGCTAGATAATATTTATAATATCCCTCGAGTGCACAAAAAGGTGCTTGGTATGATGAAAGACGAGAATGCCGGTAAGGTAATGACTGAGTTTGTTGGGCTCCGCTCGAAAATGTATGCAACACGGGTTGAGGACAGAGATAAAGATTAAAAAGCAAAAAGAGTCAAAAGGCATATTGTAAAAAATAAGATTACGTTTGATGATTACATAAGCTGCATCAAACAATCTAAAGATACCACAGTCAAACAAAATTTAATACTGTCTAAGAAACATAATGTCTTCTCCGTTGTACAACATAAAGTAGCTCTCAATCCCCATGACGATAAACGTCTCATTATTCCTAACACTTTTGAAACTTTACCTTGGGGGCACTACAAAATCAATGATAATTTCGATTGTAATATGTAAATCGATAATGTTGTAACAGAATAAATTTGCCGAGGTTTTAATATGTTATATACACATAATAATATTTAATGTTTATTATAAGGATAAAATATAATTGTAGTTTAATATGTATAAAAACAAATCGTAAATGTTTTATTTAGCTAAGAACTTTTTTTTCTTATATAATATTAATTCCTAGTTTCAATGGAAGACTCTTATACAGGGTGTCTACGCTAAACCGTTCGTTAAAAGTTTACGGAGTTGCCGTTGTCCTAAAAATTTCAAAAAAATCCTCGTCACACAATCAGTTATCCTCATGTGAAATATTTTTAACTTTCTATCACTTCCGATTCCACCGGAAGTAGCACCAACTTTCTTATTTTAAATAGAACACCCCATATATTATTATATTTTTTAATTCCTCGCTTAATTTGGAACATATTTTGTAAGAACGTATGTACACTTCTCTCTTCCAGATTTCAAGAAAAAAATGTTTTTCTAAAATTTTGACCTCTAAAAGGTAGCCTGAAATCTGTCCATAACTTCTCTTAGGAATAAGATAAAATTATGAGTTATATTTCTAATTGTACGTATAGGATTCCTCTATGAGTAAAATAATTGGAAACTGTCAATTTTAATAATAAGTGTTTATGAAATGTCAATATCTAAGTGCCCTCTTAAATATCACGTAATTCATTTTTAAAATCTAATGACCCATTTTTTATCACACAGCACGATTGGGAGAAAAATTCACTACAAAAAAGTATAATGCAACCGTACTCATAAAGCAAGTATTTTTTGAATTATTTCGAAGATTACTTTTTCGTCGCGTTTCTGCAGGGTATAATTTTGCATGTCACAAGTGCATTTTAGTAGGCATGTTATATGCTTTTGTTTTGTCGTTATTGTAATACAAACTGTCAAATAATAAAACCATTTGGAATAAAGTATTACAGAAATCAAAATCAACACAATGAATCATTACACAAATCAACAAATTCTCAATTTATTCTTTATACATGGCAACTGCGATAGAATTCTTGCTCTAACATCTAGAGTATTCAATAAAACTTATCCACATTTGCCGCCGATGAATAAAACAAGATGTAGAAGATTGAAATCAAATGTTGTTCAATTTGGGCAAGTGAATGCAATAAGACATCGACAAAGGCCAGTTATGGAAAATGAGGAAGTGCAAGCAATAGTGTTGGCTGGCCTATTTTCAAGTTAATCCACAAGCATCTATCCGCTGTACTCAAGAGGTTTTAGGCGTTGATAAATCTTCAGTACAGAAAATTTTGAAAAAACATGGCATGCACAATTATCACTTATTATCAAAATTGATAGTTTACAATAATTTTACTCATAGAGGCACACTCTAGGTACAATTAGAAATATAACTCATAATTTTATCTTATTCCTAAGAGAAGTTATAGACATATTTCAGACTACCTTTGACCTCTAAAATGTTGACCTCTACATTTTAGAAAATAAAATTTCTTGAAAACTAGAAGAGAAAAGTGTACATACGTTTTCACAAAATATGTTCCAATTTAAGCGAGGAATTCAAAAATATAATAATATATGAGGTGTTCTCTATCTTGTTTCCTTCATCGGCGGCAAATGTGGAAAAGTTTTATTGAATACTCTACATGTTAGAGCAACAATTATATCGCAGTTGCCATGTATAAAGAATAAATTGATAATTTGTTGGTTTGCGTAATGATTCATTTTGTTGATTTTGATTTCTGTAATACTTTATTCTAAATGATTTTATTATTTGACAGTCTGCATTACAATAACGACAAAACAAAAGCATATCACATGCCCACTAAAGTGCACTTGTGACATGCAAAATTATACCCTGCAGAAACGCGACGAAAAAGTAATCTTCGAAATATTTCAAAAAATACTTGCTTTAGGAGTATGGTTGCATTATACTTTTTTGTAGTAAATTTTTCTCCCAATCGTGCTATGTGATAAAAAATGGGTCATTAGATTTTAAAAATGAATTACGTGATATTTAAGAGGGCACTTAGATATTGACATTTCATAAACACTTATTATTAAAATTGACAGTTTCCAATTATTTTACTCATAGAGGAATCCTATACGTACAATTAGAAATATAACTCATAATTTTATCTTATTCCTAAGAGAAGTTATGGACAGATTTCAGGCTACCTTTTAGAGGTCAAAATTTTAGAAAAACATTTTTGTCTTGAAAACTGGATGAGATAAGTGTACATACGTTCTTACAAAATATGTTCCAATTTAAGATGGGAATTCAAAAATATAATAATATATGGGGTATTCCATTTAAAATAAGAAAGTTGGTGCTACTTCCGGTGGAATCGGAAGTGATAGATAGTTGAAAATATTTCACATGAGGATAACTGATTCAACCGTGTGACGAGGATTTTTTTGAAATATTTAGGAGAACGGCAACCCCGTAAACTTTTAACGAACTTCCTGTATATTAATGTATTTATATATATGTATTTGATCGTTTCTGAAATGTGTTTTCATCGATGTAAATTAACTGTTATTATTGTTCAAATTGATTATCTTGAAATAATTTGTTGAGGTTTAATTATGTTATATAATACACAAAATTATACTTAATGTGTATTATAAGGTAAGATATGATTGTAGTTTAATATGTATACAAACAAAACGTAAATGTTTTATTTAGTTAAGAACTTTTTTTTATTATATAAAATTAATTCCTAGTTACAATATAAGACTCTTATATATTAATGTATGTTTGATCGTTTCTGAAATGTGTTTTTATTGATGTAAATTAACTAATATTATTGTTTAAATTGATTATCTGGAAATAATTTGCTGAGGTTTTAATATGTTATTTAATACGCAAAATTATACTTAATGTTTATTATAAGGTAAGATATGATTGTAGTTTAGTATGTATAAAAACAAAACGTAATACAAATATGTCGACTTTGTAATGGTTAAACAGAATAAATACTTTTATATCTTTAACAAATTGTGTTTTATTTTATAAAATAATTAAAATATCGTTTTAACATGCGCGCACGCGTTATTCGCCGTTTTCTCGCTTGGGAGCAGGTAAAGTCATAGTTTTTATTTCATATTCGTGATCTAAGCGGCGAGACCTTTCGTTTGAGCACCTTAAACACCTATTTTGCAACACCGGAAATGACACTTCCGGTCGCCATTTTTTATAATGCGACTGGATGTTTGACTTCCAGCCGCCATATTGAATTTAATTTGAACACCCTGTACATACTGTTATCCCATCCTCTTGTACATTCTACGCACATCTCTTGATTTGCACATGCAGGCTTTCTTGGATTTGCACACGCTGAGTCGATCCTCCGGTACATTTTACGCTGTCCACCATCTTTGATTTGCACACGCGGGCCATCTTCGATTTGCACACTTTGTTACCCGATCCTCCTGTACATTTTACGCCCATCTTACACACGCACGCCATCTTGGATTTGCACACGCTGTTAGTCGATCCTCCTGTACATTTTACTCTGCACTCCATCTTGAATTTACACACGCACGCCATCTTGGATTTAATATTTTACGGCCTCGTATATGGACACGAAATTTATTTCTCAATCGGTACCCGTATATTACCAAATCACAGGGATTACGAAAGATTGAAGTTGGTACGACAGTTGGTATTTCTAGTTATCACAAGGCACCTGTCATTTATAGTACTTGTGTCGCTCGTTAGATGGGGGACACACGTCACCCGGGCGATAGCAGCCACCTGTAATTTTTTCTTATCAATCATTCGCCAGGTGGCGCTACAAGTTCGCGCGCCTCGGCACAATTCGACAGGATGTCCTGCGACTTAGACGAATTCGACAACCAGCCCGACCGGAAGTAATGTGAATTTAGACCCCCCATGTAAACCTTACGGGAATTTGGGCCAGAACTGTTGCAGCTACACTACTTATACTCATTATTCCCGAAACTGCGGCTCTGTTCGCATCCATAGTTTTTATACCATAATACTTAGATTCTGATTTGAATATGCCATTGCACATATTGCATTTCATTTTAAAAATAGAAACTAATCCGTTTCTCTTTTCAGAAATAAAATTAAAATTCATCAGGGAACATCCTAAATTAGGTGCATGATTTGAAATTTGGCGAAGATTATTAAAAAAAATCCACATCAATTGACCGTTTACCGATTATGCAAAATTTTCCATTTTTGTTTTCAGTTTCCGGGACACAGCCTTCATTATCCTGAATATTATAAAATGTATCGTCCATCAGTTCTTCAAGAAATAATTGTTCTGGGGAAGTTATTTTGAAATCTGTATTGATAATCTCAGATGTGGTCGTGTCATTACAATTTTTCTTAGTTTCAACCCTAATAAAAAAAACACAATTTGATTAAATTAACATTTATTTTAATATACCTCTTCGTATTTATTACATACTCGTCACAGACTTCAATATTTTCCCACAAATGATTACTCATGTAGGGAAAATCTTTTTTTACACCTATAAAGAGAAAAAAATTATAAATTTGGTTTAGTACCTACTTTCCGACGTTCTGACTACTTATATGTAATTAAGTGTCGCTGTTTGAGACAAACTTACATTATTTTCCATCGAAAAACACCTGTGTTTGAACTTCATACAAACGAAAGCACTTATAAAAATAGCATTAATCCGAAATGTATCTCAAATGTACATGTAAATGTAAAGTGTCAATGTTAATTGCCATTTTATTTTTGAACCTAGACGATCTAGGCGGTATTGTTTGCATGACTATCGTAATATTCTAGAACACAAAAGTATGTGGCAGCGAGTGACAAAAAAGAGTCACTTCGCTAACAGATTTTAACGAAAATTTCAACATTTGATGACAGTTTTTGAAAAATTATCTATTTTCCACAGCCGCCAAAAAAACCTGATATTTACGTATAGTACGTCGTATGCGACATTATACTTCACACAACCCGGTGCGCGAAATATTTACCATCCTGGGCTTTTTACGTTGTTTTTATTTTATTTTTAATTTATAAATATATAAAAAGTATTGATGATGATTTATTTGTATTTCTGATTTAATATTCTTCTTAATTTGAAAAAATAAAATAGTATCAAGTTCATTTCAAACACAAGGGTCAAAACCGCTAGTGAATTATACTGAATTTCTTACCAATTAAAATTCTGTAAATTATTACACTTTTTACGTTTGGCACACAAACTGCAAGCGTTTTATCGTTCCTCTTTTAGAATCCATGTTGCTCTAGCCCCGGCTGTATATTCAAAATTTTAAAAACACTTTCACTTATTAAACTCTTAGCACGTGTTACTATTTGTACCACGTGCAATGTGGTATATGGAATATGAAAAGAAAACTGGGAATGGGCGTCAACGATTCTAGTACTGAATTAATCTGCTAGAAGCAGCACATCTCGGCCTGATTATAATGGCGATAGACGTTCAGAAGAATACCTATATTTTCTTCGTGGTTAATATAAAAAATATTTTTGATATAGCAGTCGTCAATAGGGAGGTTCAATCCAGGTGCCTCTAGTGTAAGAATGATCAATTTTGCAATTTTAAAATTAATTTCTTGTTGTTGAGTACTCACAACTTTTTTTATTTCTACAAAATTAAAATTTTAACACTAGGCACACACGGATTGATATCTTATCATTCGGTGGCATTTCGAATTATGTTGATATCTTTATTGATGTCGGCGTAAAAGGTATTCTTCCGATGCGCATTTCAGCGCATATTTGTGGCAGTGATAAATCCTCTTAGGACTAAACAAACCTCCATATATCTTGAGAAATAAAATTTATGACTGCGACTGAGAATAATTCTCTAATAATAAAAAAAACCTCGCTTAAACTCGGGCCCCACGTTGGGGTTCCAAGTGTTGCGACCCTTCCAGCTAGAGTGGCAAATTGCGAACGGCAGCTTTGCCTTTCCGGGCGAGCGAGTAGAGCGGGTCGTGGGGTAATGAACGGGGTTTTGTGGGCTCCACTGCCGAGATTAGTGGCTCTTGGTTGCATACCCCGGCAGTAGGTTGAGAGGTGATACTAAAATATTAGTTAGGCATCAATACCAAAAAATAACGGACACAGAGAACAACCACAAACTAATATGTATCCTTCAAGCACAAAAACAAACTTATTACTAGGGCAAACAAACCGGGGCCATGAGCCCACAAACGCGCGAACGAAGTTTACGCAGGCCCCGCTGAGACGCGCCGTAACTGTATCGTAAACTGAATCCTATAAATTCTAATAATACTATTCATTGTAACGGCCCTCTCGGCCAGCGACCACTTACGTACACCGCTGGTGAGGGTTTGGTTAACAATAAATTTAAATATGCATAGGTGGTCCAGGCTCACTTTTTAATTGTTACAGTCTCTAACGATGAGCATATATCGGGGGAATAAATATATATATATATATATATATATATATATATATATATATATATATATATATATATATGTTCATGTGTATGTTTTCACGGACGAAATGTGTTTGAACATGTTCCGGGTCTTTGGTTTACTGAGGAGAGAACAGTTCTCTCCTAACACTCGAGAAGAATCCACCAGAAGATGGCAAATGCGATTTTGCCGAAACGTCGTGAAAAAGGTCACTTTCAGGACACACAAAACAATACACGGAAGTTCAAAGACCCGGAACATGTTCAAACATATATACAGGGTGTCTCAAAATTGACGCCCATCCTCTTGGGATTTGATCCAGGGGGCTTATAGAAATAGAAAATTAAGAGTGGAAAATTTTCCGTTTGCCCTTTGTTATAGAGTTATTGATAAAAAACAAAAAAAAAACTTTTCAACTTGAAACTTTATTAAATCCTAATAAATTTTTAAAAAAACAGGATATTGTCCACAGCCTTTTTCACAAAATGTATTCAAATAGGCCTCATCTTACTTCAAGGCAACATTCACAGGACTTAGCATGAAAGCACGAACTGACTGTAGCATATTTTCATCTATTAACGCCACAGCAGCGTGAAACCGAGCTACCACATCTTCAGGATTCAAAACAGGTTAGCGGTAAACGTGTTATTTCAAATAGAGGCAGAAATAGTAATCCAGCGGATTCAGATCCTGCGATGTAGGAGGCCATGGTATGGGCCCACCTCTTCAAGTCCACCTCCCAGGGAATTTAATATTTAGATTATTTCTCACTTCTATTCCATAATGTGCCTGTGCACCATCATGTTGGAACCAATCATTTAATCTACCTGCTAATGAAACTTCATCAAACAATGGATGTGGTAAATTTTCATTTAAAAATTGTAGATACAATGCTGAATTAAGTCGGTTAGGTAGAATGCATGGACCAATTACTTAATAAGCTTAATTATTATTTAATAAGCCAGCCCAAATGTTAATTGACCATCGTCTTTGAAAAGATCTTGGCGTATTAAGTAGGGGTTTTCATCCCTCCATTCAAGCAGGTTATGCGTATTTATGATACCTGTCTCGGTAAATGTGGATTCATCACTCCACAGAATCTTTTCAATGAAATATGGATTATTGTTTACGCTATGAAGCAACCATCTACAAAAATTAATTTGAAGCTCCCTATCTCCGTCATGCAAAACTTGAACTTTTTGGAGCCTAAATGGATGCAAACCATTTCTCCTTAACAATCTGTGAATTGTATCTTTTTGGGCATGAGTTTGGGACGATATAATTCGAAGGCTTGTACTTGTTTCCGCCTCAACAAATTCAAGAATTTGCTGTTCTTGATCGATGCTTAGCTTAGATCGACGTCCTGCCTGATTTTGTCTAGGATTCAAATTACCTGATTCCAGTAATCTTTGTTCTGCCCGTCTAATAGTTTTTGCATCAGGGTGCCGACGATTTAGAAACTTCTCTGCATATTCCCTAGCCGCAGCAGTGTCATTGTCATTGCATGCACCTAACGCTTTCAACATATCGACATACTCTCGATTACTGTAGTATCGTTCCATAATACACAAAATACGAGACACAAAAGCGAAATACTTATCAATTGAACCTAATTGTATTATGTTACACAACTAATTGTCAAATCTGACAGTTATGTCACTAGATTTCATAAAATTAATCAATCAAAATCATGTTTTGAGTAGTGGCCGTAGAAAAAAGTTACTGTTTACATTTTTATCTATAACTCTATAACAAAGGACAAACGGAAAATTTTCCACTCGAATCCCAAGAGGACGGGCGTCAATTTTGAGACACCCTATATATATATATATATATATATATATATATATATATATATAATATATATATAATCTTAATATGTATATATATATATATATAATATATATATAATCTTAATATGTATATATATATATATATAAGAATAATGATTTATTCACCAAAAATTAAAACATATGCAAAAACAATAAAAAGGAAAATAATAACGGATTCTGTAAAACGGGTACTGTAGGCAGCCAAGTGGAGAGGCTCCGGTTTGGAATGCTGTCGGCACAATTAAGCTGGTGGCTGCAACTGTCGGACCTGGGAAAATATTTACACACGCAATATATAAAATTATACACCCGAGTATGATACACTCGCCTCGGTGACGGTATCGCAATTAGTTGTCAGCAGACAGAATGTCGTAGAGCTGGTACTCGATCGCAACAATCGTCTAGCGTAATTACTCTCAAGCGTACAGGTGCCAAGCACCTGGTGTCATGCGGGAAGACTTCCAGGTGATGGAGATGGAACTGCTGGTTACCCGGTGGAACCGGCGTATTTGTACGGACACCTTGCGCATTCCCCAGTGACGTATTTTGGTGGGGCCGAGTTTTAGGACCTAGGGGCGCACGCGTCATTTGAACATCTGTTACCATTCGGTCACGTGGTTGGCAAGATGCAACGTTACACACCCCTCTTACCTCGGGGTGTGCAAAAGGCGTGGGCGTATAAAGCCAAGGTGAAGTACTTTCTCGCGGTTCATCTTCACACGATGACCGTTTATCCACAGGTTGACCCATTATTGCGCGCGCGGCTGCGGATGTTCGGAGTCGCTTATCAGGATACGGCCGGCATGGAAATGGACAATGCTACGGGCACAGCCAATCGGCTCGACAAAAACGGTGCAGCGGGAGACGGGGTACACGGAGGCTGCTGTCGCTCGGAACTGGGACCTGGCGGCGATGATCCGGTGTCTGAAAGTGTGCGGATTAATTCCTCTGACACACATCTCCAGGAACTGACTCGTAATATAGAACCAGGACGTCATCGGCTCTTGGGGTTCGGGGAAGGTCATTGAGCTCCGGAGTCCCAGGCGGGTGATCGGGTGACCACAGCAATGATTCCCACTGGACGGCGGGGAGAACAGGTTGTATCCTGGGAGCCGGAGCAGTCCACTTCCCTCGGGCTATGGACGTTGGTGACCCGACGGCGGCTTGCGGAACCCACGGGCGGATCCGTGGTTGGCCTGGCTGGCGGCTTCGGCGCTTCACCTAGAGTGTACTTGGTGTGGTCTTCATCGTAGAGAAACTCGTCGTTGAATAGGATCTCTCCGGTTGGTAGGCGAGGTCATAAACCTGAGAAACAATGGATGGAATTAGTTTTTCATTTATTTTTCTAGCTGGAATTATTTAAATCTTTGAAGTGAATCCGGTCGGTTTTTATTCGAGACGAGAGGTCCATCAGCTGTACGATAACGGGCGAATAAATCTTGGTGATACATGTGGGCCGGAACATTTTGAGGCCAGCTTCGCAATGGTTCCCTTACTGGCTTCGGAAAGTACGTAGGTGCGGGCATAGACAACGTCACCAATTGCGGGACGATAAGACCAGCGTCGGAGATTATAATGATGCCGTTGTCTTTCGAATGATTTCCGTAAGTTCAAACGGACAATCTCCTGTATTTCCGCGATCCTTGTCAGTTGCTCCCGATGCTCTTGGTGTCTCCGTGGGGGAGTATCCGGGGGATCTGTGGCTTCCCGCAGCGAGCAGGGCGGCAACAGTTCCTTGCCGTAATTTAGAGCGCTGGAGTGAAACCCGTGGATTCGGGCTCGGCCGTGTTGATTGTGAACGCGAGTTCTGGGAAATGGGTATCTCAGGCTCGTTGATTGCGGCGGACTTTATTGGGCCGACATGGTTCCTATCACTTTATTGGCTCTCTCGACAGGGTTATCCTGGGGAGTGTACGGAGGTGTAAAACGGCGTTTAATCCCTAACTCTACGGTGGTGCTCTGCAAGAATGTGTTTTTAAATTGAGTGCCATTATCACTCACCAATGGTTTAGGAGTCGCGAACCGAAACATAATCCGAAATCCGTTCCTTAAAAACTTCGATCACCTTCCGACCCGTGGCGGTTCGAAGCGGTTGAATCTCCATCCACTTAGTGAATCTATCCTGGAATACTAGGACGTACTGAAAACCGGATTTGGTGCGGACTATGGGCCCTATGAAGTCGGCACTGACCACTTCCCAAGGGCCAATTACTCGGAACCATCACATCTAGCCGAGCGGGGCCGGCTAGGATACCTTGTGCTGTTGACAGGAAACACAGGCCGTTACATATTTGCCAATATCCCGGTACATCCCGGGCAATAATAATTCTGGGCGATTCTGGATATTGTCTTGCGGATGCCGGCATGTCCGGCAGCGGCTGCGTCGTGGGACTCCTGGAGGATTGCCGCTTGTTGCGGGGGCGGCACGCAGAGTTTCCACTCGGTGTGGAAACCGTCGGTGAGTGAATTACCGGGGAACTGTCGAAAAGTTTGTCGTTTTCAATTTTATATCCCTCTTGTCCTGCAGGTTCGATCTGCGCGAGTTGCCATTTCTGGGTGTACCAGGAGCAGAATTCGGCGGGAACGGCGGGCCTGGTTCCCTGCATAGCGGTCTCTATGGAGGCGGCTTCTGGGGGATCTCCTTCGTTGGTACGGGACAGGGCGTCGGCCACCTGGTTCTGGGTTCCTTTCCCATCTTGCCTGTCTCCCCGATGAATTTCGCAGCGTTTGAAGCCATTTTAAACTTCGGTAGTGACTGACCACGGTGAATTTGTAGCCCTCTAGGTAAGCTTTTAACTTACCTATTGCCCAGACCGCCGCCAGGCACTGCTGCTCAGTCACCGAGTAATTTTTCTCGGCGGCGGTTAAAGTCCTACTCAGGTACGTAATTACTCGTTCTTCTCCTTCCAGGACCTGGGTGAGAACAGCGCCGAGCTCGGTCTGGCTGGCATCGGTTTGGACGAGGAACGGTGTGGAGAAGTCGGGGCAGGCCAGGACGGGGGCAGTCGTGAGTGCAGTCTTTAATCGTTGAAAGGAACTGTCTTCCACGGCGGTCTACCGGTACTTTTTTTTTGTAAACCTACTATACCAGAAGGCCATCCCCAGGAAGCGTCATACGGCCTTAAAGGACTGGGGGGCGTCCATGTTGGTGATGGCAGGTCGGTCTGAATCCCCACGGAGTTTACTATGTCCCCCAGGTACCTGAGCTCTGTCTGAGCGAAGGAGCATCTCTCAGGATTAACCTGCAGCTCATGCTAGTGCAATTGGGAGAGCACCAACTCCAGGTCTCTCTAGTGCTCTTCAAAGGTCTGGCTGACGATTATTATGTCATCCAAATAACAAAATGCTCTGGGTTTCAGGTCCGGTTCGATGACGCGATTCAAGAAGCGTTGGAACGTTGCCAGGGCGGAGTGGATACGCCACCGGCCCGGCACGGTGAAGGCGGTGAAGGGTCGGCTTTATGGCTGCAAAGAAACTTTCCAATATCCATGCTTAAGGTCGATTGTGCTGATAAACCTGGCACCCACAGCTGATTTAGGATCCCCTGGATGAACGGTATGTGGTAGTAATCCTTTATGGTGGCATCGTTCACCTTCCTGAAATCTATACAGAAACCGTAGTTACCCTCTGCCTTTTTCACCAGGGCCATTGGTGAGCTCCAAGGACTTTTTGACGGCTCGATAATTTCATCCTGGAGCATCTGATCCACCTCGTTGTTAATTGCCTGCCGCATCGCTGGATTGCGGGGGTAGCACCTTTGTTTTATTGGGGATATTCCGGGTTTAATTTAAACTTGATGTTCTACTAATGTTGTAGGTCCTCGAATCATTTTGGAGGCTTGGAGGGCCTACCCCAAGAGCTGGTACAGGGCGGTTCGTTGGGTATCGTTTATGGTCTGGATGGTCCCTATAGAATCTGGCGGACGGGAGGCCTATATGCGGAAGGGGTGGCCGTTAAATGAGACGGTTTTCCTGGATACGTCGACCACGTCCAGGGTGTCGACCACGTCGACACCCTGGTGACCCAGGAAATCTAGCCCCAGGATGGCATCCACAGACAGGTTAGGAACCATTCCGCAAGTTATGCGTGTTTCGGTATATTCTATACTCACATTTCAGGAATGAGTGCCCTGGGTACTGGAGACGGTGCCGTCGGCCATACGGATTTCAGTTCGTCGGCTGATAGTTAGGAAATGCCCATTACGGATGAGGTGCTGGTGGATGCCGTTACGTATGTAGGATTCGGATGCCCCGGTGTCCAACAGTGCCCTGAATTCTCGGCCGTAAATGCGAATAGGGACGGTGAGCCGGGAGTCCAGGTATCTGGTGGCGGTCGGTACGAATATGGGCTGGTGGAATTTTTTGGTTCGGCGTCTGTACGGGTAGGCCGTAGCCGTCGGTTGCAAGACGTGCGTGGCCTGCTTTTTTACGGTGCCAGCATTTTACAAGTATTTTCTGCCAGTTCTGCTGAGGCCTGGTGGACAATATTTAGCGGTTTTCCCTTTAGCTGCGACTTCCCCTAGAACGCCTTTTCGGAGACGTGACTCTGGGCCGGTGTGGGAAGACCTACGAATGTTTGAGTAACGTACTATTTGAGAGCTCTTCATACTCCTCGGCGGCTTGGCACAACTCTTCGACGATATCGAAGTCTCGACAGCGGATATACAACTTATATTCTGAACGGACATTCTCGTAGAGCCTTTCTAATTGGTAATTTCTGGATGCGCCATGGTGGCGCATGAGGGTCTGGAGGGCGGTGACGTAATCTGTGAATTTCTCACCAAATCCCTGCGTACGGAGTCGGATGTCCTCCTCGAGACGATATTGGGACTTGGTGGGTTGGTACGCGGCCTGGAAACTCAGCCAGAAGTCTTTCCATGTGTTCCAGGCTGTCTGGTTGTTGCGGTACTAAAGCAGAACTGGACCTTTAAGTAGTTCAGGTAGCGCGTGAGTATTTCATCCTCCGACAACCCATAGCATTATCGTAATTCGCACACTCTTTCCAGGAGCAAGACTTGGTCGGAACTTCCATCGAATTTCAAATACCACTTACGGACTGTGTCACATACAAAACCTTGACTTTGTCGTGGAACTGTTATGTGACTGGTGGACGGCAGGATGACTGGATTTACAGGTGGAAGAAAAGGTGACGGACCTGGTGGTTCGGTGAATTTATCTGGACCCTGTCGGACCTGCTCTGCGACTCGGGCCCTAAGGTCGTCTACGGTGCCGGTTTTACTTAGCCCCAACGACTCGGCAACTGTGGTCAATTGATCCTTGTTCAGCTCATATATCCAGCTGACTGAGACTCGAGAAGTGGTCTCTTCTCGGATATCGCCCTCGTTTTCGCAGCTCATTGTTTTATTTATTTCCCCTTAATGCTCACTGTCTGTTATTTAAGTTTTATTTTTTTAAATCCCTGCTCGGGCGCCAGTTGTAACGGCCCCCTCGCCCGGCGTACACTTACGTACACCGCTGGTGAGGGTTTGGTTAACAAAAAAAACCTGTGCATAGTTAAGGTTCAGTTTTAATTGTTACACTCTCTGACAATGAGCATATATCGGGGGGAATAAATAAATATGTTTTTAAGAATAATAGATTTATTCACCAAAAATTAAAACAAATTCAAAAACAATAAAAAGGAAAATAATAACGGATTCTGTAAAACGGGTACTGTAGGCAGCCAAGTGGAGAGGCTCCGGTTTGGAATGCTGTCGGCACAATTAAGCTGGTGGTTGCAACGGTCGGACCTGGGAAAATATTTACACACGCAATATATACAAAATTATACACCCGAGTATGATACACTCATCTCGGTGACGGTGTCGCAATTAGTTGTCGGCAGACAGAATGTCGTAGAGCTGGTACTCGATCGGAACAATCATCTGGCGCAATTACTATCAAGCGTACAGATGCCAAGCACCTGGTGTCATGCGAGAAGACTTCCAGGTGATTACGAGATGGAACTGCAGATTACCCGGTGGAACCGGCGTATTTGTACGGACACCTCGCGCATTCCCCAGTGACGTATTTTGGTGAGGCCGAGTTTTATGACGGAGGGGCGCACGCGTCATTTGAACATTTGTTACAATTCATTTGTCGCGTGATTGCCTTACGGCGCAATTAATTACACGCGTCAGCAACGTTATACTATGGCGATACCTGCAGGCACCAAAATACATAGAATACATAAAAAATACATAGGCATTGACAACAATAATGCACAATAAATATGATAATGCGTGAATCTGGCAAGGCGTCGCGCGTCAGAGGCGTGTTGAAGCCCGAGCTGAAGCAGTAGACAAGAATGTCACCTACGTCCCCGTGTGAGAAAAGGGCGATCCAGGAATACTGGTAATTCACCTCAGTTATCACTCCAGACCCATTTGTTATATCACCCAATTTATTAAAATGGTAAATCATAATATTTTCGTTCGGGCGTATACGAGCGGGCCGATGACGCAGTTGTTTATAAATTCAAGGCCAAGTTGCCTCTCTTAGACCCTTTCGAAGAGAACAGACGCATTTGCAGCGCATTACGTGAGTTTTACGAGGCGGAGCAGTCGTGACGAATTAATAGAATAGTTTCAGTAAAGTTTTATTGTTTAGTGTCCGTATGGATAAATTGAAGGTGAGTGATTGTGTGGTTGAGTTGAGTTGAGGTTGACCCATCGTTGTTCCATTGTCTCAGAAGATAACAAGGATGTTGGGTTGACCAATTATTACTCGGTGTCAACAAATGCGCTGAGTCATTGTATGGTTGTGTAGAGTTGAACTTGGGTCAACAAGTATAGTGAGTCATTGTATAGTTGTGGAGAGTTGAGCTCGGGTCAACAAGTATAGTGAGCCATTGTATGGTTGTGGAGAGTTGGACTCGGGTCAACAAGTATGGTGAATCATTGTCTAGTTGTGGAGAGTTGAACTCGGGTCAACAAGTATGGTGAGTCATTGTATTGTTGTGGAGAGTTGAGGTTGACCTATCGATAAACAATTTACCAAAGATAATTGTTTCACCGTAATTAATCAAGGATATCGGGTTGACCAATTAATACTCGGGTCAACCAATACAATTATCTCACTGAGTTGTAAACTCACGATCACTCTTCTAATTGTTACAGAATGACGGTCGTTGGAAGGAGCAAAAGAAGAGAGCGATTGCCATATTTTATTATACGATTATATAACCTTTTATATTTTTGTATCATTAGTTTGTGTTAAATAAATAAGTTTCATTGATGCAGATCCCATTGTTTATTAATCGACAACTTGACAATACAAATAATTACCTATTATAAGTTTAATACAGCAGAATTAGTATTGAAACTGTTTTTATGGATTAAAAATAATCAGAATTAAGCTAAAGGTAATTCGCCGGCCTAACAATATCTGAATTGGGTTAACAATATCAGAAGTGGCAAAAGTTCAGCTAACACATTTCTTAAATACCTACGGCAATCCGCGTATTCGACTTGACCGCTCAGATCGCCATGACTTCTCCTTAGGTGAGAAGTCCAGCCTCGATGAAAAACCCTCGCGCGCGTTCAAATGCCGGCCGTCAAGTGGTGCCCCCGTTGCCCGTTTTCGAAACAGCCAGGGTACAAATGGACAGTCAACAATCGCGCTTATTACAATTAGTCTAATTATAACTTAAATCAACTTGACAAACCTACGTAAACGATAGAATTAGAGGCACCCCCGGCACACTCACACAGGGCAAGCCACCCCACAATGCACAACGCCTCAATTTTTACCATTGTGTGTTGGTAAATTTTTGTAGTAGGTTAGTCATAATAATTTTATTAACATTATATAACTAATACAAAAATTAATATTAAAATTTTAGAGTGAATTCCGTTTATGTCTAGGTTTGCCAAAATTTGTTTTCTTCTCTATTCTCTCTTGTTATTTCTCGGCTCTCATGGCTAACTTAATACGTAACATCTAATTATCGACTAAGTTAGTAGCGCGCTGTTACCGCCATACAAGCAAGTTAAATCTAGTTAACAAATTTGAAACAGTTGGAGAACTAACTAATCAGAAGAATAAAA
Organism: Othius punctulatus; assembly: GCA_951805005.1. Classification (NCBI taxonomy): domain Eukaryota; kingdom Metazoa; phylum Arthropoda; class Insecta; order Coleoptera; family Staphylinidae; genus Othius; species Othius punctulatus. Next base: position 7,025,253 of record OX638147.1, on the reverse strand, counting down.
TCACATTAAATGTTTAAACTATGTCTCGCCATCTTCAATACAATTTTTATCTCGGCGTTCAGTAGAGTACCTAGGAGAGTTCGGGCTCATTTTCCCATAAGGATTAACATAGGGGGTCTAAAAGTACTTTTCAGCCATTTTGTTTTTTCTGACCGTCCAGTTCTAGGGCCGATATTTGTACAACGGGTTGCCTAGGGGTCTATGTTGTGTTGCACGAGGGATTTGGCAGCGTGTGATATTAGGTTGTGTTAGTGTGTTAGTTGTGTTAGTGCTGTGTATGTTAGGCTGCAGGTAGGTGAGCGGCTTAATCACAGACATATTAACATTATTCAGAATTTTTGAAACGATGGAACTTTACCGCTAAGCTAATTGTCTTAACTGATGCGAGCGGCTCGAATCGTTGACATACGACGAGGTGCGGTGGACGATATATGAGCGGGGCACACGCCAGGCTTTTAATTACGTGAGAATATCCCACATACGTTTGCGCGAATCGTACGTAAATGGATTTATTTAAGTTGCACGCGGGAATGAATCCAATTGTTTTATTTAAGTATTATCAACCAGCTATTCGTGTGTTTATACGATATAGCACCTACACCAGCACACCTGTTTGACCGGTATAAGCCACATGCGGGTGTTAACGTAATGGGTATATTAGGCATTAATAAAACAAATTATGCTGCCAAAACATTTATTTCCTCTGCAGCATACAAAGAATAAACATTAAAACAGAAATATAAACATATATCAAATCAATTTAAATATGTATAAACAATAAAAACCAAGGCAAGATCGCTTTTAAGGCGCATAAGAACAAAGATCGGTGCCCATTCGCAATATATGCGGATTTTGAAAGGCTCTTAAAGGCCACCTCGATCAAATTTGGTGGCACAGGTGAGAAACATTCCAATTATTTTATTAAAAACTGGGCAATTAATAAGTAGATAAATATTAATAACAATCTTGTTTTTCATGGGGAAAAGTATCAAGAGCACGAGGCATATAGCGTTGACTATTACGTCAAGTACTCATATAATGATACACTTTCCTGTTATCGGAGCTATAGAGGCGTACCATCCAAAATCAATCAAACATAAGGCGTAAAATTAAAAAATATATACAAATATATCAATCATACATATGTACAAGAGAATAAAATTAGTTATAAATATATACAAGGGTATTAAAATCAACCTAAAAATATGTCTAACAGAACAATATATACAATAAAACTAACTATACAATAAATATATATATACACAGAAATATCACAAAAATAATAAAACTACACCATTATCCTACAATGCCCCCAAGGTAGAGTTTCTACCGAGTTGGGTATTAGAAACCGCGTGTTATCATGAGGACTGAGGGAAATTTTCGTCTGCTCGATGGTTGTAACCTCATGATTTGCAGACCTAAACAGCTTCTGTTGTACCGATGTTTCTGTGCCTTCGCGCGAACACTTGATGTAATCATCAAAGGTGATGCGGTTCTTAACAACATGCCTCTTTACACCTTTAGCCTTCTTGTCCTTATCCAGCCCCTCCACCCGCAGAGCATACATTTTCGAGCGAAGACCCGCAAACTCTGTCATCACCCTACCGGCACTCTCATCTTTCATCATGCCGAGCACCTTCTTGTTGACGAGGGGAATATTGTACACATTATCTACCGGATAGTCACTTGTGTCGAAATAATTTTGAGCGTCGTGCCGAATTGTTTCATATAAATCGAGCCATTCCACCTCGTATATGAGCGAATCGGTGTCTGTATAATAGATGCGGGCCTTATCACCGAATCGACTCCTCATATACGAGTAGTGGAAGTCATATAATTTTAATTTTGAAATGTCGAGAATACACATACCTACATATATAGGTTTGTTGAAATAAACTTCGGTTTTGTTCAGCTCTATGGCTACTAAATTTGGATCGAAAATTGTACTTGATTTGAAATTCGGTTTCGCGATCAATGCCTCAGCACCGTATCGACCCTCCCATTTGGTTAATAATTTTACAATATAGTGTTTGCGAATGTTCTCCATTGTTTTGCCAAATACAGCGTTATTCATTAATTTGAACAAATTCTTCTCAAACTCATTAACGGCAGCTGTCCTCAATCGCGTATTCAGATCAATGTATGACTTAAGCCAGGTTGACTGCTTAAATTTCAACACACGATGAATTTTTGTCAATTTCAACCCGTTTTCTAAAGCCTGCTATAAGTTGCGGTAATGTATGATATAGCGTTTTTTGTTGAATAAAGTGCCCAATAATTTTGTTTCGCGAGAGTTTGGTGGCGCGCGGTGCTCAGGATAAAATGGGAGGTCGCTATGCGAATCATGAATGGCGTGCGGATACTCTAAATCAACCTCAAGAATGTAACCTTCAGGGTGATCTGCAGGCACATTGAAATTAAAATTGTTTAAATTACCCCCTATCCACTCAAATCCGCCATAAGGTAGGCACTGTGACATTGCCCATCCATATTGGTTATTAATATCGTTGTAAATTAAAAATTTCGACGGCTTCCCTGAATCATAGTCGGGCATGCATTTGTTGTTGGCTGCTGCATACATTTTAGAGCACTGACTCAACCCACCCCGGATACCACGCTCGAAAAACAAAACCATGGCGATATCTGTTAATAGTTCAAGATTAATCACTGTATGTTTTAACATACAGTCCCACGTGTATCCGGGTAAGGTGTAATAATGAGCTGGGTCTCGGCCATAGGTTTTCAAACAGCTAGTGCGGAACTGCTCAAACACATCAGTCAACAATAAAACATCCGTCTTTAAGTATAAATCGGAATATTCTCCTAAATTTCTACACCCGAAACTCGCCCATACATTGCAGGCATGTGCATATTCACCATCGCTAATTTCGGTGTCAGTTAGTGAGTTATAAAATTTTGCTTTTTCCGGAATTTGTGGCTCGTCCAATTTCGACCATGAATCGACAAAATCGTAAGGGAATACACCTTTACGTGTCAGCAAATTCAATTTCGACTCGTCTAAATCTTGAAACTGCGATTTTAAATTTGGAAAAGTAGTTAAATATGATGCTAATGTTCTGCAGGAATCTATAAATCTAAATTTGATGATGTTATCCGCTACATTTTTTGTAACCGAAATATACCTCTCTTTGTTTATAGGAAGCAAATCGACACTACCCTCAAAATCTTTGGCTAGATGTTTAATGATAAAATGTGCGTCATAACCGCTTAAATTATGAAAGACAACAGGTATCACGTGACTATCCTGGTAGTTTATGTTACATTTTTCGTGTGCAGCTCCACGATACTAGCCGGTAAGGTGACAGTGATCCCGGACTATTTATAAAATCACCATTTTCCGTAATTTGGTTGATTAACCTTCTGCAAAATGTTAATAGACGGATGTTATAATTTCCTTGTAAAGTGTGAGAAATCTGCAATTTATAAGGGTGAAACTTGTCCTTTTTTACAATTGTCGATGCTCTAGATTTAGATGCGTTACCTTGATTTTCTATTTGCCGAGTTGAAATGTTCGGATTAGCGAACTTTAACGCTGTCAATTGTTTTTGGCCAATAGCTGTCTGAATGTTGAGCGTTTTTAATATTTTATTGTTATTTTACAATTTAGTTGTATTAGGTTTTTTTTAATTTTTTTAACATTTGTTTTACATATAATTTTAAAAATAAAAATTGGAATAATAATATTTCCCATATTTTTCATTTCGACATTTTCGTTTGAAAATCATCGTTGAAAAGAGTAAAAGAAAGTATATTTAGACGTATAACAATCAAATATGGCGGCCATTTAAAATAAGAAAGTTGCTATTAATATCTCGGAAACCACCATCTTGACTTTTATTTTTACTTGATTCTCAAGTTTGAGTGATCGAACCAAGTAACTTTCATTCTAAACTTTTTTCCGCATCTTTAATAATTATGAATATATCGGAGCTTTTGGAAAATAGCGATTTTTGTTTGTTTTAAAATAAGTTCTAAACTGCTCGGACTGTAGAAATATTTTCAACATAATTGAACCAGCATATAAAACTGCACAATATTGTGCTCATTTAATCAGATTTATATATACCAGAAACATATACCAGAATAGATACAGAATAGAATATAGATACCAGAAAGATACCCATGCAATTCTACTCTATTTATTACACCCTGTATGTATGTATGTATGTGCAAGTACATGTTTCACTTCGCTAAATAGGATTCGTGCAATTTTACATACATACTAGTTACGTACTAGTTTTGTTCCTCTCCCGAGGCACTCTTTAATATGGATGGATATGGCGATTGGCCCTGTGTGAATGCACCTTTAGGGAATTGTGTATATTAGGTTGCCTGTGTTGTGGAATCACATAATGATGTAATTTATTTACTTATATAAGAAAACCGATTGTAATGAGATACACAGGTATTCCTTTTCAGTTTAACGCTTAAGTAGAATTCCTTTATACCTGTGCTATAAATACACGGAAACACATTAACCCCAATTTGCATATCACGTTTTCTGTAAGTCGTTAGTTTCTGGAAATTATGGTTTCACCAAAGAGTAGATTGCGCTTTGTAAATGATGGTTGTATAACTTATTTGGAATAGTAGTTGACCTTGTTGAAAAAATGACTACCCAGCGAAATCGATCAGTCGGTTTCCTGTTGTATTGTAAAAGTGAGGATAGGTGCGGACAATTACTGCTTTGATTATTAGGCATGGAACTTGGTATCCCCCTGTTTACTATTGCTACTAGTTTTGCGCTGTATACGGTATCGCATATGTGTGAAACCCGAAGCGAGCACCTCCACGGCTGCCGGCGCTATAGAATTGCCACTATATAACCCCTTTCACCCCCTTTTCCCGTACGGCCGTGTCAGTTCGCGACGTGACCATTTACCAGTTCGGAAGCCATGACTACCCCACAAGCCATTGATCTAGTTAACTTTAATTTTGAGTGCAGTATGGACGCGTGTTTTACTGCATTCGATAAAAACGGGTGAGTAAATATTTGTTCTATGAAAATCGCACGCCATACTTGCATTTCCTATTGCGGCGAGTGATATCTAACTGCGCACTGTTCCCTAAGGCACGTGGCGTTTTCCCGCGCTATATTTACATGATGTTTGAAAAACATCCCCTCGGAAAATGCAACATTTTTAGATTTTTTTGGGTATGTGCATTTCTTGCAAAAAAAGTCAAGTCGTATCTCACCCTCGCAGATGGAAAATGTGCCACACATCAATATAAAAACTCGATGTTCGCTCTTTATAAATTTTCAACAATTCCTAAAATTTAGGAGGTGCACTCGCGAATTTACTCAGCAATAATTAACAACCTTAAGTACCCTGCTTAACATCATTTAAACATAAACATATAAAATGTTCTGAGATGTATGCAATTTGTACCCATTAATCCGAATAAAGTTTATTGTAATGAATCGAGGCGTCATAACATTTTATTTTCGAAAATGGATGTATGTTCAGACCCAAAAGTGATATTTTCAATAAAATGTGAGAAATACAGATTGATTTAGAAACATAACTTTGCTCCATTTTTTCGTATTTGACTCCTAACACCCGTTCATTTCGACCTCTGCATCACCTCATTTACTACTTTTATATGTATCATCAGAATCATAAAAGGCAAGTTGTGAAATAAAAATCGAGCAAAATTACAATTCTGTATAAAAATATGTAATTTTCCATTTTTATGGCGAGTATGGTGGTGACAGTTACAATATGATTTTCCATTTTTTAGTTACATAAATGAAACAACATTCAATGTTTTATACTATAGAATATTGTTTCTGCAATACTTATCCAATGGCCAAACGTCGGCAGTTGTTTTCAGTAACGTTCACATTTTACTACAAAAATATCACCTTTGCTCTGATCTCACATATAATTGCAAGACATTACCCCAGTTATTATGTTCCAGTGGCTTGCCTATGGCAGGAAAACTATTCAATTTTCGAAACTTTCATTTTCTAAGATGGCCTTGGCCTCAAGATTTTGTTTAATTTAACCAATTCTCAATCTCTTACAGTTTACGAGATTCCCCTGTTGAGCACGATAACTGAGACTCCCTGTGTACAGGGTAGTTGATTTTTCGTTGTACAGTTTATGTCTGCTGAAATTTTATAGATATAAAAGTTGGGCTACCAATTTTCCTGAAAAATAACTTTGTTTTTTAATGTTTTTGATATGAAATACCCTGAATATTTTTACAGAATCAGATTCTACATCAAACTCTCTTTATAATGACATATCGCAAGTACCATATTGCATTTAAATGATGCTTAATATTTCAAAATACAGAATTATTATAGTCAGTTGTGATATTTGTTTATTGCAAAAAATCTGTAAAATTTGTTTACATCAGTAAATACATGTTAAATCAAACAGAAATAAGTAGGCTTAGAATTTAGGCGCAGGAAGGCGCGAATTTAGGCGAATTTAGGCACAGGAATAAGTAGGCGCAATTGCATATTTTTGCGAATAATAAGGATAAAACCAGAACAACCAGCCAGAACAAGGTTTGCCACAGGGTTCTCCTCTCTCGCCCCTCCTGTACAACATATATTGCCATGACATATTAGGAACAGACAACAGGCAGACAGACTTAGAACAGTATATCATACAATACGCCGACGACACAGCATTAATAACACATAAAAAACGACTGGATGACACAATAGACACACTTCAAATACTGACTGACAAAACAATGGACTGGTTCAACAAATGGAGACTCGAACCCAACCCCGCAAAATGCCAACTCCTTATTCCCAACCACAGAATCAATAACAACTCACCGACAATACATGTTAACGGAACAAACGTATACCCCACAGCGACGATAAAATACTTAGGAATGACGATTGACAATAAGCACAAATTCGACAAACACTTACGGAACACAAAGACGGAAATACAAAAACGAGCAAAACATTTTAGATGCCTGACATACGGAGGAAGAGGGATATCCATTAGTACAGCAACAAAAATTTACAAATCCATCTGCAGGCCCATGATTGACTACGGCCAGATCATACTAAAAAATGTAAGAAACACCTGCAAACGAATTACGGACGTAACTGAACGGAAGACATTAAGACTTCTCACTAAATTAAGACATAAGGACAATCATCTTCATAACATATCAAACATAAATTTATACAAGATCACCAAAATCATACCCATCCAACAAAGACTAGACAAACTACGAAATAAATTTCAACAAAAACAGGACAATAGGACAATACTCGACGAATTGTGTAATAAAAGACAAAACAAACGCACTACAAAATTACATCCGACAAAAACGCTTCATGAAACATATTACACTTCATAACACTCTCTTCACACTATCAAAATAATCACTCATGAATCACTAGGTAATGTTATATAATATAATATGTAATGTAATGTACAATGTAACGTACGTATAATGTAATAGGCAAGGCGGAAAGACCCTATGGGGTCGATAGCCTAATAAAGATTGTTTATATATATGCACATTTATCGTTTTGCATTTCTAGCATTTTGGTCTAAAGTGCAAAATTTGGACGTCATTGATACTTTCTTGGAAATTTACAGCAACTGAAATAAATATGAGAGGGTGGAAGTAGCTATTTTTTATACCCTGTGATTTATTTAAGTGCTGCGTAATTGTACAGCTGATATATTTGATTTACGGCTGCTTTATTATTTTTTACAGCCTCTTTCTTATTTAAATACTACACAATTATACTGCTGGTTTTGTTTTATAATATACCTCTGTATCCCTTTTTACTGCTAATTTCGTTTATAATACTGTTTGGTTTATTCGCAACCCAAAGTTTGTCAGCACATCAAATTATCGCTTTTCCGCAAATTTTTTGTCAAAGTTTTCTATGTTTAGTTTTCTTTATGTAATATGTTAACGCTGACGAAGGGCGAATGTGTCTGCACTAAACGTGTATTTTAACATTGCGTTTACAAGGATCTGTTTGCTTCATTATGGAGATATTGAGTATGCATTAAAATTTGTACATTTTTGCTACCACGTTGGTATCCAAATATTATGTTCTTTCTTTCTTAATCTTTCCCTCTTTTACCCTTTTGGGTGTTGAGGTGTAATTCTATTTTTTATAGAATTTTATCCATTCTTTTCTGTTGCCTGTTAGTTTCTTTGCTTGCTTCCAACTCTTCCCATTTTTCTGGAGCGTTTTGCTTATTGTACCGTTCCATGTTTCTTGTGGCCTTCCTCTTGCTCTCTTCCCGTTTGTTCTTGCCTCCCACACTTGTTTAACTTGCCTATTTTCACTCAGTCTGTGTATGTATCATTATCGATGTGGTTCCTATCCTCTCCCTTATTTCTACATTGCGCAGTTTGTTCTTCCTTGTCACAGAGTGGAAGCACTCTCCTTAAGTACTTCATTTCAGTCGCTTGTATTATAGATTTTTGTCTTGTGTCAATCACCCACGTCTCACTCCCGTATGTCAGTATTCGTGCAAAGATTGTTCTGAAAACTGCCATCTTCGTATATTTTTATATTTCTTTCTTGTTTATGAACGCTCTTCTTAGTGCACTATACAGTCTCCCTGTTGTTTTACCCTGTTGTTGATGACCTTTTCATATTTTCCTTGACTGTCTATTATTGTTCCTAGATACTTAAATTCTTGCACCTGTTCTATCTGTTCTCCTCTTATTCGTATGTTGGTAATTTTGTGCTCCTTTGTTATCACCATCACTTTTGTTTTTTCTCTATTTATCTTCAGATTCCTTTTATTTAGAGCTTCATTTCATATTTCCACATTCTCTTTCAGTTTTTTTTCTGTTTCTGCGAATATTACTATATCATCTGCAAATGCACACTCTTTTATTTCTATATTCTTCATATTCCTATATCCTACGTATATTCCTTTGGTTCTCAGTCTTGTTTCTTTTATTATATCGTCCATTATTAATATGAATAACAGTGAGCTTAGTATTCGTCCCCGTCTCACTCCGTGGTTTGTCCTGAATTCTTCTGTCTGTCTGTTTCCGGTTCTTATGTAGTTTCTCGTTTCTTTGTATAATGACTGGATTGCCTTTATTAATTCCCCACCTGCCCTTTTTTCCTAGTCCCTTCCATATTTAATCCCGTGTTATACTGTCAAAAGCCTTTTCTAGATCTATGAAACATATGTATCCTTCTTTGTTATACTCTCGATTTTTTTCAATTATATGTTTTATCGTAAAGATTTGGTCGTGCACACTGTGCCCTGGTCTGAACCCGCTCTGGGAGTCATGTAGTTGGTGTACTATTATTTTCCTTGGCAAGTATTACCTACTCAAGAACGAAGAGAAGTTTGTTTAATATTCGGCTCGCAAATCGGGGCGAATCGGATAGTAACGAGTAACGAGTATTAAATTGTATTTTCTGATAATCGTTGGTTCGGATTTCGAGGTGTGTGGTGAGGTGAGGTGAATAGTAACGAGTAACGAGTATTTATATATTCCGGTAATCGTTACTTCGAATACTTGAATGTAACGAGTACTTATGTAACGAATAGTTACTATTCGCCCATCACTAGTGGGAACAGAACGCCCGTGTGCATGTTCGCATTTAGTGGCAAGCTTGCCATAGGCAGCAGAGGTGGCTGGGCCTTAAAAATCTTTCGCCAGAAGGCTCGCCACTTTTTTCGCTGTGCGTCTTCTTACGAATTAGCTTTTATCCCTCTCGACGTGCTAATTCGTAACCTCGCTCGTCGGTCGACATACGATTTACTTCTAATGTGTTCATAATTTATAACTAAATTTACTAAATGATATGAAGACGGAGAAAAAAGAAGTGAACGATTACAAAATACTAGCGACAATTATAAAGTACAATTATGTGAAAACTCTAGAAACTCTAAAAAGTCTAGTATTTCGGCAACAATATTTTGTTCACACTACAATATTAAATTTATTAAACTATTATTACCAATAATTTTTATTTTTCTCGCTAACTTACTCTCCGTAATAAATATAAAAATACTCAAAAAATACTTAAATTTCAAAACTCAAAAAAAAAAAATTGCTCGTTGGGAACCAAAACAAACAAACGCGAACCGTTCCTTCTCTTTGTGGTTATACTCAAATACCTAAAGTACTAATTACAAATGAGGACTTCGTCAAGTCCTAGCAACCCAAAACTGTATAACACACGAGATTAGAATAACGTTACGTAGTCAAAATTTAAATTAAAACCAATAATTAAAAAAAAATACCAAAAAGGTACGTCGTCATGACCAAGGCAGCAAATTTTCCACTTAGGTGGTAAAATTAAGGTGAACTAATGAGATGATGTGTTGGGTGATGATCGCCGCAATATCAACTGTGTGTAACTGAGCGCTCTCCCAAAGCCTACAACAAAAGGTGTCAAAACTGCCAAAATGTTCCAATCCAAAAATGACACAAAAATAAATCAAAGGGCAAAAAAGTTTTCACAAAGGGCTAAAGGGCCAACACGAAAATTAGTGCCAAAAACTAACAAAACGTTCAAAAATTAAAAATGTCACAAACATTTTCCAAGGGGGAAAAAGGGCTAACACAAAAATTCAAAAGGGCTGAAAGGTATTACTCAAAATTGAGCACAAACATGAAAAATATAAAATCCTGTAGGGCTGAAAATTTTAACACAAAAGCCTGGGTTTTATGCGCAAGGCTAAATAATTGACAATTTAAAGAAATATTCTTAATTGTCGAATAGACCCGCGGTGGGATCCAAAACGTGTGATGTACCTGAAGGCGACACATGGGCCGTGGAGCGCGTGGATATTCCCTTCGAAACAGGAGGACCGTGGTCTAGGTGTCCGAGAGTAGGGTGGGTGATAAAAAAGGGCTCCACGTAATTTTTACCTCGTTCGCTGCTTCGCGCCAAGCGTCTCCGCGATTATGTTGGTTGACGAGAGAGGATCGGCGCATGAAACAAACGTATCGTCGGTCCTCGATCGCCTATGCAATATACTCGAATTATCCGAGTGATAATTCGATTCTACTAATAATGAAATAAATAAAAAATTACCTTAATTCGGCGCCCTGAAAACGAAGATACTTGGGGAGTACTAACTCAAACGCACAGAGTTAATGTAAATTAAAATAACATATGTTTATTGCGAAAATAGCGTAAGTTTTACGCGGCTCGCCCCTCGGAGAGTCACGCGCTGGTTTCGAGCTCACGGCGGACTTTTTTTCCCGCGTGTTATGGTACCCACAAATGCTGACCCATCAAAACAGAGATATTATATAATCTCCGGAGCCGCATCCCACGACAGTCCCTAGCATCGGTCGGCTCCAGCACATCGCTCAAATCGCGACAATACAATAATCAAACACATAATAATAATCAAATAATTCTTAATCAACTTAACATTAATAAATGTTTTAATCCAATGTTCACTTAATAATAAAGTTTAAAAAAAACAATATTCCTGTTATCGGAATTTAACTGGCGCTGCGAACAGGATATCTGTAACGCATGCAATTCGGCTGTTCGTTTCAACGATTCGTGCAGATATCGAACAATCAGTTAAGTGTAAAAGTTAATTAACTATCGAACTGTTAGTTAAGTGTGAAGTGAAATGATCTTTTGGATTTACCCAGGATTTTTGGATTACCTACGACATGGTTTCAGAACTGCTATTGTAAGTGCAAACTTTCGCTACATTGCCAAAGCTCTTATGACGGATATTGATTACCTATCCCAATTAATAAGCTCCTTAACAATCATGCCATTCACTGTAAAGGATATCACTACCGTTTATCAAGACACCATCCCAATTTTAGACGGTGATTCGAACATATTAAATGCTTACATAGCGGCATGTGAGTTTTTAATCAAGACATTTTTAACAACTCCAAGTCCTGAAATTCAAGCCCGACTGCTCCGATTTTTTCAAGGAAAATTAAGAGATAACGCATTACAAGCTCTCAGCAGCAATGAAGAAGTAGACACATGGACTGGCTTAAAAGAATTATTATTAAATCATTTCGGAGATCAACGAAGTGAGCAATGTTTGTTCGCTGATCTCGCGGCCCTACGCCCATATAAGAACGAAGGTTCATACAATTACGGGAACCGAGTTAAAGAAACGTTGCAAATTCTTCTGACTCATGTTAAACTACGCGATAATAATGACCAACGCAGAGCATTAAAGAACGCCAACTACAAAAACACTGCGCTTCAAATTTATCTCCAAGGTCTACTAGAGATAGATAACATCACGGGAATAATGGTACAAGTGAAACAGCCTGATAACCTAGAAACTGCAATTAGATATGTTATTGAAGTGGAAAATTTCAATTACCGCGCTGGGAGATTTAATAACTTGCAGCGCATAAGCCCGAAGAATGCTTACAGTGACAAGGTTAAACAACCGATAAGACCACATCTGATTCGTCCCGTTATTATGCCTCAACGTTACCCTAATAATTATAATAATAATTACCAACAACAACTAAGCTTCTACCAACAACGACCAAGCTTTAATTAACAAGCTGGCCCTTCAAGTACACGATGGCCTAACGCACCACAACAATTTGGGAAGCCCGGTAGTGCTGCAAACACCGCCGCCTTGCCGAAACCAACGCCGATGGACGTGGACACAAGCGCTCGCAAGCGAGTCGCCTCCAATATAACAAATACAGCCAAGAAGCCAAATTGGGGACAAAACCGATTATACTATCAAGAAAATGAAGAGGAAGAAGGAAATGAATACCAACAGCCGGACGTATTTGCTGAAGAAAACACTGAAGAAATTGAACAAGAAACTCAGGAAGAAAACGAGTATGAAGATGAAAATTTTCACTTTCTCACCCTTTCTACCAAGAAGAAATGACCTGCAAGCAAAACGATAAAATAACGACCATCAATATAAATAACATAAACTGCAATTTGCCCTACATAACATGTTTAGGACTAAAATTTCTCATAGATACAGGATCGACCAAAACGCTAATTAATTCTCGACTCTTTCACCAACTCAGAGAATACGCTGTCAAAATTCCATTCATAATCAAAACAGCTCATGCTGCAACTAAACACAATGATGATGTAATTGCAGAAATTCCACCAATATTTCATTCAAACCTCCAACACACGTTTTTTAAATTCGACTTTAGTAAAAAAAATTGACGGGTTAATCGGAATTGACCTTTTAATCAAATTAAATGCAATTCTCGACATCCATAAAAAGGTACTTAAAACTCAAAATGCAAACATACCAATTCATCTAGACGTAGAAAAAATTACTTGAACCACTACAAGCAAAACCAATTAAAATACCGGTCAATATAGAAAATGGTACTATTTATATACCTCCAATCGAATTTCGTCCAGGAATTACTGTAAAGGAATCAATAGCAAATGCAATTAACCACCAAGCTCTAGTTATTGCTGTAAATTATACCCAACAAAAGAAATCAATTAATATTTGTGACTCTTTACAAACTCACACGGTAAACGAAATTAACGAAATATACTCATATGAGCAAATGGATACAGATTACGACCCTGATTTAGAAGAAATTCAAAGACAAAATGTAAATACTAATTTAAATACTAAAGGAATGAATATCGAAGAAAAATCTTTCATCAGAGCCTTTGCTGAAAAATACAAGCATGTCTTTCATGCAGAAGGGCAGAGATTGTCATTCACCCACTGCGTTATAACGGGTTTTCCAATAAGAGGTGTTATTTTGAATAGCCCGCTATTTCGGTAGATGTCACTTTTGAAGCTGTCATTTCTTGGCATTTGACAAGTAGAAACTACGCCATTAATAAAAATGGTACGATACACGCTTCAACAACGCATTGAAATTATTAAAATTCACTATAAAAATGGTGAAAATTTGGCAGAGACGGTTCGTAAAACTCGAACATTTTTGGGTCGTCGTGAAGCACCTTGTCGGACCGCAATACAGAAATTGGTGGAAAAATTCGAGCTGTTGGGACAAGTTAGTGATGAGAAGAATAAAACCCGTGCACGTCGCTCAAGAACAGCCGAGAATATTGCTGCTGTAGCCGAAAGTGTTGAAGTGTTGAAGAAAACCCAGGTTTGTCCATTCCTCGTCGTTCTTTGGAATTAGGTATTCCACAAACGTCATTACACCGTATTTTGCATAAAGATTTGGGTCTTAAGGCTTATAAAGTCCAGTTAACACAAGAACTCAAGCCGGCCGATCATCAACAACGTCGTGACTTTGCTGATTGGGTCGTTGAAATGCATGAAAATGATCCGGAATTCCATCGAAAAATCATCTTCAGTGATGAGGCCCATTTCCACCTCGGTGGCTTCGTCAACAAGCAAAATTGTCGCATCTGGGGCTCAGAAAACCCAAGAGTTATTGTTGAAAAGCCTCTCTATCCTCAACGTGTGACTGTTTGGTGCGGTTTATGGTCCGGCGGAGTCATTGGACCTTACTTTTTCGAAAATGAGGCTGGCGCAACAGTTACGGTGAATGGATTGCGCTATCAAGAGATGATTAACGATTTTTTATGGCCGGAATTGGATGGTATTGATCTGGACAACGTTCACTTTCAACAAGACGGCGCTACGTGCCACACAAGCAACGAAACCATTGATCTTTTAAGGGAAAAGTTTCCGGACCGTGTTATCTCTCGAAGAGGTGATCACAATTGGCCACCGAGATCTTGTGATTTAACACCTTGCGACTTCTTTCTTTGGGGCCACGTGAAGGAGAAGGTCTACGCCAACAGCCCAGTATCGATTCAAGACCTCAAAGATGGAATTCGTGAGGCTATCGAGGACATACAGCAGCCACTTTGCGATTTAGTTATGGAAAATTTCATGAAAAGGATTTTGTCCTGTAAGCGTGGCCGTGGTGGTCATTTGCTTGATGTTATTTTCCACTATTAACGGCATACCTTCCTCTTTGTAATGAAATAAACATCTGATGATTTATAATAAAAAATGGCATTTTTCTTTGAATATCAAAATAACACCTCTTATTGGAAAACCCTTACATAAATTGAACCTAAAAGATGAAACACCTGTTTATGTCAAAATGTATCGACAGCCAATAGAGACAAAAAAGGAAATCAAGAGACAAGTTTTAGAACTTCTAGACCAAGACATAGTACAAGAAAGTATTTCACCATGGAGTTGCCCTGTGAATATAGTCACAAGGACTACCAATGGCAAGACAAAAAAAACGAATGGTTATCGACTATCGTCATTTAAACGACCAAATGATAGAAGATAAGTATCCAATTCCTAATATAGGTGATATATTGGACAAATTGGGTAAATGCCAATATTTCAGTAGTATCGACTTAGCATCAGGCTATCATCAAGTAGAAATGGATCCAAGCGATACCGAGAAAACCGCATTTTCAACAGAGCAAGGACATTTCGAATTCCAGAGAATGCCTTTCGGATTAAAGAACGCACCCGCGACGTTCCAACGACTTATGGATAATATCCTGAAGGGATTACTAGAAGAAACATGCATGGTTTACTTAGACGACATAATTGTATATTCAGTCTCACTTCAAGAACATATGTCGAAATTAAATACAGTTTTCCAAAGATTAGAAAATGCAACTTTTGAAGTAAAACTTGAAAAATGCGAATTCCTCAGAACAGAACTTAAATATTTAGGACACTTAATTACGGAGAATGGAGTAAAACCCAATCCTGAAAAAATTGAAGCAATTAAAAATTACCCGCTACCAAAAACTCAAAAGGAAATCAAAGCCTTTTTAGGACTTGTCGGATATTATAGAAAATTTATAAGAGATTTCGCTGGAATAACGAAGCCATTTACCAAATGCCTTAAAAGGGGATCACAAGTTAAAGCAGATAAAGAATATTTAGAAGCATTTACAAAATGCAAAGCTCTCTTAATGAACGAGCCAATACTTCAATACCCTGATTTTACAAAAGAATTTATCATAACGACAGACGCTTCAAACATAGCCATTGGAGTCGTACTTTCACAAGGAAAGATAGGTCAAGATAAACCAGTTAGCTATGCCTCCCGAACATTGAGTGCTACAGAACAAAAATATTCCACAATAGAAAAGGAACTTCTTGGAATAATATATGCAGTCAAATATTTTCGACCATATATTTACGGTAGACATTTTAAAATTTATACGACCATAGACCTTTAGTGTTAGTTAGACAAAACCAACATAAGAACAGTAACAACATACGCAGCAGAGACAATGTGCCTGACCAAAAGAGATGAAGAAAGATTGAGAATACTGGAAAGAAGAATTATAAGAAGATCACTGGGCCCTAAGAAAATACAAGGCCAAGAGCACAGACCACTAAGAAACGAAGAAATAAAAAGTATTCTAGAAGAGGAAGATATAGTAAAGTTCATAAAAGCACGGAGGCTCAGCTGGTATGGTCACATACAAAGGAGCCAAGACCCCATATTGAAAAAAATCACGAGCTGGAAACCACCACTCAGCAGATCAAGAGGAAGACCGAAGATAAGATGGCAGGACCAAATACATGAAGATATGCGAATAATGAAAGTCACAGAATGGAAGAAGAAGGTGCAAGAGAGAAAGGAATGGAAGAAAATAATACAAGAAACAAAAACACAAAAGAACTTAAGAAGGAAAAATAGAAAATGTGGACTGATCCACCGCAAAAAAAAGGATCAAAAGAGCTCCAGGAAAGGAGCGGCTAATACTCCGCTAGGAGTCTAAGGCCATATATATATACACTGTGTATCAGCCAAATGGAATAAATTCGATAATAAATAAATGGGGGCGTGTTCGAAAAAACGCTCGGACACGTCGATTGTTATTTTTAGTTGCGCATTTTTTTCAACAAAAACTTTTTATACAGGGTGTGTCATGTGACCGTGGCCAATACCAACTTTCTTATTTTAAATGCAACACATGGTATATTATTCAATTTTTGGATTCTTCAGAAAATTCTAGACATATTTCATGTACAATGTCCTATACCTATCTTCAACTGTTTCGGACCTCAACTGTTTCGAACCTCAACCGAATATTTCCAAATCGGTGGATAGGGAGGCGAGGATAGATGGAATGGCAATGATTTTTAGACGAAATCATACAAGATATACAACTAGACGATATTACCAACACACAAAATCTACCAAGTACATCATCTGTTAGAAAAGAACAACCTACCACCAGTGGCAAAAACCTCTCAATGTTACGTCAAGATTTAGAGAAGAAAACCTCAAAAGGAAAAAGAACTCCAATGTTATTACCAAACGAGCAAGATAATACTAGTAACACGATTCGTTCCAATCAAGAATCTGAACCTACAACTGGAATTACCATATTAGACGAACTAATAAACGATAAGAAGAATCAATATTTTATCAGTAGTACAACAGCTGATACTAAAATTGACATTTCAAATGAAAATGGTAACAAGATCATCAAAGTAAAGATATCAACAAAGAATATCGAAACTGAAATCATAAATTTTATGAAAGAATACTTAATTGGCCCAGGAAAACACTACTTATACTTTGAAAAGGAAATTCTTTACCCAAACTTCTGTAAAATTTATATTCAACTCTTTAACAATGAAGGACCGAAGTTAATCAGATGTACACGAAAAGTTATTGTACTAACTAGCGAGGCAGATCAAATGGAATTATTAGAATCACATCATCAAGGTAAAACTAACCACCGAGGAATAGAAGAACTCTAGCTCAAATAAAAAGAAGATATTATTGGAAAGATATGAGAAAAATGATAACTGACTACATTAAAAACTGTTTAGTCTGTAACAAAACTAAATACGATCGACACCCTACTCAACCACCACTACAACTTACGTTTACACCCGATAAGCCATTCCGAAAGTCATTTATAGACACCTTTACAATAGGAAGGTCGAAATTCTTAACCATAATAGACACGTTCTCTCGATTAGGTCAAGCAATACCTATATCTTCTACAAATTATGTAGAAATAGCTGACGCATTATTAGAATACTTCAAATACTATGGAGCACCAGAAGAAATAACTGTGATAGCGGAAAAGAGTTTAAAAACGATTTAATTATGAAACTATTAGAAATCCATAAAATTAAAGTACACTTTGGAACACCTTCGAACCCCTGTTCCCAAGGAAATATAGAGCGATTTTATTCGACAATCATCGAACAAATTAGATGTCTCGAACAAAGAAAGAAAGAACCCATAGAGCTACAAATGAAACTAGCAATTATCGCTTATAACAGTACAATTTCAAAACCAACAGGTTTTGCTCCGATCGAACTTGCTTTCGGTCACACCGCCTTAAGAGACCCAATGGATTTACTTTATTCGAAAGATTATTACCATCAATACTTATCAGATCATAAAGAACGACTTCATCATCTTTATAAATCAGTTCAAGAGAATCAAACAAAAGGAAAAATATGTGGAGAAATCTAAACAGAAAGTAAAAGAAAAGCCTTTCAAAATTAACGAACTCGTATACGTTAAAAATAGTGGTAGAAATAAATTGGTAAACCCATATATAGGTCCATATAAAATAACAAAAATTAATGACGATTCAACTGTAGAAGTCAAAACGAAAACAAGAATTAGAAAATTCCATACGAGAAACTTGAAACATTATATTGTTTCAGACTCCTCGGATGTTGTGTCTCTCACATCAGAAGCGACGTTGCCTTAGAAGAGATCAAGGGCAGCACAGGTCTTTTCCCAATGAAACTAGGAGAAGCCCAAATAAAAACCAATCAGTGGAAAATTACAACTATATATCATCTCGATCATTTAATGCAAGAAATTACAAATCTTAATATCAACTACGATAATTGGATTAGAATCCTAAAAAATGGTTCATTTAGCGGACCCTATAGTAAAGAAATGGCAAACTACATGTCCATATTAACAACAAACAGAAATAAAATGCTGAAACAAGTTAATCAACTGCTGCCACAACAAGAACTGCACAGACCCAGAAGAGGAGCTGTTGATGTTCTAGGACAGATAATTAAAAGAATCACAGGAAATCTAGATAACGAAGATGCTGAAAAGTACGACAAGGAAATACAAAAAATAATCCAATCCCAATCTGGAATGCAATCGATAATGGAAAAACAAATTTCCCTATCCATCAAAACAATTGAAGAATTTAATAAAACTATATCCGATTTAAGAAGTAATCAGTTAGTACTAAATTCAAGAATACTACAAATCAACGAGTTTAACTACAAGAAGCTCATCGAATAACCATCTTCGCTATATTCAATCAGCTCATATTTCTAATAGACAACGCCAATGAAATATTATATACATTGACAGATGCTGTAACTTTTGCCAAGTTAAACGTATACCATCCCTCAATAATGGATACCCAAAACCTTATCTTCGAACTGAAACATTTAAGCCAACTACTAATTGATGAAAAACTTCCACGAAAACCAAACGTAGAAAATATATTTCTGCTGGAAAAAATAATCACAGTACGAGCTTACGTTAAGGATATTTTAATTATATTCATCCTAGAAATTCCTCTACTTGAAATTTCCCCCTACTCATTTTACCAATTATATCCTTTACCAGTTCGCAACAACAATAATACCTTCCATTACATAAAACCAGAACATACGCTTTTGGCAATCAATAGTGATAGATTTGTACCGCTCACCGACTCATGTCAAGAAATAGAAGCCACACACTACCTGTGTCAAACTTCGAGCAGTCTACAAATTACCTCAGACTCACCATGTGAAGTTCAACTGTTACCCTACACTGGTCACTACGCAACATGCAAAAACGACTTCAGAATAATCCGAGCAACTTGGATCAACAAAATACACGATAATCTATGGATGATTGTTTCACCCTTTAATCAGAAGATTGAAAAGAAGTGCAACAACCAGACCGAATTGGACGCAATCAACGGCACCTACATTGCGAAGCTGACACCTGGCTGTTCCCTACGTATACGGAACCTTACATTGACCAGCTACCAAGAAAAGAAGATTGCAAAAAGACCGAATATTCCACAACTAGCTTTTCCACAAGAAATAGCACAGTCACCAAAATGGAAGACGCAATACGATAAGTTAAATAAAATTCACTCATTAAATATTAATAAAATTGACAGTAACCTGAACGAGCTCCAAGAGGACCTTGCGACCCTGAAGAATTCAAACACAGTTTATGGTCGACCTCCTTCAATCTGGACTATGTTCATTTATGGACTCTTAGTCATCGGATCAGCTGTGCTGATCACTACCTACATCCGTAGCAGACGACTTCTACAAGTTTCGGAGAAGAAGACTTCGAACCCGAACCTCACAGACGAAGGGACCATGAGTTACGGACAACAACCCTGGATTCCGTAGTCATCTCAGAGGATGTTTCCGCTCTTAGGCCGGGGGTGTTATGGTACCCACAAATGCTGACCCATCAAAACAGAGATATTATATAATCTCCGGAGCCGCATCCCACGACAGTCCCTAGCATCGGTCGGCTCCAGCACATCGCTCAAATCGCGACAATACAATAATCAAACACATAATAATAATGAAATAATTCTTAATCAACTTAACATTAATAAATGTATTAATCCAATGTTCACTTAATAATAAAGTTTAAAAAAAACAATATTCCTGTTATCGGAATTTAACTCGCGTACGTCGGATCACCACGCGCTGCGGGGCAACGAGCAACCGTCTAGTCGCGTACAATTAAAGAAATAACTTAAAATAAACTACGGATAATATAAACAAATATGGGCGAATGAATTAAAATATGGTTGTTAATAATGCGAATGAAAATGATAATAAATGGATAAAATTTGGACTTGTATGGTGCATCTTGTCATTCGTCGGTTGGTCGACGGGATCCGGCGTCTGGAATGGGGGCCCAGAGTTAGGCGTCTGACTAGATGGTATGTGATTAGGCGCCTGGAACGCGGTTAGGCGTCTGGCCCGTGATTAGGTGGCTGGAATTAGACGGCCTATGGGCAATTATTCCGGGTGTTACACGTGTGTATATAATACAAGACAGTACTCACAACTAGATGGTATGTGGCTACAAGATTCTTATCTTCTCGGGTGCTCTGCCGCATATTGCAAGAATGCACAACACTTCTATATCCACCGAATGGAGACGGGAAACGCTATTTTCCATCTGGCACAGTTCCCTTGCAAATCCCGCAGCTACTGGCAGTCTCGAATCAACCAGGGAAAAACTGTGGGAGTAACTGATCTCTGCGTGTCGTGTAGCACGAGGAGTAAATGAATGATTAATGGCCACAGGCATGCTTCCGTCCTCGGCAAAGCGGAAATCCCGGGCGGGTTTTTGCGCGACGACACATATAGCGCACGAATTTAGAACCGTGACACATTTTTCATCTATACTCATTTACTTTGAGACAAATTCAGTAACTACAGTTTTAGTGCAAACCAATTCTATAGCGCGCGTTAATTTTAACTTTATTGTATGTTAATAGTTTTTAACGCGAATGGTTTAATTATATATAATTATATAAGAAATAATAATTAATCAGCGTAATCAAACCATGATTTAAAATAATTCACTGCTTTTGTATACATTTTTTCAAACCATCTTCAATTTGCTTCACTTTATCGGAATTTAATTTCTTCAATTATTGACGATTATTCTGCAAATATTATTTGATATTATTTGTACATCGAGATTCTGTTTTCAAGAGATTTCGTAAACGTCCAGCGCTGTTAAATTATCATATTCTAATAATTTATCTAAAACAGATGTGATGCGCGACATAAAATAATCAGATTCATATTGGTAATTGTAGGAACCAATTATTCTTCTTCTGCTTGTGACGTACCTGAAGGGCAATCAGCGCGTTAGGCCGTGGAGCGAGTGGAGGGTCCCTTCGAAGCAGTGACGAGGGCCAGGCTCTCGGTGTCAGAGAGTGGGGGGGGGGGGGGGGGGGGGAGGGGGGGGTTAAAAAAGGCTCCACGTAATTTTAACCTCGTCTTTACTTCGTCGCAAAGGGTGGCTCCACCCTACCTGCGTGGGTGGACGGCAGACAGTCAGCGAAGTTCAGAAATCACGAACTGTCACAACGCTGACCATTTGGCGCCAACACCACCAGATTTAAATCTCGCAGTGAGAATAAAAACTGGAACTGAAATAAATGCCCGATTGAGAAAACGTGGGGGGAACAAAAAATAACAGGTGTGAATTTTGTAGTGTAAAATATCGGCGTTTATTCACACAAACGACAGGATACCGTGCCTACGCTTCCTGAAACAAATACCTCCGTACGCAACCCTTTCACGCAGGGTTCACCCTATTCGGCCGAATATTGCAAGCTCCTTATCGCGCGATTCAAAGGGCCGACGGAGCGACCTTTCTCTTACACAAGCGCAAAACACGTACGGCACGAAACACGTAACGCAAATTTTACACAAAAGAAATAAACGATATGTCAATATGGAATTAAATTCAATCGAGACCAAAAATCAAACATAAAGGTCTGGCTCAATTGAGAACAAAAAAAAATAGGTATCAATATCGGTATCTGGCCTGTGTTTCCTCGTCTGCGTGACTCCGCTGGCGGACTCTGGTCCTTAGGACGGGCGGCGGCCGCGATCGTCGAGGACGCCGTCGCTGGATTCCAAACCTCAGAGCAGGATGATCGCTGCCTCTAGCCAAGAACTGGCTGGCTGAGCTGCTTAGCGCTTACCCCGTAAAAAAAACGCTCGGATGTTATGAGCGTATGGATAGTACCTTGCCTTGTACCTGGTGCCTCAATCCCCTCAAGGGTGGTTAACTGAGTCCCCGTTTATTATCCCGGAAACCGGATGGTGGTACACCTATTAAAACGGTTCTTCTGGTACTTCCGTACGGCACGCAAGGCAACTGATTTCTGCCTCTATGGTGGCGTCTCGCCGGCGATTTTAAAAATCGCACACATATGGGAAACACGTCACCACAACAAAAAAAGGTGCAAGTACGGTCGTCTACAGTGCAGGTCTATGCGCCAATTAATTATTAAAATGCAGTTTCTGCCAAAGACGTTTCCGGACCGTTACATCCTTATCAACGTCTGTGACAAATTTTCAAATTAATTTTGGGCAACCTGGTGTCCCCCAGAGATCGTAAATTGAAAATCCAAAAAACCAAAATTCTTTTAACTGCGTTGTTACGTGGAGCACATTCAATTTCTACGAATTCTAACATTTTTTTTAACTTTAAACGATAACACGTTCCATTTTTTGTTTAAAAATATTTTACGATATTTTTTAAGCAAATCCACTTTCGTTCTCTCACAAGAAAGTTTTGCTGTAATTTTAGAATCGGAAAATACAACTTGGCTTAATTTAATGTTGCAATTACAATCGAAAATCGAAATTACAAAACGTGGCAATTATTGTGATAACCAAATATCATTTTTTTCGAAGCAGTCATTTTGTTGTTCAGCAATGTATTATTGGATTTTGTAAATGAAAATTGTTATCGAACTAAAGGCACAAGTTTGCCGAACATTCTCGGGTGCGTATTGACCCTGTGTATTTTTTATGTCATTCTCGCCAGAGTAATTTTTTTTCTGCATGTCGAATACCATCCGTACGATGGTTTTGACTAATTTAACCCTCCTGATTTCAAAAGCCCAGGTCCGCAACCCCAGCGGTTCCGAGATATCCGCATCCAAAATTTGAAAGTTTTGAAGTAAATATGGAATACATGGAATACAAATTTTGATAACTGTCGGTCCAATCTTGTTGCCGATGGTCTCATTCGACTAGTAAAGTTCCAACATGGCAAAGGTTGATATATTTTTACGATGATGATTTTAAATATGCGGAACTTTCAGTTTTGTCGTGTATTTTGCCAAGTTAGCAACATTCCTCGTATATGAAGCAAAGACCACAACATTAAAAAAAAAGTAATATACCACACTGAATCTAATCTAATAAATTTTAGCCCGTATCTCGTGGTTTGAGGGGTAGTGAATGAGAACGTGATAGCGTTGGCGCAGATGTAAGCATTGCACGACTATGTAAATACATGATTTGTAGGGTAAAAAGTAACAGTACAATCGTTATTATACCACATATGTTCGCATAAAGCGGTAGATATCATGCGGTTGATGTGATCCTTCCCAACATGAATCGTATCGATAATTATTACGTGTCGAAATTTGAAATGGTATCGTTTTCGATTCAGCTATTTGGTATGGTTTGGTATCTCTGGTACGACCCCGCTATTTTTGATCAAGAACCCGAGCTAACCATACCGCGTGAGTCTGAGAAAACGGACAAAGGGCCAATGACAGGAGCGAAAAAAAGAAATAGGAAGGAAAAACATATTCCCCAAGACGTGGTAAATTCCCACTTCGATTAGCGGTTTGCCCGGAGTGTACAACAAGTGACAGATGAACAGATAATAGATAATAGTAATAATAAGATAATAGTTAAGAATAAAAAGATGCACGCACTACTTGACAAAGCACCCAATGCTCTCGCATCTATCTCTACCTTCGTCAATCGCAAATAAATGCCAATGTCAACTTCCTTTTCGCACTTTCAGTCAATTCGTTATTACCCGTTTTCTCGAACTCTCACGGTATACGGAGTGTGGTTTAAAGTGTGGCATGTATTCTCATCTCTTTTGAACGTTTAGATAGCTGATCGTATTCAGTGTTTGTGAAAATAATATGAGGTAAAAAATAGCCACTGTAAAATCTACAGTTAAAATCTAAGACAGATATCAATTGTTAGTTGCCCGGCGACACGTGTGGATTTTCGGCTCGGAGAGTCAACACGTTTCTGCGCGGTGCGAGGAATAAATTCTGCCTTATCACGTTAGTTCGAAAGAAAGTAAAAATAAAGTTACTCAACTAGTTAATTGAATTAAAAAGTTGTATATTAAATGTGGTAAATACAGGCGAGATGGCCGTTGCCAAGGTTTGTCTTACTTTGACTACTTTTACAATCTTCAAATTTGTGGCGCTTCTTGCTTCAGCAGGGGGAGGCGGCACCAATGCCCTGCATTGGTCCACGTATCATTTTCTGGATCTTGTAGTCCTATAATAGGTTTCTGGGTTTTCCAAGTCGTTTTAGTGCCTTTAAATGACTTAATAACACGATTTGGAAAATAAATTATAAAAGGATTCAACAACTGATTGTTTTCAATAACGTATAATTGGCCATTACTACATGTATATGTAATATTGTTGTAATACGCAACAATAGAATCTGAAACTTCGAGTTGTGCATGTGAATATAACAAATGGAATATTGAGCGCCGCCGTATACGAGTATACTAGAGATTTGAGGTACTATATATAGAATGTATTCACGGTAATAGGCATTATTATTACAACTTAATAAAAATGCTACTTTGATTTGTCAAGCTACAGTGCGTAATTGGAGTAAAGGCAGTTGATTATTAAAAGAAATTGTTTTAATTTGGCAATTATTGCTGAAGTTCCTAACAGCGGCTTTACTACTATGCTGAAACGCAAACAGAATTAAACCTTGCATCAAAGAAAACAAGTCAATTGATATCCTTACAGAATAGTTTACAGAATTTAATTACATTTCTACCTTTCGCTCATTTCTAATTGATAATACCACCATTAAGATCCTTTCATCTTTCCAACATTAGTGCATTAACACGTCCAAAGGTATTTATTACAATTTACTTATTCGTCGAAATAAATTATGAATTCAGATATATAACTTTTATTTAACTTTATTCAGTATAACTCGAATGATATACTTTAGGCCGGCCGCACAGTAGCAACTTTTTAATCACTCAGTTCAAGCAACTTTTAAATTACTAAAATACAACACATTATTACTGATAGTAGACTTCACACGGGCAACTAAATAGTTGAGGCAACTATAAATATCCAACATGTTTTATTTTATGGGCGATTCAATTGTTGCCGGTGGAAATGAAACATACAATTTCAGACGTGTCACCGCACACTGGCGGCAATAGTTGCTGGTCCCAGCCAGTCGGTCGGTATCATTCAAGTGAAGTGAATTCAATTCAGTCATTTTTTGTAATCGAAATATAATAAACATGTCATTCGATATTCCATTATTTATCGAAACTGTCACCTTATGCGGAAATACAAATAAAACTTTGTTTCATATTTTCGTAGTTTCAAATAATTTCTAAAATTGTCCATCAAGAAGTCGGTTGCTTAATAAAAGATGGAACCACAATTTCCATCGGTTCTTATTCCATCTAAATTTCAAATTCAAAGCACAAATGCATGTGCACTCTCTATAAAATCCATTTTATACTGAGTGAGGGCAACTATTTGGTTGCTAGTGTGCGCTCAACACTAGCAACTAAGAGCAACTCAACTATTTAATCACCTTGATTAAAAAGTTGCTCGTGTGCGAGAGCCCTTATACACATATATTCGTAGACTCAAGCGGACGAAAAAGTGATGTTAGCCCCTCTGGAATCTGCCGTCAACTAACTCTTTCGCCTCGAAATCACTCTTATTTATACCAGTTTCTTCTTACCATTTACCTACATAATCTCCGACTATAAGTCCTCCGAAAACTGTTTCCCATAGCTTCGATCCAAATATAAATATTAATATAAACATCAATAATCTAAACTAATAGATTGTCTGCGCCGAGTACTGTAGAATTAGAGTCTGGCCGGCCACCTTGCACCTGAGATTGTTTATTTTGTCGCTTTCCGATACTATTACTTAACGCTTGTGTCGAATAATTTACATTAATCTGTAAACGTTTTAAAATTACATCAAAAATCTATAATAATATAATTTATTTTTGGTTTTATATTTAATTAGTTCATAGTAAATATGTATATCTCACTCCATCTTAAGGTTGGGATTTATCATGGACAAAATCAAGCGAATTCGGCACTTACCCGTTCACACCCAGCGCGTTTGTAAATCAATTAAATCCATTATATTATACATCAAATGAATCATAAATGTTCCAGAATTGTACGTATATACGTTATAACGCATTTGTGTGTTTAGTTTTTTGGTAATAAATTGATAAAATACGTTATTTTTGTCCGACATAATTTTCAAAGTTAAGACGGGAAATATAAGTTAAATTCAAATTTCCAATACATACATACAATATATAAGGGTTATGCAGAGGTAACGTCGCAATTTGAACCAAATTTACATTCCGATGTGCATGCTGGTGGTGAACGCAACAACTGGGGCAAATTTAATTGTAACGGCCATATTTGAAATAGAAATTAGAGAATACTGTAGTAAATGGCATGGTAAATGGTAGTAAATGGCTAGTTTCCAGTGGTTTTTGTTCAGCGATTGTGTCCTAGGTGGCGCAATTGCATTGTTATATTTTCGGCGGGCATATATAATTCAAATTATATAGGCATTCTCACACCTAGGGATTAAGTATTTGATTTGAATTTGCATCTGCCGAGCCTCTATAATATAAGAAGGATCCCGGTACTTTAATTTTTTTGCACCAAACCCAATTTCCCAATTAGATTCCCAATTTTCCCCCCTGCAGACCGGTTTGAACGGGAATTTTTGCGACGGCTGTGGAGGGCGCCCCCACCCCCCACGAATGTCCGGTTTGGCGTGGACGAAAGACCGATAGTTGGTCTTATTGGCGATAAAATTTAGTCGATTTCTTTAAGAGCGTTCGGAAGTTGTGGATATTTTTATGCGACCCTTCGACAAACCTATAATTACACGCGTTAATATTGTGTGGGTAACCCACACAATATTAAAAAAAAATCGATTTGAAAGTTGTTGTTGTGAAAGAAGCAAATACTGTTTTTGGGGGTGGAGGTAGGGGGTGGAAATAGGGGGTTGAAACTCATAGGGTCGAAGGTACCCACCGAGATACCCCTTGGGTTAATTTATGATAAAAAGTCGTAGGGTAGTTACGGCGAAAACCGATTTTGAAAATTGAAAATTTCAATTTTGAATTGGATTTTGCTCGGTTAGTAGTACTGTTTTTGAATTTTTGTAAATCTGAAAAAAAAAAAAAATATCCGATTCCGGATTACGAGTACGATATATATATATAATCTAAACCCCCGGATATACCCAAATGGGTGTAGGGGTGTATAATTCTAGTTCATAGTAAACTCCTTCCATTCAGTCCTATTCATTGCTATCTGTCTAGCTTCACTCCACGATTTTCCTTTCTTCTTTAATATTTTCCCTATTGCACTATCCCATGTCTCTTTTGGTCTTCCTCTCTTCATTTTTCCTTGTGTTTTCGTTTCCCATATTTTCTTTACTGGCACCTCCCTGCTCATCCTATGGAGATGTCCCCACCATTGTAGTTGTCTCTGTTCAATGAATTCGCCTACCGAATCTATGCCAAGTTCTTCTCTTATTTTGGTACTTTTCATCTTGTCTCTTTTCGTCACTCCTTGTACTCTTCTTAAAAATTTCATCTCAATGGTCTGTATTTTATTCTTGTCTCTCTCTGCTAGTACCCAGGACTCGCAGCCAAATGTCAATATTGGCCTGTACACTGTCTTGAACACCTTTATTTTTGTTTGCTTTTCAATTTCCTTCTTATTTATCAATCCCTTGCTCATTGCATAGTATGTCTTATTTGCTTTTTCAATTCTCTTATTAATTTCTATGTCTTGTGTCCCATTCTCGTTTAAGGTGACTCCTAGGTATTGGTACGTTTCCACTTGCTCGATCTCCCTTCCTTCTATTTCAATATGAATTACTTCCTTCGTTCTTGCTACAGCCATTGTTTTTGTTTTGCTTTTATTCATTTTCATACCGTATTTTGCCATCACCTCATTCCATATTATCAAGTTTTCTTGTAAATGTTTTTCACTGTCTGTTATAATTGCCACATCGTCTGCGAAAGCACATTCGGACAACTGCACTCTCTCCTGATTTCGGTACCCTACGTGCAATGCTCTTGTTCTCTGATTGGCTTCCCTGATGATTTCGTCCATGTACGTAATAAACAAGAGAGGGCTCACCCACCTCCTTGCCTAACTCCTTCTTTAGTTCTGAATGTATCTGATGTCATGTTTTTGCTGACTACACAATTGTCCGTTTCCTTATAGATACTTTTCACCGCTCTCATTAGCTTGTTGTTTACATTCCTTTCGCGCAAACATTGCCACAACTTTACTCTTGATACACTATCAAATGCCTTTTCCATATCCATGAACGCCAAATATACTTTTTTCCCTTTAGCTAGTGCCGTGCTTGTGATTTGTTTTAACGTAAATTTGTGGTCTTGTATACTCCTGCCCCTTCTGAACCCACTCTGCACCTCTGTTAATGTAGTTTCTATAGTGCACCTTAATTTCTTCTCTAATATTTGTTCGTATACTTTAGTTGCTGTACATAGCAGTGTGATCCCCGATAATTCTTGCAATCCGTATTATCACCCTTTTTAAATATTGGTACTATTATTCCCATCGTCCAGTCCTTCGGTATTGTTTCTTCTCTCCATATCTGTTGGCAAATTTCTAGAAACATCTGCTCTCCTCTTTCTCCCATGCTCTTCATCATCTCGGCCGTTATTTTGTCCTGCCCGGGAGCTTTACCATTCTTTAATCTTTTGATGGCTTCTGTTACTTCTTTCATAGTTATTCTCTCATCTTCTGTATTTTCGTTGTTGCTGTTCACATCTACTGCTTTAGTTTCTGCTTGTCCTTTCCACTTCTTTCCTGTGTCGAGTAAGTTTTCAAAATATTCTTTCCATCTGTTCATAATGTGTCTATCTTCTGTAAGTAGCTTCCCTTCTTTGTTTTTAATTGTTTTCATTGCCACGTTCTTGTCCTTTCGTAGGCTTTTGATTGTTTTGTAGAATAACTTCTGGTTTCCTTTGCTATCTTTTTCCAGTTTTTCTCCAAATTCTCTCCAGCTCTTCTGCTTTGATTGTAATACCATATTTTTCACCTTTTTTCTTTGGTCTTTGTATATTTCTAAATCGGTTTCGGTTTTACTATTGAGCAGCTTTTTCCACTTCTCCTTTTTTATTTTTATTTGTGTCTTGATTTCAGCGGTCCACCATGGCGTTTGCTTTTTGTTGTTGACTGTCCTATGTGTACCACATAGTCTTTTAGCTGCTCTTATTATACTCTCTCTGAATGCGCTCCATTTATCTTCTATGTTCATTTGCCTATCCATGTCTCTGATTCTGTCCATTTCCTTGTTAACTTCCGCTTCGTATTCTGCTGTTATTTCATCTTTGTTTAATTGGTAAGATCTTATACTTTCATGAACCCGTTTCCTTGCCTTCTCTGTGGAATTCTTGTTTTTCTCTATTTCCCAATTTTTTATTTGTGCAACCAGCAGGTAGTGGTCACTGCCGATTTCATACCCCCTTTTAACTCTTACATCAGTCGCGCCTTTTCTGTTTTCCCTCTGTACCAAAATATAATCGATTATCGACTTTTCACCTCTGCTCCGTTCTTCTCTGGTGATCTTGTGGATTTCTTTATGTTCGTGGTATGTGTTTGTTATAATCAAGTCATGTCCTATACAGAAGTCAAGTAGTCTTCTCCCATTATTGTTCCTTATTTTCTCTCCATGCTTTCCTACTGCTGATGTGTATACGTTATCTCTTCTCCCCACTCTGCCATTAATTCCCCCGCTATGTATGTATTTCCTCTGGCCATTTCCATTACCCAATTCAGCTCTTCCCAGAATATATCTTTGTTTTCCACTTTCTCATGTTCAGAGGGTCCGTACACTGCAATTATTGTCTTGGAAAGCGTACTGTATTTCAGTTCTACAACCAGTAATCTCTCCGAAACTGCCTCCCATCTGACCATTGCATTTCTAACATCTCTATGTAGAATACATCCTACCCCGGCAGCTGCTCCAGCTTCTTTATTCACTCCGCTCCATATTAGTAGATGTTCATTTTCTAGTTCCATAATCCCTTTCTCTTTTTTCTTTGTCTCTTTTATAATTAAAATATCCAGTTTGGCCTTTCAAACTCTCTACATAACTCCATTTCTTTCCCATTTATGCTCCTTATATTCCATATTCCCAGTTTAATCATGTTTCCTGTCTGTAGCATAGCTTCTCTCTCTATTTTCCTTTTATTACTTATTTCCATTGTTCTTTCTGTCATATTTCTAGCCTTGTTCGTCTTCTGTGTTTCCCCTTTTGCAGCATTGCTTCCTAGTTTTTTGTTGTTTTAGCTGCAGTCACTCCTCTTTCTTTCGCGTTCCATTTATATTCCTTCCCATTTATCATTATTTTTTGGTATCCAGTCCTCGCCGTATTTCCCTTTTCTCTCTCTTCTTTGGCAATATTTCTGATTTCTCTCTGTATTTCTCTTTCCCTTATAGTTAAATCATTATCAATGAATATATCTTTATTGCTGATTCCCTTTTTCTTGTTCATTATTTCAATTTTCTTCTCCTAGCTCTCTATCTCTACCACTCTTATTTCATTTGCCTGCCTGTTGTTATTTATCTTGTACGCCGATTTCACTATGGCTTCCACTTTTATTTCCTGTGCTAGCCATTTTTCGACCTTTGTTTTGACATTTGTGTCCTTGACATGTAGTCCTTTTATTATTATTACGAGTACGATAATGGTAGAAAATATACTTACCCTAGCGTTCTTATAAATAAATCATTTCCGTAGGGTCGTTATTGCGTATGTAAGACACCTTAAAATTGGATATTTATAATCAAATAATATATAGGTAGTGGTAGGACAAAGTAAATTAGAATTGTTAAATTACTTTTCACGCAAATTTTGTGCAATATTTCGAAAATTAGAAGTAATTCGCAGACTACTTTTATTTATAAACCTGAATACATAAATGTATACATTCGTATAAAAACTGATAAATAATAAATAAAAATTCCAATTATTTCGTAAACCAGAAATAGAAATTAATTGTTCATACTTTAATCTTATAAAATTTAACATTCTGAACAAAAGAGTTTCTATGGAGGTTTAACATATTCTTAAAGTTAATTCATATTGTAGTTTAGAAGAAAATAGACATGTGCCTGATTTTCGCATTTAGTTCAAGTGTGTGTCCCGTCCAAAGTCCAGTCTCGCCGACACACGTTTTCAAAGTACGAGCTGGCTGTTTTTTTTGCATGACCTTGGTTATAGTGGTAACGCGCCTAGCGCCGTTGTACGGACGAAAGTTGCTTTATTTACATCTATACAGTACAAGGTGTACCTAAATGCTTGTAATTACGTAACCATGTAAAATAATTTTGTGCAGCTCTAGTGAAAATAGTTCTATTTTTGACATAGGCAACTTCATTTACACTCATTAGACATGAATATGGCAATAAAAGTTATCTTCATGCTATTCTAATGTTTATTGTGGAATTTCATATTTAACTGCTCTAATGCGAATTTATTATTAGTTTCAGCAATATTTGTGGCTTCCAAACACATGAAAAGACAACAATAAAGAATTATTTAAAGATACATTTAACTCATTAATCATGAAGATGGCATTAAAAGCTATCTTCATGCAATTCAAATTTCCGTTGTCAGTCGGTTGTCAGTCGATATTTCACTACTCAAATACTAAATTATTATTAGTTTCAGCAATATTTGTGGCTTCCAAGCACATGATAAGACTACAATGAAGAATTACGTAAGGGCCCACGAATTTAAATGTACATTATCTACATAACCTTACTTTTAAAGTCGAGGGCATTCTTAAATTGTGTGTACATAATAACAACCAGATATGCATGAAAATGAAGTCCTCACAGGCAACATCCCTTGGGGCAGATTACTCTACAGCACAAACAAGCTATAAACTGAAAACCATGCAGGAATCAATGCAATAAACGAGCTGCGACAAATCTAATAATTGCTTTAAATCTGACAATGTTACAAAATGTTTTACTATTGCAAAGTGAGGACTAGCAGACAATAATGTTTTACTATTGCAGATTTGAGAGTAGCAGACAATAAAAGAATCACATGTAGTTATTAAAGTAATCAAAGTAATTTATTTAATAAACGGAAACAAAAAAGAAGTCAAGATTTACAAAACATAATTAATAAATAAAATACATAATCAAAGCAGATGTTGAAAATGTGTACCATTTGCTTGTAAACACATTTGCACTCTTGTTTCTGTCTTCTTTTATTGTTAAAAATATTGATTAACATTTGAGGAGTTATGGTTTGGCAAACATTTATGATTTCTGCCATTAACTCTTCCAACGTATGCAGTCTTCTTTGAAAAACTCTATCTTTTAGATATCCAAAAATTGAGTAGTCCTGCGGAGTTAGATCTGGAGAGCGTGGTGGTCATAGTCCTTGACTAATTAGTCTATTATAAAAAAAGTCTTGCAGATAGGCTAACGTTGCTCTGGCTGTATGAGCTGTTGCACCATCTTGTTGGAAATATCCGTTTTGCAATTCTTCATCACCTAATTGTTCTATAAAAGGCTGGATAATTTGTTGCCGATATCTCTCACCGTTTATTGTGTCATGAAAGAATATAGGCCCAATTATTCTACGGCGAGACACAGCCAACCAAATTCCAACCTTCTGAGGATGTAGTGGTGCTTCCATAAAAAGATGAGGGTTTTCAGCATGCCAGCACCTATAGTTTTGTGGATTAACATATCCTGATAGGTGGAACCAAGCCTCATCACTGAAAAATGTTAAATCGAGCAATCGATCGTCATTTCAATTTTCCATAAACCATCGGCAATAACTCAATCGGCGTTGAGGATCTACTGGCAACAATTCTTGCACCACTGAGACCCTATAAGGGTGTAAATTCAACCTCTTTCTCACAATTTTATGGCAGGTGCTCGAGGGAATTCCAGCTTGCATAGCCAATTTACTAATTGACTTTTGAGGGCTTACTTCGAGTCGTTCACGAATATCTGCAACAACCTCTCTCGATTCTGAAAATCTTCCTGAGGATTTCCCTTTCTGAACATACCAGTTTCCCCAAAACGGTCCACTATTTGTGAAATATGTGTTGACAAAACCGAGTATTCAAATTGGGAACTTGTCAGGGAACCTGTGTTGAAATTCCCGCACGCACTCTGGAATTGAATAAATCCATTCTCCATTTTCAAATCGTCCATTACGAAAGTAAGCCTCAACAATAAAAGTGATCTTCTGATCAGTGTACATTTTAACAAACTACTGTTCAAACACTGTCATTATGTTATCTTACAGCTGACAGGTATGGTTGACAGTGACAGTTCTCAAATAGTACGGTATACATATTTGAAAGGCGGCACAATTGAATTGAAGTGATTACATAAGAACAATCATTTATGAACACCTTGTATATACTAGTTATCAGCAGAGAGCGCCACTTTCTCGACCATATTCGTCTGTCCTTTACTATAGGTCATTCTTCGTTCACAAAATCGCAACCTGAACCGAATCATAATTGGAATCTAAGGCATCTGCTTTAATTGAAAATATAAAACTCTCCATCTTTATAAAACATTTTGGCGGAATAAATAGGACATATAAAAGCATAACTAAAATCATTATTATTGAATATTTTTACATAAGCAATCTCTTACATTACCACATTACCAGCATTTATTAGTTTCTCTACTACTATATGTAAAAAAATAATAACCAAACGTTCAGATCCAAAAAGATAAATACATCAAATATTTGCTGAAAACAATTGCACCACAAATCAACCAAGACGCAAGATATGAATGCATATAATTTCTTGCTTTCAAATAGCCTAATTTAGTTTCATTAACATTTGTAGTGTCTCATTACGGCAATTAAAACTATTGCAATTTTCAGAACAATTTTGTTTTAATTAGCAAATTACTGGGAATTAAAATATAGATTATTATTAATATGTACAAGCATGTAAACATGATGGTAAATATGATCTCACATGTAATAAACTAATAAATTATGACAAACAGGTTATTTATAGATTACTAAACAATAATTAAAGACAATGTATATTTTTAATTTAAACACGTAACTTGGCCCAATCTAGTAAATAATATTGTTAATTATTAATTATTTATTCAGTTGCATATCACTTACATTAATGAATTCGCCATTCTATATTTTTCAATACAGTTCTAACAGTTCGAACCCAGGTTTTATACAAATTCTCATAATTAGTAATCCTTATTTGGCTCGTTTGATTTTGAAATCATTATGATGACAACTTAATTTGATTCGTTTTATGGATAAGGTGTCTGCTAGTAATTTTCGTTAGCAATTAAACCATAAATGCATATACGGATCTAGTGTGATTTAATCATTTTAAGAGATTATGAAAGCGATAGGTTAATAGAAGACAGTTTGTTACTCAAATTGACAATATTTTATTTCATAATTTTTGAATTTTTATTTACATTCTCTAACCTGAACAAACATGCCTAGACATGAACGTCGACCTTTACATCGGATTTATCGACTACGCGAAAGCCTTCGATAAAGTGAGACACGAACAGTTAATGGAAATAGCACAACAGAAAGGCCTTGACTACAATGACATCAGAATAATAAAAAACTTGTACTGGAATCAGAAAGCCCAAATAAATGTTGAGGGACAGGACTCTGGGGAATTAGAAATCTGTCGAGGAGTTCGACAAGGCTGCATACTATCACCAACTCTATTCAATATGTACTCCGAATGCATATTTAAGGAAGCCATCAACGAAGACTCCGGGGGAATAGTTATAAATGGGCAAACTATCAATAACATTCGATACGCAGACGATACCGCGATAATAACAACAAACATCCAAGATCTTCAGAGAATGCTTCTAGATATAAATACTGTTAGCCAATCCTACGGACTAAGTATGAATTTAAATAAAACTAAAATTATGGTATTTAGAAAGAACAACGACAATAATATCCCAGCCGTCACAATAGATAATACCATAATAGAAAGAGTGAGAAGCTATCAGTACTTGGGAACACGAATAGGGGACAATAACGATCAAACCATCGAGATCAGTAAGAGGATAGAAATAGCAAGAGCAACATTCGTGAAAATGAAGAAATTGTTCGTAGATAGAAACATCGACCTAGCCCTGCGAATGCGAATGGTGCGATGCTATATCTTCTCAACTTTGCTGTATGGTATGGAGGCATGGACGCTCAATAAAAACAATATTAAAAAGATCGAGTCATTCGAAATGTGGCTTTACCGTCGCATGCTCAAGATATCCTGGACAGACCATATAACCAATGAAGATGTACTGCGAAGAATGCACAAAGAAAGAGAACTTTTACTTACCATCAAAACAAGGAAACTCCAGTATTTGGGGCATATTTCCCGGGGAGAGAGATACTCAACTCTCCAACTAATTATGCAAGGAAAGATACAGGGAAATAGATCCGTAGGGCGCCGCAGAACATCGTGGTTGAAAAACCTCCGGGAATGGTACGGGAAAACTTCGGTAGAACTGTTTAGAGCTGCAGTTTCAAAAATTAGGATCGCTATGATGATTGCTAACCTCCGTTAGGAGATGGCACCATAAGAAGAGAAGAACCTGAAATGTTTATTTTATTTTATAACATTCGCAATGAGTTAATTATTAATATTACTGTTGGAATTACAAAGTTATATTAGTGATTTTATGTACCAAATTATCTTGAAATTGTGCCGAGAACTTCCTTCAATACATGTTATCACTGCATAGGAATTCACTGTCAATTTTGTCTACCAATGTATTTCAACGCCGCTTTGGGGAGAAGAACGAAGCACATAAATTAATTAATTTAAATTATCTTCAAATTCTACAGAGATGTTCCTTCAATGTATATCATCATCGCGTGAAATTATTAGTATTTGTGCCTACCAATTATTTCAGCCACGTGATCCGTAAAAACTTTACGAGGTATTATTAATAATCGGATTGTAGTTTTGTTTGATAAGGTTCAATTATACTTCTTACTACTCATGCACAATGCACATACATACAGTTGAATTTATTTTAATACTGAAAATCTTGAATATCGAAGTGCTGAACAATTTTATTTATGAAATTAAACTGACCCGAAATATCATCTAATTGTTTATATTGAAATATGTATAGCCATAATGTGATCGAAAGGGACAATGTTTTGCGATGAAGGAAAGGATCGAATTTTACAATATTCTCCCGTCTGTACGAAAATATTGTCAGGATACAGTATAAAATGCAGTAAAGTTCTGAAACTCCGCTGTTTTCGGCGTAAGGAACACACATCGTATACCTTCATTAAACTTCCATCTTCGCCAGCGGCAAAGTGCGGTAATATTATTAGAAAGGTTATTGTTAATATGGATATTTGAGTTTCGAATTGATTAGTAGAATATACGTGTAATACACTTGTGTAAAATAATCACCTGAATTAATGCTCAAAACATATGAGTAGGGCAGCGTAACGTTCTGCATCGACTCGTAGTTCTAACTCCCTTTATTAAAATTTTGCCCTAATATTTATACTATTTCCATATTGATATTATTTTTTATTAATTATGTTTAATAATTATTTATATTAAGATTAATTTTATTAATATTTGACAACATTTTTTATCAGAAAGCGATGAAAGTGTGATAAAGGCTGGACATAACTCGAAATCGTAAAACTTGCACATTTACCCTTTATTTTCAAGGGGAAAAATAATTTAATAATATAAAGTGGCATCACCTTCAGGATATCTTCAGAACGCTAAAATTATCGCAAGACCCAACATTGAATTATATTTATACAATGGTATTAAAACAAAATAAATCTAACATTAAGCAGCGAAATATAACTTTTATTCCAGTTAGAAGTTAGAATAGAAGTTATAAAGACATGTTGTATGTCTTTAGATTTGCCGTTTCGTGTATGAAAATATAATATGGGTAATATATGTTGAGATATATTATTGCAGTTCGGATCACTTAGAAAGTGACTAGGTACTCACATTTGTGTTGAGGTTGGAATATTCAAGCATTAAACATATCAATCTTGCGAACTAATGATGCATGTAAGATTTGAAACGTTAAATGGGAAGGAGTGGTTATTTGGTATATGTAATTAGCAGAACTTTGCGAGTTTGATGTCTTTGTGGAGGGTTCTATATTAATTTGACCTTGTATTCCCCAGTGATGGAAAATTAGATATCGACGAATTCCGGTTAATTACAAGGGCGCTATTTAGGAACGATAAAGGCAAAATATATTGCCTGGAGGAGGACAAGCTGAAAGAAGTATTCCAAGTATTCGACCAGAATCAAGATGGATTTGTCGACAGGGAGGAGTTCACCTTCTGCTGGAATCACTGGATTAAAATCGTAAGCTGGCTTTAATATTTATTTTAAATTGATTTTCCGAACGCGATGTTTCAACAATGTATTTCTGCATAATTACGTGACTGCGAGCGGAACTTTACTGACGAAAATCCAATTTGCATACCTTGACACAACCTTGGTACTGCGCCGTCAACCCGAATATCCCACATACAAACTGCCGGACACGTAAAGTTTTTAATAAATGCTATAATATAAATAAAAATGAATAAATAAATTGAATAAATGCTATTCAACCAGACCGCAAATATCCAATCATTCGTGTCAATCAACACTTCGATGAAAATAATATTAGCATTCAATCGTGGGGATGGAAATGTTACTCTGAAATGCAATTGAAACCCTATTAAATGTGAAGCATCCGAATCGATCGGATCAACTTTTCAATTTTGCACGGACTCTTCACAGTTAGCGAAGTTTGCAATGAAATTAACTGGGGAACATTGTATATTTCCTAGAAAACGCTTCCTTCCGTAGGTACAATAACTAACTCCGGAGCTTTGTGGGTTTCAAAGTTTTATGCAGAAACGAAAGTTATTCTATTCCTATCGAATTATAATTGAATTGCACGGTATGCGCTTCATGCATAAAAATAGAAAGCTTTTTAACTTATTTTCAGTTCAGCGGAATATTCAGCCGGTAATACGATTTGCCTCGATAATGGAAAACTAATGAACCACTCGCCCAGCAATCGTGCTCCCTGTTTTACTAATGATTTCCTCGTTGCAGATTGTTCGACCGATATCTGTTTTTCTCATAGTCGACGTGCAAAATGATTTCATCAGCGGAACCCTCAACATCAGCAACTGCTCGGCCCAGCAGAACGGTCTCGAGGTGATTGAGCCTATCAACCGGTTAATCGATACCGTCGAGTTTGATGCAGTCTTCTACTCTCTCGACTGGCATCCCAGCGACCACGTCTCATTCATAGACAATATAAAACAGAGAGAACTGCACACCACGAGCCCGGTGTGCGCCGAGAATGCTCAGACCTACGACACCGTCATCTTTGCAGGACCACCGCCCATGAAGCAGAGATTGTGGCCTAGGCATTGCGTGCAAGACACATGGGGCTCCGAGCTGCATACAGATTTAAAGGTATGTTCTAAAATGATTGCTAAAACTAATTCTTTCTTTCTTAATTGTTTTCCTCTCTTACCCGTGTTGAGTGTCGAGGTTCTACTGTTTGTAGAATTTAATCCAGTCCCTCCTATAATTCGCACATTTCTTTGCCCGGCTCCAGCTTTTGCCCTTATGTTGGAGCGTTTGGAGCGTTGGAGCGTTGGGCAATTGAGATGTTCCAGGTCACTTGTGGTGTTCCTTTTCAATGTTTTCCCATGTTTCTTACTTCCCATGTTTTCTTCACTTGTCTGCCATTGCCCATTCTAATTATATGGCCTAACCACCTTAGTTTTTCCTCTTTGTGATTCCTTAACTTCTACTGGGGTACTTAATCTCCGCTGCCTGTACTTTAGATTTTTGTCTCTCGTTCATCACCCATGTTTCACAACCGTACGTTAGTATTGGTGTAAATATTATCCTGCATACTGTAAGTTTGGTCTATTTCGAATTTTCCCGTTTGTTTATGAATGTCGTTCTTATAGCACTGTATACTATCCCTTCTATATTTACTGTATTGTTATCACTGTCGTGTTTACCTTGACTGCTATTTTCGGTCCCAAGTACTTGAATTCTTTGACTTCTGCTTCTAAATGGCACTTTATTCTTTTCTCTTCTTTCGATATTACCATATTTTTTGTATTTTCCTTGTTTATTTTTACTTTCCTCTTTTTTTCAGTGTCTCATTCCAAATTTGAAGATTGTCTCTTAAATCTTTTTCTGATCTTCCAAAATTTGCTATATCGTCCGCGAACGCAAACTCGGTTATTTCTATCTACCTCATATTCCTATACCCAATTGTAATCCCTTTTGTATTTGTTTTGTTTATTTTATAACATCGTCCATCGGTACTATGAATAGTAGTGTGTTCAATATACCTCCGTGTCTTACTCCTTGTTTTGTTATAAATTCTTCTGATTTGTTGTTTGCAGTTCTCACGTAATTTCTAGTTTATTTATATATTCCTTTTACTGTTTTCAGCAGACTCCTTTATTTAGTAGACTTTTCCACACTTCCTATCATGGAAAACTATTTTCCCAGGTCTATATAGCACAAATATCCTGTATTTGTAATTTGTTTGTTTGTGAATATTTGGTCTAGTACCATGTAATCTGCTCTAAATCCGCTTTGCGAATTCTCCAACTTCATTTAAATTATCGCTCTCACCTTCATTTCTATTATTCTCTCATTTACTTTCCCAGGCACACTGAGTAGGGATAAGCCACTACAGTTTTGCTTTGTCTGATGTCTCCCTTCTTATATATTGAGATTATCACAGCTACTTCTTAGTCTTTTGTTATTTTTTGCTGTTTCCATACCATGTTACACAAGTCTAGAAGATATTGCTCAACGCATTCTCCTATGTATTTGTTTTCCTCTGGTGCCATTCTATCATGACCGGCTATATTTACAATTTTTCTTTAGTGCCTTTCTTAGTTCGTTGTTGTTATTGGGTGATGATGATTTTTCCTTCTTCCTTATCTTGTTCCACTTCCGTCTCGGCTTCTTCTTTTTCTTCTTCTGTGGGTATCTGCTACTCACAGCACTTCTTCAAAATATTCCTTTCATCTATTCATAATATCTTCATCCTCTATGAGTATTGTGTTTCGTTACCACTAGCCTATGTTAGAAAAGGTGGTATGCGTATGGGAATGCAACACTTTGATGAGGTGACTGAACGTTGTAGATGACTGAGTGAGAGAGAAAGTGAAGATAACGCAAATGATTGACGGTCAAGGTGACAGGGAGTGAAATTGACCGAAAGTGAATTCATACTATTTCTCCAATTCCCAACTTTGCCCTTACGACTTCAGAAAATAGGGAGAAACATGCCAATTAGGAATGTAATTTTAAAAAGTAAATAAAGTATCCCGCATGTCGTTGCGTGAAATGCGATTTCGCGTGATTATCATACCTGTATATCACAAGCCTGATGTTGGGTCAAGCTCTAATCATTGGAGATGACCATTTACCCTCTCAATAGATAAGCTCTTCTTTTTCTGCTATATCGCGGTTAATCATTTACTTCACTGCTGAAGTGGTGCTGAAAACTTTTGTTAGTTGAAAAGTTCATGATTTTAAAGAAAATTTACGCTCCTAATTTTGGTGTTATGGGTCTTTGACACATAAGTCACCAAACGGTTCGCAATTTCGATTGCGGTTTTTGTGATTCCATGATTTTCCTTTTGGTATTTGATCATTTGAAAGTTTTACAGCCATCAGTTAATAATTTCCGTAACGGTTTAGGCGGATCCAACAAATTTTCGATTCAAGCCTCTAACACACTCTTTCAATTGTGTATTTTCCGCAAAAAAACATGGTTTTTAAGTAAATATCTAGTTCTTCTCTTTTGAAGGTT
This sequence comes from Othius punctulatus, assembly GCA_951805005.1. Lineage (NCBI taxonomy): Eukaryota > Metazoa > Arthropoda > Insecta > Coleoptera > Staphylinidae > Othius > Othius punctulatus. The sequence goes on along the minus strand of OX638147.1, from coordinate 6,983,550 downwards.
TTAAATTTGTCTGCGAAGACATGGAGCTGTTGATAATGTATTTTGCTTACCGACAATTTTCTTTAGTAGGATTATGGGATATTTTTGGCGTCGTTTTTATACAGTTCGAGTTGCTCAATCTGTTATCTCAATAGTGCAACATGGGGTGCCTCCCTTTCCTCGTCAATCGGCCTAATAATTTTAATATACGTTATTTACAGCGATGACAAGCGCTCAAGCTAAGATAACTGCAAAAACTCGCTGAATTCAACTTCAAAGTTCGATAATTTGTTCGTACTAGTACAGTGCAACATTGATGAACTTATCTAGATTCTATTATTGCAGAGACATTATCGTCAAAGCTTGAAATTTTATCCTGGCCAAGCATTGACTAAAGTTAGAGATATCAAAAGTATGATTTTATGATCATACTCGTCATACAGGTTTTGTCAAATAAGTATCGTACTGATTTTTTCTGATCGGTGGTGGGGAATGTAACGTAAGCTAGGAGAGCCGACTCAATTGCCTCCGAGCCTTTGGAGTATGTAGGTCGTGGCCAAAATTATAATATGTTTATACTGCTGGCTTTGAGAGTGAAAATCGCGAAATCATGCAGCGTGGTGCCATCACATTTTGTGTTAAACTGAAGAAATCCGCTACGAAGACTTGACATTTGAAATGGTCTGTGAGGCTTGATAGGACAAAGCCATGTGCAGAACGCGTGTTTTTTGGGTGGCACAAAAAATTGAAAGATGTCAGGGAAGACGTCGAAGACAAACAACGCACTGGACATCCTAAATCGACAAAAAAAAGAAACCCATAGCGGATTTCTTCAGTTTCCCCCATAATTTGATGGCACTAAACACGTTATCACTTATATCGAGAGGATTATTGCACCCAAAATCTAGAGGATTGTGCAATAATTGGACTACCAAAAAGTTTGGCTTAGCTTGGCTTAGCATTAAATAATTTTAAGATTTTACCGAAATTAACGGTATAATTCTCAAAATTTACCGGTTATTTCGGTAATCATATTGACTGGTAAAACTGGTTAACCGATTAATTGTTTACCTTTAAGTAAAGTAACCTAATATAATACTAGCTGCCCTAACATCCAATACTCGTGGTAGACTTGAAAGCTTTCAGATATATTTCGAATTGGCATCTTACACCTGAAGTTCCTATCATGAAAAGCATTATTATTCAGCTTCAGTAGTCGTGTTTTGAACAACTCATTAAATTCTAGTTCCCTGTTTTTAAAATACAGTGTATACCTAAACACTAATTAAGAAATGAGAACTAATGAATAATCAAACTAGTAACATTTTTGTTTCGGTCCAGCTAATGCACGATAACTATTATCAAGTGCATAAAGTCGGTAATAACAAATTTGTACTTGCGACCTTTAATTAGTATTCGGTTAGATCAATGCTTACCACAATACTCGCTAATACTGTTTTAACCTGCTGACATTTAATTAATCTTGATTGGTTTGTTAATTGACCTATTCTGTTAAAATACAGTTTACTGTATTTGCATTCATAAATTAGATTGAACGTGGTATCAGTACATACGTAATTATTGAAATACACTCACAGCTACAGTTAAACGAATTTTAATTCTTTTGTGAATTTCCACTAAGAGCATACCTGCTACAGCATATTAAGTAGGTGAAAATTGTCACTAGAAATATAATTATTTTTTATTACATTCCAGTATAATCACACTCATATAAGCATTGAATATTCAAAAATACATCTATTTTATTTTGTAAAAAATCAATTCCTAGCAATAAAATCAATACGATATTGTCTGTAGTATGTATTTTCAGTCCCCTACACAAACTTCTGATAAGAATAAGAAGCTGTATAATGGTACAATGGTTACAAGAATGAGTAACTATAGATAGATAGTTTATATAACATTTGATCATTTACATGATATATGTTTTGTCAGTAACACACATATATAATACATCAGATAATAAAAATATACTTAGCTCATATTAAAAAATCATACATTAAATACACAAATTTAGAAATTTTAGATATTTTAGAAATTCAACAATTCATTTAGTGCATGACTGTATTTTCAATTAAAAAGATTCTTAGTATAAGTAATAGTTCTTAAATAATAGTTGTTTTTTACGTTTTTTGAGAAAAACCGGATAAGTTATTAAACATCTCCACCCAAAATAAACTCTAGTCATTAAAAAAATCTCTAGTAGAATAGAAGCATTTATTAATTAGAAAGTGTCCAAAGAAGTATTTTATTATATAATTTAACCCCCATGTAATGTGGTGATCTTTCAAATTTAGAGGAATTATGTTGGACAACTAATAGTGACATAGAATGATGTGTGTAATAGTTGTGAAGATCAGAGAAATTTCACAAAATCTGTAATTTCTTGCTTGACCATTAAAAATGTTTTATAAATGTATAAACATGGTAGAGTTAAAATGTTGTGCCTAAGAATATACGGACGACGTGATTCTTCAAAGTCTATATTGAAAATAAGTCGCATGCTAGTTTTTTGCCCAATAAATACCATTTGCCGATTAGGTGGCTGTATATAACTGCATAATAAGAACTGAGTAGGCCTGCTAGATCGCCTGTCGTTTTCAGTTGTGATATTGCTTAGCAACCTGCATTAATTTTGTTACATACATGGTCCAAGTGACAGTTCCACTTCAAAAGACTGACCACCATCAACCCTAGTAATTTTGTTTTATTTTGCGAAGTTGTTTATCTTGAACGTTAAGTCCAAGTTACCATTTGAATTGCGGAAATAGATACAAACTGTTTTGGAGACGTTTACCATTAACACATATTTTCGCACCATCGTTGAAATTCAGATGCAATGTTTTCATACTTAGTAAATAGTTCGTTTTGATTTGCTGCAAATATTAAGAATGATGTATCCTCGGCATATATTATGATACCAGTGACTGACGTTATATAACATACAAGATCATTGACAAAGAGTAAACATATTAAGGGGCCCAACACTGAGCCTGGTGGGAACCCTTCCGTATTATCGGAGAATGAGGAATATTCATCGTTTGCTTTTACACGGAACTTCCTATTAATCAGAAACGATTCTAGTAACTCGAGAATTTTGCCATTTGGTCTTGAACCTTTGGTCATTTTGTTGAAGACAATTATTTCGATAATTTTTGAGAATACGTTTAAGACTGCAACAGGTCTGCAGTTCTCAATCTTTTGTATATCACCTTTCTTGAAGATGGGATCTACTAATGCATTCTTGAGTTTCAAGTATGACATTGATAAGAAGCACTAGTGGCTATATAATAACAGGGGCAACATATTTCACTATTTTGGTTGATATGTCCATTACGCCGATGCTATTTGTGTTTTTAAGATTTTTGATAACTTTGAGAATTTCATATGGCTCAACGAAATGAAACAAGCAGCTATTCAGATTGCTGGTCGACAGTGTGCACTCTGCAGACTTTCCTGGCCCAAAGCGATCCGCTAGTGCTCTTTCAGTTTTATATGCAAAGTGCATTGCGAAATGTTCTGCGACCATTCGAGGGTCTTCTAACTATTTCGTTATTAGGTTTTAATTTCGTGTCTCGGTTAATTTTTGTTTTTCCTAATGTTGCGTTGATAATTTTCCATACATGTTTAGAATTGTTTTCGGTTTGAGCAATTCTATTAGATTAATATTCCATTTTGCTTATACTTATCAGTTTTTTGTATTATTTTTTTATATTTCTTTATTTAGTTTTAAGGGTTATGTCGTTACTATGTAGCGTCGCCCAGTACAGATTTCTTAAATGGCTTCCGGTTTCGATTATATTATTCGAGATCCATGCATTATCTTTAGATCTGTTTGCATTAGACTGACCTATGGGACAATTAATATTTATTGCCCACACCAAAGTGTTAAAGAATTCACTGAATCTAGAATCAATATCTTTATTATTGTCGTTGCAACTGTTAAAAATGTTGTTAAGATCAAAATTGGACAAATACAAAGACAGTTTCTGTTTTATAAATGTATAAATACATTTATAATGGGCGTGTAATGATCGTGGTTCGTCGAGTCGACCGTTATTTTGTTTGATAATGCGTCTTGGTGTAAACAATAAATAAAGTCTCACAATTTATATTATGTATATATTTACACAAGACATTAAATTAAATAGCGAGATGTTTGCAAGTGAACTGCAGAAACAGAACTGTGGGTTTTGTAGAAACATAAAGAGGGCTCAATTTTGGGTGCTTGCATTGCAGACCCTGCCGATGGTCGGTTCTTGGAATTTACGCAGCCTCCTGGCGACCAAATGTCGATTGCTGCAGCAATAAACCTATTACAGTTTCTATGGGCTTTGTCTGATGCGTTGCAGTAATTTTAAACTAAATTCAACGAAATGCCCTAACAATACATTTAAAATATAGTATTTCTAGCCTAATCTTAATCCTAGATAAAACGAGATGTAAATAATAAACGGTGTAATATAAATAAAATAATATAAACTATACACATCGATCTGTGCAAAGAAAAAATCGTAAACAGTTTCTCTACATTACCCTTACTAACTTTTCTATAACTGTGATGGCAGTATATACTGCCACCATGATCCTGTGATCCTGTATGTTACCACGTTTAGCCAATCTCATAGAATATATCATACTTAGATGATCGCCTAAATTCGCTTGGATAATGTTTGTATATTGAGTGGAGTTGTCTAAATTAGTTGCTACGTAATCAAGTTTTGAAATTTAAGTTTTGCCTCTAATGTCTGTAAGTATCCTAGTTGGTTCATTTGCAGTACATTTTAAATTGAAACAATCAATAAAATATCATTCAGTGAGTCTCTGTGAGAAAAATCTTTTAGACAATCAATGTAAAAGTGTCCACATAAGAATAGATCAGCAGAAGTTCTTGACCAATGATGCAATACCTCGTACAGTTTTTTAATGAAAATTACGTAATTACCGTTTGGTGGCGGTGCGTGATAAATGGCAGATGCACTTCAGATTATTGAGGTCTAGACTAACAACGCAGCACTCAAAATGAAATTAAGCAGAAATTTCCGAAACAAGTTTTATTTCCGTTGCAAGTTATAAATAATTGTTTTTTATAAAAATAATATATCCTATGTGAATATGTAGCTGTCGCCCAAAGCATACAAACCCTGTCTAGCCCATCAGTAGCATGAAATTAATCTTGTCACTATGGCACCGATGTTCAGTTATACAAATAATGTCAGGCTTCTCACAGTTTACGAATATTTCAAGGCTAACTATTTTATTTGACAAACTTTGAATATTTATATTGGAGATTTTCAATTTAAAATAATCTACTTCCAACCCGCACACAACAGCTTCAAGCAATGGTAATTCACTTATAAAGAAGTACTAGGCGCATTAGTCGGAGTGAAGTATATTACCTGAAACAACTTCAACTGAGCTATTTACTTTTTTAGGTATTTCAAGTGAAGTTATGTCATCTGTTGTACCTATATAAATTAGGTTATCACTAGAGTTGACTCTATCAATAGAACTTACATTTGTACTATGTTTGATGATAAGGGCGGATAGTTTTTGAGATTTAGTTAGATTCCCGCTTTAGGTAATGTATTACCAAAATTATTGTATCCGTTTAAACCTGTTTAGAATGGCTTAGAGCTTTTAAAGTAATATTGCTACATCGAAACCAAACCAAAACTTGATTTAATGCGAACCGGAACTGCACCGGTTACTCTCACCCCGGCGAAGGGATTTTTTTCGTCCTATATTTTAGGTAATTTGGAAGTATTGTATGAGGTCAATTGGTCTGTATTAAATCGTAAGCAATAGTTTCAGGCATTAATGTGGGAGCCATGTCAATGAATATGATTATATAGCTAGCCACATTTACACGTTCATACAAATAGTCAACATCACTGCTTATGATACAAATAATATTTTCAAGTTAAAATGAATGTTCATACACTTCGTGCCTATTGTAGAAATATTAACACATATTTTTATAGCTTTGTAGAGGTTTGTCGAACAAAGCCATTTAAGAATATCGGAACAATAGTTTCTGTCCCGGCACCTCCACCATACATGCCTGATGGAGCTTATACAATTTATATTTGACCCAAGACGCACGATATTGACCTTCTCAGTTTCTTAGACTATGTTATAATATATCAAATAGTACCCGAAACACTTAAAAAACATTTTTTTGTTTCGAGAAATTCTAGTTTATTGTGAAATACTTTTAGGTCTATACAAACATATAAAAAACAATATTAATTGCATAATTGACAACATGTAAACAATGTATTTTCGTGTAGACATGATCATGATTCCGTTTTTTAAACTTCTTATAATATCTGATATTTGTAATTAGAAATTATTACTATGTCTAATATTATTTATTATTACTACATGATTTTTTTTATTAACTACAATATTGACTAATTATATCTTAATATGTATCTAGAATATGCACATTATTAGTAGCTACGTGAATTTATCGTAATTACGACACGATTAAGTTATAATTAGTTATTGTATTTAATATAAATTATAAATATAATCTATTTTTTGTAAATAATATTAATAATAATAATGGCAATAATTAAATAATAATAAATAATTCATTAACCGGATACATGTATTGATAATGGACTATTAAATCATGGTACATCTTGTTAAAATGCAAAGTAATTACAACATGAACCTGACAGCTAGATCTGGAAGTATTTTTTAATATAATTCTGAGGCGATACATTGATAATAATAATTTATAATATAACTGAGTATTAACATGTGGTATGGTATATTAGTAGTATTGTTTTCTTCGTTTAAGCGCTATTATTATTTTTATTTACAAATATACCACACCATTCCTTTCAGGTACGTCACACATGTAAATACACAATTAAATTCTTATAAATTAAATATTATATATTATTATTTTTAATTTATTGTCTCAAAATTATAAAAATAATCAACTTCCAGATTCTGGACGTCTTACGTCCATGTTGTAATTCATGTCATGTTGTACACAAATAAACGTCTTAGGCGGAGATATGTTAAAATTCTGATAAACGTAAAAATGTGCCTGCACAATAGAATTCGAAGAAGTTTTTGAATAGATATTAAAGACTGAGCCTTTAGAAGGTATCTCGGATTTTATTCTCAGTCAGATTTATATAAAAATTATCGGCCTTCCTACAAAGTATAATTTGCTGCGGATAATGTTTGTAAGTTTTATATATTACAAATAGGTACTGATTATTAATTAATATACCGACCACATATAGACCAGTATATACTGTAAGTAAACTTGTGTAATAATATTTATGACTACAAAATATGGTTTCCTTACATCTCACTTAAATAATAGATCGAATTCATAAGTACTGGAGAAATACGTACTGACTAATAATTAATATACAGACCACGTAGGGGAGTAATGCAAAGGTAGAGACTTGTGCGACAATAATTTGAGCAACAAAATGTTTTGCTTAGATCCGTTTTAAATCATACATCGAACTCAAAAACACCGCACAAATAGGAACTGTCATAATTAACGTCAGCCAAGCAGGAATATAATGTTTCAGACTTGTGCGGTGATATTATGAAACGGAAATAGCTACTTCCTGAAATGGGTTGTGTGGCATCTATTTTCAAGTTAAAAACACGTCGATTTATCTCAGTCTATATTCCACAAGGGGGAAAACGAAAGGGTTTTTAAAATTATTACAGACTTGGCAAGTGGTCATAATACTTATCATAATAAATATAAATGTTATTCACAATTACTGTTAGTTTTAACAAATACACTTTAATCTAATCAATATCAATAATCTAATCTTATCAAGGCCAATGGCAGAATAAAGATCAATCTACAACTACTGAAATCAATTTTTATATATGCATTGTTGTGCATATATGCATTGTTTTTATAATTCAAATAAGTGTTAATATCCCGAACGCTTTTTCCTTGTATGTCTGAGGAATCGTACACATTAATATTACAAATAAGAAAGTGTTAAAATTATGCATTAAAGATTTCTATTATTTTCAATAACGTTGACATCTTGTATGTACGGATGTCACCGCGCAATTAAAACAATCAAAGGGGCGGGCATTAAAATAGTTGACCCATTTCTGCAGATAAAAATGAACCTTGTATTTGTCGTTATAATCGTGTTTTGATGAGAAATATTGCGTCGGAGACATGGCAAAAATATGATTTTAAACGTCAATCCGTAATTGAAAATGAAAAAGAAATGATAGGAACTGTCGATTTTCCTCGCTACCGTGGAACGTCAAGAAGACAATTGACATAACCCTCCCCGTAGCACCGGCGGCGAAGGTACAGACTATAAAAGTTTTATGCCCTAATACAGTATTAATTCAATTCCATCTTCCCTTCCCGCCTTTTGCCACGGACGGTAATTTGGCGTTTAGATGTGAGGTAGGGCGTTAATCCTTGTGACGGCGGGTGTTTAACTACTGAGAAATAATTGCTGGATCCTTTATTCGGCAAAAATATGCCATTGGAACCCTCTCTGACTTTAATCGCGATGTCTCTTAACAGGGAAACTTTTCAGAAATCATTATCCACAAGTGCGGTCAGAGGAAATAGGTCTAGGATCCGTCTATTTACCCAGCGCCGTGCATAACATGTTTGACTGGTGTTTATTATTGGATATTGCCATTTCCGATATTCTTCCACCATTGGCATACCGACTATCATTAATCAGTAGGGGTTGAAACAAACTGAATGCTATCCATAACTTGCGAAATATGTAATTATGTGTATGCAAAACTTTCAGCTGCTACCTTAGAAAACAAAATCCATCTCTTTCGCAGCGTTCCAGCAGCTTTCGCAATTTAACTTTCCCCGTTATTTCACCTGAGAACTATTTACACCGTCCTTGTAAAGGTAATAAAAAAGTGTATGTGGTATGAGAAGAAAAAGAATGAGATGAAATGTCGAGCGGTAATGGGTAATTTTAAATCCAATCACGTCGTTTTTATTTGATTTGTACTACCCGATTTCGCATTTGAGATTTAGTCGAGAAACCCAGCACATTTTTTTAAAGGGTTAAAAGCGACGCTGCGCTTTCCCATCGCAATTTATTGCCTCGCTGGTTAGGTAAACCACTTTGTATACTTACATAGCATCTTTTATGCATAATATCTATCAGAGTACATTTGTTTGCAGGGAATTGTATGAATTAATGTTATTTATACAGGGTGTTGAAAAAAGATGGATACACCAGGATATCTCGGAGGGAAGACGGTTTCGTGAAAAATGTTTCAGACAAACATTGTAGGGCTTCAAAAAAATGTATTTAGCGGTAATATTTTCCCGACCTTGAATATCCTTGAAATTACTAGCTGAAGGTCAACTTTAAAATATCAAATGGGAAACCTTAGGTTTTTGAACGGATTTGAAATTTTAAAGTTGACCTTCACCTCAATATTTCAATCTCGGAAATCTTAAAACGGTTTCGCGAAAAATGTTTCACACAAAAGCTGTAAAGCTTGAACAAACATATTTAGTAGGGTGCTTCAGAAATATAAGGAAAAAAATATATTTTTGTATGCAGTGACCGTCAAAAGTGGGCATTATATGGGATTTTTTTTATTACTGATTTTTAAAAACCTTTTTTACTGCGTTAATGTATGCTTGTCTAAATTCTTGATTTGCCCCTATCAAATGTACCGAGTGTTTTTTTTAACTTAGAAAATCTCGTTTTTCAAAATGATGAGAATCGAAATAGTGCTAATTTTCGGAAATCACTCAATATTTTTTATTGTATGTTAGTTAGAGAAAAACATATTAGGAGCCATAGGCATTTTTAACTTAAAATCGCTAGAAAATGGATGCATGCCTATGTTCGAATGTATCGATTGAATCCCAGGTAAGACCAACATTTATGAAATATTAATAAACGGCTGTATAACATATATTATTTAGCACGCGAAGGATTGATTTAAACGCTAATAATATGTATGTACGTCATTTCGTGTTAAACGTCATTGAACGTGTTATGCTCATAACCCTTTTTGAGGCTCCCAGTAATCACCTCTTCAATTTTATAAGTGGTATGTAGGTTTAAATGCACTGTTTCTTATTATTGTTTAATTCATATCCAAGGTCGGAGGAGACTAGCATAATCGGCGCAGGAAATATCAGTCGCCGGCACCGGTGCTATATATAAAGTGTGGACAAACATGAAGAGAATTAGATATTATTAGTGCTCAAGTGTCAATTTGTAGAGGTTATAATGAAATAAAAGCGTCACCAAATTCATTCTACAATTTTAAAAAAACTAGATGTATTGCACAAGTAAATAAATTTTAAAGCCCCAATAGCAAAAAATAACAAAATATAATATTTTGACTTTGAAACCATAACTTTCTCTGTCTCACAACTCATCATCACGAAAGCCTCATGGCAAGTGTCGGATAGCGTCTATCTTAAATATTTTGTTTTACATCTTTTAGTTTACAGAAAGATTCTTTACTTGAGAGAAGAGTTAAACAATACTTATACGTATAGAACTAAGGCGGGGTACACTACACTTCTCGTAAGAAATTGTGTTTACAAATATCGTAATAGAAACTACTAGCGCAGTTATTGCAACTTTTGCCAATTTCTTAATTTGTTTTTAACACATGCTTGCTTGAGTCTTCTATATATTCTTCCATACAGTCCATCTGTACATAAAAATCTTGGTCTACTGTTAACACATCACAAATATGTGGTTGTAATAAGTCTTAATAAAATCCGAATTTTTAATAAAAGTGTCTAGTTGTTTTTTTTAATTTTCTAATGTGACAATGTATTTTCTATAATTTATTAGTTAAAGTCTTCGAGGTTTATTCTGGAATATTTCATTGAATTTAATTAAAATTTTGTGGATCTAATAAGATAGATCTTTACAAACATCATAGTTATTTTGGAATCGTTTTATCATGGTCGATATGCATTACTACATTAAATGGTTCAATTCTTTATTTGTCATGCTCATCGTCTGGTGTTTCTTCTACACATTTTTCTCCAAGCATCCGCTTTCCTTTTTTCTTCGCAGTTTGGGAAATATTGTCTCAACACTCATTTCCGAATTGTGTTCTTCTAATATTACTCTGCGAGATGTTTTACCAAGTCGAAATTTCAGCAAAACTCCTTTAATTGTGTTGTTATATTTCCACCATCTGTAGATTTCAAAATATCTAGTTCTGGTGTTTGTAAATATTTTGATAGCGGTCCAGTAATGCTGAATATTAAAAAAAAAATACGTTTATATTATTTTCATTAAAACTTTTTGCTACAGCTTTGGTCTCCTTAATTGTCTCTAACGCCAATAAAACTTCTACTTACAAAGTTTCTATACTACACTATAAGCTATTTCAAAAATACTACAGTCCACCATGAAATATTTTAAAAATTCACCAAACAAGTGTAAAACATTTAACAAAAAGATATATAATTAAAATATTTTCAAATTTCTATAGAACACTATAAAAATAGTTATGTTGTCAAATTTTTAAACTATACTGTGAAAATTTTCCAAAATTCTGTAGTACACTATGAAAGTTTTTAATTTATTTTTAAATATTTCGAAAATGCTATAGTACACTATAAAATGTTTTTGAATTCGTATAACATACATTTCCAAAATATTCTAGAAACTAGTAAAGTGTTTTAAAATTTATATTAGCATATTATACTACACAATAAAATATTGTCAAATTTCTATTTGTTTTAACTTTAACTGTTTCCAAAATATTAAATAGTTTTTGGGTAGTGTTATTTTTTATGCATTAGTGCATAAGTAGTATTTTATTGCATTAAATAATAAACCATATCAATTAAAGTAATACATATATTTAATATAATAAAACAACCATTCTATAAATAAAAAATAAAAACAATTTTTAAACGAATTATAAATAATAAAAATAAATAATAAATTGCCTAATGCACCGCTGCTGCCAGCGTGTTTTAAAATAATCATGTTACGTTTTTATTTCTGCACAGCCACTCTTTTGTTTGTTGTGAACTAATTTTAAACCAAATGATTTTTGTTGGCAATTGCCACGGCCGGCGCTAACAGACTTTCAAGACAAAATCGACGTATTAACGACCATAATTTTAGATTTTAGATGAAGCAATTAAAGTCTACAAAGGCACCAATCCAGAAGTAGACTCGTACTCGGTATTTTGGGACAATAAAAAATTGACGGACACCACACTTTGCGGACAACTTAGGATGAAAAACGCGACAGATATTTATATTTGCGGTCTGGCTTACGATGTCTGCGTGGGTAGGTTTGAAATATATTGTATATGTTTGTGTTGTTGTGGAATGAAATTGTTGTCCGTGTTCCAGGGGCAACGGCGGTGGATGCGCTGGCCATCGGATATAGGACTATATTGCTGGATGATTGCAGTCGAGGCGTTGACTTGTTGGATATTGAGAAGACTAAAAATACGGTGATTAAAAACAATGGGGTGATTGTGAATTCTGACCTGGTTAAGGCGATGGTTGAGGGACGAGACCGTCGCCCGGAATTAGGGTACAAGCTGGCGATGGAGTTAAAAGCAAACTTATAATACGTTGATGATGTAGGTGTACCTCAGCCTTATTAGACTAGGTTAAAACTCCGCCTTATAATGATTACTTTATCGATGAGATACTTAATTCTACATATCAGTAGCACAATCTGCTATAAATTAAAAGTTAGTCCTAGTTTATGTTATACAGTGTTAATGACTTGCATAATTTGCTAAATAAAGAGATTAGTTTTGCATGACTCCTGAGCTTTCATGTTTAATTACGAGAATTTATAGTAGTGTGAAAATACGGGAATAAATGGTTGTTTAACATGAAAATGTCGAGAAGTTATTGGTTAAGGAGTTTGGTACGGGCAGGTACAGGTAGGTGTCCCGCAGTCACGCCAGCTGCACCAGACTACTCCGACTCCAAGGGTGTGAAATGATTGTGGTGAACTCATGACGTCAGTCCGTCGGTCGGAATGACGTCACGCCACGCAACGTAGGGAACATTGGCATTAGTTTGTCGGTATTCTTAGCTCATTTGAAATAGTTGAAGTGGGGCAGTCGCCAAAGCTGTATATCTACAGACCGTTCGTACGATGTACGATGAAGGGGATGTCATTTGTGGGGCACATATATGTATAACATTTATTATTGTGTGAAAGGCTAGGGAGGTTCTCGTTACTGGGAAACAAAAGGTGCCTCCGTCATGGAGGGGCTAATGGCATGTGCCGTGTGCTAATGCAAGCGACGACGCCGTGGCCCGGGCTAGCACAAAACGCGCGTCGCCAACGCCAGCGCCTCGGTGTGCGCGCACTCTTGCACATTCAGTTCACGAGAACGGATCAATAAAGCGTCTGTTCTAGCGACAGACACAGAGTAACGGTACATGGTGGTGTGACCGCGGCTGCATAGTTCGTGACCCTCTCCTGAAGTGCATCACCAGCAGAAGGCTAGAGAGCAATGATTCAGTGAAGGGAAACAGTGAAGGAGGCCCTGTGCCCGACCGGATGGCCTAGAAGGCTAGCGAGAGTACGATGCTGTGTATAGGCCTGTTCACGATGCACAAACACACCCTCTTTGTGCTGGTTCTACACATTATCCACGTGTCGGTGTAAGTCGAGCCAAATTTACCTGATGCTTTACCTGATGCTTTTTGGCAGGGAGGAAGCATGAGCCTGCCAAAATAAATTTTACTGTGTGTACCCCCACATGATAGACGCTGTGTTAGTTAATATTATTATGGATGTCTAGGTGCACAAATGTCAAGATCAATTTCCGGGAGAAAGAGAAGGAGGTGCTGGATCAAATACTTGGTCCGGGCCGGTACGATGCACGCATCAGACCCTCCGGTGTAAATGGGACAGGTGAGCATATGGCCGATAAACGTCTATTTGTGTCTTGTCTAGGTTGACAGAGTAACGTATCTGTCATGTGTGTCGTGCTTGATGTACATGTACATAAGACTGAATGTAACATCTTGTCCATCGCTCCAGATGGACCAGCCATTGTCCGAGTAAACCTGTTTGTACGCAGCATTGCGACCATTAGTGACATCAAGATGGTAAGTGGCGAGCCCGGCAACACCGTTCAGTATTGTAGGGTAGCGTAGAGGTGCTACACGAGACAGCATGGGGTTGAGGCGAGCGTCCGGCCGAGTCCCAATGATGACCACCACGTTCTTGTCTTGTCTTCTTGTTTAGAATTCTTATATTAGCATCCGATCAGCGGCTGTCCATGAATTCACGCATCTGGGACGGACTACTAGCAAAGTCCGGCGGCCTTCTGCTTCTGCTCCGTAACCTCTTGGTTGTCTCGGCCGTCGCTCGCCGACCCTTCGTAGCTTCTTAGGTGATATAGTTTGATTGCTGAATGCGTTCCCCAAGAGGGCACTAAGGTAGTCGCAGTCGCTGCTCACCGTCAGTGTCGCTCATGCCGGTGCCGGTACCTCATTGCCTCAACTTGCCCCTCTGGTGATGATGATGGTGATGTCTACTAATTTGATTCTTTTCAACTCGCCAGATGGGCCCGCTTATGTCAGGGTCAACATATTTGTGAGAAGTATCTCAAAGATTGATGACGTGACCATGGTAAGTGGCTGCTGGCAGCAGGGAATGTTCTAAACATATCATATCTCTTATCTAGTGTGTGTAGTGCAATGACAATTCGTAATCTCGTAATCGTAATGGTACTGGTATGGTAGAATAGCTCATCTTCTCATCTCCTTTGGGGACGGGACGGCGTACGTTTGCTTTCGGTGTCTTTTAAACATTCTTGAGGGGCGGCGTGCCGGCAGCCTAGAAGCCTTGCATGCGGACGCGTACGCGGCCAATGCGAGATGTGATTGGCGCCGTGCCCCCCGCAGCCGAGACTTATTTATTTCTATCTCAGTAATAATATTTTGTTTTGTTCACAAAATATAGGAGATCCCCCGACCAAAGTATACATCAACTTCTATCTCCGGTCTATCAGCAAAATTGACGATTATAAAATGGTGAGTCGCGGTCTGCCAGTCATGTCAAGTATTGGTATTGGATGGTTGTTTATATAATACTACCCATATGACATATACCTAACAGCTCAAGTATTTACATATTCAACTAATCGGTTGCGTTCACTTGCACTCGGCCGAGTGGCGATGTTGCAATGAGGGCACCAGCACCAGCGCGAGCATGCAGTGTGGCGCTGCAGCCCCGGCGATTAACACGCGGAGAAAGCTGCATGTTAATGGTAACCGTACCTCCAACCACTATATCGCATCGCATTATCGCTTTCCTCCTAGCTGAATAGCTTGCATGAGCTTGCATGGCTTTAGGTCACAAAGATACGCGCTTCACATATTGGAACTTTCAGGAATACAGTGTCCAGCTGACTTTCCGGGAGCAATGGCTGGATGAGCGACTAAAATTCAACGACTTCGGGGGCAGACTCAAATACTTGACTCTCACTGAAGCTAACAGGGTGTGGATGCCCGATCTCTTCTTCTCCAACGAGAAAGAGGGCCATTTTCACAACATAATCATGCCCAATGTGTACATTCGAATATTTCCATATGGCTCGGTGCTCTACAGTATAAGGTATCATCAGAGATTGTTCTTCAAAGCGATGTATTTCCCTAATACATGTTCTTCTCTTGCATTCACTTCTAGAATATCACTAACGTTATCATGTCCTATGAATTTGAAACTGTATCCACTTGATCGGCAGATTTGTTCTCTACGAATGGCTAGTTGTAAGTATATACTATTCACGACATTTACTGCATGTTATTCTCACAAACACATCTTATAGACGGTTGGACTACCGACGATTTAGTTTTCCTTTGGAAGGAAGGCGATCCTGTGCAAGTTGTTAAAAACTTACATTTACCACGCTTCACACTTGAGAAATTCCTCACTGATTACTGCAACAGCAAAACAAACACAGGTATTCATCTAAACTTCAACACAGCATGTATTCATATGAAACGTTTATTGCAGGGGAGTACAGTTGCCTGAAAGTCGATTTACTCTTTAAACGTGAATTCAGTTACTACCTTATTCAAATATACATTCCATGTTGTATGCTTGTAATAGTGTCATGGGTGTCATTTTGGCTTGATCAAGGAGCCGTCCCAGCACGAGTATCCCTAGGTAAGTCTACCAATATCAAATTACCACCCCTTCCTAACGATTTTATCTAGGTGTAACGACATTACTAACTATGGCCACGCAAACGTCAGGTATTAATGCCTCACTGCCGCCCGTCTCATACACCAAAGCTATCGATGTGTGGACCGGTGTTTGTTTAACTTTTGTATTTGGGGCGTTGCTGGAGTTTGCCCTAGTTAATTACGCGTCAAGATCAGATATGCACAGAGAGAATATGAAGAAGCAACGCAGGCAATGCGAATTGGAACATGCCGCATCTATGGACGCCACTTCTGATTTAATGGACACCGACAGCAACGCCACTTTCGCAATGGTAATCCCCGTTCTCACCAAAAGCTCGCACGGCCTCCAGAAATGATCATTGTTTTGCAGAAACCTCTGGTACGCCATCCCAATGATCCGATGAGCATGGAGAAGCCCCGCCACTGCGAAGTCCACATGCAACCACGACCCAACTGCTGCCGCTCGTGGCTTTCCAAATTCCCAACAAGGTCCAAACGTATCGACGTCATCTCTAGAATTACCTTTCCTTTAGTATTCGCCCTTTTCAACGTCATTTACTGGTCAACATACCTGTTCCGCGAGGACGGCGAAGAATCATAAACTGGTACGCCGGTAATACATATACAACCTACTAAATGTGATTGCGGCATAAGCGAAAAACCCAATTTTGTCTTATTTTCACGCCCTATCGTAGAATCAATGGACTCTTCTCGTTAGATACTACATTTTATCACTATAAATGCACACAACAGCTGCACACTTCTCTTGTTTACTCATTATAAATCCCGTGTAATGTAGCCATATCCGTTCCATGTCATTAGCTTTAATATTCAACGGTTCTAACGGGAACATTCCAGTAATTTCTCCGATTCTTATTTGTAATAAACGGCAATATTAACCGGAAATTTTTTGCTCACATATATGCCAACATTATTTTGGTAAAATACCTATGTTGTAGGTAAAATAGTTAATTAAATGCTTATACAGGGTGGTGTAGTTTTACAATTGATATCATCGTGTTTTCATCCAGTAACTCGTTGAAATCGCATCGCCTATGGAATGGCCTCCAAATAAACTCCAGGATGTACCTTCACCTCAATGTTCTAAGTTCCTAAAATATTGAAATAATTTCATCATTTACGTGTATTACTTTACATCCTGCGTTTAGTTTGGCTGCTTTTCAGATTTTATCATGAATACGTGGTGCCCTTTCAATCGAAATAAGTGTGTACACCGTTCGTTCTTGCAAACATCGCTCTTCTGATTGTTTCTTTTATATATGTCGCATCGAGGCCGGACGGTATCTTCGTTCCCAACTGTATAATTCATACTATTTCGATCTCAATCACAACAAATTGCACCAATCCCTTTAGTCTCTATTTAAATGACTCTCACCGTCATACAAGAACTGATTAATATCCAAGTCATTTAAGTCTCTTTTTTCGATCTTCACTGATATGTTTGCCTTATATTTAATAACTGAATTTTATACAGACACATATATGTATATATTATATAAAACAAAAATAACAAAATGGCAGTGGCGGCTCCTAACCGCCATTAAAGAGTACACAGAACGAGTGGGATTGCGACGACGCACACGGTCGTGGTAGTCCGGATACCTCACGATGATACCGCAACCGTTGCGATCGTCTAATTTCTCGGCTTGCCCAAGGCTGCGAACCATAGGAGAAATCGCCACTGAAAGATGGCATCATTTAGCACTTTCCTTTGGATCATGATATATATATATATATATATATATATATATATATATATATATATATATATATATATATATATATATATTATGTATATTGTAACACTTAGCAGATCTCTCCATTATTGTTAAGTTGATGATTACTATATAATATTTACATATATTTTATTATGGCAGGCCCTAATTGTTGTTTTGTTGTTAGATGATATGTGATTGGTTTTAGAGAACAGACAGATTTTTACTGATAGAATTATATAAACAGATATAAAAGATTGTGACTCTTGATGAATATATAAATGAAATGAGGGTTAGGATAGGAAAAAATAAATGTGTTTTAAATAATTACTCTTTATTTTACCGTACATCACAAATTTTCATTAAAGATAAACGCAAGTTTCTAGATCCACAACACTGCATAGAAGGTATGAGCAACGTAGTCACCCGTTTAGAAACTACTATTTTAGTTACTACTAAGTACTAGATTACTATTTTCAGATATACGTGGTATAGTCAACATTTTCCCGGAATTGGTCAAAATATTTTTATTCATTAAAGTTATAGTAAATTAAACTTATTTACCTTCAACATACTCTCCTGCACTCACACACTCGCCACAAAGTTTGTAGAATTATTAAAAATACAACTGAAAGCCGTTTCTCCAAAGCTCCATCAACAGTGTCGGTGCATTTCCAATCATGTCGCAAAACATTGCTCATTCAATTTTAGTTTTAGTCGGGGAGGGGATACAGATAGAACTCGTAGGTGAATAGGGGTGGTGGTGTTCTAGGGTGGTAATATTATTCTTGATGACGTATTTTTATTTACCAATAATGACCGAACGGCTAAATCAGTGCCATGGAGAAAGATCCAATCGTTTCCTTCCCAGTTTTCTGAACTTTCTACCTGATTGTATCTCGTAGGCGGCGAAGAATAATCAATCATTAATTATCAACGAACAAATTCAAAATCTTGATAAAATCATGGATTAGTGCAATTTACTGGCTTAACCTTAAACAATAAATTTATGAAATTCGCTATGGGTATATATTTCATATATTTTGATATATATCAAAATACACCTCTAACATGACCTACCATTTGCTTTTGTCCAAACGAAATTTTGGTCTCGCTAGACGTTTTTGACTTCTATTCAGAAGACTGGCTTATGTCACTCGCAGACTTTTTCAACGCTTGGTTTCCGTAGACTTTCGTCAACATCTGAAGAGTTTACGCTGCTCGCTAGCCGCCAAGACACCGTTCACAAACAGGTCCAACACGCACCCGAGTTGCTGTACTTATTCACCGTAAGTGTTGCCAACGCAAAAAAAAATCCCACGCCGGCGATCATCTGGCCGAGCTGTAGCTAATTCAGTTTGTGACCTATTGACATTCTCTCGTATATAAAAAAAACATATTTTATAAGGCATGATTTTGTAGCTTTGCTGTTGGTAATTTTTTTTTTTTTCTATTGTAGGAAAATACACGAATTCTGGTGGTTGGAAACTAGAAAATAGAAAGTTTGAAGTGCCCACTTTTTTGGTACAGTTTGTAAATAGATTAATTTAAAAATAGTGTAGATGTTTCATAATATTTGAGAAATTCCGGAAATTTACATTTCGGCGCTTTCAGGACAATACCTGTTATGTGAAAACCTAAACTTTTAGGTGACGAAATACTTTACACAAACTATTTATTTACTTTATTTTATTTCCGTAAGTCATTAGGCACCTGTTGAACTTTAATATAACCTTCCATACCCAAAAAATAGGACATTTCAAAAAAAAAAAAAACAAAGACTGCTTATAGGAGGGTGAATTGTTATATTTTTTAAATATTTTTGGTCATTTTTATCACATATGTGGTTTGCCATTCGACTCAGCATAGCCGACTTGATAGAAAAACACCATAATGTAAAAATCACCAAAAATGTCACATAGGAGGTATTGTCCCGAAAGCGTCAATTTGTCAGAAATAACAGAACACGTAAGAAAATATTTTCTCAAATTCTGATTATATCCTCTATATTTACTGGGTTTACGGTAGATTTTAATTGGAAAATATAAGTTTGATACGTTCCAGGGCATACATGTGGTCATGGAAGATATGGCTAAGGAGAATAGACAAATTCTGTTTTATGGACATGCAAGTCGGTTTGCACAATTTATAACAACAGCTCCTAATTAGACACATCAGTTTAACATTCTGAGATTCCAACAAACATGAAAGATAAACTTACTGAAATATCAGGTGGATGTTGAAACTAGACCTGTTCCCCCAGAACCGCTTCAGTTTAGATCACTTTTATACCAAAATAATGCAAGAATACTCGAGCTGGTGAATGAAGAGCATATTTTCCTTTCTTCATGAGAGTTCAATTTCTCATATATAACGGTCATCAAAACAAAACCGAAAAATCACCTCGAAATTGAAAATGATAACATTATATGCCCATCGAATGCAGAGCCCAGATTTGAGAAGCTAGTCTAAAAATTAAATATATTTCTACTTTGTTTTAATTTGTTTTTTATGTATATATTTTTAAAGATGTAAATGACTAGGTTGAGTTCTAGATTTAGGTATTGCGCAACATTTTTTAAGCACATATAGAATTGATATCGAATGGCAATATTGATAATTATAAAATTTAATCTGAAATATCAAATTCTGACTACAGTTATCAAATTTGATCCTAATGTTAACACAACATGGGAAATCTGATGATTTTACCTAAAATTCACAAATTTGGGCTATACTTGTTTAATTTTGAATTATCGTAAGGACCGAAATAATATTTTACCTAAAATTTCAACAAAACTAGTGAGAAGCAAACGCCAGTATGTAAAGTGTAATTGGTATTCACAATTTTGGACGATATATGTAGAGTTTTGAATTAATTTTAAATTATACATAATAAATGTAAATATATATGCGAATAATAAAAAAAAAATAACTTACAAAGTTGAAAATAGGGTGGCTACGTTTATGTTACGCAAGATGGAAATATATGTCTTAATAAGGCGTTTTTGCTTTTTTTCCCACCACGAGCCCAGTACTGCCTTAAATTAAACAGGTGAAAGAGTATCAGGATTATTATTATTACCATTAAATAAGATTGTTTTAGGTTAAATCCACAAATTCGCCAGGGATCAATGTAACAGCAGTCTGTTGAACTTATTGCATTTTATAGCGCCCATAGATGGGCTATTACGAGCAAAAACAAATCTTGCCCGTTTGTTGTTAAATTCCGTTTATTTGGGCGGCTGACAAGTTGAGGGCCGATTTTTTATATTGCCATATACATACAGGATATTATTGACTTCTCTATTCTATGTTTCCGCAACATTTCTAGCCGTCTCTGCTATGGAATGTAAATGTAAAAATTCAATTAGTAATAGCGGTGCGTTATGGCTCCATGGGGTCAAGGCAAATTTGAATTTGGGGCCTTCATGCAAATTTTTATTGTGTTTATAGTGTATCAAGTGATATTGACAATGTGACAATTATATTTAAAAAAATACATTTCAATGAAAAAAATGTATGATTCTGCTAAACTGTGGTACAGAGGTTTGCAAATATTTATAGCATACTAAGAATTTAAAACATATTTTATAGCATATTATATAATTTTGAAAGTATTTTATAGAGTACCTACTACAAAGTTTTGAAAATAATGTTATGTAGTACAAGCAAGTCCAATATTATAAATTCTAAAACTAGACAGTTGACTTTTATTTATCATTTTTTCACTTTGACGTTATAGCATTTTAATCGCTCAAAAATTCTCTGGCCAACGGCCATTCGGGCAAGTGGGGTAACCTCTCGGTTAGCCCACCACCGTCGACCTTTTCCGTCTCTAAATTCAACATTAACAACATTTGAGTTTTTAAAATTAGTTTTATATGTACAATACGCGTCTGGAGTTTGATGCGATCCTCCCGACTCATCGTGTATATACAGGAGATATAGGCGTATATGTTACAGGCAATCTGTATAATTCAGGCAATCTATACAATACCTAGGCAATGTATAGAATGCCTGGGGCGTCCAGGCAATGTATGAAATATTATGAATATTATTGTCCATTACATACTTTACCTAGGTAATGTATACAATTCCTAGGGATTGTATAGAGTACCTGCTGGTCCACCGGCAATGTGTAAAATAAATAGATTTTGGTCTATATTTATCAAGTTAACCGGCCTACCTATAAAACGACGGACAAATAAAACATGTTCTACTACTTAAAATCAACTTTATTAAAATGAACAATTGGGGTGCTCCTAAGGAACATAATGTAATTTGCTTACAAGTACTCAGGTACGTAATAAGTATAAAAAACTTAAGAAACAATACAATTCTGTAAAAATAATAAGTAGGTCTACTGCCTAATCAAAATAAAGTACCTAAGTAAAAAAACATTATTTATTCTTACATGAGGAACTATTATGACATTTTGAAGTGCATAAAATGTTACTTTTAAGACAAGAACACTTTTTAGTATCGCAGTATTTTTTGCAACTATATTTGACAAATCCCTGACCTGTACCCGTAGATTGCAGAGTCGCAACTGTACGGAGTGTCGTTTCTAGATTAGGGACGTCTTCATTTTTAAGCAATTCTTGATGACAAACTGTATGTTTTTGGCCAACAGTAATAAAATCATAATGCATCAATAACCAGTAATCCCGGGGTGACTTCTTTTCGGCTGTTTTTGCATTTTTTATTTCCTCCAACAATTGTCCATACCGTTGATCGTCAATAAAGTGCGATTTTTAGTATTTGCTGCGTCTCTTTTAATTCGCAATTGTGAACAAAATCTTTCTTTCATCTCAGATATTCGTTGATCGGCTGCCATTTTTAATGAAATAAATTAACAAAACTAAACAAAAGCGTGCGTCTTCCCACCCGCGTCGGTCGCACGCAGCGGACTGAATGCAAGCAAGTAAACAAGTCGCCACACATTTATTGTCTGCATGCCCGCACGTCACCTCCTTCCCTGCTCTCGTCTTTTACACACATTGCCGGCTGCGCATTCGGTATTGTATAGAATACCTAGGCAAAGTATGAAATAAATTTTATTTCATACATTACCTACACGTTTTAGGTATTCTATACATTGCCTAGATATTGTATACCGGATTATACAGATTGCCGGTAACATATATACAAAAATCTGGAATACATTCATTATTTCGAAAATTAAAAATATTTTAGAAATATCCACGGACACGTAGACCTTAGGTTTATTTTTGAATTTTAGCGTTCGCGACTTTTTTTTTAATTGGTAGTAATTGGATAATCGTAATAATTTTATTTCATAAGATCTTTTTTCTGGATATAACGGTATACATTTTTAATACATTACACAAGAAACATTTAGCTCAAAAACCAATATAATCCTGAAAATCGTACATTCTTATCTCCATCCCTTTCATCAAATGTAAAGTTCTTTTGAAATTTCTCCCTTTGTTTGATTTATAATTTATATTGTTAGTTAGCGCAAAATATTCTGACTATAGAGTCGAAAAAAAAAGTGTTGCTTCGAATGTCTTCAGATATGTACAAAGAAATATTTAAATAGATTTATGGCACTATGCAAATTTTTTTTAAGACTTTTAAAATTGCATTCCATATAATAGCACAACAGTTGTTTCAAAATTTTCATGTAGCTCTTTTGCTTCTAATTTTGTCAAAGGCTTGGATTCTTCAAAAAAGTTAAAAACATTATGTTATGGTTAAAAACTCATCTTAACAGCTAAAATTGAATCTGCTCTAGAGGACCACCTCGCAGAACAATTTATTTAAAGTAAAATTCCTTTTGGAGTTGCTTTCATCGTATCTCTTTGTAGAAGAGTATAATAATACATTTTTTTTGCAAACATCGAAGAAATAAAGTGCTTTCTGACAAGCTTCTGCAACAGAATTTTCCTCTAGATTTAGGTTATGAGCCGTAAAAGGGTCATAAAATAAAGTTTTACTGTGGCTCTTAATATTTATTTCCTCTCTTTGGGGATTTGCTGCCCCTCTGACGTTGGGGGCCCTGGGCAGGTGCCAAATTTGCCCATAGGATAAGCGATTGGTAGGAATACAATCATAGAATTCGCTTACACAAATATGATTAAATGACGATGAACATATTTCTTTCCAGCTACGAGTTTGCCTTGGGGAAAATCTGAAACATTTGCAGTAAGTGGGATTGTTGCGTTCCAGCTGGTGAATGATAAATTGCCGGTTGTCTGGTGTTAAAAATAGCGTAAACATTGTCGCGAAATATATTCATTTTGTCCAATGTACAACATTTGCTTTGGCAAATTCGACACGGATCGATAGGAGCGCTTAATACTGAATCTAACCCGATAAGAGGTCAGACAATAAAAAACGAATCCCAAAATACACCAGTCGCGGTCCATATTATGAGCACAATAACTAGAACAATCCTCCATCGCTGATGGAGGAATTTTTGACGTCCTTTCTGCGCTCCCAAATTAAATTTTATCTGTAGGCCTTTCACGTGTACATTATTGATCTTGCCGGCTCAATGATTTCCACAGCGTGCAAAACAGATAAATACGATAATAAATATACTGTAATGTTCCCATTATTATTAACAAAATGTATAAATATGTCTCTCTATTCTTAAATTACAATATGCAGTCTCTTCATATTATCTCCGAATTTCTTAGATTAACTTCCGTTCAAAGTCATCACCGCGCGACGCTCAGTCTAGCTTTTGTGTATTAATGTTATTTACACTTTAAGTAGATGCAAAATATTTAATTTAGATAGACAGAGATATTTCAATATCAGAGCGAACCTTCAATATTCTATGTTCTTGAATGCGTTCAAAGTTCGTTCTGGCCCTACTCCAGTGAGTTACAACCGAGGGTTCGAAACTCGTAACCGAGGTGGAGAAACTCAGTTACTAAGGAACCACGACACAGTACATAATCAAACACGTCAGAGTACATAGATAATCACGCGACAGTACTTAATCAACCACATTAGAGTTCTTAATCAAACGCTACAGTTCCTAATCCACCAAGTTTGTGTAATTCATATGTTATTCGTTTCTTCGTTTCTGGACAGTTAATTGTGTCCACAAATTAATTAATAAACAGCAAAAGTAAAAACCAGTGTTTAAAACTCCTACAAACAACCCGTTTATTACAATGCAGCGCTAAAAATTTATATTATGCAATAGATTATAACGAATAGTGTGAATATGCATATTAAACTTGCAACATGTTTTTTTTATTGTTTAATTAGAATCGTTGGTGGAAAACAATAATGACGCAATAATTGGGCTTCGGCGCTCGAATCTAGTTTCCAATAAACATTGATGATGGAAGCCGTGCTGTTTACTTAGGGCCACGTCGTAGTCGATAAACAGATTCATTTCAATGTACCGATCGGCCGTGCTTTGCAATGAGGCGTCAAATCATCATTCTTTCAAAACGGAGCTCAAATCAAACCGGAACCATAGTTTTCAGGAAAAACAATGCCAACACGATGAACTAATCGAGTTTTTTTTAAATCTAATATATTAATTATATACCGCTTCGAAAAAAACTGTAGACACATTACTCATACAGATCCGAGAGTAGTCATTAAGCCAGCGCTTACGTAATTACACTTCTGCCTAGTACACTTAGCCACAAAATTGATTGTTCATGTCGGGAGCTGGCAATTCCTGCTATACGCAGATGGGCGAAATTCTGGCGACGATGTGGGGATTTTTCTGCGTTTACTTAAGCGTGCATTAAATTACACGCTAATTAACTAGCCGCCTGGGATTATACACAGCGAAAATCATAATTCCCAGTTCTTTTATTTTTACGCTAAAGTGTACACGGATTGTTACAATCGGAATATCTTAACATACCCGTCGTATAAAACGAAACGATCATTTTCGTGTTTCGGTACTAGATTTCTGTGAATCCAACCGCACAGCTATGCGACTTGGCTTGATTGTGCTCAGCGCGCTTTTTGCGTGCGGCCATTCCGCGCCCGGAGGTGAGTAATGAGTTTTAGATTTAATTTTAATTTATTGACTAATTAACTTTGTAGACTTACTAACTTCCGTCGGTAAATTATTGGAGCCCCTTATAAACAGGAAAGACTATAATAACCAGGCAAACGCCGGCGCTGATGCTCAGGCGACCTCTTTCAACTTGAACTTCTCCGGAAGCCTCTCGCACTCGAGTGCCACCAGTAATGCTAATGCTAACGGCGGCAATGCTAACGCCCAAGCATCAGCAGCAGCTAATTCTGGAGACGGTGGAAGCAACGTCGCCGCCAATGCTGGTGCATCAGCCAACTCGGGCGGCAACGGATACAGTGCTTCATCAGCAAATGCTAATGCCAACGCAGCCAGTGGACAATACAACCCTAGTAATCAATATGGCAGACCTCCTTACAACGGACGTCCTCAACAAGGTATATCTCTATGAATTAACTAAACGAAGAGGTTAGAATTAAAACCATTACATTTTTCTGTATAATTAAAGAATAAGAGCGAAACTCTACAAATACTATAAAGGTACGTCCACATAAACGAATGTTCGCGAGCGTTTAATAATGTTCATATGTGGACTGTTGCATTGAGCGGGTTACAGTTTTAACTATTCGTTGTATTTTACTTTTACAAACATAATGATAAAAATATTTGAAATAAGAATTTCGCACAGTTAGTTATTCGTTCAGCAAAGCTAACATGTCTTCAAATTTGCTAGTTGTTGCAAGTATTGTCGTTGCAGTTTTATTTAAAAAAGAAGAAAATAAATGTAATAGAAGATGCTGGATTTCGAAACTACATCGATACAGATATTATAATGGTTCCAATTTGTCAGGTGATTTGAAAACAGTGGGCTATTTAGTAGTTTAGCTGCATATGCGCACATGTTTGCATTTGATTAAGTTCAAATTGAAATGGCAGTGTTCGCCAGTTATAATAATAAACGAGAGCTTGTATCATTAAGACACAGTGTTCAATATGAATGAATGTTCAACATAAATATTCATTCGTGAATATTCTGTGAATACTACCAAGAGGTATTTAAGTTTTTTTAAATATATTCTTAAAGAGGAATGTTGAATAACGCATTTTGTGTTATACCAATACAAAACGCGTAAAATATATTTTGTAGCAAATTGTCATGCCAATTGCTCTATGAGATAAAAAGTATGTGATTCTGTATAAAAAAGTTGAAATACGCTTAATTTAGGTGGGCACTTAACTAATGACATTTTTTAATGACTAATTGTCAAACTTTTCAGTTGCAACATATATCAGTCATAGAGGTATCTTTCAGGTACAATTCGAGATAAATTTGTCGTTTTTATCTTATTTATAAGAGAAATTGAAGCCATTTTTCATAACTTTCTTTTTTAGATCAAAATTTTTGAATTTAATTTTTATCTCAGAAAGTAAAAAGAGATAGTTCTACATATATCTCTACAAAAGATGTTTCAAATTAAATGGGGAAGCCAAAAATATGTGTTCTATTAGTGTTCTATTTAAAAGACAAAAGTTGCTGGCTACTTCCGGTAAAACCAAAAGTGATAGAAGATTGAAAGTATTTCACCTGAGGAGAACGGAATTAGTCATGTCTGGATGATTTTTTTCAATTTTTTATTTTATCTGGAACTCCATAAACTTTTAATGGTCCATTAGCGTGGGATACCCTGTATAATTGAAATAATGACAAAAACATATGAAAATTTAAAATTATTCAAATATTGATAAGAATATTTACACTTTCAATTATGAAAATTTAAAATTATTCAAATATTGATAAGAATATTTACACTTTCAATTAGAGATGGGCTAATTCAAATTATAATAATCGAATAATTCGATTATTGGTAACATTCGGATTAATTCAATTATTAAAATAATTCGTAAATAATTATCATTTATGAAAATATATCATTCAAATTATCATTCGGTAAAATCATTCGGATTAACAATCGTAAAAATCATTCGATTAATATTTGGTTAGCTGGACGGACTAGTCGGATAGCAACAAAACGAACAGGCTGGTGGGACTAGTCGGATAGCGACAAAATGAACAACGGAGCTAGGACAGTTTCTATATCTGTTTGATCTACCGTCTATATCTAAACCTCTTTGATCTGCCGCAGTCGGCCCGGCAAACGGTTGTAGGTTCTGGCTGGTTTTTGGCCGATCTCAGTCTGTTGTCTGCAATTGCCACAAAAACAATAAGAAATATTATTCACAGGCATCGTGACGCCCGGAAAAACTTCCGAACCAAATATTGATCAAACCTAACATAACCTAATCAACCTATATGTTTTTAGGGACGCCCGAAAAAAATCCCGGATCAAAATTAAATCAAACGTAACCTAACTGACCTATCTGTTTTTGGAGATCGATTCTAGAATTTTAGTGGACGGAGATATCCTTTGTCGATACGACTGATCATTTTCTGTTGACTGTTTGCGGCCAAATGTCGCTAACAATCAAATGAATATCCTCTGATCATTCGTAAAATCATTCGGATTATCATTCGTAAATATCATTGGTATTATCATGCGGTAAAATGATTATCGGATTATGATTAGGATTATCATTCCTAAAAATAATTCAGATTATTATTCGGTAAAATCATTCAGTGAAAATCGAATTATGATTTTAAAAAGAATGATTCATAATTCGAATTATAACTCTATTCGCATAATTCGATTATTAAAATCATTCGATTGTGCCCATCACTACTTCTAACACAAGTAAATGAAATTTTGACAGAAATCATTGAAATATAGTCAGTAATCATTTAGATATGACAGAATATCAGGTAAAAATTTTACCATACACCAATTTAATAGTTGACAGATCAACTAGATAGATGACAGATGATCGTGATCTTAATAAAAATAATAGATTTTTTTTATATCAATATTTTGAAATTACAGAATAATTGTAATTTTGGCAATAAATTTAATTTTATTAGAACACATTGAAATTTCGACATACAAAATTAAACTTTGACAGTAATTGTTGAAATACGATACAATAATTGAAACTTTTATATAAATAATTGAAAACTTTACAGTAATATCATAGAAATCGTTGAAACTTCTGAAACAATTGTTAATGAGATGCTGTACTTTTTTAAAAATTATGGTGAACTCTTTACGAGATTCAACCGTTTGAGGACGTATGCGCGGCTAGTCGTATCGTCGGTGTGAGCGGGTTGTGGTGATTTCGGCACGGGGCAGCGTAGAGAAATAATGTAGAAAGATCGGTGCAATTCGGGAATAAGGACTAAGGAGGTTTATTCAACAAAACAGATTAAGATATAGCGAAATAACAATGTACACAAAACGTTCAGGGGAAATATTTACACAGACGCGGAGTTTACAATTTAAAGAAAGTCTTAGGGGCGGCGGGCGAACGGTACTCACTATCGCAGCGGCGTTATTACAAAGACTTGTCCCGGACTAGAATAAGTGCACAGGGAGCAGAGGAGGCAAGGCTGAACTGTAATCAGTACCGAGACTTGACTAATGTTTTGGGGTGCTCTTGCCCTCCTCGTAAGCTCGGGTGCGCTCCTACTCTTCTCCTGGGGATGTCTTCTGGTGGTAGGGGTGGAGACGCGCGCCGGTCCCTAGAAGTTCTCGCGTCTCTGACTCATCGCCTGCGAAAGCTAGGGTGTCGCGTAGCGTGAGCGCGTTATAACATCTAATTATCTCTGCAGTTTCTGAATATTGTAATACTTCTAGTACTTGTGTTAAAACACTCTACACCTTTAACTGTCGATATTTTGAATGCATATTTTGGAAATTTTCAATCTCCATCAAACCTTTGTCAATTTCTAAGATCTTTATGAAATCTTATGCAACTTTATTAATAATTTTAATTAAAAAAATATGCTTTCCCCTTTTGTCGATTGTGTTTCACAATTTGGCAAATGACTTTCTAACTTGTCAAATGTCAAGAGTTATATATCAAATTCATACTTTATTTGTCAAATCATTTTCACTTTATACCAAATGCTTTTCCCATATTTATATTATATATTTTAATACACAAATAACATGTTTAAAACAACCACTACTACTACTACTTACTACTTATGTTCGCTATTTCTGAAACTTCTGATACTTTTGATATTTTAATACAAGTTCTTTTATCTCTTCTTATTTTTTAACTTTCGAATTATTCATTGCTTATTCTAGAAATTTGCATAAAACTAGGGAATTTCTCAAATCTGTGTAAAATTTGGTGTAACTTGTATATTTATTTGTATACTTATTATAACATTTCATTAGTTTCATTTCACTTTTGCTAAGTTATTCGAGATTTAATGGCATCTCAGAAAAAAACTGATGTTTTTATTAAATTTTCTGCAATTTGAATACATTATCTACGATATTTTCTGCGATATTTCGTGTAGAAAATTATTTAATCAAATTTTCAGAAAATTCTACTTGCAACATTTTATATTTTCAATATATTTTCCACTACTACACGGATTTCCACAAATTACATAAATATTCAGCACTTCGAATGTGTATTGCGATTTTTTTATATTTTGTTGTAATATTTGTATTAAGTATTTGAGATGTAAGTATTAGAAAATAAATTAGTCAAATTATCAGAAATTTTACCAAGTTTTAAAATTACCAAGTGTATGAAATAACTAAATTATTATTCCGGGTGTACCAAGTTTATTGTCCAGGCCGAAAATTACGACTACCCAAAAAGATAAATTAGTCGTACTTTATATCTAAAATTGTAAATTATTGAACATGGATATTTTCAACTCAGATCAATTTTCCGAATTTTTATAACCGCGTAGCGGTTTTTTGCATTTTCTCACTGGTTGTGAAGTTTTGTGTGTTGATTTTTTTGTCTGATAACATTGTTTCACATTAATACATTTGGTAGCGCAATTAAAATTAGCTAATTTGCCTCAGTTTCTGAAATAAATACATTTTAATATTTCACAAGGAGTTTATAAAATGTTTTATTGAAGTTATATAAATAATTTATCGCAATGACAAATTATTGCTTCTAATCCTCGAAGCACCATACTTTTACGAGTCTTTACGAGCCTGGCCTGCCGCTGTATCTCTTTAGAAATGCAGGGTCCACTATACCTCTCTGCTTCGGTAAGGACCATTGCTGTCATAAATATCTGAAGTACTTCACTTTTATACTTTATGAGAGACCACAAATCACAGAAAAATAATTTAAATGTGCGACTTATTTACGATCCAATCAATTTTTTAAACGCCGCTTTCATAATTGGGTTCTATAAATTAAAACAATGCTTTCGGGCTATTTTATATCAAAACTAAAAATTGATAATTGGATTTTTTTTTATTTTATTTTAGGCCGTGTTTAAAATGATACCGAAAATTTTAAACCGCCAATTGGTAGATTAATATCGTAGGTATCTAATTCTATAATTTTATAATTTTTGCACAACCGTAAGTAGCTTTAATTCGCCCTGGACAATAAACTTGGAACACCCGGAATTGTACCGTATCCCTACATTGATTTGCAGTGTGCCTTAAATACACGAAGGATATATATTCGCCCTGGCCTCGTGTTCCCTATCCTCAGATATAAATTAGGGTATTTATTGATGTGTCACAGGATATATTACGGAACACCCAATTCCACAAAAATATCGTGACATTAACTGTACCGCAAACACTTATCTCGTATACAAGACGTCCACACCAGTTCATAATTCAAAATGTACGTGAACATGTTACAATTACAATTACAGTAGTACAAGTGTACAATACGCTCCTGGAGTTTGGTGCGATCCTCCAGACTCACCCTGTATATACAGTCTGGAATAAAAAAGCCTTGAATACATCATTATTTCGGAAATTAAAAATATTTTAGAAATATCCTCGGATATGTCGATTTTTTTAGTTTTCAAAAAATACACATTTTGTTATAATTTTAAAATCAGCTGTCATCAGCTGTTTTTGAGTTATAACTTCTGCGATTTTTTTTTTAATGGCAACCCTAATAATTTCATTTGATAAGATCTTTCTAGATATAAAGGTATGCCTTTTTTAAACCTTACCTAAAAACAATTTTGCTCAAAAAGCAATATATCCTTGTTTGCCTGATAATCGTACATCCTCATCTTCAACCCTTTCATCTAATGTAAAGTTCTTTTGCGTTTTCACCCTTTGTTTCATTTATAATATTTATTGTTAGTTAGCACAAAACAATCTTCAGATATGTACAAAGAATGATTTTAAAAGATTTACGGAACTATGCAAATCATTTATTTTTATTTTTGAAAACTTTTACTGGGAGCATTTAGTTTTTATGTAAAATTGTATTTCATCTAAAAAAACAAATATTTTTCTTTAGATTCTTCAATTAAATTTAATAACCATTTTATGGTTAATAAATTCATCTTAACAGCTAAAATTGAATCTGCTCTAGAGGACCATCTTGTAGAACTTTTTTTTGTTAAATTTCCGTTTGTGGTTATTTTCATTAAAATATCCCATCTTTTTGTAGAAGACAAAAAAAATACAAATAAATTTTGAATGAAATCGAAGAAAGTAACAGCGTTATTCATAAAAATTCAAACCGTGGTTAACGGTGTTTTACAAAGGTTACTAGGATTAAACCACCGTTGAACCGCGGCTTAAATGTTTATGAATAACACTGTAAGTGTTTTCGGACAAGCTACTACAGCAGAATTTCTCACTAGGTTTAGGCTATGAGCTATACAACGGACATAAATGTAGTTCTACTATGGGTCTTTGTTGTATTCTTTTTGGGAATTCTGGACAAATGCCTTACATGCCCATACAATAACGCGCCCCTGACTGTAACAAATGTTATTTCAATTTTCAGATGATAATGGATACGGGCCGAGGCGTCCTCATAATGGAAGACGTGGAGATCGTTACGAGCGTCGTAATGGCCAACACTACGGCCAAACCGAAGACGTGAACAGTGGAAGATATGACGACTACGACTACGAGCCCGAGGGTCATAGATACGGTCATAGAAGTCACGGTGGGCGCAGAGGTCATGGCCACGGTGTTAGAAATCAAGGTAATAATGATGGGTATCATAGGCAGCCTGGTGGTGGCAAGTGGTACGGCCCTGGCAAAGAAGGTGATTTGAATGATGTAGCCTCAAAGTCCGCCGCAGAAACGCAAGCACAGGCGAATGCGTTTGGGCAAGGCTCGTCTAACGCCAATGCGAATGCTGATTCTACATCACAGTCTAATTCAGGCGTGGCATCGGCAAACGCACAAGCTTCAAGTCAAACAGGGAGTGGCAGCGCACTGTCTTCTGCTAAGGCGGATGCTTCGTCGCAATCAGGATTTAGTGAAGGTCACTCAAATGCGAATGCAAATGCTGGTACTCAGTCTTCTTCGGGAAGTTTGGCAGGATCTGGGAGCAAGAGCCAAGCAAATGCCAACGCGAGCCACTCGGATTATGGAGGGTCTTCCCTAAGCTCAGCTGCTGCTCAAGCCCAGAGCAGCGCTGGTGATTTCGTTTTTCCCGACTCATAAAAAATATATCCCATCCACGATCTTTAAATCCTGTCCCATATACATTAAATAGCAATAATACTAGAAGTTATCGGCTAATATTTTTTTATAAATAAAAAACAATATGATACTTAATTACCATGTACCGACTTCTTCTAGGGGCCAAGGTTAGAACGGCGTGGCGAGCACTTTTGTAATATTGTTTAATGCGTGACGGAAAAAATGCATAGTAATTATCTATAATACAACACGAGGAGGTTTGAGAGGAGTCGTACATAACAATCATTAATTTGCGGGTCTGTTTTTTCTCCGTATTACCTGTAATATTCATTTTGTAATAAATGTACACTTTGATTGATCAATAACTAAAATTCCCCCCATTTTATTCCAGTTATTAATAGCCGGCTCTAGAAATAAACGAATTATTTATCCTGCTCAGCTTACATGGATTGAAATTAGGTAATGACGTTGTTCGTAAATCAAAGTTAACCTACACCCGATATTAATTCCATGATGAATGCGATAAACAACACTGGGCATTTTATTTCGATTTTACTTTTGACTTTATAATATAACACTATTGACAATGGTTGTGAGACCGAAACGATTGTGGAGTAAATTCTACCAATATAGTGAAACTTCAACCAAGTGTTTGATTTACCTTAATTATCATGTTTCACCAAGTGGTATCCACATATACTTTCAACTTAATTATAATATAACAATATATTGTAGACAATTAATAATTTCCGTAGCAAAACAAGTAATAAGTTCGAATCAATTAAACATAAATTCACCAACACACCAAAATATTTCGTTATATGCTACATTCGGCTTACAATTATTACCTCATAAAATGCAGGGTGCCCAGATTTTTTATATTTACTTACCGACAACAAAATTGTATCATTTCTCATTTTGATTGTAAATTGTTTGGAAAAAAAAGGTATACCTTCGGCATTATTTCCTACAAGAGGTTCACGAAATTTATGTTAAACCATTATTAGGTATATAATAGTTTGAGAAACACCACACTTCTAGCCCAGAATGGTGTTTATTGTAACTGTCCAAACAAAATGCAGCAATTAAAATTATATTAGAAAGTGTACTGTTTTTGCGACAAAAAAAAACTAAAAACATGTTGCTTTATTGAAAGGTTATGTTAGAAATACAGTTTTTCAAATTTTCGAGAATTATTCAAAAGAATACAACTCATAGATTGTTGGAGTGGTTCCCATAGATTGGTGCTACTGGAGAATGCCATTGATAGGATTCCATAAGTTCGTATGTAGTCCATTGTTGTAATTCTTATTAAAATTCCTCATGATAGCGAATTAACTGTCGTACTATCCTAATATGCAACTAGGTGTTCAAACGGAATAACACATGAGACGTTACTCTATTACAGAGGTTCCCAACTGGTCCAGCAAAACTAGACTTTTTGGATGAAATAAATTATATATATTTGAAATTTGGTGTACATTCTCTTATGTACTCTAGAATCGAATACAAAATATACACAAAAATAAATAAACCTGAAAAATTACTAAATTAGAATGAATATTGCAATGTTTTTATTGAAAATACAAAATTTGTAATATAAAATCCAAAACTCAAAGGAAATAACAAAGTGGTCGTGAATTTAGTTGGATATAACGAAAAGTAGTTGTGATCTTGTTTAAACAAGGTGTTGGATGTTGGTTTTATTTAGTATTATTCGCAATAATAATGATGCAGTTGCGGGGGTCGTATTTTTGCTCGGTTACGGACCAGGGTGGTAGGATGCAGCTTCTGTCGAGTTGAGAAGTTGAAAAATGTAGCGAATGCCCCTCGTACGTTGCAGGCGTAGTTCTTGTTGATCGCCCCTTTTATGTTGCGGAGTGGAACTTGTTCAACGTCCCTCGTACGTTGTTGGCTGGAAATGTGATGTCCGGCTTGTCCGTTTGGGTGTCCACGTGATTGTAGCGGGTCCAGAAGCTGTCTTCGGTGATGCTGCTTCTTCTGGTGGGTGTGCACAAGCTGGTGCTTTTCTGGAGGCTTGTCTTCGGAGTTGCGGGGTTTGTTGGTGGATGGCCTCGTGTTGGAGGGTGTCCTCGGTGCTGCTGGCTTTGCCGGTGGGTGTTCACGTGATTGTAGCGGGTCCAGAGGCTGTCCTCGGTGATACTGCTTCTGCTGGCGGGTGTCCACGTGTTGGTGCTTGCCCGGAGGCTTGTCCTCGGAGTTGCGTGTTTTGTTGGCGGATGGGCAGGGTTTGGAGGGTGTCCTCGGTGCTGCTGGCTTTGCCGGTGGGTGTCCACGTTCAGAGGATGTCCTCAGTGATGATGGCTTTGCCAGTGGGTGTCCTCGTATTGTTGTGGCGGTGCTGGTGGATGTCCACTAATCTACGGCCGGTATCCTGTGGAGTAGTGTACCTATGAGAGTTCGGGGTCATTTTCCCCATAAGAAATACATGGGTCGATTTTTTGCTACTTACTTCCGGTCGAGCTAGCCGATGCGTGTATGGTTGGATGCCTACCCGCGCGAAATATGAATTATGTTGAGTTGGCGACGGGGTCATCGGCTTTCAATTTTGAGAAGCGCGCGACTTTTATTTATTTATTAATTATTATTATTATTTAATTTAACGACCAATGGGTTATCATTATTATTAACAAAAGCATTTTTAGGATCGAACCGCGCCCCCGCTACTCTGAATTTGTTTACAAGTCGTCGAGTAGGAGGCTGACATTTGTACAACGGGGGGCCCAGGGATATTCATATGTGGGGCCTTCACTGCCACCGGCAAAGGTGGGCCCCCGTCAGGCCTCCATCCATACGCATCCACCCTGCGAACGCCGACTTCAGGTCGCGCCACTCCACATCTGAATTTGTTTACAAGTCGCCGAGCTGGAGGGTGATGTGCCTATGGATATTCGTATGCGGAGCCCCACTGCTACCGGTAAGCACGGGGCGCCCCACCCCTCACATTACTCACGGGCCGCGGAGAAAAACGTGTCGGCTGTTTCCAAAAGTCGCGTCGCCGCAAGGAAGGAACCCATCTAACGAGCGATAACCGAGAGATAACCCATGATAACCGAGAATAACAACTGTCATACCAACTTAAATCTTTCATAATCCCTGTGATTTGATAATATACGGGTACCGATTGAGAAATAAATTTCGTGTCAATATACGAGGCCGTAAAATATTAAATCGTATGCGAGTGTAAATTCAAGATGGAGTCCGGCGTAACATGTACAGGAAGATCGGGGTAACAACGTGTACCGAGAGTTCAAAAATAAATTAAATATTATATTAAGGTAAACGGGTAAAACGTACATAGTCTAATTGTTTTTCTCGATAAGTATGGAGTAGATGTCGGGGGTATGTAAGATAATAAAATAATATTAACTCTAGGTGACACTATAATGTTTAAAAATCCATTTAGTTATTAATTCATTTGTTAATACCTGGCGAAAAGGTGTAGGCGTTTTTATCAACTAAAAATTGTAAGTCTGGCGATAAAACTTCTGCGGTTTTATTTAAACAAGGATGTGTATATTTTCACACACATAGGTATATATCAGCATTAATTAACTACGAGCGATCACCGGCAGATGCCCAGTATGCATGACACACCCGACAAACAAGCCATGATGAACCAAATAAGAAGAGGAAAGTGGAGGAACACCTAGCACCTATTTTAAAAACACATATTTGGCTTGGTACAGAGACTTAGAGTAGATGTGACGATGATCTACAGATACCTGTAATTTCCGTATCAGTCGTGTGTCACAAAGGCCACAACAGATGGCGCTCCAAACGTCAAATTCAAACTTACGATAACGCCGTGAACCAAGGTGCGCACTCACGTCGCTACATCCCTAACAAAAGCCTCCGCAAGGTTTGGCTCCTCCTATCTCCGCAATCCCCTCCCCGCCAACGGCTCGCCATTATTATTAGTATGGCACGAATTAATTTTAATTACGAAATGTGTCAATTCAGCGCTAATTAATTTGAATTATCTGAATCATCGTATGTTGTCGGTGGTTGTCGTCATCGGTGTCGCGCGAGTTTTGAATTATTTGATTATTATATATTAATTACATTAAATATTTTTACTGAATTAGAGTCCATTCATTTTCGGTGTGTTTACAAAGCGAGAGATTAGCGCAGTGCGTCAACTGATAAGAACCGTTTTAAACGTTTGTGTTAAATATATATTCTTACAACGGAAGAGTGGAAGAGCAACGAATGGCACACAAATGTGCGTTTTTATCAACTAAAAATTGTCCTTTTTCAAACAAACAAAAATAATAAGAAGGAAAAATTTGATAACAGGTTCTACAAACGCAACAATTGGACGCATCATAAATGAGGATTGAGTAACCATACTTTTGATTGACATTTGAAGAAACATAACCTCAATATCATTTTACATTAGTTTTCAACCAAATCATTTTCAG
Source organism: Othius punctulatus (assembly GCA_951805005.1). Classification (NCBI taxonomy): domain Eukaryota; kingdom Metazoa; phylum Arthropoda; class Insecta; order Coleoptera; family Staphylinidae; genus Othius; species Othius punctulatus. Next base: position 6,945,693 of record OX638147.1, on the reverse strand, counting down.
TGTTGCCATGTGTAAATTACACTGTTGGCGATTTGTTGTTTTATTAATTAACTGAGCATAAATTATATTGATTGAAATTGAAACGCACATGCCCAACAACAAGGACATTATCATACAACTGATAAACAACAACTTCACTCTTAAAACAAACAATAAAGAATCTAAAAATAGACTCCAGGAACTGATGGGCAAGCATCTCATCAAAACATCCCGAACCCAACAACAGCTAACTACCACACCGAACACACAACGCACATACACCGAATCACACTACATAATCCTCTGGAGTTGAAAAGGAAACCCCAGACGACGAAGATATTGGCAAACAACTCACTAGGTGGTCAAAACGTTAAGGTGTAATTGGTGATAATAAAATATGTAAAAAATGCCAATAAACTCCAATTCACAAAGGTTTTCTCGCTGCAATAGCCATATACAAAATGAATTGCTGGATATTACAGGAAAACGATTGAATTTAGGTGCTCATCTGATTTATGCTAGGATTTTTATGTTTAAACACGATCTCCCTAGCATAACTTTAAATAATCTATTGATTTTAATTAATAGTGTAAAGAAAAAGAAAAGTCATAGTACATCTACAAAATGAATTATTTCTGTTCCAACAGAAATATATTTTTTAATTATACCTGTTTCCAACCTAACACAAAAAAAAATCCAAAGAAATCAATTACAGGAATTACCACACTTAGAAAACAACAATAATTCAAGCTTGAAACATCTTCTGCCATAACAAATGAGCATTTGTTTGACTTTTTTTCTGCTATGACTAGATTTAAGAGAACAATGATAAAAACAAAGGAATCCTCTATGTATAATCATTCTCTCAATTGATTCAACAGCAATATCAATCATTAAATTACTGATACGTTATCATAGATTTATCGATTGATTATTTTTTATAGACGTTATAATTATATGTGACAAGAAATGATAAGTCAAAACATTAAAACAATTAAGTTTTAGGTTTTATCCATATTACCAGTTATTTATTTAAGGTATTGTTCTGTACTTATTAAATATTTGGAATTTTATTTGAATATTTTATCTTTCAAAATTCAAATAAAATTCCAAATATTTATGATGAAATAAAATGAAAATATATACACAGCAAAATTACACAGTTCGCGCCTACTGATGATGGTTTGCTAAACAAACTGAAACTAGTCAGGCAAAATAAAAATAAATAAATAATAAAATTAAATTAAAAATAACTCTACCAGTAAGTACAGAATAATACCTTAATTAAAACAATTGTAATTTAGTTGGAAATGATGTCAGAGATGATCAAAATTACTCGAATATTACTCAAAGTCAAAGATGGTCAAAATTGATGACGAATTGCAGTAATTTTTCTCGTGCCAAAATTTGGAATTTTTCTTTTTTTCTTTAAGAAAGTTTAAAGAGAATTGTACTGTATTTTTATAATTTATATACAGGACGCAGTTGTCAATTAATAGATTGTGCCACCGCTAGTTTGGCTGACAGGTTAGTATGCTTGCTTAGCATGCACGAAGATCTGGGTTCGAGCCCCAGTACAGATAATACATTTGTACTGAGAAACTAGTTTAATTCGCCGTTGGGAGCTCATCAACGGCGCTCTAGAGATCGGGGGCGAATTTCTAGAGTAACAAGCCCTAACACAATACACACACTTACACAAATCACACGGCAGAAGGACCCACGTTGGTCGATAGCCAGTTAGGGATAATGTCCCTAACAAATACAGTCACTACTAGATTGTGCCAACAAAGCCGCCATGTTGACATTGTATTGCCATCACACAATAGTTACTAGATATCAACCTCATATAATATGTACTAACGGAATAATAATTCCATAACAAAAGACGTTTAATTGTACAAAAAACAGCACATTTTTTTTCTTTTTGCAAGAAATAAGTAATTGAGTTTCGAGTTGTGTCGCTTTTTCCCAGAAATATATCCAAAATTTCTTGACAGTTTCAGATTTTCTATGATTTCTCTGACTTTTCCCGCTGGGTGTCCTGAATCTGAAAATATTTTCGTTTTTACGGTATATAACATTTATTTTAAATTCAGTGAACATTTGTATTTAAATATTTTGTAGAGTATTTTTAGATATCAAATTTTCTTGATATTCGATGAAGATTTCTATGAAGAATATATTATCGATCCATTCAATTACAATAAACATTTCCTTGTATTTTAATAAGGTTTTGCAAAATTATAATTACTATTTTATCAAAATTCACTAAAATGTCATCAATTCATTCAATAATGATGAGTATTGAAATTAAATACTGTTAAATATATTTCACATATTATCCCCTCAATTCTATCACTACTCAATGTTAATCATCTTTCAATTAATTTCACAAGCGAATACGAATAATTTTCATCATTGTTAATCATCGTTAAATCAATTGCATTTAATTTGTAGGCAAATAATTACATCTCAACTCCCAAAATGTCTCAAACATTATAACGCAAGTTTGTCAAAGTCAGTGGATTGCACGTGCTCTATTGTAGTTTGTCGCAATGTTTTCTAATGATTTAAAACTTGTTTCATTGTTTTTGGTACAAATGATAAAAAGTAAATAAAAGCAGACAATTGAAAGGATAGTCTTCGCTACTGAGTATGGGAACGATCTGGCTAGGTGCCAAATATTATTTATAAACTGTGTGTAATTCAATCATTTCTTGTATTTATTGCTTTTACTCGTGCAACGGTTCTTCTTTTCCCTAGATATGTAGTTCACATTCTATTCATAGTTTGATGTAAATAAAGAAAAGTCATGTAAAAAATATATATATATATTTATTTCATATCGCTTTAATACAATTGCAGATAAAAGTTTTAACGTTTAGCTTGCAGCTACTGCGTTTGCATTTGAACTAGCTAAAGCTGCATTTCCATGTCCGCCTGGATATTTTCCTCCAAATCCTCCACTGCTACTGCTGCTGTGAGCACTGGCCGAAGAAGAAGAGCCGGAAAAACCGCCGTGGTTGAAATTCTGAGTGTTCGCATTGGCGTTTGATTCAGAGAAAGCCCCGGATCCGGAAGCTCCCCCAGTCGCAGTTCCCTTTCCGCCGACTCCACCACCACCGCCGCCGTTTCCTTTGCCACCGCCTCCATGGCCACCACCGCCGAAACCGCCGTTACCGCCGCCATGACCTCCTCCACCGAAACCGCCATTTCCGCCACCGTGGCCTGCACCGTTTCCACCACCGTGTCCGCCGCCTACGCTTCCACCACCTCCAAACCCGCCTCCGTTACTTCCACCGCCGTGGCCTCCGCCTCCAAATCCGCCTCCCTGGCTTCCGCCGCCGTGACCACCACCGTGACTTCCGCCGAATCCTCCCCCGGAACTGCCACCTCCATGTCCACCGTGTCCACCACCATCTCCGTATCCGCCGCCGGAACCGCCCTGTCCGCCACCATTGCCGCCCCCAAATCCGCCACCGTGGGCACCACCAAGTCCGCCACCTAATCCTCCTCCGTGACCGCCACCTCCAGCGCCTCCGTGTCCTCCGCCTAAGCCACTGCTTCCAGCGCCTCCGAGGCCTCCTCCGAGTCCGCCCCCGCTACCGCCGCCGTGGGCACCTCCAAGTCCGCCTCCTAATCCGCCACCATGACCACCTATGCCATGTCCTTGTCCACCATGTCCGTGTCCACCACCTCCGTGTCCGCCACCTACGTATCCACCATCTCCGCCACCTCCTAAGCTGCCAGATTGGGCATTGGCGTTCGCCTCGGCTTTGCTGCTGGCACTAGCACCTGCATCTCCACCGCCGCCTCCTTTTCCTTTGTACGGCGAGCGGACGATTCGCACATGACTATCAAACTCCGGGTCATAAATTAGAATTGGACCAACTATAAACGCACCAGTGTGTTAGAATAATTGGGTTTCTTTATGAAGGTTGAATACTTACAGTCGTAAGTGGCAGCAGCCGCGTACGCACAAAAGACGGCCACAGTTAGGAATAACGCACTCTTCATCCCTGAAGTAGGTTTGAACTTAACTTCAGCAACTGTTGGAATGATGCTCATCGTAACATGCAATCGATTTATATACTCGTACAAGTGTGCGATATTTTTTTCTGAAACTCCCCACCAATTTTTATATGTAATGTTTAATTAACATCTCGTTGCGAATTTAAGTTTTTCAGGTTCTGTTGTTTACCGTCTGAATCATCCAACATATAATTTGATCATCGCCTATGTCAGGGTCGCAAGAATAGCATAGTAAATAAATAATAGCACCCACTCCAATTTAATGATATAATATAAAAATGAAAACCTTCATTATTAATCAAGTTCGGTGGATGTGGTGTCGTCGCAATAGAAAATGAAATTTTCTCGGTATTGATTATCAAGTTTAATCGATTCGTAGTTTTAGACATGTTTAAATTCAATTTCCTTCTATTGGGTGGCGTGAAAGGCTCTAATTCTAATTCAATGTGAAGATTATAGGACGTATTCGGTATCACATTCTGTTTAAATGACTGCCTCGTTTATACACAGCGATCAATACAAAAGTATCGTTCTTATTGAATGGAAATTGAGAACTAAAGTAAGAACTTCCTTTCAAAGGAAACCTTAATAAGTTTTGGGAAAATTAAAACGTGTATTATATTACATAAAAACAAAAGGTTTTCTTTGTCCATGGGAACGACGGTACATTTTCGGCAAGAGCATTCATTACGATGAATAATCATAAGTCTAACATCCGCGTAATTATACGCGACCGTGTCATATTAGGTAATTATGCATTGCAATGAGAGTTGTTAATTGAGAGGCGGTACAACCGCAATTTCACAGTTGTAGTTTTCTCATTAATACTTGTTTTATGTAAAATCGATAATTATAAACAACTCGAAGCAGCTATAATCGTCTATATATTAATGAATTTTATTCGTGGTGGATTTTTCTGAAGGACGCAACGTTTATTGCAAATATACTAATCCAAGGATTTTCTATCAAACTTGGTGCGAAACCCATTGTGGACCATTCACTATTATTATATGAGCCGACTCGCTATAAATATTAATCGCGTTTGGAAACTAAACAGCAATCCGAAACTGATAATAGAATATAAAATCCTGGAACGGAATTGAAGCTGATGTTTGTGGGTGTATGGAAGGAAACTCGAGCAAATCCCAGTAAATAAGTTTAACAGAAATTTCGGTAGGTATTCCCACGGAAATAGAAATTCCTCTGTTTATTGCTGCGGGATTAGTATCCTGCATGAAAATAAATCGAAATTTATAACACTAAAAATTGCTTGACAACTTTTCCACCGCAATAAATCCAAGTGGAAGCGCTCTATGAAAAAAGCTAATTTATATTTAAATCATTATCCTACGTATAGGTCGTATGGCTATTCTACGCTTCGTCTTGCAATTGCATAACAAACTACATCATCGCTTATTGTTAAATTCGAGAAAAAACTCCTACATGTATTAATTAAAATCATTTTCAACTCAATCTATACCGGCTTTCGATTATTACCGATTTTCAAGGACGTAATTTTACGTTGCGTCTTTGTTGTATTATAGTTATTCATTTATTTATCAAGTCATTGCAATTCTACCATTGTGCTAGGAAATATTGATATTATGCATTTGCTCTTCAGAAGAGTAGATGAAAAATGCTAAAAGTTCCCGGAACGAGCACGACATTTAATCGTGCGCGTTCCAAGAACTATTCGCCAAGTTCTAAAGAGTAAAGCCTAGTTTACATCATTGTACCCAGTGGATCGAATAAACGCTGTTCTGACTTGGGATTTGCTGAGCTCGTATCAAACTATAACTAGGCCAATACCCGCATGTTGTCCTAAGTTAATCCTCGCCTCGCTGGATTATTCATTTCCAGAGAATCACTCTCCAACAACATCCTTTTTATTCGAGTAACTATAACCATTTTATACTTCGGAGGTTATTGAAAAGCAGTTTGCTGCATAACCCTAAACATTTTATTTTTTTTACAGGTTAATCATAATATTTATCAATATTGTATGTAAACAGAGATTTATTCAGTATAAGCCAAGAAATACTTGAAACCACCAAAAACAAACGCACGCAATTTAATTTGTAATCATACTAGTTATCCGAATATTATGATATCTCATCTTGCTTTTGTAACTGCCCGCAGGGCCTTCCAATGGATTTTGAGATCCCGGGCATAAATACGTAGTAAATACTCCCCCAGTAAATAAAAAAGTGAATAAGGAATTAATGTTTATAATTTTCATTATCCCCGGAGCCCCGAGCGTACGCCCAGTTGACCGACCCTAGGGACGCTACTGACTACTCGTTATTATTATTTATTCACCTTATACCTCTTGGAATGGTGTCTTATTCTTCCATATTCATGTATATGATATTTCTAGATATGAAGTATTAAAGTATTTATTTTCAGTTTGAGCCAGTGGTTTCCAACCGTTTTTTAGTTGCGACCCATTTTACATTCTCTCAAAACGTTCGCGACCCCCAATATATTTTGAAAGGTAGATGGTAGGTATGGAATTCAATGAAACAAGCGAAAAAGTTTGTCCTAGAATTTAACTTCTGGTTGACCGCATATTGCTCTGTTGACCACAATACCGTATTCTTGGATTTTTAAATTAATTAACAAAGAACGCAAAACGCAAAATATACATGGTGTCTCCCAAAAAACGTCCTGGCCAATAACTCCATAACTCCCTAACTATTTTTTGACCCATTTCAATAAAACAAAAACAAAATTAAATGTCTCCACATGTTCTACAAAGGGGCCCTAATTTTCTTTTTTTCTGCAGAATCAACTTTCATTTCAGCGATAGTCTGTAGTTTTGAAAAAAAAAATAGGGCCCCTTTGTAGACATGTTAAGCCATTTAGTTTTGTTTTCATTTTATTGAAATCGGCCATTAAATAAAGGATTTATCGCTTGCGGCGTTTTTTAGGAGACACCCTGTATAATATTATATTACAATTTTTTTAACAACATGAAACATAATGTCAAATTTACAAATATAATAAATACGACGCATTTTTTGTACCGATTTGTATTTTGGCCGCTGGAGCGCCGCTACCAAATACAGATATTGGCGAAATATATAAGCTGATAACTTCAAAATAGCGAATAAAAGATCACCCCGAAAAAAACCCAATCTTTCAAAAGTCGGGACTTTTTTTCAAACGTAGCGGGACGCGGGATAAATTTCTAAAAATCGGGACGCCTTATGTATATGTCGAAGTGGATACCTGTCCGGTTCTGTTACACCATTGAGACCTTGATAGTCGCTGCATAACCACCATGATTTATTAGATTTAGCGGTCATAAGCAGGGGGGCGCCCAAGAGTTCTGTGATTGATTCGCCAACCCTGCCTTCAATAAATAAGATATTAAATTCTGTTTTGGCTATTTTCAGACGTTCAGGAGCTAAACGCCTTGGTTTGCTGGCAACTGGTCTTCCACTTTTCGTCGAAATAAAATGTTTCGTCGTGTGCTTTACGACTGGTGATACCCGACTAGGCGTGGTGATATCCGGGAACTGTGACAGGATTTTGTGACAAACGGAAGTCCCAGCTACTGTTTTAACACTAGCAAGATGGGTGGTACCATTCTATCGGGCATTTTTCTGATATCAGGTTTCTGACATCTACTAAAAGATTAAAATTATTTTAAAAAATCAACACCTATTATAGTTATTGAGAGGTCAGCTACAACGAATTTCCACGAAAAGTCACGTCGAAGTCCAAGTGTCAGAGAGATGCATAATGCGTTGTAAGTCGAAATAGTAGTACCATTCGCTGAAGATAACTCATATTTTCTCCTTTGCGTGGGAACACACATAAATCCGCACCTACGTCTATTCGAAATTGCAACTTAGAAAGTTTGTAGATGCACGGCCTAGTACATTTGCGTGCTTTGGAATCGAATCTTTTATGGGATGTACAAACACTCTCCAGAAAGAGAGGAGCCGTGATGACGGAAAATTTTACGACCTCGTGAGCTATGACTGCTGGATCTACGTTTGTGGAAAGCTGAAACAGTTTTTATCTCCCTGCGAAACTAGTCCATGATATATTTCAAGGCATCTTTCATATTCCAATACTTGTCACAAGAGTCCTATTGTCTTCTATGTGCGAAAGGACCTCAATGAGTTGATGTTGAGGCGTACATTCTAACACGGCGTGAGCTACTTCAGCAAGTTCATCCAACGGTGAGTACTTTTGTATCATAAGGATAGCTTACCCTGAACTGGTCAATCGGCTCATCCACAAAGATTTAACACCATTATCCGGAATGACATCGTCTGTCTGGAATGACATCCGGACTCCTATCTCCTTCCTCCTCATCTACAAGTAATCTGAGGATTTTTTGTTCTTGTGATGTACTCAAGCGTTTTGTTAACTTGCTTTTAAGCCGTTCATATTTCCCTGTTTGACGTGGATTCATAAGGATGTCTCCAACTTCCTTCATGACACTTGGCTCCATGCAAATAATTACGTATTTGTATTTAGTGTTATTAGTATTAACATCAGCCAAGGAGAACTGAGACTCAATTTGTGTGAACCTCATCTTTGGATCTTCTGCCCAAAAAGGTGGGAGTTTGATTGACACTCGATGAATTGTAGGCTGAACTGGCTTTGGAGCTTCATTGCGAATTGGAAGATGTGCTTCGGTTTTCATCGCAATACGAGGGCAGTTTGTCGAAAGAGTGACTTTTCAAAGGTTGGCAACACTTTCGCTATAGTGATTATGTTGCTAGCTCCTGAAGTCTTTCCGAGGTCAACTATCAAAATTTGGCACCAATCTGACAGATAGATTATGTTTTATACTTATTTAAAGAACACTGTTTTCGTTGTTGTGTAAATATGGAGAAAAAATAATTTCGAGTGTTGATTACACATTAGTTTCTACGTGAAAAAACAGTTAAAGAAACCGAGGAAAAGTTACGTAAATAATGTCCAGAATCTGCTCCGTCCCATGGAACGATTTGTAAGTAGTTTCTGCTTTTAAAAGTGGCCATATGAGCACGGTTGATGCAGATCGTCCGGGACCCTCATTTACTGTAACTACTCGAGAAATGGTTAATAAACTCCATGGCCTTGTAATTGGCGATCGTCGAATAAAAGTTCCTGAGACAGCTAATGAAGTAAAAATCTCAACCGAATGGGTATACAATATTTTGCATGGACATTTCAATGCGAAAAAGCTATCCGCGAGATGGGTGCCGCGTTTACGTAATGGTGATCAAATGAATGCTCACATTAAGAATTCAGAAGAATGTTTGGCCATCTTCAAACAAAATTCAAAGGAATTTTTTCGTCGATATGTCACAGTAGATGAAACTTGGATACATCATTATACTGCAGAAACAAAAATACAGTCTAAACAATGGATTTATCCCCGCGAACATGGTCCCAAGAAGGCCAAAACACTTTTTTCGGCCAATAAGGTCATGGCCACAGTTTTTTGGGATTCTAAAGGTGTAATCTTTATTAATTGTATACAAAAAGAAAAAACCATAACTCCCCAATAGTATGCTGATTTGCTGACAGGTTTTGATGCCGAACATAAAAAAACAACGACCGCATTTAATGACGAAAAAGTGTTGTTCCATCACGATAATGCGCCCTCTCATTTGTCCGCAATTGCTACAACTAAATTGGCCGCATTGCATTACGATTTACTGCCTCATCTGCCATATTCGCCAGATCTGGCTCCCAATGATTTCTTCTTATTTCCAAATTTAAAAAATAAGGGTTGGTAGAAAGAGATTTCAGACAAATTAAGAGGTGATAACCGAGCCAAATGCATATGTTGAAGAGTTTCCTAAAGATTACCTTTTGGAAGGTTTAAAAAAACTGGAAATTCGCTGGGCTAAGTGTGTACAGTTGAAAGGGTATTATGTTGAAAAATAAAATATATTTTTAACAGAAAAATAACGTTTTCATTAAAACGTCACTCTTCCGTCAAACCATCCTCGTAGGTACGTTTTCTGTTGAAGATCACGTCGGGGCCACCACTAAAGTATGTAGAAAATAAAATACATATCTTGACGTTTTACACAAAAATACTTTTTCATTATTCTACTTTTCAGTTTCTATAGAATTTCCAAAATCCTTATTATAAATACAAAAATTTTAATTATAAATTTCTAAGTTTAATTGAAACCTGCAATTTTTAGTAGAAATTATAAAGGATTTACCTACAAAGTATATCGCTCACTAAGTTATTCATATTTTAGTAAAAATTTGCAAAAACTTTAAGGGGAAATACAAAAATTTTATTATAAATTAAAATCTTCAATAAAAATTATGACATTTTTGTTGCAAGCTACAAATTTTATATTGAAATTTTATACATTTTCCTTACAAATTACAAAATGTTATTAAAAAATGAAAAAAAAAATAATTCATCACAAAATTCTCATCGAAATTATATCATGTCGATCGTAAGTTACAAGAATACTGCATTTGTATTGGAAATTACAAAAATATGTTTCATTAGAATTTTTTATTACAAAATTTTCACAAATTACCAAGATTAATGGAACCATTAATGCGAAATGGGAATTTTTAGGTGAAAATTATAACGGCTTTCCCCACAAATCATATTCCTCACAAAATTATTAAATATTTTATAGAAATTTGCAAAAATATATAATGGAAAGGGAAGGGCGCCATGGGAAAACCCTAGTTCAAAAAGGGTGCCACAAGTCGAAAACATTTGGGAATCACTAATTTAATAGATTGATCAAATGGGTGTATAATAATCATTAATTTGAATAAAAATGTGATATCAGGGCTTGCATATGAGCAAACAAGTTTCGATATTCTTGGTAGAGTTTTTATACACAAAGGCGATTACCCTCCCAAACACCCGCCCCCAAGGGAGTCGCAACCCACCGGTTGGGAACCAACCAATGTTCTATATTCACGAATATGTGCTATCTGAAGATATGAAGTATTAAAGTATTTATTTTCAGATTAAGCAAACCAATGATGATGTAATTGTTTCCTTTCCTATATTTTGGGTTGATATTTAGACTTGATAGAACTTTTGACCATTTTATATTGAGTTATCTTTTAAGTTATTTGTTTTGTTTGTTTTGAAAAAATCTACAACGTTTGTTTACAGGTACTTAATATATACAGGGTGTTTCCAAAGTAATCAGAAATATTGTTGTGGGTGATTCATCGTTCAATTGCATGACGAAAAGCTCATATCCTTCCTAGTTGTGTAAATGTGTGATAAGTTCTGTCGTTATTGAGATACATAATAGAATATAGCAAGTTTGTGTACAAATTTTAATATCCATGTATGATATATCAGTTGTAATAAAATATTTGAATTTTACTCAAAAAGTGCTTTAGTAATGTCAAAATGTAATTTCAATATAAATTCGATTAATCGAGCTAGAGCGTAATATTAAAACTGCAGTTTTTTAGATTTTCGCCAATGGGAGCCTAAACCATTCAATTTTTAAAACATCTGTTTTTCCTGCTAAGTAGGCTTTGGTCTCAAGATTATTTTGTCTAACTCTCTATCTTTTACCGTTTACGAGATGTTCAATACGATATCTGGGACACCCTGTATATTACAATATACATATAACTATTACTTATTAATAATTATAGGCTAGAACGATAAAAGAATCCAAGAAATGTTTCTCAATAAAATAAGACTGCTATAAAATTTTGTTTTCCAGAAAAACAAAGTCAGCTTAAGGATATCTTTAATTTTTATTGCTTTTTTTTTAATCATTTCATTTGGAATTATACCATTCCAAAAATTATTATTTCATGGAACAGTTTTCCATACCATAACGTTTCAAAGTAATTGTTGTGGTTCTTGCGGGTCTAAACAACCGACACTCATAATTTATAATACAATTCCACTGAATCTGCATACGATTACTAAATTATAAGAATTGTCTGAACAACATTTATACAGTTTCCATAAGAAAAAGTGGTGTCCTTACACTCATTGTATATTCAAAATAGTAAAACCAATTTTTCTGTGGAATCGTTTGAATAAATCAATTGCAAAATATCGACATGTTCTAGTGTACTCTACCAAAGTCAATAAAAATTTGCTCATTGCCACAATGCCCAATATTAAAACGCTATATAGTACTGAATATGTTGTTTGCATAAATACTTCATAATTCATTTTCTTAGACTAGATTTGGACCCGGAAAAAAATGGAGATTTTAAGCGATCAAAATTCTTTAAAATCGTAAGCTGCCGGTCTCGTGTTAAGAATATAAGCGTTGTGAGGGACAATATCAAGTATGTAATTAGCAATGCCATAATAGCAGAAATATTCCATCGTTAGATATACAATGAACAGTACTTACAGAAACACGCACATTTCTATAAATGGAATAATTGATTATTCACTTATTTCACCGAAAATATTACAAAGTAGAATTCATTTTAATAAAAGCATTATGGTAGATTTGTTATAATATTGCCCATAGAAGGTTATTTATTATTATAAGTTCAAAAATATGAAATGTCATTAAAATATCTGATCAATCAAAATTTGCAAATAATAAGAACTCGAGTAACCTTGTTTGCAGTAATTCATTTTGCAATAAATGCAATGTCGGTACCATTTGTGACGATATCCATTCGTATACTAAATCTAAATTGACTTACAACTAGCATAATAGTGCGATTTCTAGAAATACCATCAATGTTAAGCCGTGCATTCATGAATGATAATTTATCAGTTGGTGCATATAACCGCAGATATTTAAACCACACGTAAATAGTATAATTTTAAATTATCACTATATGGGCTGCGTTGATTCTGAATATATTTGCGAAAATTTAATAGTAAAGTAAATAAAGAAGAAGTTGACATGGTAACTGACCTCTAATATTTGGCTGCTTGTTCATAATCTAGAAAAGTGTAAAGGTCTGAACTATTAATATCCAGCTTATTGCTGAATAGCTGAAAATTAAAAAAAATATCAATGCAATTGATTAATGATTGAAGGTAACTGGAGGTAAAAAAAGTGGTCAAATATTTTAATCTGTACTACTCTAATATTTTCTTCAATCAAATTATTTGGCTCGAATCAAATAATATCAAAAATTTGATAGAAGCTATCTCAAAATGTCGTGTAGAATGGTATTTGACCTTTCTTTTTATCCAATAGACCCCTAATTTATTTTTTATAAAGCGCCACATACAAGTTTTTTTAAGCGCACTTCTATAGACATTTTTTTTATTGTTGCAGGTTCCGCTGGCTTAAGGCACAGCTGCTGGAACTTGATACAGAATCAATAAAACCTATTGGGACCTAGTTCATAATTAAAGGCTAATTAAAGGCTAATTGAAGGCTCTATATAATAATCTGCACGCAATTAATTCTATTTAATTAATGCAAAATATAATAACCAATACAGTTACATGTGTGCTTAATACTTGGAACAACAAATATTATCACTTAGATTTAAACAAAACTAATTTTGATAATCTCTGTGTGGTTGTGCACATTCTTGGAAAAATACGTTTGATTATCACGTGATCCTCAAAAGGTACAATTATTATCACATTACACGAAATCATTGATTAGCCTAAAATTAGAGCCGGCAAATTGATGTAATAGAATAGTAATCTAAATTACATAAGAACAGGTAATGGGAAAAAACAATAAAACATTAAGTATTCATTGTTTGCTCATAAGCACATAAGTTATCAAACAATTGTTTATTAAGTCCATATGGCGGATTAAGAGTTCGACTCCCGTCGAGGACAATATTCAAATTCTTCCTTTTCTCCACAAAAAAGTTAAGAATTACTTATTCTTATCTGGTAACTAATTATAATGTTTATGTTCCCACTACAAAATAGTTATTATGTTTACATTGTCTTTTGCAATTTTCATTATAGTATGGTAGTTCACGTGGTAGTATCTAATAATTGATACTACCACAGATCTTTATTAATTGTATGTTATCCCTCGTAGAGTTTTATGAAATTTGGCCGATTTAATGTACCATCACAGGTAGTCAATATAGATATATATATATATATATATATATATTATATATATTATATATATTATATATATATTATATATATATATATATTGATTGATATAATATATATATAATATATATATATATATATATAATATATATAATATATATATATCTATATTGACTACCTGTGATGGTACATTAAATCGGCCAAATTTCATAAAACTCTAAGAGGGTATGGTATGCAACCAAATATACCAAAGTGTATTAACTCGGTTTTACGTATGATATATATATATATATATATATATATATATATATATATATATATATATATATATATATATATAATATATATATATATTGACTACCTGTGATGGTATATATATATATATATATATATATATATATATATATATATGGTTGCATAGAACAGAATAATATATTCCTGCAGATATTGTCGCTTAATGTTATTTATTATTACTTAATCCTTTTAACACTAGAATATATACTTCCCAAAGAATGATTGAAAACTCTGAATAGAAATATGTTGCCTTATACTGTACTGGAATGAGATTTTTAGTAGTTCATGGCTTACACTACATATGATAATAAATTCAATTTAAATCACGTGCTGCTTTTCCTCGGTATCCCTTTCTTAATTCCATGTGCATTTAACCTTTAAGTTTGCTAAAAGTATTGCTGTGGCATTTTAGTGTTAGAGTCGTTATCAAGAATATAGCATAGAGTAATACTTTTCCCAGTTAAGCATCGTCGTCCAAATTTGCATATGGCCAACTCCACATTTGACCGAAAATAAGTTTCAGTAACATCCTGTGGCCGAGATTGAAACCTATCGTACGGAACTAGTTTTAATCTAATGTTATTGAAGAAGTAAAAAAATATAAATATTTTAGATTGCAGGTATCAACAAAATCGCAATTTTGTAAAACTCAATAAATTCTAGACATAAAAAATTGAATGCCATTTCAGGAGCAACCAGTCTCAATAAGTTGTCAATTTGATTAAAAAATCACTTCGATGTAGTTTTACACATTTTATAGTTACACATAAAACGTGGGACGTGTAAATTTTTATTAGGTAAAAATGCTTTGGTTAATAATAATAACAATAATAATAATAATTAATAATAAATAATAATTATTAAATTAATAATAATAAAAATTAAATTATTAAAAATTATAATAAATAAATAAAACTCAAGCGCTGTCGTCATATCCCTCGTGCAACACAACATAGACCCCTAGGCAACCCGTTGTACAAATATCGGTCCTCGAACTGGATGACCGAAAAAACAAAATGGCTGAAATGTGAAATTAGACTCCCATGTTAATCCTTATGGGAAAATGGGGGGAACTCTTGTTGCTTATCTACTTGTACACCTGGTATAATTTGAGTTGGTACACTTATAAGGTATAATAATAATAATAATAATTCTTTATTGGTGTTTGAAACATAGAATTTTACACAGGTCGGATACAAAGTTACAAAGATAAACAAATACATGTGAGATAAATATAAAATAGTGATAGGATGATATAACGTGAGACAATAGGATTAAAATTACGAAATATGGTCACTGCGCATTTTCCCCAGGATTAATAGGCTTTACTAATTAGCATACACGCATAGAACCTTGTGGTGTTTTGAGTTCGGCAAGCTCTGTTACTCTCAGGACAATGTTGTGTTTGTTTCTAGTGTCGTGTATGTGAAATTTATTGTTGTGTTTAAACATTTCAGGATGCTTTTTGACGTACATTAGGCATTCGAGTACGTAGACACAAGGAAGGGTCAGGATTTTCCATTCCCTGAATATGTCCCTACAGTCTTCCACGTATTTCCTGCCAGATATAACACGTATCACCCGTGTTTTCAGGCCAAATATGCCGTGCCTAACAGCAGAATGACCCAAGGAGATTACACCAGCGCAAAATATGAACACCTAAGGACACCACAACATACAATCTTGAACAGGTTTCACAGAACAAAGATTCTACTGTTAATCTTCCGTGCGAGGTGATCGCCGTGTTCTTTCCATAGGAGTCTATGGTCAAGGTAGATACCCAAGAATTTCACGGATTCCGCACGCAATGCACAGGTTCGGCAGGTCTCAACGTTACCAGCAGTTTCTGTGTTTTGTCGGAGTTTAATTTTAGTTTATTTGTTATAAACCAATCATTTGCTGTCGAAAATGCCTCACAAGATTTTTGGAGCGTCACCGCTAGGTCGGAGTCAGTATTTAGGATGGTGGTATCGTCCGCGAATATGACTCTTTCGTTATTTAGAAACATCTGAGGCAGATCATTGACAATTATTAGGAATAGTAGTGGGCCCAATATGGATCCCTGCGGTACTTCGACACTGACTGGCAGGAAGTCCGACGTGACACCGTCGAGAGACACACACAGCCTCCTGTCGGTCAGATAGGACAGCAGTAGCCTGCAGCTGCTGGGTTATAGGTTGTAAAAGTGTAAGTACCGAAGGTAAAAAGTATAACATGTCATGCGAGACTGAGTCGAATGCTTTGAATAGGTCCAGAAACGTTCGGTGCTGATACCTCCTATCATCCAGACTCTGCATACAGTTGTTAACAACATCCAAAATGGCGTCGTTGGTCGATTTCCCGAGCCTGAAGCCGTATTGTGATTCTGAGAGCAGCCCAGATGATTCCAAGAAGTTTCTAAGTTGCTCGTACAGGACCTTTTCGAAAAATTTTGCCACAATATCTAGCAGTGCAATTGGACGAAAGTTGTTAATGTCCTCCCTACTACCCTTTTTGTGAATCGGGACGACCTTGGATATCTTCAGGCAATTGGGAAATACATTGTTGCAGATACATAGGTTAATCAGTTTTGTGAGAGGAGACACCAGAGCCTCCTTAGCATACTTAAAGAGATCCATCGAGATTTAGTAAATGTCGCTTGACCTCGTACTTTAGAGATTAACAATAGCATCCCTGGTAGTTGCACAAGACACGGATACAAATATAAAACTTGGGGGTACGTTGGTTCCCATACAGTTACTGTATAGGTAATATAATGGGTCAGTATCACAGATAGGTAGGGTATTCACTATATCGTTGGCGAATGATGTAAAGAATTTATTAAAATCGTTCAGATCCGCTTCACAGACAATATCACTACGAGTTTTATTACATCTCGCCGAGTTGATGATTTTCCACATCGCACTATGTGAGTTTTTAGAGGAACGAATAAATAAATCATTGCAGGCCACTCTGGCGCTTCGTATTTTTTCCCTGTAGTTGCTCCTTAGGCGCCTTTTCTCCTCGATGATGCTGCGTTGCCCGGGTAACGGTTATGTAGATCGCAGATAAGATTTAAAGCATCACTGGTGCTTCTAATATCCTCGTTGAACCAAGGGGAGCAGAGTTTCTATTTTTGGTTTTCTTCATCTTTAAGGGAAAAGCCGTTTTCATGCACGTTATAAGGCTTCGGTAAACAGATCCAGTTTCCTATCTATGCTGATGTTTTCAGTATCTATAAATGACCAGTGCTGCTCCGAGATCAAGCTGTAGAAGTTGAGTATGCCCGCCTGTGCAATTGACCTGTGCATGGCACTAACATGGGTGACTCTAAAAGCTGGTAGTCACTGCACCAGTGGTTTGTATAAAATCTATATAGCTCCATCTTGGACGTTCATGTCCGTTCCAGGTATAATTTAGTGGTTAACTTTCTACAGTAGTGCGATTCAATTTTCGGCAATTTGTCAAAAATTGCTCTGGATTTTCTTATTTTCAACTCTATAGTTGGATTTTTTTTATACTTCTCATCGCATAGCTCACTTTCTTTGTCTAGATCAAAAATCCAGTGTTCAATAGTTCTAGCAGAATATGCAAAAGTGCTACAAAACATTGTTTTACAGACCGTAGTTCTATTTGTTGCTACAAGGAAGTAATTGTACCATATTGCCTTCTCAATTCGTTTTCGACTTTTCTTTGTCTTGCCTTTAAGCTTGAATACTTTTCCACTGATGCTTTTCAAAATATCCCTTTCTCGTTCCATGATAGTTTCCAAAATTCATCGAATATTCTTCTCAGTTTGCTTTGTTTATATTCACTTCCCACGTTTCTGCTCTGACATGTCTTCTCTTATTTCGCTTCCTCAAAAATATTTCAACAGTTTTTCAACCACAATGGAGATTAAAAGATTAGATATTAGATTAATTATTAAGCCTTATTTTAGAAGTTCTGGGGGGAATAATTTATAGTCCAGTCATATTAGCCTCAAAAAGCCGTTTTGGCGGAAATTAATTATATAGTTTGGAAATTTGGTATACATACTCTTGAGTACTCTAGAATCAAATATCCGTCCCCCTCCCCACCTCCTGTGGGAGCTTCATCCCTTGATATTGACCCCCCACCCCCCGACACTAAACGGCGAACTTGTGTAATTCTTCGCAATTATCTCGTTAACGGTGAACCGCCTGAAAATGTTTATATTGGGTAAAGCTGATGGAAACGCCGATAGACGCCGGAAATGAAAGATGAATACTGGCGGGCGACGCACAATTTGTTTTTCGGGCTCTTGTTCCGTAAATAACAACCAAACGACTAGATTTTCGTTAAATGTGCTCATAACTGAAGTTGTAGAGCGAGAAATTCTCGATCAGAGTAAGAAAATCATTTCAACGAATAACTAGCCGTTTTTTCTTATTTGACTTCCGGCCTCTATTCTGCGCGAACAATAGCTTTTGTGATATTCGATTCTAGAGTACTTAAGAGTAAGTATACCAAATTTCAAAACTATATAATTGATTTCCGCAAAAAAGTCTAATTTAACGGTACTATTAGTTCATACAATAACATTAGATTAAAACTAGTTCCGTACGATAGGTTTCAATCTCGGCCACAGGATGTTACTGAAACTTATTTTCGGTCAAATGTGGAGTTGGCCATATGCTAATTAGGACGACGATGCTTAACTGGGAAAAGTATTACTCTATGCTATATTCTTGATAACGACTCTAACACTAAAATGCCACAGCAATACTTTTAGCAAACTTAAAGGTTAAATGCACATGGAATTAAGAAAGGGATACCGAGGATAGCACGTGATTTAAATTGAATTTATTATCATATGTAGTGTAAGCCATGAACTACTAAAAATCTCATTCCAGTACAGTATAAGGCAACATATTTCTATTCAGAGTTTTCAATCATTCTTTGGGAAGTATATATTCTAGTGTTAAAAGGATTAAGTAATAATAAATAACATTAAGCGACAATATCTGCAGGAATATATTATTCTGTTCTATGCAACCATATATATATATATATATATATATATATATTGATGAATGTACCCAAGTGACTTCGAAAGTAGATATTTGCAATACGTTGTCACCCCATATATAACGTTTATGCCTCCGATTTTGTAAGTCACAACGTTTTGCATATATTTTTAAATATTTGCAAAGTACAGGTCCCGACAATGTCAATAACAAAAGTTTTCTTGGACGCCAAAACGTATCCAACTTACTCATAAATCGGTCTTTTAGTTCAAGTGTATAACGTTGGCGCTGGTGTCGCCTTAGAAATGTTACGTGCAACACGTTGCCGCCTCCAGCCATTATATGCTCGGCGGCTGCTATTTAAATAATACGTTGTGTCGTCCACCATATGACAACAGTGTACGCTGTACGAGATTCTGATTCTAGTCGCTTCCACTTGTGTTGTGCTCCAGAGGTTTATGTTCAAAAGTGAAGTTAATGACTACAAAGTACAAACGGCAGTAAGTATTTGAGTAAAAAAATAATGTGCGAAATTCTCACATATTTTAAGGATCATGCAGACCGGCGCGACCAAAGCGGGAGCGTCTTTGAGCGAATCCCGCGCGGCTGACGCTGGACGAAACGTGACGTCACGAGTCGACTTTTGACGCGTTTTGGCGAATCATACCTTAACTCTGAGCCACAGACAGGCTCTGCGCTCTGTGCTCTGAACTCAGGCTCTGAGCGGTATGGTGGTCGAGCAGGTGTGAATAAGGTGTAATTTCACCAACTATATGCTCCCACTTCCCGCCCTGCTAGAAGCGCCGGGCTGTGTTATCCTTAATCTCCATAATCTTATAAGAATAACCTGGAAATTCTCAATTAAGTTAATTTGATGTAAATGCAGGGTGGTTTACATCATGAGGCGAAAAATTCATATTCGTGTTCGAGATTGGATTTTAAGTAAAAAATGCGAAATAATTTTATTCCGATCGGCATTTCCGGCCTTCCGATCGTTTGAATTTTAATTTTTTGCCTCATGGTGTAAATCACCGTGTATATTTAATATCTAATGCAGTGAAAAGTAACCTGTAGTTATATCACTAGTGCTTTAACCGAAGAATATTGAGATTTTCAAAAAAAATAATAAAACCATGACCTGCAGTTGATTATAAAGTGATAGAAATTCCTTTGTATAGTGAATTTTTTTACATAATCAAGCAGATCATCAAATAAAATTAATAATCTAAATATTTTTTCTCAAATTTCAAAATATGAATATTTGTCCAATATTATATATTATTAAGAACGGGCTCAATATTCTGTTTTATTCTAGGTATCAGCTGACAACAAAGAAAATGTAGATGATAAAAATAGTAATAATTTAATAAATGGAAACAGTTTTGATGTAAAAGAAAATAAAAAAATAGTACTCAAAGCAGAATGTACTAATGTTAATATGTCAATTCATGTCAGTGACGATATTCAGAATTTTATATATAGTGATTGCAGTGACGTAGGTAATGCAGATAATTATCTAGCGATGGATAACAATGAAAAATATAACAATCCTAGTGAATATTCAATATCTCACGTATCTGAGACGGTTAGTTTAGACAATAATGATATTGATGATTTGGTTGCTGATCCAAATTTTAAGGCTGATTTTGAGCCTGATTCTACAAGTACAAGTATAGACACAAGTAACTCAGACATTATTGATGAAATTCAGCCAATTATAATTGATAACAATATACAATCAAACCCTACTACTACATCTTTTGTAGAGCCGATTTCAGAAAAAATTAAAGTGAGTATAAATTTCTTATACGTTGGAATTTTTTTAATGTTTACTACACATTTAAAAATATTTTATGTACCAATATGTACAAATTAAACTCAAGTTTACATTTTTACAGAGACAAAGGAGTGGAAACCAAAAAAAAGGGCAATGTAAATTTTGTGAAGAAGAAATTGATTCTAAAAATTTTGTTAGACATTTAGAAACGAATCATAAAAATGAAAGTGAAGTAATTAATATATTTCAACTTCCAAAAAATAGCAACGATAGGAAGCGCGCTGTAGCTGTACTCAGAAATAACATTAACTTTGATCTTTTTATAAATAAAAATGAAATTCGGCCAGTTCGTAAGCAACCAACTGAAAATAATAATATATATTATCCATGTGCTTACTGCAAAGGTTTATTTATAAAATCCTATTTGAAACGTCATGCGAAAACGTGTCATTTACAAAAGCAATGGTTACACGCAACAGATAATAGACAGAATCACATTAGTAATTCACAGACTGTTATAGCTTGTGTCATGGATCCAACCAAAGTAATTTCTAAATTAAATGTTACATAAAATGTAAGTGAAGTTCGTAGATTGATTCAGTTATTCATATAAAATTATTCGTATTCATTTAAAGAAAATATTTAATACTTAGGTCTTCAAGCTGATGAAACCAGATGACATTGCATTTGAAGCAAAAAAAGGCATGCTTATTGCCAATTTTGGAGAATCGTATATGAAAAAACACAAAAGAGAACGAATGGCTTATGCCTGTAGTAATAGAATGAGAGAGCTTTCCAGGCTTCTTCTAAGCTATCAACAAATAACAAACAAAAATGTTAAATTTCAGGACTTGTTAAATCCGAAAAATGTTGATAATGTAATAGCTGCAGCAAGAATTATCGTGGGGTTCGATCCCATATATATATAGATACACGTTAAGTTGTCACTTCCGTTATTTAGAGGAGGCTGTCTCTCCTCCGGGTTTTCTCAAGGGTCAAAAAGAAAAATAAGTATATTTTTGTGGTGAGAGAAATATGTATAAACAAAGTACCATTAGAGGGGAAACGGATTCCAAAATATAAAATTGTATATATACTACATGATAAATTATATACAAGATACGTAGTGACCTCACATTATAGTGCAGTATATAATATGTACTGACTTCCCGCAGTGTTGCCAAATGTTGGAAGTCAAATGGATCATCGATAACGATTTATATATATTTCCAATATATGACTAGAGAGGATTATGTGGTGGTGATCAGCGGCGCGTTATGGCTTCTTGGGACCCTAGGCAAATTTAACCCCTGTACCCCTGTAGTGTTTATTTTTTAATTGCATTGAATAATAAACAATATAACAATAAAATATAAAATAACAATAAAACTAAACGCAATTCTTTAACGATTAATAAATAATAAAAATTATTGTAATTTAATAAAATATATAATAAAAATAATATATACTGTATACTGGTAGCCGTTACTTTATGCAACATTGTAAACGAATTAAATAAAACAACTTTACTTTGTTACTTCCACTAACACATTTATTTTACAAAAATAATTTAGTGACTGCAGTGTCGATTACTCTATAGTCATTGTCAAACTTAGTTTGACAATGATATACTATTTAAACTTAGTTTGACAATGACTATAGAGTAGTCGAAACTGAAATCACTTAATTATTTTTGTAAAGTAAATGTGTGAAAGTGAAAGTAACAAAGTAAAGTTGTTTTATTTACGCCTTCAGAGGCATAAACCGAAATTATAAAAAATATAAAAATAAATATAAAAAAATATTTATTTCTCAGTATTTCTATTTTATATTTATGATATTAAATATTTGACTTTTCAATAAAATTTAAAATTGACAAATAAAACGTGTTAACGCTCGCTCAACCGCAGCCGTTTATTTACACTTTAACTTTAATGTTCATTTGACGTTGGGGTCCTTGGGAAAATGCTCACTTTGTCCATAGAAGCTTGTTTATTTGTTGAGGTGTTCAGGTAACAATAAGGCCCACTTATAAGATAAGATAACAATATATAATACACCAATGTTGTGAAGTATACCATTATAGCCGAGATCTGTGGTATCGCGAGGCGCGTTGCCGAGGCTATAATATACATGATCCGAG